>CM074308.1:1967518-2697518 GCA_037194245.1 Opsariichthys bidens | reverse complement strand
GTCTGATTGTAACAGTCTGGAGAGCGGTTTTTGTTTTTTTTGCATGCAAAAAAGCAATCGTGTCACAATGATCGCAATATATTATGTTTTGTGTCAAACTAATCACAATGTTTATACCCGTTTTGCGTTGTTGAATGCGCAATCGTACTTTAAAATAGCCACATTATTGCAAAATTAGCCAATGCATTGAAATAATAATTGAAATGTTATCAAAATCACAATGAGAAATAACTGTCTTTGACCACAGAGGGCATGCGCGGGAAAGTAAGTGAGTCATCACAGAAGGCGCGTCTCATATTTCACTCTCTCTTTCTCTCTCTCACACACGCACACGCACACTCTATGGTACTATATGGTAGTATTAATTGATTTCTAAAAAGTTCTGATGTACAGTAATAGAGATCAATTTAATATATGTGTGGGGGTTTTTTAACAGTAAAATGATGAAAGACCAAGGTGAGTTTAAATAAGTTTGACTTCTTTCCACTCCATTTCAAGCATATAGATTCAAGCAATAGATCGATTTATATTGTAAAGTTGATGAATTTATCTTTTCGTATTGATTTAATCAGAATACTTCTTGATTGCCTTTGTTA
Organism: Opsariichthys bidens; assembly: GCA_037194245.1. Classification (NCBI taxonomy): domain Eukaryota; kingdom Metazoa; phylum Chordata; class Actinopteri; order Cypriniformes; family Xenocyprididae; genus Opsariichthys; species Opsariichthys bidens. The sequence goes on along the minus strand of CM074308.1, from coordinate 2,696,922 downwards.
TGTGTCATTATATTGCTTGAAATAAATAAATAAATTAATTAATTAAACAAATATGCGCTGGTCAAATCATGCATGATTTAATATGAAGCGTCCGTAACGGTCACGTCCGTAACGCATAATTAGGTTGTTTAGACCAATTAAGTGAGATGATTTGTCAATCATAACTAGAATGGACATTTTTTGGCTTTGTACATAAAGTTTCAAATTAATTGTAATAATAATGATTATACAATATAAACTTATTCTTTAAATCGTTACGGACGTGACACAGCACTTTAGCGTCGAGTGATTTCCTAAATATAGCCTTCATAAATTTAAAGGGAAATGCAGTTATAACAAAGTGAGTGTATTTATATCTCAGTCATGCCCCCATCTTTCTGCAACATCCATACTATCAACAAAAAGTATAATTAAATGAGTCTTTGATCCCTCTTTTTAAAGCATGAAATTGGTTTGTATAAAAAAAAAAGAAATTTTAGTATCTGTGCACACCTTATCTGAGGTGAATTAACAGAAATGTACTTAAAATTTACATGACAGCACATCAATACAATAAAATACAGATCCAAATGGACAACTTAGAAAGGGTTTTGATTTTTTTATGATAACTTAAATTTTTCATAGCAAGGTTGACATTTGCGTGGAATTGCTCCAAACACATTTTTGTTGTGTTGTTTGGGTTGCTAGTTTAAGTAGAAAGTTGACGTGGTTCATCGTGACTAATGAAATTGCGACTATTCTGTTGTGTAATTGCGACTCTGTCGTTAGTAGGAACTTGAATCTGTATCATTTCTGCTGCCCAGTAAGTAGGTTACTTACAAATACATACGCTGATATGTAATGTCACATGATATAATCACATGTCCACTTTGTTTTGTCGTCTGATTTGTTCGCTGTGGGCTGTTTTAACTTGACTTGCCGTTGTTGGTTTGGAGTTAACGTCTTTCCACTTGAATGTTATGTGATATAAACAGTCGCAATACAGCATGTGTCCGTAGATAAGACCGAATCCCCGCCCTCTGTCCAACTCGTATCAGAGTAACATGTGACTCGAGACTCCATTTATGCCGGTTTCTGAGCCTATGACATATAGTTTTTGCATAAGATGTATAATTGCAGTGTGATTTTTACCGTCACAAAACTGACATTTACCCATTTTCTTCTGCTCTTTCTATCGCGTGAAGGATGAGACATAATATCATAGATAATACGTGCAGTGAAATGTCACGTGAACAAGCAAATCCACAAAGAAAGAATAATAAAAATAATCTCTGCGCTAATTGAGTAGTTTTGCTTTGGTAATTGGTTTAGATATGTCAAAGTGTCATCTAATATTTAAGACCTCTTATGAGTAAAAATGAGACTTGACTCTTAAATTTTCAATATTTAATATAAGACTTTTTAAGGATCAGTGGGAACTCTAACTGAACTCTGAGTACACAATAGAATTAAGCACTAAAATGTGATAACCAAATTTATTAAATTAATCTGTGAATTGAAGTGTTGTCATGTCACAGAGATGCTTTGGATGTGAAAGCAAAACTCCTTTTGCCTTCAGAGGTTGATTAGGGGTTACAATTTATTTATAAAGCTGTTCATGAGCGGTACAAGCTAAAAGTTTGCTTTTGCGCATCGAGTTTTACTTCCTGAACCTGAGAGTGCACAATGCTGGCTGTAAACATGGACTTCTTGCCTGGGATGTCCCGAGCCGATTTCAAGGATCGGTATCAGGGCTGATAAATCATTATTCAAATTGATTGTGGGGAGTTAGCTCAGTGAGTAACAACTCACTTCTATCGCACCAGAGACCTGGGTTCAATCCCCACTAAGGGCAACCTCTCATTTGTAAGTTGCTTTTTGTAAAAAGTGTCTGCCAAATGAATAAATGTAAGTGTGATTGGTATCAGCTGTCCACCTTAGTAGTAAAGTAGTAGATTTTTTTTTTTTTTTTAATGGGAGCTGCTTGTTTTATTTTACTTTAACCTATGTACATTAATACATAAGTAATGTACAGTATCACATATGTAAAGTTCAATAAGTTGCATGGTTGTGAACGCATTTATCAAGTATTTAGGCACCCCCCGCCCATCCCAGTCCCCATCCACCGTACTTTCAGTCCACAAATTGATCAAATTCGCCATGGATTTAATGTAGTAACACTAACTGTGACCATGGAATTTTGGCAGGAACACTTTATACATCTTTTATGTGTTATACATCTTTTACATCTTCCAGCACAAATCTGTAATATTATACATATTTAACATCCTTCAAAGATTACCCCATTTATAAAAACTAAAAGTTTCAACATGTAGGAAAACTTACTTATTCAAAAATAAAAAGATAAAAATTACCATTGTAACCAGTAGGTATTGTAATTTCTGTAAGTTAAGTCTATTTATTACTAAGGCAAAAAGAGGGAAAATGTGAATAATTGGCCTGCAGGTTGATTTAAGTTGTACCCCTAAATTTTCTCCTTGTCCTCCTAATTTTCAGGGGCTACAGTGCTCCTAATAAAAAAAAAATGTTAGTCTGTAGCCCTGCAATAAGCAAAATGATGAACTTTTAAATTAGTGTCGTATGAGCACTTTAATCAAGAGTCTTACTGTCGGTGTAGGATTTGGAGTTATTTATCGAAGGATGTACAGCCCTTCATAACAGATCTTCAACAAATAAAAACAGGCTAAATGTATAATGGAACAAATCATTTTTATATCGCATTTCACAAAGCATGACAGTTACAAAATTGTGTTCTTGGATCCTGAACAATTACTCAGGGCTTATAATGCTGAGTGAATAATGAACAGTGGTAAACTAAATGTGCTTATTATGAGGTGATTGTATCGGCAGCAGCAATAATTGGAGGTCAATGTCATGACATGAGAATCCCAGGACAAAATCTTTACAGCTGAAGCTTGTGCTTTACTACTGGCTTTAGAAAATATCCAAAATGGCCAAGAACGACATTTCTTAATCTTCACATACTCTACATCTTGTCTTCTGAGCATTCCATAATTATAAATATATTAGCTAAAATAGATCTTTCACACAAGTATCTTTTTTTTTTTGCTGGGTTCCAGGTCATGTTGGTTTATCTATTAACGAGAAAGCAGACATTGCTTCAAAGGAGGCTCTCAACTTGAATATTTCAGTGTCAAATTCCACCCTCTGATCTCAGACCAGTAATAAACTTCTATATTAATAATGTGGTGCAGATGGAATGAGAGAAATGCAGAGTAACAGCAACAGTAAGAAAGTTACATGATAAAAGTCCTAGTAGAAGATTTTTTTTTTTTTTACTAATTTCAAGTAGATTCTGTTTAGGTCATACAAGACTTACACATGGTTATTTAATAAAAAGTGAAGAACCGTCATCTTGCCTTGCATGTCAAACTACTATGACTAATAAACATATTTTACATATGTAAAAAGACAATGGATTTATTCAGAGATGTTTAACTGATGTATTTCATTTATTTTTATTTTTTTGTCTTATATAGTTTTTGCCATTAAAATAAGCCTTGTTGCTGACATGGCGAGAATAAATAAATAAATATTATGAGGTGATTAAGGTGAAGTAAAGGTGCACTGTGAAAAATCTTTGTGATTCCCATTTACTTTCATATAAATTTCACATCTCCTATTTCTTCACTTTCATTTAGCTGACAAGTCAAAGAATTGCGTCATCAACATGGGCCAACAGCAGAGGTCAGAACAGCCGACAGATCTTAGAAGCCGTAAAAGTAAGTTTTTATTAAAATAGTGGATAATATAAGACTTTGTGCTTGATTTTTCATGAATTGATGCATGTTTTATTACAGCAACTGAAATGCAAAATACAAAAAAAAAAAAGTTATATCTAATTTGGTGTGTTCCAGCATTTACATCTTCCAGAGAGACAGTGCTGGCATGGGCATGCAGGTGGAGGGCTCAATGCAGATCCCAAAAATGTGGTAAGGTTTTTTTGCTTGTATGGAAGTTTTTTTGTTTTTTTTTTAACTCGGCCTGAAATTATGGAATCTAATGCAATTTAATGTGGAATGTCAGAAACTTAAAGGTCTTCACTACAGAAACAAAATAGTTTAAAGAAGTTTAAAGAAACTAGGGTTTTGTGGAAACAAAGGGTAGTCGTGGCCTAGTGGTGAGGGAGTCGGGCTTGTAATCTGAAGGTTGTCGGTTCGATTCCCACGCCGGCAGGAATTGAAAGTGGGGATTGTGAATGAACAGCACTCTCTCCACCTTTGATACCATGACTAAAGTGCCCTTGAGCAAGACACCTGACCCCTAACTGCTCCCCTTGTAAGTCGCTTTGGATAAAAGCGTCAGCAAAATGGTGAAAAATGAAAAAAAAAAAGAACTTGTAACAGAATCTCACTAGCCACTTTTTTTAGGCACACCTGTTTTGCTCATTAAAGCAAATATCTGATCACCCAATCATATGGCTGCAAATCAATTTATTTAGGCATGTAGACATGGTCAGGACGATCTGCTGAAGTTCATATGGAGCATTAGAATGGGGAAGAAAGGTGAACTTTGAATGTTGCATGGTTGTTGGTGCCACACGGTCTGGTCTGAGTATTTCAGAAACTGCTGATCTACTGGGATTTTCATGCACAACCATCTCTAGGATTTACAGAGAATGATCCAAAAAAGGATAAAGATCCAGTGAGTGGAAGTTCTGTGGGTGAAAATGCCAGAGGTCAGCGGAGAATGGCCAGACTGGTTCCAGCTGATAGAAAGGCAAGAATAAATCAAATAACCACTCGTCACAACTGAGGTCTGCAGAAGAGCATCTCTGTATGAACCAACATGAAGACCACACCAGTGCCACTTTTGTCAGCTAAGAACAGGAATCTTAGGGTGCATTCACACCCGTCTTGTTTAACTCGATTGAATCGAACTCAAGTTGCTGCTGCTTCTGGTGGTGTAATTGTGTGGGAGATTTTTTCTTTGCACACTTTGGGCCCCTTAGTACCAATTGAACATCGTTTAAACACTAGTCTACCCGAGAATTGCTGCTGACCATCTTCTGATCACTACTTTCAGCAGGATAATGCAGCATGTTACAAAGCTCAAATCATCTCAGACTGATTTCTTGAACATGACAATGTCTGTTTCCATCCAAAGTTTCAAATTTTACTAATGCGCAAAATCGGGATGTCGCATAAAACATTCATATTCCTGGTGTTTGAGAATGCAATCAGACCCTCCTGGAGGTCATTATACCAAATAATTTTGATGACATGCTTTGGCTCAGGCATTTAAGAATAACTAAAACATCATTTGAGATGCTGTGTGATACGATTAGATAACTGGACTGTCCAGCGGACCAATCACATCCACTGCTGAGGGGGATATAATTATTTGATCCCCTGCTGATTTTGTTAGTTTGCCCACTAATGAAGAAATGAGGGGTATAAAATTTTTATGGTAGGTATATTTTAATGGATAAAGGTAGAATATTAAACAAAAAATCCAGAAAAAACACATTATATAAAGCTTATCATTTGATTTGCATTTCAGTGAGTGAAATTAGTATTTGATCCCCAAGCAAAACATGATTTAGTACTTTGTGGAGAAAGCACAGAGGTAAGATGTTTCTTGTAGTTGGTCACCAGGTTTACACATATCTCAGGAGGGATTTTGGTCCACTCCTCTTTATAGATCCTCTCTAAATCCTTAAGGTTTCTTGGCTGTCGCTTGGCAACTCGAAGTTTCAGCTCCCTCCACAGATTTTCTGTAGGATTGAGGTCTGGAGACTGGCTAGGCCACTCCAAGACCTTAATGTGCTTCCTCTTGAGCCTTTGTTGCCTTGGCAGAATGTTTTGGGTCATGGTCATGCTGGAAGACCCATCCACGACCCATCTTCAGTCTTCTGGCTGAAGGAAGGAGGTTCTCGTCCAAGATTTTATGGTACATGGCCCCGTTCATCAGCCCCTCGATGTGATGAAGTCGTCCTGTACCCTTAGCAGAGAAACAGCCCCAAAGCATAATGTTTCCACCTCTATGCTTGACTGTAGGGATTGTGTTCTTGGGGTCATAGTCAGCATTTCTCTCTCTCCAAACACGGCGAGTTGAGTTGATGCCAAAGAGCTCAATTTTGGTTTCATCTGACCACAGCACTTTCTCCCAAGCCTTCTCTGAATCATTTAGATACTCATTGACAAACTTCACACGAGCCTTTATGTGCCTTTTTGAGCAGGGGGACCTTTCAGGCAGTGCAGAATTTCAATCCATTGTGGCGTAGTGTGTTACCAATGGTTTTCTTAGTGACTGTGGTCCCAACTGCCTTGAGATCATTCACAGGCTCCTTTCCGTGTAGTTCTGGGCTGATCCCTCACCTTTCTCCTCATCATCATCCTTACCCGATGAGGCGAGATCTAGCATAGAGCTTCAGACCGAGGGCAATTGATGGTTATTTTGTATTTCTTCCATTTTCGAATAATCGCACCAAGTCGTCTCCTTCTCACCAAGCTTATATATATATATATATGTATGTATATGTGTGCGTGTGTGTGTGTGTGTGTAAATGTGTATATATGTGTGTGTGTATGTATATGTATTTATTCATTTTTTTTGTTGCCAGCTGAAGGAAGTGAACTCATCGAAGATTCTTGCAGCCATGCTGACATATGTTTGGCCTAAGGACAGACCCGACCTCCGTGCTCGAGTGGCCATATCACTGGGTCTGCTCGCTGGAGCTAAGGTACGTTCATTTATCATACCACATATATCATTTAATGGCTCATGTGTTTTTATTTAATCAAAACCATGACTGTATGACATCTATTTTTATATGTAATACAGTAAAGCTTCTTGCTTTTAAAGCATCTACATCTATTGTATAAAGTGCTATATATGGAGTGCCGAACTGCAGAGCTGGTGCAAATACATCCATATCGCTATGATCAGATGCTTTCTTAACTGCTGTTTTCTTACCACTGTCATTTTTGTTGTATTTAATTTGTTATTGAGAGGAAAGTGTGCAGTACATACACATTTGTCACTCTAAACTACACAAAAATCTGTTAACACCTATGTGCACGCACAGCAAAAGAAGAAATCAACCAATCACACCACTAGGTTCATTCCCCAAATGGCAAGTGGTGATGATTGGCATGCATAAGGCCTATCATTAAAAAGAGACTGCAAATCGACAGCAACAAAAAATCCTGTTCAATTCCCTTTCCACTCCCGCCGTGAGACTGATTTCTTAAGGTTGGACAGTATAGTAGTCGCGATACTTCTAACTCCTTAGGGTGAACTCACACTTAGTCTTCGTGGTCAAAAATAACCGACATGGGAAATACGAAAATATACGAAAACTTCTGTTAGTACAAACTACAAATCAGCCAGTTTGTAGAAAAAACTGCATAGCAATGAAGGTACGACACACTTAAAACATAAAATAGACACACCCAACCCTCCTCCCACCACACACATACAAACTAGCACCACTATAACGCAGAGCAAGTTAATGGAATTGTGTGAAATAAAATCAATAATTTAGCTACAAAGCAGTAAAAAAAAAAAATCAACAAAAAAGATGACACCAGGTGGCACTAAACTACCTTCAAAAAATTGGATTTAAATGCTTTGTTTCTATTTTAACATGGATTACTGCTTTAATTGATGGGGAAAATAGCTAATAAATATTGTATAAATATTGCGTAGTGTCATAAAATACTCTCAAAAGTTTATATAATAAAAATATTATTGATCAAAAATATATATTACATTGGTTTTCCATTTGACCGCGAAGACAAGTGTGACTCCTAAACAAAGAGAGCCAGAGGGTTAAATATATAAATAGCCCACAGCTATTTGATTTTAAAAAAAAAGAAAAAAAAAAATGTAATTTTTTTTTTTTTTACGCATTGCATTGATATATCGTGTCATTAGACATTATATCGATGTATTGCTACACCCCTAATTGGAAATGTTGAATTGAGTTAACTTAATCCGCATGGATTAACTTAAAATACTCCGTCGTTCATGGTCACTCAGATAAAGAGTGCAAATTAATGCAAATTATAAAATGCTCAAGTAGTGTTGAACAGTAAATCTAAATAAAATTGCTGTGATTTTTGTAGATGACTGGCAAGCGTGAAGAAACGTGCGTTTATTTATTCATTATGATTCAGAAACGTAGCCTACAAGTGTTACGTCATTGTGTTAATAATAACTGTAACTAATTATGTTACATATTTATGTTGTATGAAAACTAGTCTGTGACCTCTCTCACACAAACGCATACACGCGCAGAGAAAAGAAATGAAAATTGACTTGGTAGGTTTACATTTTGTTCTTGCTTGCTTTTTTTTTTTTTCATACTGTCAAAGCATTTTGTATTATCCATCCGTGTTTAAAAAATTTGTTAAATGACGTACGCTTTAATGTTAACACAACCTTATATGTCGGACAGTCAGACTCAGCTAACTTGATATTCTTTTTGGAATAAGTGATTTGTTTTGGTCCGGTCTAGTCTATTCCATTCAACTGTTTTCCATAAATATGCTTGTATTGGCTAATGTTTATTCAACTAATGTTTGTCCTGCTTATAATGTGCAATAATCAAATGCAAAGACAGCATGTCACAAATATCCCTTTTTTCTGTGGGATTTGTATCATATTTGGATATTGGAATAATAAATTAAGCATTTTAAATTATATATATATATATATATATATATATATATAATTTATTTATATATATATATATTTATATATTTTTATTAATTTATATGTATATATATATATTTTTTTAAATATATATACATATACTTATTTATTTATATATTTTTATTTATATATATATATATAAACTTATTTGATTATATAAAAATATATTTGGACTAAAAAGGAAAGGAAAAAATGCATCATACTTTGCTCTTGGGATCGTGTTCTAGAATGTTCTAACATGTTCTAACATAACTATTGCATTAAACTCTTGCTGAGGGCTGTTAGAATATTTTAAACTTTCATGTGAAACCAGGTGCAAAGGTGAGCCTGCAAGCACACATTGACAGTTTGCGAATATTGGTCTGTCATCCTGCAATTCAGTTTTGATATGGGTTGTAATTTTGTAGTCCGTTTTTAAAACCTTTTCAGTGAGAAGTAGCTCATTTCATGCGCTTGTTGAAGTGCCTACTATGTGGTGACGTTGATGCGAAAATTTGCCATGGCAATTGGATAACAAAAATAGCCTTTTAATAATAGGGGTGTGACGATACAGTTAGCTCATCACACAGTAAACGATATTGGGTTCACGAGAATGAGGCGAGATTATATTTTAAAGAAACGCTATATTTAATAAATGTTCAATGATAAAATATGACGGGGAAAAAATGACTCTATGGTCTTTTATTCGACTGAAAGTCAAATTCAAATTTTAATCTAGGGCTGTCACTAATTAATGATTATTTTGGTAATGAAGTAATTGGTCAATTATTTTGACAATTGAGCAATCATAATATTTTTTTGTGGTAATAAAAATAGACCTAAGTTGAATACCCTTTCATGCCGATATCTCGAGTCAGCTTCTCATCTTGACAAGAAATATCGTCACGTGTGTCTTACTAACCAATCCACCAATCGCATGAAGGACTGCTGAAAACAATGAGGCAGCTTTTTTTTAAAAATATCATCTCAGCTCCTGAAGTGTTTGCATCCATGTACAGACATCTAGCATCACGCATTAGTTTCCTGCCACTGACGCAATTGTACAAATGGACCATTTTTTATAGGTGAAAGTGTAGTACTGAGATGCAGCGAACAGCATTCGAGTGGTCACTAGGGATGTGTGCCACGACTAATTAACTTCATCAACATCAGACATTTTGTATCCAGTGTATTTATATAAAATGCCTTGTGTTTGTTCATTGTACATGAAACTTTCACTTAATCACAAACGTTTACTTAATCAACATTTACCGCTATAGACATTTATTAAAATCAATAGTCTGTGCAGGACTGAGTATAAACTCATTGTTAAATGTGAACTTATTTTTATTCGAGAAATTCTGTATAAGTCAGCACATATTTCTTTGAATGTGCTTCTCATGTATGAAAAGTGTCTGCACTAGGGGAGTCAAAATTAGGGATGCACCGAAATGAAATTCTTGGCCGAAGCCGAATAATAATGAAATGCTTGGCCGAAGGCCGAATACCGAACGCGGTGTTTCGCATTTTTTCCATTTATTTTGCCAATTTTTTCACCATTACAATAATTAAATAGTAAAAATTTGCTTTTTACTATTTTGTGTTGCTTTTCAGAGAAATAAATCAAATAACAAAAATATAATTTCAAAATATTTAACACTGAACATTTTTTTAACATTCCAGCAGATATTATACAAACAAAGCACAATGTAACTTAAAATGAATAAATTAGTAAAATAAAAAAATAAAAAAAATTATTTGGCCATCTTTGAAGCCTATGTTCTTCTTGAATAGCCTATGTTAGGCCTATAACTCTGTATGTCTACAACAAATGTGCATTGAATAGTGCAAAAAAATGTAGATGAACCCACAACAAATAAATAACTGTCCTAGACATAAGCCTACTTCACACATCGCGCCTAATAAAGCGTGTAAAGCGCGGCCGCGTCGCTTCCTCCTTCTTTTGCAAGCGTTCGGGAGCTCGCGCTTCTGTGGCGTCTGTCGTTGCTATGCAACCATGAACTGTGGATTCTGACGATGAGAAAGTTTCAGCAAGGGATAAATTGATTTTTAGCCCTTGCTTTAGCTTTACTACTAGATATATTTATGGAGATGAGATATAACAACCCCCCTGTACAGCTATGATCAGCTGTTCGGCTGAGATTTCCATGTTTTGTAACGGAAAGGTCAAAGATGATCGGTTGGTTCTTGTCACATGACCTGCGGTGCGCTCGCGGCATTCTGAACAGTTGAGATGTTTTCATCTCGCCGCGGCACAGGCGCGCCCGGAAAAAACAAGCGCGCCGCACCGCATGCGCGTCCCTTCCGTTTTGCGCGCGGTTACCGCGCGCCCACATAGGATATAAAGAATATGCGCGCGGAAAAGGCGCGATATGTGAATGTTAAAACATCATTAAAAACGTCATTGTTCGGCAAAATTTATTCGGCCTTTTTACTTATTCGGCCGAATACCGAAAGTGCTTTTTTGGCTATTTTCGGCCGAATAATTTAGGTTGCCGAACATTCGGTGCATCCCTAGTCAAAATTAACGCATTAACGCAAATTCATTTTAGCGGCACTTATTTTTGTTAACGCTGCGTGCATTTTCTGTTGGACCTGTGGCCTAGCCTGTATTTGGAGAAATGGAAACGCTACCACATGTCACGTCTAAAAAAAAAATAAAAAAAAGTGTGCAAAGCTCAGCCGGCCGCTTTCTCCTCCTTCCCAAAGCACTTGCGCTCCCGTGGCATCTGTCGTTGCTGGAACAGCTATGATCAGCTGTTTTTTTTTTTTTTTTCAGGGAAACAATTTTAATATATTTTAAGAAATATATATATATATATACAGTACTGTGCAAAAGTTTTAGGCAGGTGTGAAAAAATGCTGTAAAGTAAGAATGCTTTCAAAAATAGACATGTTAATAGTTTATATTTATCAATTAACAAAATGCAAAGTGAGTGAACAGAAGAAAAATCTACATCAAATCAATATTTGGTGTGACCACCCTTTACCTTCAAAACAGCATCAATTCTTCTAGGTACACTTGCACACAGTTTTTGAAGGAACTCGGCAGGTAGGTTGGCCCAAACATCTTGGAGAACTAACCACAGTTCCTCTGTGGATTTAGGCAGCCTCAGTTGCTTCTCTCTCTTCATGTAATCCCAGACAGACTCGATGATGTTGAGATCAGGGCTCTGTGGGGGCCATACCATCACTTCCAGGACTCCTTGTTCTTCTTTACACTGAAGATAGTTCTTAATGACTTTCGCTGTATGTTTGGGGTCGTTGTCATGCTGCAGAATAAATTTGGGGCCAATCAGATGCCTCCCTGATGGTATTGCATGATGGATAAGTATCTGCCTGTACTTCTCAGCATTGAGGATACCATTAATTCTGACCAAATCCCCAACTCCATTTGCAGAAATGCAGCCCCAAACTTGCAAGGAACCTCCACCATGCTTCACTGTTGCCTGCAGACACTCATTCGTGTACCGCTCTCCAGCCCTTCGCCGAACAAACTGCCTTCTGCTACAGCCAAATATTTCAAATTTTGACTCATCAGTCCAGAGCACCTGCTGCCATTTTTCTGCACCCCAGTTCCTGTGTTTTCGTGCATAGTTGAGTCGCTTGGCCTTGTTTCCACGTCGGAGGTATGGCTTTTTGGCCGCAAGTCTTCCATGAAGGCCACTTCTGACCAGACTTCTCCGGACAGTAGATGGGTGTACCAGGGTCCCACTGTTTTCTGCCAATTGTGAGCTAATGGCACTGCTCGACATCTTCCGATTGCGAAGGGAAGTAAGCATGATGTGTGCAGTAAGTTTCCTTGGCCGACCACTGCGTCTACGGTCCTCAACGTTGCCTGTTTCTTTGTGCTTCTTCAAAAGAGCTTGGAAAGCACATCTGGAAACCCCTGTCTGCCTTGAAATTTCTGCCTGGGAGAGACCTTGCTGATGCAGTATAACTACCTTGTGTCTTGTTGCTGTGCTCAGTCTTGCCATGGTGTATGACTTTTGACAGTAAACTGTCTTCAGCAACCTCACCTTGTTAGCTGAGTTTGGCTGTTCCTCACCCAGTTTTATTCCTCCTACACAGCTGTTTCTGTTTCAGTTAATGATTGTGTTTCAACCTACATATTGAATTGATGATCATTAGCACCTGTTTGGTATAATTGTTTAATCATACACCTAACTATATGCCTACAAAATCCCTGACTTTGTGCAAGTGTACCTTGAAGAATTGATGCTGTTTTGAAGGTAAAGGGTGGTCACACCAAATATGGATTTGATTTAGATTTTTCTTCTGTTCACTCACTTTGCATTTTGTTAATTGATAAATATAATCTATTACCAAGTTTATTTTTGAAAGCATTCTTACTTTACAGCATTTTTTCACACCTGCCTAAAACTTTTGCACAGTACTGTATATATATATATATATATATATTTTTTTTTTTTTTTTAATTTTGAAGGTATTTCAAAATTTACCATGCAACATTTATACAATTTTTATTAGCTATTGTCCCCATTAAAAGTAATACATTTCTTTTTAATATATTTTTAAAATTATTTTTCAATTAAAGCAGTATTCCTTGTTAAAATAAAGGCAAGGCATTAAAAATCCAATTTTTTTAAAGGTAGATTAGGGCCATTTAGTGGGAGAAAAAAATAAACTTATGTAATGCCGTTATGTAACCACTATAGTGCTACTTGAAATTTCGAACCCCTTGCAGAATGTGGAAGTGTGAATAAGAATAATTTGAACAAAATAAGAGGTTATACCAAATGCGTGTTATTTATTTAGTACTGTCCTGAGTAAGATTACATAAAGTCCACAACACAAAAAATAGCGGAATTTATACAAACGACCCCGTTCAAAAGTTTGTGACCCATCGGTTCTTAATACTGCGTTGTTACTTGTATGTTCTATGACTTTTTGTTTTGTGATGGTTGTTCCTTGATTGATCTGAACAGTTAAACTGAGCTGTGTTCTTCAGAAAAATCCTTCAGGTCCTGAAAATTGATCAGTTTTCTAGCAACTTTTGCATATTTGAACCCATTCCAGCAGTGACTGAATGATTTTGAGATCCATCTTTTCAACAGTTCTTAATGCATCATGTTTCCTTCTGGAGCATTTTTTTTGACTTGTGGACATGCAAACATCTTTTATGTAAAATATCTTACTCAGGACAAATAAAAACATAACATGCGTTTTGAATGATCCCTCTTATTTTGTTAAAAATATTCCCTCTCACTGATTCTTCAAGGGGTTCTCATACTTTCAAGTACTACTATTTCACTCGTAGATCATGTTAATTAATGCTAACAAAATGAAACATTGTCATAAAGTTTCCTTTTTTTTGGCGAAAGTTGGCAATAGGAGTGTAAAATTAATTTTAAGTTGAGGAATCTTACACTGGTTCAAACTAGGCCTGTGTTTGGGACATGGCTTCTTAGCGATGAGCCTTTTGTTTTTGTAATCGGGTTCTCAAAGTAAATTAAAAGCCAAACTTTTATATATCGGCCAGTATATCAGTTATCGACTTTAAAATGTAAAGAAATATCAGTATCGGACAATTTTCATATCGGTGCATCCTTAAACTGTAGAAATGAAGCCATCTCATTTGCAATGCTTTATGGAAGTGGTTTGTCATATTTAAAAAAATATTTACTAATGAGATTTTGTTTGTTTTTTTAATAGATATGCTCTGCTTCCTCAGCCTTTTGCAGTTATGAATGCTTCATTTTTAAAAATTATTATCCAGTGTTCAAGTCAAGTCATCTTTATTTATATAGCGCTTTATACAATGCAAATTGTGGCAAAGCAGCTTTACATTAATAAGAAAATGGTGTCATTGTGCAGCTTATTCTATATATTATTGATTCATTCCGTTGCAAATATCAGTAGTTATTAGTCTAGTTAATTTATGTATATCAGCACTGCAGAAAACAGTGACGTAATCGTCCGGCTCAGCTCAGTTCACATACAACGGCGCCAATGCAGGCATATCAAAAACACTGCTGAATATCAAGCAAGTGTCCCCAACTTAAGCAAGCCAAAGGAACCAAAACTCCAACAAATGGAGAAAAAAAAACCTCGGGAGAAACCAGGCTTAGTCGGGGGGCCAGTTCTCCTCTGGCCAAGTGTTCACAAATTCCTGGACAGGTTTCATTAATTCACTGGACAAAAGGTTTGATTTGAGGTGTTTTAGAAGCACTGCAGCGTTTGGATGACTTTCTTCTGCCAGTGATTTTTCCTGCTCGTGTGTGCATTATCTGCCCATGTAGGTGGAATGGATAACTCCCTGTTATTAGCTGCTCTGATCCCTGCGATCTTATCATCCCGTGGTGCACTGTTATTGAACCAAAAGAGAAAAGATCTACAAACCTTCATCTGGCTTAAACTGGTTTTCTAATGTACTGCAATGTTTCTTGCAGTACATTAGAGGCTGCTATTGTCATCCTGTGTGTGAGATTGGTAACTAAAACTGCTTAATAACAACTTGCCTAGTGACTCTGTCCTCTTGGAAAAGGGCATTGCTATGGATGCATGCTCTTTGAAAGCGAAATTATCACTGAGGTGTTGGCAGCTCATTTTCGTCTTCCACAAATGAAACTTCAGTGTAGTAATTAGTATGTTACGGATCCCTGATTTGCTTTGCAATGACATTACTTCCTGCAAATGCAAACCTGCATGACTTTTTTTTATTCTGTGGAAAACACAAAATAAGTTATTTTTTCTGTACTTTAAATTAGGGATGCACCGAAATTTCAGCCGCCGAAAATTAGCCGCTTATTGGTTTTTGGCTGAAATAGAAAAAAGGGGGCCTAAAATATGCCGCCCCACTCCTCCATGCCAAGTGATCATGTTTCGTAAGTTTGCGAGCGGCTCCGTTTCCGAAGATTCAACTTCGAAGCGACTGCTCAACGTTCCACTCTGTGTTTGCACACTCTGCTCAGTTTCTCTCGGCCCAAACACTCCTCTCATGTACCACTCACCGTGAAAAGCAAATTCTGCTCGCATAACTTGCTGACATTAAATTTCTCTCGACTTTTTTGTTTCTGTTTGCAATAGTCCTACTGTTCTGTAACATGGTGTGGTATAGCTGTGCTGGGCGACGCTGGTAAAATGACGCTACCTTCTCGTTCACTGATCCACTCCCTGCCATCTGCTGCTCACATGCTCTAATAATAGCTTTGTAGGGCTATACTTTGATAATTGGTCAACAAGTAAATCTGCTAAATCTTGAAGAATAATATATTGATATTTAACATTTAAATACAGTCCATTTTTTTTGTGTGTGTTTCTGGAAACAAAAGGGGTTATTTTATTTTATTGGCTTGAATTTTTTAATTCAGATTCAGTAAAATTATTGAATTGAATTAAAAAGTATGATAATAATACAATTATGCAAAACACAAATTTAAATTAAATGAGGTTTTGGTTTTCGGTTTCAGCCCAAAATGTTCATTTCGGTGCATCCCTACTTTCAATGAAAATCAGTTGGGTCTAATGTGTTTGGACCCCAACATTGTTCATAGTATCTTCGTTTGTTTTGCGCAGAAGAAAGTCCTACAGATTTGGAAAGACAACGTTTAATGTACTGCGATCCAGACAGTTTTGTTCTGAGACTTTAGAATTCAGGAATCAGATGCTTGCTATAAAATAAAAAAATTCATTCCGCTTCGTTATCGATACCAGTTTGCTCGTTAGAATTTTGTTTCAGCGCAAGAAGACGTGAAAGAGAACTCGATTCAGCACTCACATGCTGTTTTCTGTCCCTGGCACATCCCTAAAAGCCGCCTCTCATAGTGCATGAATACTCACTTGAGTTCTCTCTGTCTTCTTGCACTTGAATGGACAAATACTCTCAAAGTTGTAACAGTGTATCAGTGTTAATTTTGACTGCAAATTCTGATTTAGTCTTAGTCTTTTGAATAACACACCATTTAGTTTTAGTCATATTTTAGTCATCTGAAATCTTTTAGTCTTAGTCTAGTTTTAGTCGTCTAAATATCAGTCCCTCCAGAAAAACGCGGGATTTTTTTGTGATTGTTGCGGGCAAAAATCCTTGATAATGCGGCACGTTTTCTTAAAAAATGCGATGGAATATACGGGATATTTTCGCAATTTTATGAAAAACTGCGGTTTTTGATGCAATAGAGGAAAAAAAGGTGTCATGTAACACACTGGGAAACTGCTTCGCGCGGTCTTTTGAGCTTATTTTTGTTGGCAAATGAGAATTATTGGAGTGCTTCATCATGGTTTCACCGCGGGGTTTACAGATGACGTTCACGTCGCGTAATTACGTCACTTCATGAGGTTCCCATGGCAATAGGGGGAAAATAATGGCGTGTGAAGTAAACGCAACATTTTTCAACTTTCTGCTAAGATATATGAGACTTTTCTGCAACGAAAATACAGGGATTATGAAATCATGCTAGCCCCGCATATTTTTCTTGCTGAAATCGGCAATTTATGCGGCGAAAGTGCGGCATATTTGAAAAAATGCGACCCCCGCATAAATATGTGGACTTTGGCTGATTATGCATGAAATCAAGCGATCGCATAATCGCGTTTTTATGGAGGGACTGAAATATCATAAGAGTTTTAGTCTTAGTCAGTGTTAATTTCGTTGACAAAGACTATGACGAAAAATATTTGTCAACGAACCTTTTTCACGGACGAAAACTAAATAAAGTCAGATATGATGACGAAAAATGTGACGAAATATAACTGACGCTTAAGTCAACGAATAAAAACGAGACGAAAATATTAGGGCGGGACGAATGGAGAAGAGATCCAATCAGAGCGAATCTTTGAGGGTAGGTTGATCTCTGCAGAAGAGCCTTTTTGGGAAACGCTCGTGGAATTGCTGCGAGCGTTCGTAACCTTGCACGTAGAAAGCGCTCTTAAGAGCTAAGATACATCGTTATCGGGAAACCCGGCCCAGAGCTGTGTAACTAAGACTGAGCAAACTAAATATAATGTAACGTTAAATAACCTAACTGTTGTGCAACCGTCCTCAGAACTGTGGGAAGTTGTGCAAACTCATCTTCTCCTGTGTAACCGCTGCTGCTGCGTTTGTTGCCCGCGCCTTTTTAAAAAGGCTCTTCTGCAGAGATCAACCTACCCTCAAAGATTCGCTCTGATTGGATCTCTTCTCCATTCGTCCCGCCCTAATATTTTCGTCTCGTTTTTATTCGTTGACTTAAGCGTCAGTTATATTTCGTCACATTTTTCGTCATCATATCTGACTTTTTATTTAGTTTTCGTCCGTGAAAAAGGTTCGTTGACGAATATTTTTCGTCATAGTCTTCGTCAACGAAATGAACACTGCAGTGTATTAGTTCCGTGCATTATATTTTAAAGTGACCTGCTCCCTTAATTACTGTTAATCAAAGAACAAACTGCAAATAAAACCACTCCCTGATGTCGACTAACTTTAGTAACTTTAATAAGGATAAATCTACATTTTATTTATAAAAACTATGCACTTATTTTACATTAGATTTCCATTTCTGAACTTTTCTGTTGTATTTATTTGTGCTATTGCTAATTTGCTTATTTGTTATTGTTTTACTGACTGTACACTTGCCTATTCTAGTTTATTAGTTCTTTAGGCTGCTGAGTTTTTTTTTTTCATGGTATTCTACTAAAAGACAAGAATAAAAATGAAATATGAGTTTATGTAAATGTTCTTTTTACCATATTGGTATGAAACAATTAGGAAAATCGGAATTGATAAAATTCAAATGATGCACAAAACCCTACTCCGTATCAGTGTGAATGAGTTTGAGATAGAAATGTCCTACACGGTCAATGCTATGTTTTACATTTGGTTCACTTTATTTTCTAAATTATTCCTCTTTTCTATTAGCAAGTACAAAGCATGCATAGTATGTTTTAATTGCTTCACAATTTGTATGATGTGTGAGTATTTTTGCCTGGAAGTTGGGGTAGAAATTGTGCGTCAATACAAGATATCTTCTTCAGAGTCATTTCAGAGCGAGCTACGGTCAGTTCTTGTTCTCGACAGGTTTCGTGACATTCACCTAAAATGAGTCACATACGATAAAAAAAAATGGGTGAGCGAAAGTGAGGCCAAATTCAAAGGAAATGGCGTCCGGCTAATGTGCTGCTGTTTATTGGCACGACCCAGCAGCTTTCCGCGAGCTTTTAATTAGCTTTAATAATCATTTCAATTCCATTAGTGGATGCATCAAGCAAGTCATTTTCAGATCTGTCTGCAGGAGGACGCGCACAGCCTGCTGTTAATGCAGCGCTGCGGTGCTGAGCTTATGCCCATCAATGCACCCAGGAACATAGAAACACATTTGGCGTGCTCACATCAACCTTTCCTTTTTTTTTTTTTTTTTTGCTTGTCCTCCAGATAACCAATGTGATGGTGCCCTTCATGTTTAAATATGCGGTGGACAGCCTGAACCAGATGTCGGGACACATGTTGAACCTGAACGATGCGCCAAACACGGTGGCGACCATGGCAACGGCTATTTTGATTGGCTGTAAGTTCTGCCTGCTCCTGTTTGGCAGGTGTTTGACTTCATTTTGGGAAGCGTGCTGCATATTAAGTGCCAACTGACCTTTCCCGAAAAGTTTGTGTCAGTATTGCTTTTTAGATTCATTGTAATGTGTTTTCTCACGTATGCTTCTGCTCTAGGTGATAATACAATATAATTTTGCGTTTCATTCATTACTCCTCACTTTGGCAGCACTGACCTGAAATTTCTGGCTTAAATATAACCCTACATCAGCTAAGAGGAAAAACTGATTTAGCACATAGGGCTTTTTTTAACTCGTTGGCTTTAAGTTACATGCAGTTATTTGTAAAAATATAAGTGCACGTATCAAAAGATTAGCCTAATTTAAATGTTAGTATGCAGTCGTTAATGACGCTTGATATAAAGTGTGGGACCCTCTTTTCTTTTTAATGACAAAACGCACTATTCCACATCCTGCCCAATGCTGTCCTTCAAACAAATGTACTAAGATTGCCAACTCAGTGCTACGAAAACATAGTGAATATATCTATGCTAAATGCAAAAGAGCTGTAAAGCAAAATGACAGTTTAAATCCCTACATTAAAAATGAAGATGATAAAGATAATAAAGAAAAATAAAAACAAATTGTTAACAGGTAAGAGGAAAAGACACTTTCACTCTGTACACAGTAACCTGTTATATTCATTTCTTAATTCTGTAAATGTGAGAAACGCCTTGCATTTATATACAGTGTTATCCCGTTACAGTTACTACTATCATAGTAGCATGTTGATTTTTAACCTAAATTTAATGTCCAACAACACAAACTTTAGTGACATCCCATTTTGAATCCACAGGGTTTAATATGTAGTTGGCCCACCCTTTGCAGCTATAACGGGTTCAATTCTTCTGTGAAGGCTTTCCACAAAGTTTAGGAGTGTGTTTATTGCAATTTTTGACCATTCAAAAATTTCCAGGACTTTGTGCAGACCAGGCAAGTTCCTCCGCACCAAATTTGCTCATCCATGTCTTTATGGACCTTGTTTGTGCTCTGGTATGCAGTCATATTGGGCCATCCCCAAACTGTTCCCACAAAGTTCGGAGCATGGAAATGTTCAAAATGTCTTGGTATGCTGAAGCATTAAGAGTTCCTTTCACTGAAACTAATGGGCCAAGCCCAACCCCTGGAAAACAACCCATAATCCCTCTTCCACCAAACATTGCAGTCAGGCAAGTATAATTCATCACTCCTGAAAACACATCTCCACTGATCTAGAGTCTGCTTTACACCACTGCATCTGAAGTGTCTTGGTGATCTAGGGCTTGGATGCAGCTGCCTGGCCTTGGAAACCCATTCCTTGAAGCTGTTCTTGAGCTAATCTGAAGGCCACGCAAAGTTTGGAGGTCTGTTGTTATTGACTGCAGAAAGTTGCCGATTTCTGCGCACTGTGCGCCTCTGCATGTGCTGACCCTGCACTGGGATTTTACATGGCCTACCACTTCGTGACTGAGTTGCTGTTATTCCCATCACGGTACCACACTCACTGAGGTCCTGAGAGTAGTGCTGCAACGACGCGTCGACGTCATCGATTACGTCGACTACGAAAATACGTCGACGTGCGTGAAACTGCGTCGACGCGTCACACTGTTTACATTCATCTGGCGTAACGGCGGCTTCTGCTCGTGTGAACGGAGAAAGTTCCATTCTGTCACAAAAACCCAGACCACGATGATCAAAAGTATGGGAATACTTTAAACAGAGGCCGAATAAAACGCTCCTTTGTTCCCTTTGCAGAACCGAAATGGCGTACCACCTATGGAACAGGATCTCTGCCAAATTTTTGCGCGCCCAAGATCATACTTTGAGGAACTGAGTTGAGGAGAAAATCTTCGTCTCCCAAACAAAAAAAAAATATTTCGAGTGAACGAAAATCAGTTTTGCATTTCAAAGAAGTTTATTTGGATGCGCGCGGACGTTTGCGAGGTTTGAGTCGCTCGCTAAGACTCCCTTCATCACAGACAGAGCAAGAGGAGACGATTGTTCAATGGCTTGAACACTATCAAAGTTCCTTTAAGACTGTAGAGAAAGTCTTTGACACTCTTCATGTTAAAGTTCAAATGTCTTCCACTGGACGAACACACATAATGACTTATTTTCAATCAACATCAAATCGTATTATTACATAATGGCGTGTCCCAGTGTTTCTACACCTCAATCAACTGATAAATTAGTTCTAACTTCTTGCGTAAAAAAAGATCACTAGATTAATAAAAAAGTAATAAAAATAAATCGTTTATAGTAGTCGTAATCGAAAAAATAATCGTTAGATTAGTCGACAAAAAATAATCATTAGTTGCAGCTCTACCTGAGAGTGACCCATTCTTTCCTAGGTGCTTGATTTTATACGCCTGTGGCCATGGAAGCGATTGGAACACCTGAATTCAATGATTTGGTGGGGTGTCACAATAACTTTGTGTATATGTAATGTATTTCAGCAAAATACATCCCATATTAAACCACATGCATCTGTCAAAGCACTTGACAGGACAAGCAATGTTAAACATTATGCTTGAAGCTTAAAATAAATAACTCATGTTTTGGGCAGCTTGGATCACGTATCTTTCCTGCAGCAGCTCACTCTGTTTCATCCACTATTTTAGATGCATTTTGTTCATCGAAATGCATTATTCAGCGCTGTACTTTGACACAAATGGTGGAAGTTTTCTTTATTAGCAATTATCAATTTTATCGATTAGTTTCGGCCAAAAACCAAAACAATTTCACATTTTCAGTGGCTGAAATTTCGGTGCATCCCTGCTTTTTAGCCATGCATTAGAAAAGAAGGGTTGTATAATATTGAACGTCATATTTTGCAAGCTTATTCATAGACATTTGCTGTGGACTCGATGGCCAGAACGTGTCTAAAACAGGCAAGAGACGGGATAGAACACTACAGGTGTGATCTGAAATGGATAAAAATGACAAACTTGTCCTGTCATGGAGTTTGTCCATTCCAGACTAATTTATTCTTATAAATGTATTTTAGTCATAATGTAGCTTTTGTTGAAGAAGTCCAGTGTGCAGTGTGTCACTGAATGGAGCCCAAGTGCGTCTTTAAATAAAGATAAATGAAGATAATGACTAATGGTAACTAACCACTTAGCAAGTCATTGTGTCTTAAAATGAAAATTCACTGTCTTCCCATAACTACGTAATTTAATGAGCCATTAGGTCCTGTGCACACAGATCATTAAATGCTTCTCCGTGCTGCTGCTTGTGTGATTTGTGTGCGCTGCAAGGCACAGATTGTCTGTGCACAATTTACATTTATTGATATTGTATTCAACGCACTATTCATTCCGAAGCTGAGAATTTGATGCACTAAGAGTGGTTTTGTATGCCACGAGCAAATAAAACCTTAATCGGATGTTCATGTCAAGTTCATTTTTACCCTTAATATCTCTGTTCTAACAGAATTTTTTTAAAAAAACGAATCAATGGTCATGAACAAGCCCTGGGGAGTTACATGGCTTTAGGGTCATATGTCTCTTAAATCTTCACTTTATTTACAAATGTACAGTGCACCCGGCAAGTATTCACAGCACTTCACTTTTTCCACAATTTTATGTAACAGTCTCATTCCACAGTGATTAAATTCATTATTTTCCACACATACCCCATAATGACAACTTCAAATGAGTTTTTTTGAAATCTTTGCAAATGTATTAAAAATGAAAAAAAAAAAAATCACATGTACATGGTGCTCAGCATAAATGAGTAACACCCCCTTTGAAAAGTAAGATTTTAAACAATATCTCAAGAACACAAAAACAATTTCCAAAATGTTGACAAGACTTAGTTTTATATAACATCTGTTTAAATTATACATTTACAGTACTGTGCAAAAGTTTTAGGCAGGTGTGAAAAAATGCTGTAAAGTAAGAATGCTTTCAAAAATAGACATGTTAATAGTTTATATTTATCAATTAACAAAATGCAAAGTGAGTGAACAGAAGAAAAATCTACATCAAATCAATATTTGGTGTGACCACCCTTTGCCTTCAAAACAGCATCAATTCTTCTAGGTACACTTGCACACAGTTTTTGAAGGAACTCGGCAGGTAGGTTGGCCCAAACATCTTGGAGAACTAACCACAGTTCCTCTGTGGATTTAGGCAGCCTCAGTTGCTTCTCTCTCTTCATGTAATCCCAGACAGACTCGATGATGTTGAGATCAGGGCTCTGTGGGGGCCATACCATCACTTCCAGGACTCCTTGTTCTTCTTTACACTGAAGATAGTTCTTAATGACTTTCGCTGTATGTTTGGGGTCGTTGTCATGCTGCAGAATAAATTTGGGGCCAATCAGATGCCTCCCTGATGGTATTGCATGATGGATAAGTATCTGCCTGTACTTCTCAGCATTGAGGATACCATTAATTCTGACCAAATCCCCAACTCCATTTGCAGAAATGCAGCCCCAAACTTGCAAGGAACCTCCACCATGCTTCACTGTTGCCTGCAGACACTCATTCGTGTACCGCTCTCCAGCCCTTCGCCGAACAAACTGCCTTCTGCTACAGCCAAATATTTCAAATTTTGACTCATCAGTCCAGAGCACCTGCTGCCATTTTTCTGCACCCCAGTTCCTGTGTTTTCGTGCATAGTTGAGTCGCTTGGCCTTGTTTCCACGTCGGAGGTATGGCTTTTTGGCCGCAAGTCTTCCATGAAGGCCACTTCTGACCAGACTTCTCCGGACAGTAGATGGGTGTACCAGGGTCCCACTGTTTTCTGCCAATTGTGAGCTAATGGCACTGCTCGACATCTTCCGATTGCGAAGGGAAGTAAGCATGATGTGTCTTTCATCTGCTGCAGTAAGTTTCCTTGGCCGACCACTGCGTCTACGGTCCTCAACGTTGCCTGTTTCTTTGTGCTTCTTCAAAAGAGCTTGGACAGCACATCTGGAAACCCCTGTCTGCCTTGAAATTTCTGCCTGGGAGAGACCTTGCTGATGCAGTATAACTACCTTGTGTCTTGTTGCTGTGCTCAGTCTTGCCATGGTGTATGACTTTTGACAGTAAACTGTCTTCAGCAACCTCACCTTGTTAGCTGAGTTTGGCTGTTCCTCACCCAGTTTTATTCCTCCTACACAGCTGTTTCTGTTTCAGTTAATGATTGTATTTCAACCTACATATTGAATTGATGATCATTAGCACCTGTTTGGTATAATTGTTTAATCATACACCTAACTATATGCCTACAAAATCCCTGACTTTGTGCAAGTGTACCTTGAAGAATTGATGCTGTTTTGAAGGTAAAGGGTGGTCACACCAAATATGGATTTGATTTAGATTTTTCTTCTGTTCACTCACTTTGCATTTTGTTAATTGATAAATATAATCTATTACCAAGTATATTTTTGAAAGCATTCTTACTTTACAGCATTTTTTCACACCTGCCTAAAACTTTTGCACAGTACTGTATATTGCACATTTTTCAGTTTAACTGAAAAATGAAGTTTCAATTAGGGTGATGCAAAAATGAGTACACCCCACAACACAAACTACATCTCGTACTTTGTCTGGCATCCATGATTTTAAATGACGGCACCAAGTCAGCACCACATTTTGCAACATTTATCTTTTTCCATTCTTCAAGAATCACCTCTTTTAGAGACGAATGGAGAGTGATGCTCAACTTGTCTCTTCAGAATTCCTCATAGGTTTTCGATTGGGTTCAGATCTGGAGACATACTTGGCCACTGAATCACTTTCACCCTGTTCTTCTTCAGAAATCCAACAGTGGCCTTAGGTGTGTGTTTAGGATCATTGTCATGTTGGAAAAGTGCACGACGACCAAGGGCATGGAGTGATGGTAGCAGCTTCTCTTTCAGTATAGAGCAGTACATCTGTAAATTCATGATGCCATCAATGAAATGCAGCTCCCCGACACCAGCAGCGCGAATGCGGCCCCACATACGGACACTGCCATCACCATGTTTCACTGTTGGCACCATTTATGTTTTTGTATTCCTCACTTTTGCGACGCCATACAGTTTTGAAGTCATCAGTTCCAAAAACCGTTTATCTTGGTCTCATCTCTCCAGAGTTGTCCCAGTAGTCTTCATCTTTGTCAGCATGGGTCCTGGAAATTTTTTGTGCTTTGGCTTTTGGAGAGGCTTCTTTTGTGGACGGCACCCATTCATGCCATTCCTCTGCAGCGTACGCCGTATTGTGTCACGGGAAAAAGTCACCCCAGTTTGGCTTTCTACTTCTTTAGATACTTGCAGTGAACAGTTTTCTTCAGAAGAAGACCCTCCTGTCGAGGTGTTAACTCCCACGGACGGCCTGGACGTCTCTGAGATGGTTGGTTTAGAAGATAGTTCCATCTTTTTAAAATTTTTGTACCACTTTTGCTACAGTATTCTGACTGATGAGTAAAGCTTTGCTGATCTTCTAATAGCCTACACCTTTCTTGTGTAAGAAATTGTTTTCTTTCTCAGGTCTCAGACATTTCTCTTCCATGTGGTGCTGTTGCTGACAGCATGAAATGTGAAGGGGTTTTCTTTAAGTAACACCCTTTTACTGTCTGCTGGACTCCTGTGTAATGAATAATTAGACTCGCCTGTGGTTGAATTCTTGTTATATTAGACATTTGTTGTCTAAAATGTAGCTATGCTTCAGATACTTTCAGTGGGGTGTACTCATTTTTGCATCACCCTAATTTGAGTAAAACTGAAAATCAAAGTTATATTAGCCTTACTTTCATGTTATAAGTTCAACGTTTGTTATATAAAACTTAGTCTCGTCAACATTTTGGAAATTGGTTTTGTGTTCGAGATCTTGTTTAAAATGTTACATTTCAAAGGGGGTGTATTACGTCTATTACGATGAGCACTGTACGTATTCACAGCCTTTTCTCAATACTTTGTTAAAGCACCTTTGGCACCAATTACAGCCTCAGTCCTTTTGAGTATGATGCTGCAAGCTTGGCAAACCTATTTTTGGGCAGTTTCTCCCATTTTTCTTTGCAGGACCTCTCAAGCTTCATCAGGTTAGATGGGGAGTGTGGGTGCACAGCTATTTTCAGATGGCTCCAGAGATGTTCAATTGGGTTCAATTTTGTGCTCTGGCTGGGCCACTCAAGTACATTCACAGAGTTGTCCCATAGCCACTCCTTTGTTATCTTGACTGTGAACGCTTAGGGTCGTTGTCCTGTTGGAAGATGAACCTTCGCCCCAGTCTTAGGTCCAGAGGGCTCTGGAGCAGGTTTTCATCAAGGATCTCTGTACATTGTGTCTCATATACAGTGGGGAGAACAAGTATTTGATGCACTGCTGATTTTGCAGGTTTGCCCACTTACAAAACATGTAGAAGTCTGTCATTTTTATCATAGGTACTATTCAACTGTGAGTGACGGAATCTAAAACAAAAATCCAGAAAATCACATTGTATGATTTTTAAGTAATTAATTTGCATTTTATTGCATGACATAAGTATTTGATGCATCAGAAAAGCAGAACTTAATATTTGGTACAGAAACCTTTGTTTGCAATTACAGAGATCATACGTTTCCTGTAGTTCTTGAGCAGGTTTGCACACACTGCAGCAGGGATTTTTAAGTATTCATTAAAATGAATCGATTCAAGTGAGTCATTAGGTCAACACAATACACTTTATCATTGGAAAGGATTTTTTTTTATTTGTTAAAAGTGTGGTTTATGTCAGCTGCATGTGCGGAAAGCCTCTCAGAGAAGATTCTTTTGAGCACTTTGCACCCAGCGGCAATTCAGGAAGAATTCTGAGCGCACCACGTGAAACATGGATTTGGTCTTCCGAACTTTTACTATTGTGCCAGTTGATTTAGATTAAAATGTGCGAGGGAGAGAGAGCAGAGACTGTGCTTCGTTTGAAGACAGAGAGAGTGCACGTACGTGAGGGAGGTGTTGTTCTCTCTGTCAGTTAACATTGGCTCTAACATGAGATGGTGGTTCTTCTGGAAGGTTCTCCTCTCTCCACACAGAAACGCTGGAGTGACCATCGGATTCTTGGTCACCTCCCTGACTAAGGCCAGTTATGATTGATGGAGGCCACTGTACTCGTTGGGACCTTCCTAAATCTCTGCAAATATATATATATATATATATATATATATATATATATATGGAAAAAAAAAATACTATTACTAATACTGTACTAATACTAAAAATACTATACAAAAAATACTATTTTATTTGACTAAAGCAAAAAAATAATAATAATTATATATGTGTATATATATAATTATTATTATTTTTTTGCTTTAGTCAAATAAAATAGTATTTTTTTGTCCATATTGCACAACCCTTCTATACAGCGAGTCGGATATACTTAGTCACGGGTCAATAAGAGTTTAAACTGCACCCAGATGTTGAGCTTTAGGTGCTGTTGAGTGAAGTACTGAACTGTTGTCATGTTGTCTGGTGTGTTTTCAGCCTCTGATTCCCTGAAGCTAGTTAACATGCATACGTGCAATGTTAGGCTCTTCATTTTTGTCATTGACAGAGGGCTTCAGAGTGTTATGACTGCCTTCCAATAAATCCTAATATGTTAGAAGTTGTCACTGCCATTACACTGCCCTACAGCTCTTTTCAGATTCACTCTTTGTAAACATCAGATTTGATAGTTTAAATGTGTGCATGTTAATGAATTACAAAGATTTGTAAATGGGGCATGCGTGAACAGTCATTCATAATTGGTGTAATCTCTGCCTGTGAATTAGGAATGTGTTAAACGTACATTACGTGTTTAGGAATGCTGCGGAATCTTCTAGAGTCCCTTAAAGGGATTGTCCCAGTATATTAGATACATGAGAAAGAGGCTAATAGGCCATATGCCTAACAAGAACTCAACTGTGTGTCCACCAAAGCATTTTTAGCCAGCTGAAAAAATGCCTGGTGCTCTTCTGAAAATGGTCAGCTGGTGGCACTTGTGAGCACTTTGGAGTCGCACCATTTTTCCAGCTGAGACTCTTTGGTTGCTATGCTTTGGAATCTTCACGGCAGTAATGTTACTAGTATCTAATTTTGAAGAATATTACTGAATATAAAAATGCAGTAACCAGCAATATTAACTTCTTCATTGTTGTTCAGTCATTGTGCAATTATGATTGGTTGGTCGGTGGAGTATTTATCCCGCACTGTGATTGGATGGATGAGTAAAACGTGACGTGACAAGCAAGTTGAACAGATTTCAGCTCTCGCCTACAATATAGAAAAAATACAGTCCATACAATCTTGTGAAATATTATGGTACAAAGTGAAACAAAATTCATTGTCCTCAGTTTGTCTAAAGAACAGAACTTTTGAATGTTTTACGCCCCATTTACATGTGGTATGGAGTCGCTGTTTAAAAAATAAAAAATACAAACATTTTCATGAATCTGAAAATTAATGACAGAATGGCTTTACGGAAGATCTACACACATTTTTTCTGCTCATATTTAATGAATGAGGCCCGATGACTACCTCCGTTCATCCAGCAACTACATAAATGAACTTGCACACTCTAAATGTGGTTTTTCTTTTCTGTAATTAAGTTTTTATTCTGTTGCAGTACTTTAGCGAAAGTGTGTGTGTGTTTTCAGATGGTGTTTCCCGCGTAGGAGCAGCTCTCTTCAATGAGATGAGGAATGCAGTGTTTGGGAAAGTTGCTCAGAGCTCCATCAGGAGGATAGCCAAGAACGTCTTTCTCCATCTTCATAACCTGGATCTGGGCTTCCACCTGAGCAGGCAGACAGGAGCGCTGTCCAAAGCAATAGACCGTGGCACTCGAGGAATTAGCTTTGTGCTCAGCGCTCTCGTCTTCAACTTGGGGCCTACGCTCTTTGAAATGATACTAGTCAGCAGCATTTTGGTAAGTCCAAATGAAATCCTCACATATTAGTCAATTAATAAAGCCACAGTTTTACCACAGATAAATTCTGTTCATGGGCACAAAATGAAGAACACCAATCTACCCTTTAAGTGTGGTAAAATCACTGTAAAGCATGGCTTTGAGTGGCTTTTTGCTTTTATTATACAACATCGACATGATAAGAGAAGCAATGTTCAATAAGTGCAATGCATTGCTGCTGTTGATTAGAGTAATAATGCTCCGAAATTCCAGCAGCTGAAAATATCCAGCTGGAAATTAGTTTTCAGTTTTGGAGGGCTGAAATAATTGATGCATGACTAAAAGTGACATGACTACCTGTTCTAGATCATCCAAATCGTGTGCACAAAACGGAGATTGACAGTCAAAATGTGCCTTTTGAAACTGACATCTTTCCATGGTTGAAATTGACCGATTACATGAGACACGATGCATTTCAGTAAGTTGTACTGTGTCTTTCAACATCATTTCTGATATTCGTGTATGTGTAGTGCTGTAACTAGTAGTAAAGAAAGAGGAAGAGATGATTGGTTTGTGTGCTCTTGATCTGAGTCGTGGTAGTCGTGGCCTAGTGGTGAGGGAGTCGGGCTTGTAATCTGAAGGTTGCCGGTTCGATTCCCACGCTGACAGGAATTGAAAAGTGGGGATTGTGAATAAACAGCACTCTCTCCACCTTCAATACCATGACTAAAGTGCCCTTGAGCAAGACACCTAACCCCTAATTGCTCCCCTTGTAAGTCGCTTTGGATAAAAGCGTCTGCTAAATTACGTAAATGTAAATGAGTCATCTGTCAAGCCATATTAAAGAGCACCAAACAACAATTAATTTTTGAGTTTTATGATAAATTGACGAAATGGAAAGTTGAAACCTGTTTCTCATTAAAGGTAGCAAAGCACAAAGCTTCAAGTTTTGTTCATGCATCAACAGACAATAGCACAGACTAAAAGATAGATCTTGAAATTAAATTAAACCGTATCGATTTCAAATCGAGAAATCGATATAGTCAACCCAGCCCTTCAGTCCACACAGCTGACAGGTTTACTGTTGTAGTTGTGTGCACAAATAGACCCTGAACGGTCAAAATGCGCCATTGGAGAATCACAAATTAACTACAATACCAAGCCAGGTCAGCATTTACATCCGATTGAATGCTATTTACCCCCAAAAATACTGAGATGAATCTGTTTTATAAATGTATTTTTCCTTCAGTCGTTGTAGTTTAGTCTAAAAAGCTTGGAGTCTTTAATGGAGATGACCATCAGGACAAGCATTGCACTGCCTTTGCATATACGTGGCATAAATCACTTTGAGTTTGTGCTAACAAGCACACCGAAACTGCACAGATACTACAATAGTCAAATACAGATTTTGTTGATCATGTGCTGGAAATTATCTGGAAAATAGTGTTTTTGTTGACATTCATCACACCATGTATACATTAAATCTATAAAATAAAAAACATTCTTTGTTCCCTGGGCTAATGTGAGACATCATTAGTAATGTGACGCTCTCACTTTTGCCATGTTCAAGAATGAGCTCAGAAGTCCCGCTCTGTTTTCCCAATCTCCAGTAATCAAATGAAAGCTTCGTGTAAGGAGTAGAATGACATTTGAAGTTATTTATTCACTGATAATCTTCTACTTCAATGAACTGTTCATTTAAGAACCAGATAAGCACATACAGAGACATGTACAAGATTTCAACTGGCATCTTAACTCTTCCTAACGTCAATGCACAGTCATGTGAAGCACACACATTCAAAGTTCAGCTCACTTAAAAGTCATGCACAGTATGAAGTCAGAGACCCTCCGTTCAATGAAGTACGGTCACAGGAGATATTAAATATGCAATTGGTGATTTTCTACAGAAACATTTTTTGTTATACTGATATCCTGATGGCAATCAATATGTTAAACCAGGGTTTTCCAAACTCAGCCCACTGTCCTGCAGAGTTTAGCTTGAACTTGCCTCCACACACTTGCCTGGAAGTTTTTAGCATAACTGCCCTAATTAAGAGATGACAACCTGTGACGTTCTCACCAGAGCTGTTCACGTCATCAGACTCACAATTATGCGTTTCGATGTCAACACCAAAATTAATCTGCAGCAGTCAGGCACAAGCTCGCTTACGTTTGTTATTATTGTTATGTTGCGGGGTTTGAGGCATGAGGTAGTTTAACACCGTCTCTTGTGACGCTTTGCAGAGAGTAGCTGTGTGTGTTTAGTATTTTTCAAGGAGCCTTGGCTTTGAACGGCGTTTTACAAGGGTGGAACGGTATATTTTCAATGCTGGCAGGCTAATGTTAGCATTTCCAAGATCACCTACGACACCTTTAACACCAGAACCGTTGATAATCTTGTATTATGGTTTTCCACATGATGTGCCTGATATTCAACTCCGTGGGTTGATTAACACCGAAACCTTCAGTGATGCCAGAAATACTGGCTCTAATAGCGTATCTCTCCATTTGATTGTGAAATGGTGAAAAAGCAGTGTAAAATGAATGAGTGCAGATTATGAAGGTAGATGTAGTTGCACTCAATATATGTCATGCATATGAAGACATGTCACACTTTCAGGGTGCGTTCACACTCGTCATGTTTGGTTCGATTAAAACGAACCCTGGTGCGATTGCTCAGTGTGAACGCTGCCATCCGAACCCTGGTGTGGACCAAACAAGCGCTAAAGATGGGTCTCGGTCCGCTTCCAAACGAACTCTGGTGCGGTTCGATTGATATACGAACGCAACACGGACCAAAGACATGTAAACAAACCAAAAACAGGATGTGATGTCACAAGATGCGACGCTACAAGTCACTGATTTGACGACGCGGGAAGATCGGTGTATCCAAAATGAGTCGAGGGCAAACGTGGAGAGACGAGGAGGTGAAGCGCCTCATCAATATTTGGTCCGACGAGCATGTTTCGAAATCCTGCTGCTGTTTTGAATGTTTTGAACATTTTATGAGCTCTTCGTGAGTTCTCAGCTGGTAAAAATAAAG
The DNA here is from genome assembly GCA_037194245.1 of Opsariichthys bidens. Classification (NCBI taxonomy): domain Eukaryota; kingdom Metazoa; phylum Chordata; class Actinopteri; order Cypriniformes; family Xenocyprididae; genus Opsariichthys; species Opsariichthys bidens. The sequence continues at coordinate 2,664,847 of CM074308.1, read as the reverse complement.
CATATGTACACGCATAAAATGATGGCGTTTAATCCAGCTCACAGCGTTGTTTTGAATGTTCGGGAATGAAGCTCCGTCGCGAAATATACGTCATAAAAGCCGACCAATCAGGTCGTGACCGTATCCCTACGCCTTTGGTTCTGTAACTTTAGGTTCGCTGTTAAAAATGCTTGTGTGAACGCCAAGCGGACCAGGACTATCTGTTTTGTTTTTGTTTTTTGGTCCGGACCAAACGAACCAAACTACAAGTGTGTAACCCACAGCTCTTTTGCCATTTCTTTGCAGTATTATAAATGTGGAGGTCAGTTTGCTGTGGTCACTCTGGGGACTCTCTCGGCGTATACCGCATTCACAATCGCTGTTACACAATGGAGGTACTGTATGTGTCTGTCAAATGGCAGCCGTTGGTTGTTACAATAAACTGTATTTTGTCCTCACTTGAACCCTGTGCACACCTGGTTTTAAGATGTCTGATCTCAAGTGGACGACACTAAATACAGCTTTAATGGGGATGTAAAATGTTCTGAGCTTGACCACTTTCGACCACTTCCAGATGTAATTTGACTGGATTGTTTTTATAGTGTAAACGCTCATGTGATCAAATGTGTTTGAACAGCCACAAAAGACCACCTACTCTCCGACCCAATGCATAAGTATTATGGGAAGTGCGCTAGCCAGGCGGCATTTAAACTTTATCGGTTGAAGACCCGAGTTTGGTTTTAAGACAATAAATGTACCAAGCACAATGTTCTCTCACCATTCCTGATTTCTAACACACACTCTCAGATTTTGCCGTGGTCTTGAAAGCTGCTGCCCTCCACGTATCGTCTCCGGGTACGTTCAAGTGAACTTATTCCATCCATTAAATCGAAAGATGTGAAAAAGCCCATACATTTCAATCAGGGCAGAAGTGGTTGAGTGGGCAGAAAATGCGGATTAAAACAATAATGGGTGTAAATGGGTATGCGTTTCCCTAGTCTGCTTGTGATCCAATCAACCAAAGTGCATCTTAATACCAGGTGTAAACAGGGCTCTGATTACTTCTGTATTAATCACCCATCTGTATCTTTGATCAGGACACGATTCAGGATTGAGATGAATAAGGCTGATAATGATGCAGGAAATGCTGCTATCGACTCTCTCCTCAATTATGAAACTGTTAAGGTGGGTCACATCATGAACTGCATTGTCACTGCAACATTTTGACATGCCTGAGTAAAGTCTACTTTATTTGCTTGTTTGTTTTCTAGCAACAAAGTTATAGGGATCAGCAATTATCTGTCATGTTATACAGTGTTAGTGTCTAGTGAGTGTTGTGGGTTTTCTTGTGTGGTATTGATAACTTGCAGAGAAGCAGATATGAGCTGTATGTGTCATCCAACGGTTTCAGGTTCAGGCACTCTCTCCATTGGAGGTTTGTGGTCTGGCTGCAACTCAATGCTCCACTCAGATTAGGGCCGCACGATCACGTTTAAACCGATAATCATGATTTATTAGAGCTAATTGTATAACATTTAAAAATGAACGCTATGCAAACATACTAGTTTTATATCATTTGAAACTTCTACAGCTGGGGGGAAGGTTGCAAATGCAATAATTTATTTTAATGGTATGTCATGATTTGTTTAAACTTAAAATCTACACCGTTGATGGTGATATTCAAGCATTACAGCTCACCCTTTTACAGCAGATTTAGTTCACGAACAACTGACAGTTGTGATCTAAAGATTAATTTACAATAATAAATGATAATTACAAAAATAAATCCTAAATTACGAATTACTTTTCTCGCACTCAAGCTCCGAGGATCTCCCGGTTCCTTGCTCATTTTGAGTCAGACTCGTAAATTCGGGTAACTAGAGACTCTCTCTGAGCCGATTATTAAATCAATGAGTTGTTGACTCGAGATAAGCTGCAATCTGATCAGTCCATTAGAATAAATCCAATGGTGGAGAGTGACAAAGTATTTTTACCTCAATTCTGTACATGAAGGGTTAGTTCACCCAAAAATTAAAATTATGTAATTTATTACTCGCCCTCATATCGTTCCATACCCGTAACACAAATTAAGAGTGTGTATGTATATATATATATATATATATATATATATATATATGTGTATATATATATATATATATATATATATATGTGTATATATATATATATATATATATATATATATGTATATATATATATATATATATATATATATATATATGTATGTGTGTGTGTATATATATATATATATATATATACAGGGAGTGCAGAATTATTAGGCAAATGAGTATTTTGACCTCATCATCCTCGTTATGCATGTTGTCTTACTCCAAGCTGTATAGGCTGGAAAGCCTACTACCAATTAAGCATATTAGGTGATGTGCATCTCTGTAATGAGAAGGGGTGTGGTCTAATGACATCAACACCCTATATCAGGTGTGCATAATTATTAGGCAACTTCCTTTCCTTTGGCAAAATGGGTCAAAAGAAGGACTTGACAGGCTCAGAAAAGTCAAAAATAGTGAGATATATTGCAGAGGGATGCAGAAGTCTTAAAATAGCCAAGCTTCTGAAGCGTGATCATCGAACAATCAAGCGTTTCATTCAAAATAGTCAACAGGGTCGCAAGAAGCGTGTGGAAAAACCAAGGCGCAAAATAACTGCCCGTGAACTGAGAAAAGTCAAGCGTGCAGCTGCCAAGATGCCACTTGCCACCAGTTTGGCCATATTTCAGAGCTGCAACATCACTGGAGTGCCCAAAAGCACAAGGTGTGCAATACTCAGAGACATGGCCAAGGTAAGAAAGGCAGAAAGTCGACCACCACTGAACAAGACACACAAGCTGAAACGTCAAGACTGGGCCAAGAAATATCTCAAGACTGATTTTTCTAAGGTTTTATGGACTGATGAAATGAGAGTGAGTCTTGATGGGCCAGATGGATGGGCCCGTGGCTGGATTGGTAAAGGGCAGAGAGCTCCAGTCCGACTCAGACGCCAGCAAGGTGGAGGTGGAGTACTGGTTTGGGCTGGTATCATCAAAGATGAGCTTGTGGGGCCTTTTCGGGTTGAGAATGCGAGTCAAGCTCAACTCCCAGTCCTACTGCCAGTTTCTGGAAGACACCTTCTTCAAGCAGTGGTACAGGAAGAAGTCTACATCCTTCAAGAAAAACATAATTTTCATGCAGGACAATGCTCCATCACACGCGTCCAAGTACTCCACAGCGTGGCTGGCAAGAAAGGGTATAAAAGAAGAAAATCTAATGATATGGCCTCCTTGTTCACCTGATCTGAACCCCATTGAGAACCTGTGGTCCATCATCAAATGTGCGATTTACAAGGAGGGAAAACAGTACACCTCTCTGAACAGTGTCTGGGAGGCTGTGGTTGCTGCTGCACGCAATGTTGATGGTGAACAGATCAAAACACTGACAGAATCCATGGATGGCAGGCTTTTGAGTGTCCTTGCAAAGAAAGGTGGCTATATTGGTCACTGATTTGTTTTTGTTTGGTTTTTGAATGTCAGAAATGTATATTTGTGAATGTTGAGATGTTATATTGGTTTCACTGGTAAAAATAAATAATTGAAATGGCTATAAATTTGTTTTTTGTTAAGGTGCCTAATAATTATGCACAGTAATAGTCACCTGCACACACAGATATCCCCCTAAAATAGCTAAAACTAAAAACTAAAACTTCCAAAAATATTCAGCTTTGATATTAATAAGTTTTTTGTGTTCATTGAGAACATGGTTGTTGTTCAATAATAAAAGTAATCCTCAAAAATACAACTTGCCTAATAATTCTGCACTCCCTGTATATGTATATATATAAGTGTGTGTATATGTGTGTGTGTACATATATGCATGTATACATGTCAATAAAATTTTGTTTTTAATGTATTGTCTAACATCACAACTCTCAACTTAAAAAACGTTTTTTTTTTTTTTGTTTGTTTTTTTTTTTGCATTGCCATGTTATTGGTTTGCATCTTAAACCAGTAAAACATTTCAATAAGCTCTTTTTTGGTTGCCATGTAACTACTATGGTGTGTTTAAAACTAATATAGCTACTTTTCATGCATGCTGCATTTTTATGTTTCTAAGGCTGCAAATTCTATATAAAGATTCAGTGGCACATACGCACACACTGCACTCTAAATCACTTTGTGAAACACTTTCTTTTGTAAATGTAGTCATATAATATGTGCTGGGTCAGAAATACTTTAGTCACCTTTACAAATTGTTTATATACTTGTATCTTGTTAACTAACAAGCTGTTGTGCTTCTGTCTCAAACCTCAGATCTTCTGCCTTTCAGCTCAATCTTTTTTGTTTTCATGTTAAGAGCAGATATATTTTGTGCCAAGCTTTGTTTTCTGTCATCGGTGTCAATGCATGTGGATTTAATGTCATTTTAAGCCAGTGTGCATGCATAATGAGATCTCCACCCACTCCAAATCCGTTACACTAGCAAAGATGCCCCCGGTTTCTCTCTAAACACACTTGCTGACAGAACTATGCACGTCTTTAAAGCAGCCACACTCGCAAAACAATCCTCCCAACATTTCGCTTCCTCTGATAATTGGCACAGGAGTCTTAGCTGAGTTTCATGAGCTGTAATGGAATGTTCTGAATGTCATGGCAGTCCAGGAGGGCTATCCGTAATGTGTTCATAAAGGCGCTGAAATTATTGTAATGCTAACAAGATGCACCCTCTTTCTCCTTGACACCACAAGGGGGAAACATGATTGAATATATACCAAATATGCTGTTTTGATATTCAGACTAAGCACAATTGTGAGTGATATTGCTATTATATTACATTCAATAAACAAGAAGTTATTGTTCGGTAATTTACATTATAGACAACTTTAACAGTTACTTAGTCTATTTTTGTTCTTATGAAAATCAAGCTCTGCATCTTCAAGCTACACACGGTAGTGGTGATTTGTACCTAAATCATTTTTTAATGAATCATTTGAGTGAAATTCATATATTATAAATAATACTTATCATTAGGCCAAATGTATGGCCATATTTTAATGTGTTGTGGAAAATAAGTAGTGCTCAGGTATTTTTTTTTTTTCTTTAATCTCGGTTGCTCTTCATAATCCTTTCAGTGCTCCACGTAAACAGCAGTTGCTGTTTATTGCCGCACCCGTGTTTGTCACATTTCAGAGCTAATTAATTGTGCCGCACTTCTATTTCAGAGCCACGCTCTCTTTGTGCAGCTGTTTTCACTCCCGTCATTCTCCCTGCTGAACAGTCTCAGATGTTTGAGCCACTCTGTATCATCTATGAGCCTGTGAAGTCATTAGCCTTTGGTTTACTCGGCTGGTGATGTTTGGAGAGATGCAATTGTAGCTTTGACGACATCTGGATATGTGATTGAGATATCACCAGCATGTGGCATGGGTGCTGTTACGTGCTTGATTTCACATCCCAGAGGCCTTTAACTGCTAAGATAGACATTTCAAATATATAAATGTCTGAATAAGACGGACATTTAAAAGTTTTTTTTTATTTTTATATATATATATATATATATATATGTGTGTGTGTGTGTGTGTGTGTGTGTGTATATATATATATATATGTGTGTGTATGTATATGTGTGTGTGTGTATATATATATATATATGTATGTGTGTGTGTATGTATATGTATATATGTATGTATATATATGTATATAAAGAAAAAGATAATTTTATGTTATTACTTGTAGTACCTTGGCATGGAAATGCCATAGTATATGAATATAATCATATTTACTATCAATACCATGGTATTACCATTTGATATCACCACTGCACATTTGATGTAATGGGCATTGTATTCATTGTTTATAATTCCATAGAGTTTAGTTGTGGCCTAATAGTTAGATACTAGCCTGGATGGTTAAATTCTGAGTTTAGGTTACCATGCTTGGCCGTCACGTCACTCTCAATTTTCATTTTCACTTTTTATTTGAGTCCTTGTTTTCAAACAGGCCATTGTCGTGACTTTTCTTTAATAGTGCTTTGTGTTCTTTTTCCAACAAGGTCTTTTTTCTATTTCTCTTTCAGTATTTCAACAATGAGAAGTATGAGGCTGAGCGGTATGATGCTTTTCTGAAGGTGTACGAGTCATCTTCTCTGAAGACTACCTCTACTCTGGCCATGCTTAACTTTGGTCAGAGCGCCATCTTCACCGTCGGTCTTACCGCTATTATGGTGCTGGCAAGCAATGGCATAATGGCAGGTGAAAATCAGTGATGTTACATTTTCATCACTAGTTACACAAAATGGCTTGAGGGCTATACCAAATTATTGTACCTTAAAGGGTTAATTTGCCCAAAAATTTAATTACTCACCCTCATGTCGTTACAAACCTATAAGACCTTCGCTCATCTTTGGAACACAAATGAAGATATTTCTGATGAAATCCGAGAGCTCTCTGACTCCTCCACTGACAATTTAACCACCGCTTAAAAGGCCAAGAAACATACTAAAGACTTTGTTAATAGTCCACGTGACTACAGTGGTTCAACCTTAATTTTATGAAGTGACGAGAATACTTTTTGTGCACAAAAACAAAAATTTATTCAACAATGTCTTCTCCCCCATGTCAGTCTCCTACACAGTTGACGCTAGGGCTGTGCTCAGAATATCGATACAGCGATATATCGTCATGAACTCATGCTGCAGCTGCTGTATCGAGTCTCGTGCTTTTAAATGTAGCCAATCACGTGACGTCCAGCAGAGCGAGAGGATTTTTCCACCGCCGACAAAAGTAAAATCAAAAATATGGGAGAATTTTGGGTCTTGCGCTAAACCAGACATTAGACATGAGTCATGCGATATACAAGAACAGCAAAGCAAAAGTGAAGTAAAACGCGATTATGCGATCGCCTGATATTTACGCGGGGGTCGCATTTTTTCAAATACGCTGCGCTTGCCGATTTCAGCAAGCAAAATATGCGGGACTAGCATGATTTCATAATGCTTGCATTTTTGTTGCAAAAAAGTCTCATATATCTTCGCAGAGAGTTGAAAAATGTTGCGTTTACTTCACACAAGTAAAGCGCCATTATTTTCCCCTATTGCCATGGGAACCTTACGTAATGACGCGACGTGAACATCATCTGCAAACCCCGCAGTGAAACCATGGTGAAGCATGCAGATCATTCTCATTTACCAACAAAAATAAGTGCAAAAGACCGCGCGAAGCAGTTTCCCGGTGTGTCACAATGCAGTGGGGGCAAATTATTTTGCACTCTGTGCAACTGCGTGTTGGACCACAGACGGAAGTTGACGCTGGAAAACCACTTTGCCACAGCCAAACATTTGAGGATGGTTACTCAATGTTTTGTAAGTTTGATTCATGTGTTAATTAAGGTCTGAAACAAAACAGAATGAGAACTTAAATATTCTGTGATTTGGTATGCTTGCTCATCATAGGAAGTCATAAGAAATGACTATAATTGTCATTTCAGTTAGTGAGGCAGTGACTTTAAAAGCAAAAGGAAGAGTCATTATAAGGTTTTTTGTGAATTTTTTTTATATTTCATTTAAAACAAAATTGTTTTTCAGTTATCACATCTGTTATAACACTGGTTATTCAATAAACACATAATTGTTACTAAACTCTACTCAAAAGAAATTTAAATTCCAAATTGAACCATATCGTGATGCGTATCGTATCGTATCGTGACATTGTTGACGATACACGGCCCTAGTTGACGCAGTGAACGTAGTTTTCGTGTTCGAACGTCAGAACGCCAACTCATTATTCGCCTGTGTTAGCTCACCTGTACAGCAGCCGCCAATACTGAGCCAGTGTTTGGACGTAAATACTGAAGCCTGCACTGCATTCACTACGCCAACTCTATGGGTGACTGACATGGGAGAGAAGAAATTGTTGAATGAAGTCATTATTTTATTCTTATTTGTTTTGGCGGAAAGTATTGTTGTCGCTTCAGAAAATGAACTATTTTAACGATGTCTTTAGTACCTTTCTGGGCCTTGACAGTGGTGGTTAAATTGCTGTCTATGGACAGCATTTCATCGTGAATATCTGTGTTCTGAAGACGAACGAAGGTCCTACGGGTTTGGAACGACGTGAGGCTGAGTAATGACAGAATTTTCATTTTTGGGTGAACTAACCTTTCAATAGGGTCAAATTCTAGACCCTTGCAGCTTTTCTTTTTTACCTTTCAATGTGCTTCATTATGGAGGACCAGGAGTGCCACATAAAAATAAAGCGACGAATCAATTAATTCATTTAATAATTCACACTTAAAAATGTAAAGCTGATTGGTTGCTCCCACGCGTGAACTGTCCAATGGCATTTTAGCACTCGATTGACAAATGGATAAAGAAAAGCGATTTAAAATGATTTACAAATGTATTTTTTTTATTGTTCTATTAATCTACGTTTAAAAACAGGAATTAAATAAACAACTTTAAATACGTCTATTTATTTGCTTATTTAAAAGTCATTTATTTATTTACATTTTTATGTGTGAATTATTTTTTGAATGAATTGATTCATCGTTTTATTTTTATGTGGCACTCCTGGTCCTCCATACTTCATCAATATGCAGTGACACGATAATGTAATAAGAGAGATTTAAAAGTCTCAGGTGGCTCAGCTTTTGTGTAGTCAAGGTCTAACAGGTAAATTGGCTTCTTGCTCCTCTAGGGACCATGACTGTGGGTGATCTAGTGATGGTGAACGGGCTGCTCTTCCAGCTCTCGATGCCACTCAACTTTCTAGGCACCGTGTACAGGGAGACCAGACAGGCCCTCATAGACATGAACACGCTCTTCACACTGCTCAACGTGGACACTAAAATAAAGGTATGTTAGGCCTTTGCTGTTGCCTGCTTCATTGCTGTACTAGGTTTTGCTCTCTTTTGCAGATTTAAGTATATAGGGTTATTTGAATGTGAATAGTGCTGTATTATTTGCTTCAGCCGTTCTAAAATGTCAGCTTTTTGAAATACCATGACAAGAGCTTCTTTTTAGATTTTACAAATTGAAGCCTTAAAGCATGTCATTGGTCCTAGCGCTTGTTTTAATTCCCGAAAACATTTGAGTGTTTCCTGTCTTTCATATAGCATTAGTGGGGGGAGGTTGATGAATCTCATTCTTCGTTTGGCTAATTTTGAATGCACCCTGTAATTACCGTGTATAAAATCTGTCCCATCGTTGGACCGCCGTGATCAGTAATGGTTTTCACTACATGACAGGACTGCCCATCAAGCCGTTATTGTGAGACCCTAGTTTGATTTCTCAAATAATGCATCTGTGTGTCGATTCAGTGTAAATGTGCTGAAGTGTTTCGATGACGCCATTACAATTGTGTTTGAGAAAAGCATTATTCTGTTTTAGCCTCAAAACATAAACTTGAGACTGCTACATTTGTTTTCTTTTTTTTAACCTTTGTGTCCTGAAGGAAAAAGAAATGGCACCGCCGCTGCTCGTTACACCCCAGGAAGCCACCATCAGGTTCGAGGATGTGTATTTTGAGTACTTGGAGGGACAAAAGGTGCTTAACGGGGTTTCCTTTGAAGTACCTGCAGGGAAAAAGGTGGCCATTGTTGGTGGCAGTGGATCTGGGTAAGTGCTTCAGGAAAGATTTACATTGCATTATATTACCTTCAGGTTTCACTGAACTTGTGATCTTGGCACAATAGGGCACAAATTGAAGCCCTTTTACTTAAAAATACAGAAATAAAGGCAAAAATTCATTATTACCATACAACACTGCGATATGCATTTGTCCAAAAAAATCAAATAGTTTTATTTAATTTGTGGGTAAACAACTGCCAACCAACATGTAAGGCTCCGATTTTAAGTTCTTATCTGTTCAGGTATAAACAGAAGTTTGAAACGGACTTTCCACGGACTGTGATGATGCATTTTCACACAAAAATGAAAATTCATTTGTCATTTACGCACTCTCATGTCGTTCCAAACCCGAAAGACTTTCATTCTTTTTCGGAACACCAATAAAGATATTTTTAATCAAATCTGAGCGATGACTGTCCCTCCCTTGACAGCTAAGCAACTACCACTTTAAGCAGATTTAATTTAGGCTTTTATTCACATATAAACATTCATCAGTGGACGCATCAGTTATGGTCAATGGAAAAGGCACGTTCGCATGATGTGTAAAGTTCCAGCGAGGTTCGTTCTCTTGTTACGCAGGACGTTTGAGCTTCCGCGAGAACCGGTGAGCTTTGTGGTTTGAGCTTCTGTTTGTTTGCTGATTGATGATCGTATGTGAATAAATGCCTAAATCTGTTCTTCGTCATGCAAAGAAATCGTGTCTCTTTAGATAATTACGACTAAACCACTCAATTCATGTAATTCGTTTTATCATCTCTTTATGAACTTTTTGAACTAACCCTTTAATAACATTGTAAATCTAGCAACCTTATTTATATATTACATTTGTTAAATGGAATGTACATTTTTAAAACTCTGTGAATAACTAATAACTAAATGCCCAGTGTTTTCACCTCCTCACTCTGACCCTTTGGTAAAACAATAGAAAACTCCTATTTTATACCCAGCGCATGCAAAGTGTTTTTATTGGTCGCAGTTGTGCTTTAATTTTTCTTTTTCTTTATAGGAAGAGCACAATTGTCAGATTGCTCTTTCGTTTCTACGAGCCACAGCAGGGCAACATCTACATCGCAGGCCAGAACATTCGTGATGTTAGTTTGGAGTCGTTGAGGAAAACTCTGGGTGTTGTGCCTCAGGTAAAGGTTTGGTTCTAATTCTAAAGCCCCGTTCACACTGCCAGCAACGCACGTCGTCAAAGCGTCACAATCCCATTCACGTGCACGCGATGAGTCATAACATCCTGTAGCTGACTATCAGCGACAAGGTTAAGTTGCTTCAGCAGTCAGATCATGATTTATCTATGTGTACATATACGAGGGCACTTTGCATGCTGACTGAATCACTTCAAGCCTGAATCGAGCACTCGCTTTTTCTTGTTCTTCTTTAATACTAAGCATTTTATGAACGGATTTATGTTTAGGGTATATATCTGTGATGTACTAAAAAAGTAAAATATTTCCTGTGCTTTTTTCGCGTACAGACGACAACTTTTTCAAAGCGATTGCCGTTCAGGTGGATCCGTGAAAACGACTAAAAACGTACATTATGCCGCCAGGTCAGTAGTTGGCGATGTCACTTTAAGAAACACTACACGCCTATTAGACTGAACACGTAATACGCATGATGTCAACATTTTCACAAATTTGAGTTTTTGTTGTTTGCATGGAGACAATAATGTTTCAAAAGCTTTTGTTTTCAGGCAGCCAAATTGAAAACCTCTGTCTGTTTTTAGTGGCAAGAAAACCGATTTGGTGTCTACATGGAATAATATCCTTGAATGTCATTCATTTTTCATCATTTAGCAGACGCTTTTATCCAAAGCGACTTACAAGGGGAGCGATTAGGGGTCAGGTGTCTTGCTCAAGGTCACTTTAGTCATGGTATCGAAGGTGGAGAGAGTGCTGTTCATTCACAATCCCCACCTTCAATTTCTGCCGGAGTGGGAATCGAACCTGCAACCTTCAGATTACAAGCCCGACTCCCTCACCACCAGGCCACGACTACATTCACATACATTACTAAGCAACCAGGAGTGGGAACGCCCACTAGCGACATCAGCACCAGTCACTGGCGACATGCAGCCACAAAGTTGCTGGCAGTGTGAACGCAACTTAACAACTATCAGATGTAATTATCCCTTACTTAAAAAATAAATGCAACAGCAGAATGTTCCGTATTTTTTAAAGCTATCTATTACAACCCTTTTTTTCCCTTTTGAAGTAAGGTACCATGGGAACCATAATCAGACTTAATTTGAGGCTTTGAATAAAAAAGAAAAATTATGGCTCGTTGGTCAAAAAGCATCTACTGAGAAATCAAATCTAAATATAATTTCAGGATGCTGTGCTTTTCCACAATACCATATTTTACAATCTGCTCTATGGTAACATCAACGCCACGGCAGAGGACGTGTACCGTGTGGCCAGACTCGCTGGAATCCATGATGCCATTCTCAGAATGCCACATGGATACGAGACACAGGTTGGAGAACGAGGCCTGAAGCTCTCAGGTACACGCATCTGTCGTTTGTCTTATTAGTATTTCAGAAAATAAAGTGGATATCCTTAATATCTGTTTAGAGCAGGGGTGGCCAACGTCGGTCCTGGAGAGCCACAATCCTGCAGATTTTTGCTCCAACACACCTGAACAAGCTAATCAAGGTCTTAAGGGTTACTAGAAAGCTACAGGAAGGTGAGTTTTTATCAGGGTTGGAGCTAAGCTCTGCAGGATTGTGGCTCTCCAGGACCGACGTTGGCCACCCCTGGTTTAGAGGAATAGGGTGGTTTCTTTTTGAGTGATCTGGTTCATGTTTTTCTTGTGATAGGTGGAGAAAAGCAGCGTGTGGCCATCGCACGGGCGATCCTTAAGAACCCTCCCATTTTCCTTTATGACGAGGCCACATCTTCACTAGACTCAATCACTGAAGAGGTAAGAGCCTTATTGATTCAATTGTAGATTCCTCAATAACAGGTATGAACACAATTGCACGGTACTGTCTGTCTGTAACAAGCTACACACGAAAGCCCACAAGCTGTGGGTTAGCTGTCAAATCAAATAGCTTTTTTAATAACAGACTTTTGTAATGATTCATTGCATTCACAAAACAATCTGTGTTGAAATGTGCCACTCAGAGCAGTAAGAACAGACCGAAAAGATGATTTTCTGGCTAAGATTGCGCTACTGGCGCTCGATTCTAATGTTAAGATTCTGTAGAAGATCTGCGGAGTGGTAGGTGTTGCACGCAGCCAACTTCTAACCAATTCTGTGGCTTTGTTTTGATCTGTGACATTGCAGTTAGAGCTGTGCGATTAAATGAAATTGAGTTTTAGCTTCCAACAATTATGAAAATACAGTAATCAAGGTAAAAGGATTATTTTGCCTCATTCTATTCATTTTGTTCGTTCCTTAAAAGCCCAAACTTAATGTGCAAATCTGTAAAATCATGCAAGGCGACGTTGTAAAATGGAACGTGCTTCATATTAAAAGCGAGAAAGAGAACTCGCACTATTCCTCAGGGTCACTTTCTGTCTGTGCTAGGAGGATGAGAAAGTATGAGTCTGTGCAGAGTAGCATGTCTGAATACATAATATCCGAAAAACAGTAAATGAAAAAAAACTCCCCGAGTGCCCTACTACTTCCGCCAAGATTCTGAAGTGTGCATTCGATGGACACTTAAGTATCCCACGAGGCCACGGGAGAGGATTCCTGAATGGAACTGAAGACTACGCTGGTAGGTCACATAACAACATGGTGGACGTTGTGGCCGAATTTCATTCATACAACCCATATTCATACTCTGTAGAGCATGCTTTTTTTTAACGGCTGTGAAGTAAAAGTACTACCTACTCAGACAGTATGCGATTTTGTACTTGGCATAGGGTTAAACGGATCTTAGTTATCTGTGACCATATGGACCAGGCCCCACGGTTCTGCAGATTCATTTTGAAAAGTTTATGCATCATAGAGTGAGAGATTTTGCATGTTTTTTGCCTTAGCAATTTACACATTTTAAGGATCATATAAATTATACATTCTAGATTTCAAGCCATTCCAGTGCAAGAAGAGTCAAAATATATATGTAAACATATGCCAACAGGACTTGACACCTGCACACAGTGCCAAAGCGACCAGTACATGGTTTAAGGACCATGGTATCCCTGTTCTTAATTGACCAGCAAACTCGCCTGACCTTAACCCCATAGAAAATCTACGGGGTATTGTGAAGAGGAAGATGCGATATGCCAGAGCCAACAATGCAGAAGAGCTGAAGGCCACTATCAGAGCAGCCTGGGCTCTCATAACGCCTGAGCAGTGCCACAGACTGATCGACTCCATGTCACGCCGCATTGCTGCAGTAATTCAGGCAAAAGGAGCCCCAACTAAGTATTGAGTGCTGTACATGCTCATACTTTTCAGTTGGCCAAGATTTCTAAAAATCCTTTCTTTGTATTGGTTTTAAGTAATTTTCTAATTTTCTGAAATACTGAATTTGGGATTTTCCTTAGTTGTCAGTTATAATCATCAAAATTTAAAAAAAAAAAACATTTGAAATATATCAGTCTGTGTGTAATGAATGAATATAATATACAAGTTTCACTTTTTGAATGGAATTAGTGAAATCAACTTTTTGATGATATTCTAATTATATGTAATATAATTATAATATATTGTATGTTCCCTGTCAAAAGAGAGCTTTATATGTACCAATGCTTGTGAAATTCCATTTGGAATTATTAGAGTATTTTAAATCAGCTGTGTGTGTATTATTATTATTATTATTGTTATATATATATATATATTAATTTCCCGCTGATCCAAAAAACGATCCATTGCATCACTAAAATACACAGAAATAGGTCAAAATGCCAGGCTTGGTGAGTATTCACCTAAACCTAATCGGATATGTTTTAAGTCAACACAAACGGTTACAATAGAATGTGTAACCGTAAACTGGATCTGTGCATTTGGTCGTATAGAATTTTCACTCAGAAAATGAATCCAAAAATGTCAGGGCAATTTTAACCACTGGCCCGACTGAGCCTGTAAAAAAAAAAAGTCTTTAGATCAAGTTACTTTTTTGTGACGTGACATGACCACTTTAAATCCAAAGGATATCGCCAGATCGAGAAGGTTCTTTTTCTGTGCTGAAAGACTAAACCCATTTGTTTTATCTGCCTGGTTTTAAAATATTTAGCAGTGATCACTAGCAGATCACTAACAGATCTTTGAAGAAAGAATATCTGCTAGTTTTCCCCGATGTTTTGAGAACACTTTTCCTTTGATATTTACTCTAAGCCGTTTCATTTTCATGAGGCTTTATGCCTTATAGTCAAGGAAGTGTTTGTTCTGTTGGCTTTCTACTGTTTTAATGTATCCTATTGTCAGAAGGTCTTCATATAAATCCTGTCAATCATATCAGCGCTTGTTATTGCAGAGAAATGTTGTCATGAGGCAGACGGTTTCTTAATGAAACATCTCAAAAATATCTCGAAAGCTTTTTTAACCTTGCAGACTCATTCAGTGGAGTACGGATAAAAGAGAAACAACACTTTTCAAATGCACCATTCTTTTTTTTTCTCATTTTCTTTGCAGAATATTCTGACTTCAATGAAGGAGATGGTGAGGGAAAGAACATCTGTCTTTATTGCACACCGGCTGTCCACCATTGTGGATGCAGATGAGATTATTGTACTAAATCAGGTAAGCTCGCCTGAAACCCCTAAATGCATGTGACAGCTGGTGAAACGTACAAAAATCACGTTCGGGAAGCAAACGCATAATTCAAGAATAGTGTTAAATCCAACATACGACAACTATAAAGATTCTCATCAACCTTTTGCCATGCATTCAACTCGCTACTTCAGGTCAAAGGTCAGAATTTGAAACTGACCCCGGTGACTTCTGACCTTTTCAAGGGCAGCCAATGATTATTTGTGAGATTGACCCAATCCACCGTTAGGAAATGGCAGTATATGTTGATATGACATGTCAATACGGGGCTGGTGCCAAAAGTCAAAACAAATTGATTTATGAAAGAGGGAATTGCATTTATTAGGGATTGCACGACTATTGAGTTTTATTTGTGTACTAGTTGTGTAGTATCAACTTTCTGGCGAGTCCAGCGTGGCGTCCACAGAGAGGGTGTGAGTGGAGAGATAATGCGGGCGAGAAACAAAAGCTCACAAATATTCCGTTGTAAGATCCATGCTGCTTGTGTTGTCATGAAGTCAAGTCATCTTTATTTATATAGCGCTTTTTACAATGCAAATTGTGGCAAAGCAGCTTTACATTAATAAGAAAATGGTGTCATTGTGCAGCTTATTCTATATATTATTGATTCATTCCGTTGCAAATATCAGTAGTTATTAGTCTTGTTAATTTAGGTATAGCAGCACTGCAGAAAACAGTGACGTGATCGTCCGGCTCAGCTCAGTTCACATACAACGGCGCCAATGCAGGCATATCAAAAACACTGCTGAATATCAAGCAAGTGTCCCCAACTTAAGCAAGCCAAAGGAACCAAAACTCCAACAAATGGAGAAAAAAACCTCGGGAGAAACCAGGCTTAGTCGGGGGGCCAGTTCTCCTCTGGCCAACAGTGAACACTTGTCCGATACTCAGGCAGAGTTACGGGTCATTAAACCGATTTGGAATCGCAAAAGTCAAATTATTGAATCTAGTTCCATCTAGTTTAAGATCTTTTTGATCACGCCGGTATGGGACGGTTTGTTGGGATATGTGCCACTGGCTGATGAACGTTGCAAAGAAACAGTCGTGTGCCACTCACTTATTGTGTCTATTAGCCTGTGGGCAACATTTGTTAGTTTCAGAGCGGTTTGCAAGAATCCAGGTCGTTATAGAAAGAGATAATATGCATTGACACTGAGATACAGTTTTGTGAGCAAATGACGTTCCTTCTGCCGTCACCATGTATAAAACAAGCTCAACTGTTCAGACGATGTTCAACTAGTGAGTGCAATCAAACAGTCGATATGACCACTAGTTTCTAGATGCATTAAGTTGTCTGACACCACGACAATGGCATGTCATACACACCCCATTTTCTTGCAACCTCCTAAAATCCCCTTTATGTAATTTTGTCCACACCGCTGGAAAACATTAGCATCCTTTGCATAAACTGTAGTATTTAGCATTGAGATGCAAATGTTTGTTTGTTTGTTTTGTGGCGATTCCTTGTTTGCTGGTCTACATGGAAACAATTGGTGTAATCAGTTTAGTTTCAAATGTTCAGATGGAGTTCAGATGGACAAAAGCATTCACATCATTTGAACATCTCTTCTGTGTCCTTCATTGCATTGAAGAAGAAAGGCCTCTCGCTGCTGTCACTGCCCATGTGACCTTGTGCATTCAGTCTGCTCGTGAAAAAGAACTTATGAAACAATGACTACATCCTTCAAATGTACCCTTGAAATGGGTGTGGAGTTTGTCAATGTTGTGCTGCAATCTCTCATGGCTTTTCAAATCAACGGGAAAAGAAGGTTCCCACTTGAAATAGTTTTGTTGCTACAGGACTCCTGCACAGTACGCAGTGCTCTGGGTAGTAAGTAGTTATGTGTAATCAAAATTCCTAAAATTAACTGCTTGTAATTATATTACTGATGATAGAAATAAAATAGCTGTCGTATTGGTGAATAAGTCATATTACTTTCATAAATAATGTAAATAAACACCATAAACATGTAATTTAGTCCCGTCACTCTAAAACAAATGCTTTAAATTTAGGACTTGTGCGTTTTCGTTTTAAAACGCTTAAGTTTTGCTGCGGTTATGCCTGAAAGCGGAAAATGGAGACTTTGGGAAACACTCCAGGCGTTCGTCTCAATCTAGTTCAGTCGTCAGGGCACCGATCAGGGAGTCGTCCACATTCATTTACATGATATACTGATTCACGACCTAGGAAGCTGATTGAGACGCAGGGCCGGTGAAAACACCAGTATAAACAGACCAAAACAGAAACTTTTGAAAACGATGGTGTGGCTGCCCACGTTTGCTATGCGTATCCTTGACAACTGTGTAAACAATAACATGGAGACTGAACTGCAATCTTTGCTGGCTTTGATGTAATATTTGGCAGTCATTTGTGCATTTAAATTATGCATTTTTTTTAAATACTGCATGTGCAAGAGGCAAGTGTTTGCACTTGTACACTCAAAAAAATATTTTCCATCCATTTGGATTGCATATTTTTAACATAAACAAACTAATAAACTTCATGTGATTCATATTTGTCAGTCATACGTAGTCATACCAGATTTATGTAATAGTTCACAGGTTAATGAACACTGTTTAGTGGTCATGTGTGTGCGCACTACTGAGTTAAAGTAGCATTGAAGCAGAGTCAGAGTTAATGAGATCATTAAGTGATGATTGAGCATTAATGATGAACGCCTGCTGTTAACAAGCAGAATCACTGAAGGGCAGAGAAACACAAGAAGCCTTCAATAAAAGACATTTAATCTTAATTTAATACTCAACTATTACGTCAATCTTACCTATTTCATGTACATATGAATGGCAAATGTGAATTACATTAAGTTTATTAGTTTATGTTAAAACTATGTAATCCAAATGGATGGAAAATTGCTATGTAATTAAATTACATAAAACTTATGTTTAGACTGAAATATTTTTTTGAGTGTAGTGTAGACTTAAATCGTTTCTGAAGTGCTGTGGAAACATCATTGTAGGCGAGGATCGCTTTCCTTTTAAAACGCCGCTAAAAAACAAAACGTATTAGTGTAATGGTATACAGCAGCGTTTCCCAAACTGGGTGCCATCTGGAGAGAGCAGGGGTGCCTTGAGAAAACCCCTTCAAACATTTTTAAATTGCTAAACTGTGTTTAAAAAAAAAAAAAAAAAAAACTTGTACCATCACTCTCTGATGTCCTCAATAACAAATAACAAAAAAGTGGTTTCATTCCCACTACGTACATGTAAAGCCGTCAGATTTTGCTACCTCCCATTAAAACTATAGGGAGCAAAATTTAACAATGAGAAATGCTCCCTATCAGATTGTGCTTCCAGCGTGATGTTAATGTAATGTCTAAACCTACGCTTGCAACAATACAAACACAGTGTTGGTAGCAAAATTTGATAGGTGGCATTATTTGTTAGAACACCTCTTCTTTTTCATGGCTTGTTGCGCTGACGGTCAAATACACACGAAAAAACTGTATGTTTTGCCTCGTATTCGCGCAAACTCACGGGTTATATCCCTTTACATCTGTTCTACGCCCCTTAAAAATATTTAACGCATTTAACGCAGCATCCGTTTTTTTTCTCTCATTCTTTGGCTAGCTTTACATTTTATGATCACTCTCTTCATGCAAATGCTTTTAAACCAAGACAAGACAAATGAGAAAGCGCTGTCTATCTACAGAAATACGCATACCTTTCGCACTTGAACAAATAATAAGTCAAAATCATACCAAAATGTATGTTTTCTCATATTCTCGTATTCTCACGAGAGCAGTTATTAGTATTAAGTATTAAACGGACATAAAAGGTTATGAGAAAATGGGACGCACGCCAAATACAAGTCACGTGCAGCAGCGGCAGATTAATGCCGTCCGTCATTAATGTTAATTAAAGAGCAAAGGTAACCGAGAAAATTACTCAAGAACTTTTGTAGCTTTAATAAGGACTAATATGTATTTAATTTATAATTAATTATTAATAATTAACTGGATATTAATTATTATCCAGTGCAGACTGTCTGAAATTTATTCAATTTGTGTATATTTCCTGCCACAGATGGGCCTAAATATGACATCTATTAATGTGAAGAATGCTTTAAGTTCACTTAAATTAAAAGTTGTCCTATTATTTGGAGCCTAATAAATGGCAATATGGCAATAATTAATATTTGAAATAAAAAAAATAATAAAAAATCAATTTCTTTAAGACTTCAGTAGTGGTGTTAGTATCCGTGATCAAATTTCCATTAAACGAGTATTTAAAATAAATTGTCTTGATGTTGCTTCTTCATTAATTTGGAGATTAACTGTGAAATTATTACGTTAAAATAATCAATTATAAACAAAAAAAAAATTGTTTTTAATTTAATAATAAATTATGAACAAAATAAAAATGCACTGCGTGAGCAAACATTTAGGTTAGGTGAGATGGTTGTAATGCCTAGAAATGACTGATTTCCTATACTTTCAATGGATGGACAAAAAAATGTGATGAATACAAGAAAAATACTAGTATAAAATAAACACATTACAGTTTATTTTATGATTCATTATTTATTTTAAACACCAAGTCTAAACAGATTTCAAGTAAAACTCAACTGGTGTGTGGGAAATGTGCTATATCAGAGCTTCCCAAACTTAAGAGGGGTAAGGCCCCCAAAAACATTGCAAAAGCTCCACGAAAAAAAAAAAAAACATTTATTTGCAAGTTTGTCAGAATTTCATGTGAATTATGAGAACTATGATGTAAACATTCTTTACAAATATATTTCAATCCATAACACTAACCTTACATACTTTCAACAAAAATCTCATTTTAGAACATTTGGAATATTTGAATTATTTTAATATATCGATTTGGACTAGCTACGGCCCACAGTTTGGGAAGCACTGTGCTATATAAATAAACTCGATGTGCTTTACCATGGCTAACTTTTTGCGTCGACTAACATGTTGCGTGCATATTGGAATGCGCTTTACAACTTACAATTGAGATTAAATCGCACACAATAATAAGCATCGTCAACAGAACTCTTCAATTTACCGTTTGTGCTTCGAAAGGTTCAATGAAAACAACAAATGCAATTTTTAACTTGCCAACCATGCTCTTGTGTTGTTGAGTCCCATGAATTTCTTTTTTAGAGTGCAGTGAAAGTAAAAAAAATAAATACAACTCAGTAAAAACACATTTCACACCAAGAACAAAGAACTATAACAAGCATCCACACCAATGCACACAGTCGTTCTGTTTATTATACATTTAGTCATTTAGTCATTTAGCGGACGCTTTTATCCAAAGCGACTTACAAGTGAGGAAAACAAACAAGCGGTTCTTCATGAATTGGCAAATAACACAGGAAGTGCTCACAATACAAGTTTCATACATTGCTCAGTACCATAAGCTAGAGGAGGAAGGGAAAAGGGAAGGAAAGGAAAGGGTTTTTTTTTTTTTTTTTTTTTATGAGGGGATCAAGTGTTCACGGAAGAGATGAGTTTTCAGCTGTCTCTTGAATATTGCCAGGGATTCTGCGTTCCTGATGAAAGTAGGGAGATCATTCCACCAGCAGGGAGCAGTGAAGGAGAAGGTTCTGGAGAGTGATTTTGTGCCTCTCTGTATTGTTGTAGCAGTGTGTGGAGGTAGGAGGGTGCAGAGCCTGTGGTGGATCTGTAGGCAAGCATCAGCGCTTTGAACTTGATGCGAGCAGCGAGGGGTAGCCAGTGCAGAGAGATGAAGAGGGGCGTGAGGTGGGCTCTCTTAGGCTCGTTGAAGACAAGACGAGCAGCAGCGTTCTGGATCATTTGAAGAGGTTTGATTGCACTTGACGGCTGACCAGCCAGAAGAGCATTGCAGTAATCAAGCCTTGAAATGACCAGGGCCTGGACCAGCAGTTGTGTTGCGTGCTCAGTCAGGAAGGGACGGATTTTCCTGATGTTGCGAAGTGCAAATCTGCATGACCGCGCCGTCTTTGAGATGTGGTCTCTGAAGGTCAGTTGGTCATCGAAGATAACTCCAAGATTTCTGTCCGACTTCGATGGGGTGATGGTGGTTGTACCAAGCTGTATTATATTTGCGCGATGCAGTTTTGTCGTCTGCTGCTTGAAATGCTGGAGCTCTTTAAAACAGGATGGATTGTGATTGGCTGCCGATGTTTTTATCATTCGTCAGCTAGAAAAAAATCTCCAACGATATTGTTCCTCTGCGCCGTTATCATTATGTGGTGTGGCCGTTATTTAAAATTTAGAACAGTTTTTAAAAACTATATCTTCATCGTCATCATCCTTGGTGTAGAATGACTAGTACGGTACCCAAGTGCAAGCACTTTCAACACCCGTTTTCAAATTAGTATTCCTCTGCTTAGTGTGGAACAGAAGAAAGCAAGTTGATGCACACTCCTGAAGCTGGCCCAGTGTTGTGCGCTCATAACTATAAAGAGCAGCGTCTTCGGCTGTGTGCGGGGGCTGTGTCGTTAGCTTTTTAGCTCATTAACAGTGGAAATACCTTTTGCCCAATGCTCAGCGACACCTTTGTTTGTCTCCCATGTGTGGAGACCTTTTCAATGTGGATGTCGGTGGGGGGTGGAGCACACGATGCAGCTGCAGCTGGGGAAAAAAAAAAAACTCGGCTGCCGGAAAAAAGCACTTTAAAAGAACCTCACGTTCATAGGTCCGCTGAACAGAAGCGAATATTGTTGCGTTTACCCAGCACCGCATCTCAGACGCTGCTGCCGCTGCTAAAAATGTTATCGGTGTTTGAGTCTTGCTTGGCAAAAGTGCCGTCGTAATTGATGCAAGTAACCAGCAAACAGTCGGAAGACACATTCGCTTGTCATTGTGCAAGCTAATTTCATACTTTGCTTTGTTGCTGGCAGTCTTTTAAGAGCCAGTGCCGCATGTACGCCCACACTGCTGCTTCCCTGCTCTGTGTCTAAGCTCTCCTTAGACCTTTCTCAAACATGCACACGCTCTCTCTCCGTCAGTGCCCCTTCATGGCCCTAAATCTCTTGTTTTGCCCAGTTCTTCCAATTTGGATGCAGCTGCACAGTCTTTCTGTCTACAGGCAGCATTATGCTAGTGAACATCAAGGCATCAATAAAAGAAACAGAGCTTTAAATGCTGAATAACACCCTCTGGTCTCCTGAAACAGTCAGTCCTAAGGCAAATTCAGCATAAACGCTTGGGTTGTGTATCAGAACATTGCTGTGCATCGGGGCTGTTTTCACACGACGAACCTGCTGGAGAATAGATCGTTATTATTGTTAACCTTGCAGGGTCTTAACAAGTCTCATTGAATGTTCTGGGTTCAGATCTGGTCGAGCTGTATGCATGGCGTCTGTCGATTGTCAAACGAAATGGTCATTTATAGTAATGAGATGGGATCGAATCAAATAACAGGATGAAAAGAAATTCAATTTAGTAAGTGAGTCGGATGTTGTTTTGTCAAAGGCTCTGATGGTTTCATTTCTGTAAAATAGCTCAAACTCCTCTTTTTGAATTATTCGTTAAAAGAATCGCCTCAAAAATCATTTGTTCGGGAATCTTGCCTATACTGTTGTACATTGCGTTTTGCATGCAGCCCACGGGGACTCCAAACTCTCAAAACAAAAACGTGTCTTGCCATTATTTTGTGGTTCTTATATTAGCTGGAATGAAGCACATAAAAGAGGGGCAGAATGAAAGTCATTTTTCCTCAAAGGTATATGTGGAGACATTTTACAAGCAAAAGCATTTAAAGACAAAGTACAGTAGGTTAAGTATTTCTGCTTCAAACTGTAATGAACCATTTAATTATTTACATTTTAAACGTTGAATTCGTTGTAGAAACCATGGAAACACCACAGACACAGCTTTAATATTTTCTTTTATTAGACAGGTGAGCAACTGTTTGATTAGTTTTCTGTTGATAAAAATATCTAGTGTTACTTTTAAAATGTATTTCACCACAGATTAAAAATTGTAACGTATTTCGTTACATTACTCAAGTTTAGTCACTTCATCGAAATACTTTAGAATACTTTGGAATACTAATAAGTGTGAAACAAACACAAAAAAGGTCATTGTGAGTTTTTATCTCACAATTCTGACTTTTTCCCTCACAATTGCGTGATAGAAAGTTGCAATTGTGAGTTATAAAGTCAGAATTATGAGATATAAACTCGTAATATTGAGAAAAGTCAGAATTATGAGAGAATCACATTTTGAGAAATGTCAAAATTATGAGATATAAACTCACATACTAAATTCACGATTGCAAGAAAATAAGTCAGTATTGCAAGTTCATATCTCCCAATTCTGACTTTATAACTTGCAATTGTGAGTTTAAATCTCGCAATTCTGAGAAAAAGAAGTCAGAATTGTCAAATGCAAACTCACAATTGTGTGTGAAAAAACCAAATCGTGAGAAAAAGCTGCAGTGACGAGTGAATTATAAAATGACTCACAAAACATGAAAACAGTCGTGGATCATCAGGTCATGACAGGACAGTTCAGTCGACAGTTTTTTATAAATTCAGTCATTTTGTCTTGTTCAGGACAGTATTAAATAAAAATAACATTTTTATGATCTCTCTTAAAAGTATTAAAATGCTGATGAAATTTAACTCCTCTTTTTCAGACGGTCAGAGTCAGAGAATCACCAATCGCTGTTTAAATGACATTAAAATTCAAAGTAATCACTTTGGTAATCTAAAACACTTTTCAGATGGAACTGTAATCTGATTACCTCCCATTTAAAATGTAACTGTCATGAAATACAGTTACTCACATTTTGTATTTTAAATACGTCACTTGTATTTCGTTACTCCCCAACCCTGTATATATTATTGTTATATATTTTATATTATGTAACGTTAGAACATAACTTTCAACACACTCAAATATATTTTAGTATGATTGTTTTGACCAAGGATTTTTTTTTTTTTTTTTGGAAAGGAGGCGGAGGGAACCGGCAAATATTAAGCTTAACTCTAATAGTAAAATAAACAACAAATCAAAAGGAGTGGCAACGGCATATAATAATAATAATAAAAGGCTGGTGTGTTTTATCCAGGTGTCTCTCAATAGCATTCACTTCACCCGTTCGGCTTCATACCACAGTAACGTTAAAAAAAATTATATTAGTATATTATAAAACTTTAGTGGTGAAATTTACATACTGTGCCCTTAAAGGAATCATTCACTTTAAAATGAAAATTACCCCAAGCTTTGATGTATATGGGGTTCTTCTTTCTTATGAACAAAATATGATTATTATATATTAATAAATATCCTCACGTGTCCAAGCTTTATAATGGCAGTGAACGGGACCAATGAGAATGAAGCTGAAGAAAGTGCATCCATCCATCATAAGCGTACTCCACTTGGCTCCGGGGGGTTAATAAAGGCCTTCTGAAGCGAAGTGATGTGTTTGTGTTAGAAAAATATCCATGATTAACGAGTTATAAAGTAAAATATCTTCCTTCCGCTAGACCGCTTTCCGTATTCATCTTACGAAGAAAGTTAACACCTTTCGCAGTTCAAAAGCTTACGCTGTATGTCCTACGCCTCGTATTCAAATGAACGCTTTTTTCGTAAGTTGAATGCGGAAGCTTATGAGGGGCCATATAGGCCACAATTATTGAAAAGCCACTTATAAACATTGATCAGCCTTAGTGAAATTCATTCATATGCATAGCTGAAAAACCTCTTACAAACACTAATGAAATGAAAAACTGATCAACCTCAGTGAAATTCATGATGATGATGATGATGATGGATGGATTCACTGCCATTATAAAGCTTTGATGTGTCGGATATTTAGTAATATAACTCAGATTGTGTTCATCAGAAAGAAGAAAGTCATATACACCTAGGATGGCTTGAGGGTGAGTAAATCTTGGGCTAATTTTCATTTTAAAGTGAACTAGTCCTTTAACCCTTTATGTGCTGTTCGGGATGTTTTCATCCACTGTGGGGAATTTTTGAGTCTTAATTTGGCCATAACTTTCTCCGTGTTTCAGCAAATGGAATGATTTTTGGTGACAAATCTTATTTTGACACATATTTTGGGAAAATGCTTTGAAAATGTTCAAAAACTCAACAGTACTCTGTGTGCAAATTCACCACCCTTTCATTATGTTTGATTTTAACTGCTTTAAAAATGTATCAGATAAATATTTTTTTTGCTTAAATCTATTAATCAACCTCAGTCCTGATCAAAACTATTTTTTTTTTTTTTTTAAATCAGGATTTTAACTCTTTAATTGCCAAATTCATAAATGATGTCACTGATTTGGGGGGAAAAAACTGTGGTTGATTAATAGATTTAAGCAAAAAATTTGAAAAAAACATTTATCTGATACGTTTTTAAAGCAGTTCAAAATAGTGGCTGTTTTCAGCCACGAACAGTAAATGAGGGAGAAAAAGTTCAAATCTGATCAAATCTGCATCAAAGCCAATTTTGTTTCTACTCTTTGACATGTCCAAGACTGTGATAAAAGGTTAAAAAAATCCAGTCCACAATCACATTTTATACCGAAAATAAGTCAATTTGTGTGTTTTTTTTTTACCCAAATCAGTGACATCATTTATGAATTTGGCAATTAAAGAGTTAAAATCCTGCATTTTTTAAAAAAAATTAGTAGTTTTGATCAGGACTGAGGTTGATTAATAGATTTAAGCAAAAAAAAAGTGAAAAAATATTAATCTGATACATTTTTAAAGCAGTTAAAATTGTGGCTGTTTTCAGCCACGAACATCACGAAAGGGTCGTGAATTTGAACAATGCACAAGGGTTAACACTGCTCACGAGGAAACCAAAAAGAGACGTGGCATAAAACAAACTCTGCACACAGGAATTTCATCAGAAACACATGAACATGTTGTGTTCAAAGTAGCTTGATGTGAGGAACAGACTGCAATTCAAGTCATCATTTGCTGAAAATCTTTCGCACTCCTTGTATGTCACAACCAATCGAGCTTGTTTTTACAAACTGAGGGCCGACTCGATTATTTTTGTTAATCCCTCCTCACCCAACTCTCCCTTTTCTCTCCTCGTCCATGTGACACAGGGGAAGGTGGCTGAACGCGGCAGCCATCAGTCTCTCTTGAACACACCGGGAAGTCTGTATGGCGACCTGTGGAACACGCAAAACAGCAAAATTCTGTCTGACGGAAGCAAGCCTGAGCCTGCAGTCGAGCGCATGTCACAGAAAGAGGAGGAACGCAAGAAACTGCAGGAGGAGATCATGAACAGTGTGAAGGGCTGCGGGAACTGCTCGTGCTGAGCTCCTGCCCAGACCTGCTTCAGCAAACACCTGCCAGCCTTTAAAATGACCTGGTAGATGTCCACTTCTGGTGACTGGACTGTTATTTAATCCTAAACTGAGGGGGGTGTCCTTCCTTTTTGTGATTTTTTTTTTTTTTTTTTTTTTTTTTTTTTTGCATAACCTCAAAGGCCAATGTCATGCCTTTATTTTCACTCGCCATCAAGGTGATCCGAAGCCGTTTTAAAATATTTGTATGCGTCATCAGGAACTCTTGTTTTTATTTTGGGTATGTACATAGTAGTACTAATGCAATATTTTTGCAGCACATTGTATAGAGCGCACATATCATCAAATAGATATTTTGTCTGTCGAAGTATGTTCGATTTGGACCATTTTGGAGTTTGTCTGTGAACATCGCCACCTTTGATGTCTCGTATGTAACCAACATTAATTTATACCAAATCTGAGTATGAATGTACATTTGACAACTTATTAAATAAACCTACTTCACTGAGTGTCTAAGAATCATTTCTTTCAGCTAATCATACTTGTATTTCCACAGGATGTCTGTGAAAATCATTCAAAAGCTGTCAATCGTTATTTGATGAGATGTATGTTTAGACCATGAATATATAGAGGTGTTTGTGAAAGATGTTTGTAACATTTCTACAGCCAGTAATTGTGTTTGACTCGGTTACATCCATTTATTTGTGAGTTTGAGATGAACAAGGTATGTTGGGAGTAAATGCATCAATGATTAATAAAAATACATTAACATTCATTTCATGCATGCAATCATTTTATTTATGATTCGAATTTCCCTGCAATATTTCAGGTTCGTATGCATCCTTGACGCGGTCACAGTTTGCCAACGGTGTATTAGGATGATGGGACTGGTAATAAGGGACTTTTTAAGTAAAATTCTGTCTTTTAAGATATATTATTCATGAAATGACAAAAACTAATTCAAAATATTTATAAAGAGGTTAAATGTGAAATCTGTTTTAGTAATATTTAATAATCATGCATTATTTATACAAGGTCTCAATTGTGATTTTATATATAAAAAAAAAGGATTCAAAATGTGAGAAAAACTGATTGTTACACCTGTGACATTTTTATTTATATCTAGCTTTTTAAATGTTTTTCATTATCCTGGCATCTTTGTTTCTCATTGACTCCGAGCACGATAAAAACAATTACAAATAATTGTATTTTAAGATGGAACGTCTCTACGACAATTTATTAGAGTTGATGAATTTATATCATCTTACTCCATGATTGCCATTCCACGAGCTCTGATTGGGAGGCCGATGCCGTGCGTAGGTGCGGTTCAGCATAATATTACAGCAGATGTTCTGAGTTTAATCAACGCGACCTGCTGGAATCCATATGTTTACAGAGCAAAGATGTGCTCCACGAAAGAGAAATAAACTGCACTTCATAGAGTGAAAACATCATGTAATAAAGACACCGATAATAGGGAAATAACCATATCCTCATAGCATGACATGCATATCGGAAATAACACTATAATGTAGATCATACAATTGTTGGCTGTATTTTCTAGCCTGTCATTAAGTAGGTTTCTTTCCTGTAGCTCTTTCTTAAATGCACAGCGCCTCATTAGATGAACTGAACTGAACTGTCCTTATGGTTGAGCGCCATTTGCTCGGAACATTCTCACTCGTACGCTCACTTGTTTTTCACAAATGGAATCTGCAGGTTTTCCATTGTGGCGTCTCCGGGCACGTAAAAGCCTGGCAAGGCCCCCCTCTCAGCTTTTGTGCGAGCAGCACAAATAACACATCCTGCTTTACGTCTGTTCAAGCTGTTCCCATTAATGTCCTCACCACAGCATGTGTCCTGTTTCTGAAAAAAGTTACACTGGAAAATATAGCGCAAGACAAATTATATGCAGATTTAAATTCATATCGCATATCTTTGGTAAATTTGAGCATTAGCAGATGAGATGCTCTGACATTCTGGGAGTGGTTGAGTGCGCTATTTGGGTTGTGCTTAGCCCGGGCAAGCTCTTATTTTGTCTGAAAGGAAACAAGAGGCTCTCAGCATCTACAAGTGCCTTAACCAGAATGGCCTTCCTCAAATCCTGCTTGAACTCAGCTGGGGGTTTCGGGGAAGTGACCAAACCTAATGTAATGTGCTTTGACGACAGACTCATTTTTGGCTTCTCTTTAAAAACAAGAAAATGCTCTGCTTTTAGATTCCCACTGTTCAGTGCATTGCAAAAAAGCAGGTTTGCATTTTATAATCAGGTGCTATTCTTATGAAATTTCCTTTTCCTTTTACAGAGCAATCATGCACTAGCATATGAAATAGTTTTCACATTCAGAAAACAAAGCAATATAGGGTCAACATGTATTCATTGGTCAGTTTCTGAAAATTAAAAAAAAAAAAAAAATCCTGTGATCTTTCATCTAAATTTAAGAACTTGCTCCATCTGAAACATACGGAGCCCCTAAAGGGACGTGGTGGTGGGAAAAAAATGGAATGGGAGGAATTTTTTTTAAAGAAATCTTTTGCGTTCCCTCGCTAAACCTGTTGTGAGCTCGAACAAAAGCTTCCAGTTTAATGTCCCTCTGGCTGGCAGTAGAGTTTATTAAGTCAGCTCGAGCATTAATACACACATAATAATGCGCGGCACATTTAGAGTTTGAACTTGTTTGACTCAAATATAAAGAAACGCGGTCAGTGCTTAAGGAGTACTACAGTAAAGCTGGCAATATATTCACATATTCGAGCTTTCCGGATCAATAACTCGTGAATTAAACGTTGTTAAAACACAAATGCAGCTATTTACAATCAAAGTAACATAGACAACGACCTACAACAACCCAATTTTCCTCAAATGCGCTTTAAAAATATATAAATTTGTCTCTACAAGCCGGCGCGAAACAAGGGACCGTCTGAAAAGTGCAAAACCCAAAACCCCTTTTTCTCATTTATATTATGAAAAACGCTCAGTAACTTCACTGTAACACTTCTCTCCTGCTGGTTGTACTAGAACACCTAGTTTGATAAGAAAATTATATATAACTTTTATGATTAATATGAAACAAAATCAAAAAAAGATATTATAGAGATTATTATCAAAGATATTATGTAGGCATGAACTCAATGTAATGTGTTTCACTAACAGAAAAGTGTTTTGATATGTGGCATTGTTGTTAACTCATTCAACTTTAAGAAATGATCATTTAGTGGATGATTTAAAAATATTCGTTAATCATCTGTAGCGCACTAATGTAACGGCGCCTGAGGCGCTCGACGACCACGTCATCTGTGAGCTTCTAGCAAACTGAAAAACACTTTATGAAAAATAATAAATACATGAAATGATGTACAGTTGTTTATTTTTGTTTGCAGTTTTTATAGTATTTAATGATTGTGAACACATTGTGCACTCAAATGCCGTACACTATATAGGGATCAGTGAATGAGTGAAGGGTGAGTTGAACTGGTTCTGGACGCACGTCCTACTAGGGTCTTTCCCTTTTTGGATCCCCCTTGAAACATTTTCGTTGTGGTTTGTGCTATTTGCAGCGCTTTTCGTAAATGTAGCGCGTTTTTGTGTTTGCATGTGTTGTGAGGATTTGCAGCACATGTGTTGTCAAACTGATGATCACGTTTTTTTTTTTTTTATTTGCATGTGTTTTCTTATTCGCAGCGCGTTGAGCTCTCTCGGCCACCGTAGAATATGGTTCTTTCTCAAAAATAGAGAAAGAGAGAGAGAGATTATCCTACTGCTCATAAAACATTCACTACAAGGCTTGACAGATATAACCAGTTTAGATGGCAAGAATCTCAAGCTCCATGTGGCTTTGACAACGTTTCATATCCCTCAGTTCTCGCCATCTCCGAAAAAGCCATTCTGTTTTTTTTTTTTTACGAGCTTTGTCGTGTCAAGCTCTTTTAGCCAACAGACTCTCATCTGATGGTGTGTCACGAACAGTTGCCGCAAGGAATGAGATGAGCAGGACCTAATCGTGACAGTAATGATTTTATAGTATATTATATGTAATGAACAAGAACTCGAAACACTCGGAAACCATGAACAGAGCAAACATGTACAAGAATAGACAATGATCTAAAAGAAACACAGATCTTAAATACAAACAAACCAGTCAACCAAATCAATGACAATAATCAAATTAATGAGAAACTAATGAAGCGAACTGAAAAGTAACAGAACTAAAAGATCTCATGTGGAAACGTGTATTTTTGCATAAAGTGTGGTTCTACACTCAAAAAAATATTTCAGTCTAAACATAAGTTTTATGTAATTTAATTACATAGCAATTTACTAATAACAATTTAACTAATAAACTTAATGTGATTCATATTTGTCAGTCATATGTAAATGAAATAGGTAAGATTTATGTCATAGTTGAGTATGTGAATAGTGAGAGATTAAATGTCTTTTATCGAAGGCTTCTTGTGTTTCTCTGTCCTTCAGCGATTCTGCTTGTTAACAGCAGGCGTTCATCATTAATGCTCAATCATCACTTAATGATCTCATTAACTCTGACTCTGCTTCAATGCTACTTTAACTCAGTAGTGTGCACACACATGACCACTAAACAGTGTTCATTAACCTGTGAACTATTACATAAATCTGACCTATTTCATTTACGTATGACTGACAAATAAAAAAAAACGTAAATCATTTACGCATCCAAGTCTGAATATGAATGAATTCCCATGTATTAATATTAAAATCGTGGCATTAATATTTTAAATCTGTTGTATTCAATTGTCCTATCAATGCATCTTTTTAGTCGAATTTATTGAATGCAGTTTACTCATCTAATTAATATGGAATAACATTTCCTGCAATGTTAAACAGTACCACACTTTGAAACCTTAAAATGAATAAAATCTCTCTAATTGTTAAACCATTTTATAATATTTAGTTTGTTTGCTGTGAGGCACCGAAGGCGTCTTATCCTGTGCAGTGACTGACGATACAACCATAAGTTACACCAAAACACAACATAAATTCACAAATCACATGCATTTTATTTGTTCGCTGTACTCCAAATCTTTAGAATCCATATGTTTGTTAGGAACAGATCCAAATTCAGCCCTTTATCCGGCGATCTTTATCCTCGTTCTCAGCAGCGACCGTCACAGTCAAAGCCCGCGCTCGTTATGATTCAAATTTTTAAAGTCCCGCCCTCGAGGACCTTTATGACACTGATATAGAACTCTCATTGGTTCTCACCTGCTTCGTCACATTGTTTCAGTGGATTGACATTTGAAATGAGTGCACGCCTTCACGGAGAGAAGTCACATTCATATTTTCATGGATTAACAAGTTAAATTCTCCTTTGGACCCTATAAAAAAACTATTACCGCCTCAGAGGACTGCAACTCATCATCATGTGAACAACTTTGGGCACTACTTTGGGACATTTCCGCAATAAATAAATGATTGTGATTATGCTAGTTTGTCTGTTATTCTTTTATTTATAACAGTATAGTTTAGAGAAATGGTTATGGGTAGGTATTGTCAGAGATCGGTCAGGCTCATTTCTCCATTTACCATAACTTGAATTGCTCAATATCTGTGCGTGTCGATCCTTGTGTGTCCAATAAACTCATACCGCTTTGTGAGTCCATAACAGGTATAGGATTAGTGGCTCAAAATATTGTTTTAATGTTATATTTTCCTACACATTAACTGAAAGTTATGAATTAATATCAACGCATTAACAATGAGACCAGGCTGAACAAACACAGGTTACCCATAACCGTTTCTCGACTTGCAAAAAGCATTTGACACGTTAAACCGTAATATTTTATTATCTAAATTAAGTCATTTTAATTTTTCTATGCAAACAATGAAATGGATTGAGTCTTATCTTACATCAAGGAAACAATGCACCCGGATCAAAACTCGTATATCTTCAACAAGACACTTTTGAACAGGGGTACCTCAAGGGTCTATATTAGGACCTCTACTTTTCAGTCTGTACTTGAATGATCTTCCAGATTTTTGTCCTGATGCATTTATTCAAATGTACGCAGATGATACTGTTATTTATGTGCATGCTAAAACAAATGAACAGGTATCACAAAAATTAACTGCTGTCATGACCAAAAATTCAGACTGGTTTAATCAGTGTCGTTTAATGTTTAACGTACAGAAAACTGCTTGTATGTATTTTAAGATTAGAAAGATGGAGGAGGTTATACCATATATATTAGTAAATGGTGAAAGATTACAAATTGTATTGGATTTTAAATACCGTGGAGTTATTTTAGACACTCACTTAACATTTGAAAAGCATGTTAAAAAAATAGTTTGTACAGTTACACCCCAACTTGGAAATTTTAAATTTCTACGGAGTCAACTTTCAGCAGAAGCTGCGAGAATCTTTTTGCACTCTCTAATCTTTTCTCATTTCTCTTACTGCATTATGTCATGGTCCCAAGCAGGAAAATGTACTCTTAGACCTTTACATAGTTTATATAAACGTGCTATAAAAGTGTTTGATAAGAAACCTGACAGACATCATCAATGTCTTAAAATTCAAAAACATAACCTTTTTACCTTTAACAACTTTGTAGCAATTGTAGTTTAATGTATAAAATTATGAATGATCTTGCACCTCCACCTTTAAAGATGTTTGTGTCATTGCGCAATGACAGTTTAAGACAGACGAGAGCCTCGTCAAGAGGTGACTGTGAAGCGCATTTTAGAAAAACAGATTTTGGACGATCAGCTTTTTCTGTAAAAGCTGTTAATAATTGTAATAGTTTACCAACTGATATTAGACAGTGTACAACCTTTGCCCAGTTTAAATCACATTTGAAAAGATTTTTAAAAGCAAATCAGGTTTGTGATCATTAATTATACAAGGTAATGATTTTTGAATATGTCTTTTATCTCTTGTTTAATTTGTGTTGTATTTTTGTTGATTATTCAGGTGTATTCCTGCCCAGGGACAGCAGATGAAATTTAGCTCTGTAGCTAATTCTGGAGTAATATTTTTACCCATTGTCCCTGTCAAATAAAGAATAAAATAAAAATAAAAAAATGACAGCGTTCTCCATGTGAACTCCAGCGAAAACCATCCAGACAGGTCTAAAATATAAACACTTACAATCAGAACTGGGAAAGTTATTTTTAAAATGTATTTCACAACAGATTGCAAAATACATGCTTTAAAAAGTAATACGTAAATTGTTTCGTTAGGTTACCCAAGTTTTGTGACTTAATGTAAATACTTTAGAGTACTAATAACTATGTAACAAAAAAGGCAATTGCGAGTTTTTATCTCACAATTCTGACTTCTTTTCTCAGAATTGTGTGATAAAAAGTTGCAATTGTGAGTTATAAAGTCAGAATTATGAGATGTAAATTCGCAATACTGAGAAGTCAGAATTCTGAGCTGGAAACTCGCGATCTTGTGAAAAGTCAGTGTTATGAGATATAAACTCGTAATATTGAGAGAAGTCAGAATTGCAAGCGAAGAAGTTGATATAACTTCGCAATTGAAAGAAATATTCAGTAATGCAAGTTATCATGCAATTCTAACTTTATAACTTGCAAGTATGAGTTTATATCTCCCAATTCTGAGAAAAAAAGTCAGAATTGTGAGACGCAAACTTGCAAATGTGAGGAAAAAAGTTGAATGGAGAGAAGTCACAATTATCTTTTTTGGGTCTTTTATAAATTGACTCACAACAACTATCGCAAAACATGAAAAGAGTCGAGGATCATCCAGTGAAAACAGGACAGTAAAGATTCAATATGTACATTTTTAATAAATCCAGTCATTTTGTCTTGTCTAGTATATGTAAACATTTGTTATTTGAAATGGCTTTTTCAGGACAGTACTAAATAAAAATAACGTGCAATTATGATTGCTCTCATTTTTTTTAATTTATTAAAAACGTTGCATATTCTGCAAGGTTATGAAACTTCTCAACAGAAATGTAGTTCAGCTTTTTCAGGCTGTCAGAGTCAGAGAATCACATTAATTTCCCGTCACAATTTACATTAATGTTTAGATGACATTGAAATTCAAAGTAATCTCTTTGGTAATCTACAATACTTTTCGGATGTAACTGCAATTTAATTACCATCCATTTACAATGTAACTGTAATAAAATACAATTACTCAAATTTTGTATTTTAAATACGTAGCTAAGTTACTTGTATTTCGTTACTCCCCAACCCCCAACCCTAATAAAATAGTTACTCAAATTTTGTATTTTAAATACGTAACTAAGTTACTTGTATTTTGTTACTCCCCAACCCTAATAAAATACAGATACTCAAATTTTGTATTTTAAATACGTAACTAAGTTACTTGTATTTCGTTACTCCCCAACCCTAATAAAATACAATTACCCAAATTTTGTATTTTAAATACGTAACTAAGTTACTTGTATTTCGTTACTCCCCAACCCTAATAAAATACAGATACTCAAATTTTGTATTTTAAATACGTAACTAAGTTACTTGTATTTCGTTACTCCCCAACCCTAATAAAATACAATTACCCAAATTTTGTATTTTAAATACGTAACTAAGTTACTTGTATTTCGTTACTCCCCAACCCTAATAAAATACAGATACTCAAATTTTGTATTTTAAATACGTAACTAAGTTACTTGTATTTCGTTACTCCCCAACCCTAATAAAATACAGTTTCTCAAATTTTGTTTTTTAAATACGTAACTAAGTTACTTGTATTTCGTTACTCCCCAACCCTAATAAAATACAATTACCCAAATTTTGTATTTTAAATACGTAACTAAGTTACTTGTATTTCGTTACTCCCCAACCCTAATAAAATACAGTTTCTCAAATTTTGTATTTTAAATACGTAACTAAGTTACTTGTATTTCGTTACTCCCCAACCCTAATAAAATACAGTTTCTCAAATTTTGTATTTTAAATACGTAACTAAGTTACTTGTATTTCGTTACTCCCCAACCCTAATAAAATACAGATACTCAAATTTTGTATTTTAAATACGTAACTAAGTTACTTGTATTTGTATTGGGGGGGGGGGGGTAATTCATGTACGTTACATGTACAGCAGCAGCATGTCTTGCATGCTCACAGCAATGTCTGTGAATGTATTGGCAGTAGCTATTCCACCAAGACCAAATACATTACCATTGTCATATCCATTACCATGCCAATCTAAATTATTATAGTAGTCTCCCAAGAGTTGCCATGATGGAACTAGAGGCTTTTCATGTATCATGGAAAGCATTTTTTGTGTACAGAAAGCCTTTAACTGCTAGATCTGCTTATTTTTCAAATCTCGTAGAAGAAAACAAACACAACCCTAGGTAAAGCTACAAATAAAACTTCTGATATTTCCAAACAGCACAGCAGTAATGACTATGCACTTCTTTACTTGCAAGATTAATAATATTAGAGAGAAAATAAATTATAACTAAGCAACCATCTACCACAGCTTTGTGTCGGTTTATTGTAGTGTCCCTGAGGAAAAAATCCATTCATTCATTGCTATAGGAGAAGAAGAACTAAACTTATTAAATCATCAAAATCAACAGCTAAGCTATTGAAAGAGATTCTTTCAGATGTCATAAATCCTCTTCAAAATATAATTAATTCATCTTTGTCAATTTATACATACCGGAAAGTTTAAAAAACTGTCTTTTATTAAACCTCTTATTAAAAAACAACTTGATCCTGTATTCAATTACAGGCCAATCTCAAATCTACCTTTTCTGTCAAAAATACTAGAAAAGTTAGTATCATCACAACTATGTTAGTTTTATTTATTTATTTATTTAGAAAGAAATGGTACCTGTGAGGATTTCCAGTCAGGATTTACTATACCATAGTATTGAGGCTGCTCTCATTAGAGTTACAAATGATTTGCTCTTATCATCAGAACATGGTTGTATATCTCTATTAGTGTTACTGGATCTTGGTGCTGCATTTGACACTATCGACCACTGACCAACATTCTTTTGAATACACTCAAAAATTATTTTGGCATTAGTGGAATTGCGTTGGCATGATTCAAATCATACTTATCTGACTGTTATCAGTTTGTACCAGTAAAGGAAGGGACATCATACTGATCACAAGTTCAGTGTAGAGTGCAGCAAGGTTCAGTACTAGGACCATTGCTTTTCACTCTGTACTTGCTACCCTTGGGAGATGTCATTGGGAAGCATTTCGTTAGTTTTCACTGTTACGATGATGATGCTCAGCTTTATATTTCTTCACTCATTGACGAAACCTACCATATTAAAAAAATTAATGGATGCATAGCTGATATAAAACATGGATGACTAGTAATTTCCTACTACTAAATTCACAAAAACAGAGATTCTAATTATTGGGCCAAAAACCTGCACACATAATAACCTGTGCACAGAAGAATACTATATAACACTTGATGGCTGCACTGTTAAGTCTTCGTCATTAGTTAGGAACCTGGGTGTGCTCTTTGATACCAATCTTTCATTGGAAAGCCACATTTTTAGGATCTGTAAAATATATCTACACTACAACAGATGCTATAAATATTATACATTTAGTTCATGCATTCATGATCTCAAAGCTAGATAATTATAATGCTCTACTGGGTGGTTGCCCTGCACGCTTAATAAACAATCTACAGTTGGTCCAAAATGCAGATTTTAAAATCTTGTTAATTACTTAGAGTACAAAGCACTAAATGGTTTAGCTTCAAAGTACCTGAGCGAGTCCTTAATGCATTATAGTCCTTCATGTCTATTGCAATCTCAGAATTCTGGCCAGTTGATAATACCTAGAATATCAAAACCAACCACAGGTGGTAGATCATTTTCCTATTTGTTTGGGGAGCAGACACACTCTGTCAGTTTAAATCTAGACAAAAAACACATCTCTTTAACCTGGACTACACATAACACATTATCAATTTATATTTTCACATCCGTTAAAGGATTGTTAGGCTGCATAAATGAGGTCAGCTGGAACCGGGAACACTTCCTATAACACCCAGTGTACTTGTTATATCATAAGAAGAACGACATCTGCGTTAATATTAGTCTCTCTGTTTATCCCAAGGTTTATCAATAGTCGCTGGATCCAGGCCAGATCCAATCAGAGATGAGACCTGCACCTAAACAACAAGCACACAACACCCCCGAAATGTCAGCTAGATTGTCTCTTTCAACTATCACCTGTGAAGGCCTCAGCGTCACGACAGCCAGTGGGACAGATCCCCAACAAAACCTTTTACATTCAGGTGCGATGAATCCAATCTTCAACCAGATGGAACTGAATGGAATATTTTGACTGTTCCGATCCCATTCTGACTTCTGACCTGTAATGCTGTCTGAATCATAATCATGCACTGTTTGTTGTTGACCAGAGAACTTGCCCCACAACTGAGCCTGGTTTCTCCCAAGGTTTTTTTTTTATTCTTTATTTTTGTCACCTGTTGGAGTTTGTGTTCCTTGCCACTGTCGCCTCTGGCTTTCATAGTTTGGAACACTTAAGTTTACACTTTATTTTACAGTGCCATTGTTACATTGTAATTACTCAAGTACTATTAATTAACTACATGTACTTACAATAGTTACAGTTAGGGTTAGGTTTCGGTTTAGGGTTAGTTATTTGTAATTAAGCATAATTTACTGTTATTACTATAGTAAGAACATGTAGTAATGTGTAACTATAGCACTGTAAATTAAAATGTTACCACACTTAATATTCAACAATGTTTTTAATCTGCCTGCACTGACACCATTTGTATGCGAACTGAAATGAATTGGACAATGACATTGTTTTCTCCTGAGCTGCTGTATAGATAAATGAACTGAATTAATAACTAATGATTTTTACAACGGAATGAAACATGACTGAACTTACGCGAGCGGACAATGGACAATGACACCATTTTCTTCTAGAGCTGCTGTACAGCCAAAATTATGTTCCCTCTATCACTGTAAAGCTGCTTTGACACAAGTGACTTGACTTGACATACTTCACCTTTAATTAGCTAA
Organism: Opsariichthys bidens; assembly: GCA_037194245.1. Lineage (NCBI taxonomy): Eukaryota > Metazoa > Chordata > Actinopteri > Cypriniformes > Xenocyprididae > Opsariichthys > Opsariichthys bidens. The sequence goes on along the minus strand of CM074308.1, from coordinate 2,626,261 downwards.
ATCCATAAAATTATCCCATGATGGGAGCCTCTAAAAGGTTTTAAATAGGAAGTGCCTGACAGAACCCAGTAAGGTTCTATCTAGAAACTTTTCTTCTAAGAGCCCTTCATTAATGCTCCCTTCAACTGCACCAAGTCAAAAACACAACATGGAAGTAGATAAAAATTGTGGTCTCAATTTTTGCACATGTGCACTTTTAATTAATAATGTACACTAACACTTTTTGCCAAAATGTGTCCTTTGTAAGGAACTTCATCCCGCACCCCATTTTCTCTTAATTTTGTTGACTTAATATTTTGTTCCTTCGCAATTATAATGTAGAAAAAATACCAGCTAAATTATCTAAATTTCATAAGCAGGTACTTATGGTTAATGAAGGTTGACCTCTACCTGGCTTGGTTGGCATGAGGGTAAATTAATGGGTGAATTATTCCTGTAATAGAAATAAAGGTGAAGTATAGCCTAAACAAACAATAGTAATGTTGTGAACAATAAATTCAAATAACTGAATGAAGATGATCATTTAGCAGACGCTTTTATCCAAAGCGACTTAAAAGGGGAGCAATTTGGGGTTAGGTGTCTTGCTCAAGGACACTTTAGTCATGGTATCAAAGGTGGAGAGAGTGCTGTTTATTCACAATCCCCACTTTCAATTTCTGCCGGCGTGGGAATCGAACCGGCAACCTTCAGGTTACAAGCCCGACTCCCTCAACACTAGGCCACGACTACCACTTTGATTTATTTTAACAACTAAATGTGAAGCAGTGGAAGTTTCATTATCATTTTCTACAGACCTGCTTTCTGCTCACTATATTGTATGAAAATATCTATGTTATAGATCAGTGTTTCCACCATGTTTTTAAAATCGGCCTGCCTCGTCCAATATCCCAACTCAAGTAATTCCGAAATTCTCGCTTGTAAATAGAACTTTTCTAGTCATTTATGTGCTCAGAACTTGTGGTTTCAGACCTCACTTGAAGGACACATCATTTCTCATTCATTATTAGAGTTAGTGATGTTCGGTTCTTGAATAAATCGTTCTTCTGAGCTGGTTGAAACCAGTTGGTCAAGCCGGTTTACTAATCGTACTGATTTGAACTTTAGGTCCGGGTTAATGACGCAAGACGCACAAGCCGAAGTAGCATGTCCGACTCAAAAAGAACCGAATGAGCCAGTTCAACCAGCTGTGGAAGTTTGAAGAGGATTACTGAGGAGTCTGATGAGTGAGTTGACGATACCACGCAAACCTGAGGCAGATACTGGAAATGTGCTTATTATGACCATTGTTATTAAATAACATTTTATTGAAACCTACAAAAACCTTTGTGTCATGCAGATTACATGTGTTCTTGTCATGTGAAATCAATTAGTGTATTCTTTCTATAACTTCCATAACTGTGTTTGTGCATAAATATGTGTGTTGTGGTTGTAATATTATCCAACATGTAGACTGATCAATATCGGTCAGTCGTATCCGACGTAAAGGATCCGAAATGCAATGAAGCGGTGACCACAAACTCCAAGAGAATGAAAGGCAATAATTAGCAATATGCGTTCACACAAATAACTTTTTATTTGAATGTTTCAATATGCATTGACACAAATTACTTTATTTGAACGTTTCATTGATATAACTTGACACTGTTGTTAGAAAAGAAATGCATAATGACAACATATGAACCTATGAATCGGCTTTTTAAACTGGTTCACTGAGCCAAACTGTCCGAAAAGAATTTTCGTTTTGAACCCATACGTTAATTTCCCATTAGTGACCCAACTAGACCCCCAATGGGAGTCCATAGGGGTTTGCCCATGTGGGAATAACATGGTTGACCCAAGTAGGCTCCAGCAAAAATGTCTATTTTCCACTTGGTACCCATGTAGCCCATACACACGTTGGCTGGGATTTAGAGGTGATACAGTGCCCTCTATATCATCTCATCTCCACTCTGAGGTTATAAAAATCTGTGATTAAATATTTTGGAATTTCATTGCATGTTGACTTGGACCTTTTGCAGGTTTTGCTTGTCTTCTAGTGTAGTTTTATAATGGTTTATTGTCTAGTTAATGAAAGTACAAAAAAAAAAATGGACATTTCTAAATTGGTCCTTCTTACTCATTTGTGACTGTTATGGAAATCAATGTCCTTGCCATCTCTTATAGAATATTTGGCAGCATGTCACAAAGCTGAAGTGGTTTAACTGTAGCATTTATTAGTTGTGCTGGTTTGTGATGGAAGGCCAAATGAACCTTAGCATCCACAGATGTCCATGTCTACAGTGATGTGTGTGCTGCTTCCAGAGATCAGAGCTTAATGAGGACTATATGTCACTGTTTACCAGGACAATATCTCTACGTAGGCTGGGAATCACACAATGGAAAAGGTGATGGAGGGAGGGCAACGATTACCGCAGCTTTAAACAATTGCCTCATATATGCTGCTTTGTCAACACCACAGATTGGATTTCAGTGTTGTTGTTTTTGGACATACTGTAGCTTTTTACATCCGTTGTAAAAAGCAAAATATCTTTTCATGATTCTGATTCGTGTCACTGTGTTTGTGGAATCTGTCAGCACTGGTATAAAGGCCAGTTCACAGCTAGAACAATAACTATAAAGATAACTACAGTATAATGAGTTATTAGCGAACGATATCGTGTTTAATAAATACGCGCTCTGCAATTTTGCTTACTTTAAATGCTCGGGCGCTTTAAAGCATCATTTTGATTGGCTGTCAGTGTTTGTTTTTTATGTTCATCGGCTGGAATATACATATATATATATATATATATATATATATATATATATATATATATATATATATATACAGGGAGTGCAGAATTATTAGGCAAATGAGTATTTTGACCACATCATCCTCGTTATGCATGTTATCTTACTCCAAGCTGTATAGGCTGGAAAGCCTACTACCAATTAAGCATATTAGGTGATGTGCATCTCTGTAATGAGAAGGGGTGTGGTCTAATGACATCAACACCCTATATCAGGTGTGCATAATTATTAGGCAACTTCCTTTCCTTTGGCAAAATGGGTCAAAAGAAGGACTTGACAGGCTCAGAAAAGTGAAATATAGTGAGATATATTGCAGAGGGATGCAGAAGTCTTAAAATAGCCAAGCTTCTGAAGCGTGATCATCGAACAATCAAGCGTTTCATTCAAAATAGTCAACAGGGTCGCAAGAAGCGTGTGGAAAAACCAAGGCGCAAAATAACTGCCCGTGAACTGAGAAAAGTCAAGCGTGCAGCTGCCAAGATGCCACTTGCCACCAGTTTGGCCATATTTCAGAGCTGCAACATCACTGGAGTGCCCAAAAGCACAAGGTGTTCAATACTCAGAGACATGGCCAAGGTAAGAAAGGCAGAAAGTCGACCACCACTGAACAAGACACACAAGCTGAAACGTCAAGACTGGGCCTAGAAATATCTCAAGACTGATTTTTATAAGGTTTTATGGACTGATGAAATGAGAATGAGTCTTGATGGGCCAGATGGATGGGCCCGTGGCTGGATTGGTAAAGGGCAGAGAGCTCCAGTCCGACTCAGACGCCAGCAAGGTGGAGGTGGAGTACTGGTTTGGGCTGGTATCATCAAAGATGAGCTTGTGGGGCCTTTTCGGGTTGAGGATGGAGTCAGGCTCAACTCCCAGTCCTACTGCCAGTTTCTGGAAGACACCTTCTTCAAGCAGTGGTACAGGAAGAAGTCTACATCCTTCAAGAAAAACATAATTTTCATGCAGGACAATGCTCCATCACACGCGTCCAAGTACTCCACAGCGTGGCTGGCAAGAAAGGGTATAAAAGAAGAAAATCTAATGATATGGCCTCCTTGTTCACCTGATCTGAACCCCATTGAGAACCTGTGGTCCATCATCAAATGTGCGATTTACAAGGAGGGAAAACAGTACACCTCTCTGAACAGTGTCTGGGAGGCTGTGGTTGCTGCTGCACGCAATGTTGATGGTGAACAGATCAAAACACTGACAGAATCCATGGATGGCAGGCTTTTGAGTGTCCTTGCAAAGAAAGGTGGCTGTATTGGTCACTGATTTGTTTTTATTCGGTTTTTGAATGTCAGAAATTTATATTTGTGAATGTTGAGATGTTATATTGGTTTCACTGGTAAAAATAAATAATTGAAATGGGTATAAATTTGTTTTTTGTTAAGGTGCCTAATAATTATGCACAGTAATAGTCACCTGCACACACAGATATCCCCCTAAAATAGCTAAAACTAAAAACTAAAACTTCCAAAAATATTCAGCTTTGATATTAATGAGTTTTTTGTGTTCATTGAGAACATGGTTGTTGTTCAATAATAAAATTAATCCTCAAAAATACACACACACACATATATATATATATATATATATATATATATATATATATATATATATATATATATATATATATATATTTATATATATATATATATACAGTATATATATATATATATATATATATATATATATATATATATATATATATATATATATATATATATATATATATATATTCTGAAAGTGATTCCCACGATATCGTTCCTCATGGTCATTATCGTTATAGTTGTGGTGGACTATTCTTTTAAATGTAGATCAATTTTTAAACTTTATCGTTATTGTCATAGTTGGTGTTGTTTCATTAAATATTGCAATATTTGTAATTAACACATGTTTTGCCAAGTAATATACAAGTAGTATATTATTACATTTTTGAAAGTAATTGTCCTTGGTGAAAACGTGTTTGATGCCTGATCAGTAACTAACAACTGACCTCTCAATAAAACCTTTATTTTATTAAATGCATATCTAATCAGATGATGCATCATCTGCGTATTAGAATATTAGAACTATGAACCAGTAGATTCACAATGTACGTTTATGTTTATGGATTGTGCGTATGGTAAGGTTCCATGTTGATCAAAGAAAACACAAAACTTTGTGGCCTTTTCACCTGTAGCACCTCCCCTTCACGAGCACGTCACGAGCCTCTGAGCACTGAGGGCGCGCGCACTCTCACGAGCCTGAGAGACGCGCAAGGGGAGCAGCGAGTCACCGAGCGAGCGCGCTTACGAGACTGCGCCCATCACACCGAGACCCAGCAGCCTGAACAATGGCAGCATCCAGCAGCTGATTTACAGATGGAGACACGCTGGAGCTGATGAGTGGTCTTCAGCGGAGATTTTAACAAGCGTTCTTGCTGTCTGCTGTCATTCGAGATGGAGCGATAGAGGAGAGAGAATCAGCGGGCTGTTCTCCATCACTGACGGGAGGCGCGTCCACCTGCTCTCTGACTGGAGGCCCGGGATGCGCGAAAACATGCACAAGTGCCTCTGAAAAAGGAAATTATTTCAACATATGAGCTGTTTTGTGGCGAAAAGAAATCGGCATCGAGAAATAAACACTGTCTGGCTGCATAATGGACGGGTAAGTGCTGTTCTACATGAAATACAGATGAAAACGCACCACTTTGCCAACATGCATGCTGCACATGACTGTTCTTATACAAGTGTGCATTGATATTATGAGATATGATGAGGAGGTGTCCATAATTTGCGTAGTAATGTTACTTTTGGCTTCACGAAACCTTGCTCACTTCTGACACTTGTCTCAAAACCAAGCATTTTGGGGCATGTGTCGTAAAAGCCAGTGCGCTGCCATAGACCGCATGTGTTGGCACCATAGACTCCTACAGCATTGACAGCATTTTGGAACATCATGATCTCTAGAGCTGCCTACATAGACCATTTTTGGGGGGTAGCCTATCATGGTGTCAAAAACAGTGAGCAGCCTACCATGAAATCGTATTTGCACATTATGATTTTCCACATTGAGAGTTGCCTCCTAGACTGCATTTTTGGGCATCATGGACTCATAAGTGGACTGCTTACTTAGCATGTTTTCCCCTTCATCGGCACAGTTTTAAATATGCTCAGTAATACGTAGGTAGCTCGTTGGTTTTGGAACCATTCTCGCCAAAAAGTGTAGATCAAGCAAACAAATACGAGCTCAATACGAGTGCAATGTATGTTATGCTTGTGTCCCTTCAATATGTATTGAGTATGAAAATGCAGTTTGTCTCATCATTCGGTTTCAAGAAGAGCATTTTTGGGCATTATGGTCTCACTCCTGACCAACAATGACTGTGTCCAGGATATCCTTTAGTGGGCAGACCAAAGGATGTGTCAAAAGATGCTCGATGTATGATCCATTTTAAGAAGGATATATAGGGCCTCAAATCTGTTGATGACTTTGTTTGTTTGCAGTCATATAAAAGAAGTGAGTCGCGTTCTGATTGAATACGTTGGCAGTTTTGAGCTCTATGTCAGGCCTATCTTTGCCGCTCACTCACTGAGTCACAAGTCTATCAATGGGCTGGTGTGTTTCTTTCGTTATTTTTTCCAGCGTTTAGTCATACCGTCTGCTGGTTTTCTTCCCTATGGTCACCACAATGCCCTCTGAGATCATGGCTATGAGCATGAATATTTTTTGCGGTGACCAGATGGCATCATGAAGTATTTGGACCAGGGGCCAAAGTGAGATTCACGTTTTGCGTTGAACAACAATTTTTTTCTTCAATGACATTCCAGCTCTGGTTTCTAATTTTGGTTTTACCCTTTATTTTGCTGCATTCTTTTAATTCCACTCTTTATTTCCAGCGTTGTTATTTTTTTTTTTTCACGTGTCTCTTCATAACGCAGTTCACTTGCACTGATTTGCCTTGTACTGCGAGCATCATCGCTGTCGTTGTGAGTGTATTGTTTTTGCTCATTTAATTGAAAGACCTTGGCCTAAAGGATTTCTGAAAGCTTCTTTACTTCTAAGCTACTGCAGTGGGAAAAATCCCTTATTAGCCACATTACTACAACAGTTTTACTAAGTGATTATGTAGTGAGAAGAGAACATACCTTGATGATTGAAAGGAAACATGAGAATGTTTCAATTAGTACGACCAAATTAACGCCCAGGCGGATTAATCTGATGTTATTCAGTCATTTCGAGATTATCAGCATTAGCTGGTATTTGTGCCTGATTAACTGGTCATCGTCAGTTCCAATAGGGTTGTCTAATAAACGCATTTTTAAAAAAATATATTTTGAATGGAATTTGGTTGTGCAAAATCCTTTGTGCACATACATTCAACATCTTATTTGTGATCATTAGCTATCTATATACACCATCCTTCGGTTGGCCATTGAAAAATATGTCCACCAATCAGTCTATAATTTGCATTGTCCACACTGGTATCAGTAGCACTACCATCCTTGCACTCGGTCGGTTCATGTTTCATTTTCAGCAACTCTGATTTTCTGTGTTTGAGTCATATTGCAGCATGTCTTTCTCTTGGAGCGTGGATAAGCTCAGGCTGCTGCTGTGAGACGGCGCTGTAATTAAACAGCGAGGTGAGGTCCACGGGAGATTGTTCGGCTTCTTGATTGCTTTTCATGGCCGGAGGGGGAGAGAGCTCAGGCTGCTCCTGAGGGACAGAGCCAGTGCACAGGCGTCAACGTCAGGCTTCCTGAGATCTCCACTCACTGATGGCTCGAGACACTTTCCTCTCGGCTCACCTGAGGCTAAAGTTCAAGAACCAGTGTAGCGTTTCAGCTGAACCAAGAAAAAAAAGAACGATTTTTTTACCATAACTTAACAAAACCTTTAAAAGACAGACCTGCTATGAGGCAGGTCATTGTATTTTAAGTAGGGCTGTCAAACGATTGCAACTTTTAATCTAAGTATATCAAGTGGTGACTAATTAACCGCAAATTGTGTAAACCATCAAAAAAAAAAATTCACAAAACGATTTGATTCTACATAGAATTTATAACACAAACTTTTGCACTATTCATTTTTATAAATATATATATATATATATATTAATATGGAAATACTGTATATCATTTTCAGTAAGTGGTGGTAAATGTCTAATTCACTCCATTCGTTCAAACCGCTGATTCATTCAGGAGTGGAATATTGTCTAAAATAACACAAAATCAACTTCTTAAACGTTTCTGATCCACATATGTGCATTTTAAGACATTTGAAGGCCAAAATTCTATAATAATAGCTTTAAAAACACTCATTGTCGTTTCCATCATCACTTGTCTTTCTTTTTTCCCCTCCGTCTCTTTATCTTTGTCTCTTCCCCTCCTAAAACTGAGCTTTGACTGATAGTCTTTTCATTTTCATCTGCATCATTGTAGAAAATAAACACGGTGCCAATTGGTATTTATGTTTAATGAATCATTTTCTTAGAGGAGTTAATTTACTGAAGGCTCCCAGGAAAGCTATATAGCCATGTCTATTAAATTAATTCACAATATGTGCATTTATTATTAATTATATGGCTACTACATGATGAGAACGGCTTCGTTATTGTCACATTGACAGTTAGGCTACTTATTACATGAATCATGTCAATTATAACTACTTTTTCAGAGTGAAGTTTATTAGTTTGGATCCCTGATTGTATAAAACGGTTATCTAGAAATGGGTAGCTTAACTACTTTCATCTAGTCTCACTCTTTATGACCGCTAACTGAAGCGTTTCGCTGGAATTTACTCTTCTGTGAACATAAAGACTGCCTAGTTTGATTTGATTGGTCATCTCAAAATAGTTTAACATTGGTGAAAGACCGCTGACTGCTCAGATGAGATGGACGGTTATCTTGGTGATGTGCAATATCCTTGCGGCACTAGACTGAATTAGAGCCCACTATAATATGGGATTAGTTTAGTGCTAATAAAAATGAACGTAACTTTTTAAGAAACTATAACGAAAAAATGAATTGAAACTGAAAAAAAATTTAATTGCAACCAAAATGTTTGACTTTGTTTTTAACACAGTGCATGTTTTGCTAATTGTTTTCTCCATTTTCGTTCGATGATTTGTACTTACAGATGCGTTTACAGAGTTTTCAGGTACGCTTCTGAAGTTTTCGTTTACGATCCCAGAGTTTGCGTTCGATATTCTCGCACAATTTTCACCTGTAAAAATTTTCTTATTTTGTGCCAATAAAAACGTTCGTTTTTATTGGCACAAAACTAATCCCATATTATATTAGGTAATTATTTGCCAACATTCATCATCAGCTGTAATGTCAAATGACCTATAGGTCTATTAATCTAATTAACGCATTACATCGACAACTCTAATTTTAAGTCATTTTAAAGGCTTTTAGTTTAGGTCTATTTTTACCACAAAAAATATTTGATCTGAAATAATCGACCAATTACTTGATTACCAAAAAGATCATTTGTAATTAGTTCAGCTTTAAACTAGATACGAACATTTGTGTGTGTGTGTGTGCATATAAATATTAGGGGTGTCGTTGTACGGACGTCAGAGTTCGGTGCATACAGTCAGACGACCAATAGTCAGTTAAATTCAGAAGGGGCACGTGCGGTAATGCTGTTTTCTAACCGCCACAACAGGAAAAAGAGCAGAAGATCTAAGCAAAGATATGTTTACGACTTGTAAAATCTCAGCCAGTGTTTTAACCATGGAAAGAATGAATAAAACAGCTTCAGAATAATATATCACACAGCATTACATTTACCCCAAGCAAGTCATTTAGTGTCCACAGCATGTTAGAGAAATGAACTTTAGAGGGGAGCGTTGCAGTAAATATATATTCATTATATTTACCTGTTAGTAATGTCTTAATTATGTAATACATATTTAAATAAATTTGAAATGAAAACAAGTTATGGGAGTAACTGTGTAAATGATTATAGTTTTTTAACATTATTTAAAAATGAATAGAAGTTTTCAATTAAAATAATAATAATTTAATAGTTTGGGCTCTGTTGTTAATTGTAACTGTTAATATTATAGTAATGTGCAAGAAATTATACAGGTCTACCTGTATATAGATTACAGCTTTATATATATATATATATATTATTGTTAAGAAAATGTTAATTATAATTCAGTTTATTTAAAGGGAGAGAAACAATTTGTTCAATAAATGTTTAATAAAAAGAAGAAAAACTAAGTTATGTACTACATGTACTTACTATAGTAATAACAGTAAATTATGCATAATTACAAGAACTAACACTAAACCGAACCCTAACCCTAACTGTTACTCTATAGTAAGTGCATATGGTTAATTAATAGTACTCAGTACTTATTCGAGCAATTAAAATGTAACTAAAAAATAAATGTAAAATAAAGTTTAACCGAAGTAATGTTTTGATTTAATTTAGTTTTCTCCTCCTGCTGAACCATGACTTCAATACTGAGGTACGTACCAAACCGCCATGTTTGTACGTTACACCCCTAATAAATAAATTAAAACAAATTATATATATATATATATATATATATTGCTATAACCTTAAAAAACATTGTCTCTACAGACATAATCTTTAAATTAGTTGTTTTTTATTTCACCATGTTTTGAATCACAATTGAATGATGTCCTTTACAGTGCTTTATGGGATTGTAGTTCTTCTCATTAAAGCTTGCACCAATATTTTTTTTGCTTCAAATCAAAACCCTGTAACTGGTTTGGTTGATTTGTGGCTTATAAGTCTTTAACGATGAACTTCATTATAATCCCTATGGGAAAAATGAATAGGGAAAAATATAGGACCAATGCCACTGAAAACGAATGCACTAATGCACTCTACTGAGATGCTTCTAGTAGTTTTGGGTATTCGCCATGCGTTTCTTATGTTGTTGCAGCGGAAGTGAACCCTTCAGTTGAGCTGCCTAATTGGACTGTACTTTAGGGCATCATGGTCTGAAAACCTAGTTGTCTAGACAGCATTTCTGTTAGTATAAAATAGCATATCAGCTGGCTATAGCATGTCTAGTGACTAGATGACATTATTGTGTGCGTCATGGTTTAAAAGAGTGATGGGATTTATAGGCATCATGGTCTCAAAACTTGGCAAGCAGTCTATCTAAACCACACCTCTGGACGTCATGGTCTTAAAACAGAAGTTGCCTGTCTAAACCACATTTTTGCCTTGTTCTAATAGTATTTTCAGTCATGCTTGACCTTTGGTGCACTTTTCCCATGCTGTTACAGTGTAAGAAAAACTCTTTGAAAGCTGTATAGCTCTTTCTGGCACACAACACATTTTTCTACTCATTCTTGGCACAAGCTAAAGTGCACGTCTTTGTTTCCCTCACATTTAAAACCATATTAAAATTCCATGCACATGGATTACGCTCGATCTGGTTAAACTAAACTGTACTGAACAGAACACACACATCTTTCTGTATGATGTGATCATTTCGTGTGGAAGCGCACATCTGAATAGGCAGAGCTGATCGGCTGAAGTAGCTCTTGATGGAGTGTTTTTTTTTTTTTTTTTTTCGTCGTGAATGCTGCGGTGGTTTTACGCTACATGTAAATTGCTGGGTTGTAGTGGCTGTGGTCAAGAGCTCTTTGATGAAATCATATTCCAGCCATGTGCAACTCAGACAGTTGTCAACATTGTGGTAATTCACATAGAGATGACTGCAGGTGCAACGCAGCGGTTGATTTGATCAAAACAGGAGGCAAAATCACAAAGTGAATGGTCTTCTCTAGACGGAATATTATTGTAATTGTATTTTTGTAGAGATAGAAACAGTTGAGCTAGGAAGACGAAAGTGTTTTTTGTTGTTGTTGTTGTTTGAATGTTATAAATTTAAAATATAAATATAAAACAAAACTCAATGAAATATATTGCCTACAAATTAAAGGCCAATACATTTTCTCACATTTACATTTATTCATTTAGCACAGGCGTTCCCAAACTTTTTAGCCCGCGACCCCCATGATAAATGCGCTGCTGCTCCCCCACCTCAACAACCCCTCCCGTCGCGTGAAATGCACACAAAGTTATATTTTATTGTTCTACGTGAAAAATCAGTGTTACAATTCTGCATGAGCCGCTCGATATTCACCTGCTCTCTCTCGGAAAGTAACTGTGCAGCTATGTTGGGTTGAACATTGTTCTGCCATCGGGAACCGGTCGAGCAGGTCACGCTCATGCTCATTCTGTGTCATGCGGAATAATTCTTCCTCATTTCTCTCAGCGTCACACATATAATGCAATATCAATGTCAGTTTTACACATCAAAACGATGTCCTTCATTTACAATAAACATTTCAATGTCATAATGTCACAATATCTTGAAGCTACTTGTGTTTGTGTGCATTTATAAATGTGCTTGCATTAGATATTAGATATAGTGTGGATATGAACCACCGTTTCATTTTAAAGCAGGTATTATTTGTTTGTAGCCTCCAAACACCTTCAGCTTTAGCAAACAACAGCGCGTGATGTACGTCACTTGATTGTGATCGACGCTGACGTAATATCGTATAATGTCTGGGACAAAATTACAAATTTAATTAAGAAAATACATTATATATTTTTTTAATCAGACTTTTCTGCAAACACCATTTAATAAGTATTGAATTAAATTAATTGCAACACAAATATATAGGGCCGATATATTTTGTCCACTTTAAAAAAAAAAAAAGAAAATAGAAATCATCTCACAACCCCCACTTTGGGTACCACTGATTTAGCACTTGTCTTGCTCATGGGCACTTAGTCGTGGGTATATAAGGTGGAGAGAGTGCCGTTCATTCAAAATCCCCACTTTCAATTCCTACCGGCATGGGAATCGAACCAGCAACCTTCAGGTAACAAGCCTGACTCTCTCACCACTAGGCCATAACTTCCCTTGAATTGTCACAATTCAAAAGGCAGTAAATTCTGGACTTATAGCAAAGTACTGGTAATATATTCATTTAATGCTCACCAAATAGTAGTTATACCTACTTATACCAAAAAAAAAAAAAAAATGCATCAACATAAATTTTTTTTCTTTCTCACGGTTATGATTAGTGTCCGATTATTGATCACCTAAGACTAAATTTCACAAAATTCCTTGCACAATACAATGCCATGGCGTCAAAACACTTTTACCATGGTGATTTTGACATTTGCACCATTATTAGCCCCATACGTGTGGCTTTTCTACAGTAGTATTTGCTCGGAAGCTCACCAGGAACAGAATTGCACTCGGGTACGAGTCTGATGGAACACGAATCACATTAAAAGAGCTCAAGCAAAGCTAAAACGGGATGGTTGCTTCAGCAAATGTGTTGTTTTTATCTGTTTTACCGTTTAGGTTTAGGGTCGGGTTTAATGTAGGTGGTACGTTATTTCCCAACACAACGGCGCTTTAATCTTTTAGTGCCACTTGCCGGACATTTCATTTCTAAACTGCAGCGATATGTGCTACAACCAACATAATAAATGAAATGCTAAATGTTAAATGCCTTCATAATACATCAAAATAATATGCTTTAATCATCAAATGATCAAATACATCAAAATATAATGCTTTATAATGCATTACATACAGAGGCTTCACAGAAAGAGATCCTGCTTTATCTTGGGGGGGGTTAATTTTGTGCTCGGTGGCGTTTTCATTACCCAACCCCCCATCATCAGTGGACTGCAGTGACACTAGAGTCTTTGTGTCTCTCGGCCTCTCAAACTGGTGGCTCTGGTTTCAGGATCTGCCATTGGAGAGAAGCCGTCTTTAAACACCACAAAATGAGTGGCTACAAATAAGCAATGTAACAATGTTTCATGCTTGTTTCTTTCATCCAGTTTTATAAAAGGTTGGTATGATGGTGTTGTTGATAAAGATCTGGGCTGTTAACTCATGGGTTAGATTTTCAATGCATTTAAAGTATGAGATTCCCATTAGTGGAACACCAACAACAATCAATGTTTATTTTAGTATAGTAAGAATATTGGTTCCCACTTTACATTAACTGCTATGCACTCACATGTAAATAAATCACTTGTAATTATGCATTTGTAGTTACAGCTGTAATTAATTTTTGTAATTGCATTTATAATTACACCTCTGACCTTCCCTTACACCCATAACCCTCCCACAAACCAACTCATACATACCACCAAACTTTACCAGCCCTACATTCACCTCAATAGCTGCTTTACAATACGTGCATTGTGCCTAAAAATAGTTTTGATGCAAGTACATAGTAAAGACACCTAATATAATGTGACTGAATTTTGTATATTCTTGGTGTGATTTAGGGTGCGTTCACACTTGTAGTTCGGTTGGTTTGGTTGGTTTGGTCCGGACCAAAAAACAAAAACAAACATATAGTCCTGGTCCGTTTAGCGTTCACACTGGCATTTTTAACAGCGAACCTTAAGTTTCCGAACCAAAGGCGTAGGGATACGGTCACGACCTGATTGGTCGGCTTTTATGACGTATATTTCGCGACGGAGCTTCATTCCCGAACATTCAAAACAACGCTGTGTGCTGGATTAAACGTGATCATTCTACGCGTGTACATATGCTTTATTTTTACCAGCTGAGAACTCACGAAGAGCTCATAAAATGTTCAAAACCGCAGCAGGATTTCGAAACATGCTCGTCGGACCAAATATTGATGAGGCGCTTCACCTCCTCGTTGCTCCACGTTTGCCCTCGACTCATTTTGGATACACCGATCTTCCCGCGTCGTCAAATCAGCTGACTTGTAGCGTCGCATTTAGAGGCATCACGTCCTGTTTTTGGTTCGTTTACATGTCTTTGGTCCGTGTTGCGTTCGTATATCAATCGAACCGCACCAGAGTTCGTTTGGAAGCGGACCGAGACCCATCTTTTTAGCGGTCTCGGTCCGCACCAGCGTTCGGATGGCAGCGTTCACATGTGTTCAAAAGAACCGCTCTAACTGAGCAATCGCACTAGGGTTCGTTTTAATCGAACCAAACATGACGAGTGTGAACGCACCCTTAATGATAGTGCATTGCTATGTATTGTACTGCCGAGCAGTAGGAACGTGTTTTAGTCTGTTTCATGTGGTATAGCTGTCAGATGATAAGCTTTAAGCTCGTTCATTCTCAGAGAGGTTGGCAGTACCACGTTTTGAAGTCCTTTGACTCTTTACTTTGTGCCTCAAATGATTTCATTTGTTCAGAACAGAGAACTTTGAAGGATGTTTGGATTTCTATGAGGTTGATATCATTTTTAACAGTTTAAACACATGCTTTGTTTCTAAATTTTTATCACAGCTGCCAATGCCAAATTCAGTGAGGATTTCTTACTGGCTGTAAAACTGTTTGTACATTGCATTGCATTGCATTTATTTTGTACTTTGTACTGCCCATTGCAGCATCATATTTGAAATAAGCCAGTCCACATCTCTCAGTGATTTGTTTCCTCATATTTGCTAGTTTAAAGTAAAAAAAAAACCAAAACAAAGCAAAATTTCAGACCCGGATTGCACGGCATACCGCCACCGCTCCTAGTCCCACTGTGAACCTTTTCAGTAAACCGTGTGTCTTCTCTCAGTGTAGGCAGCGAGACTTTCACCTGTTTGTAGACTCATTCTTGGCCAGGAAGCTTGAGCCAGCTGGCAGACAGGGCTGTCATCAGCATGCGGTGGCACGCTGGGACCTGTCAAGGGTTTGTTTCTCCACCTAGCTGACACAACCTCACTGGACTCGAGACATTTCAAATGCGCCACCAGATCTAAACAGGATTTTTCTGAGAGGAAGAGAAGGAAAACTCCTTTTTATTCATTATTAATCCATGTATCTGCTCCAACGCTTCAGCGCCACCAATTAATTTTCTATTAAGGTCCAAATTTGCTTAATTTCTTCATTTGTAGAGCGTTGATGAAACTGTAGGAATTCAAATCACTAAGACATGGCATATTTAATCATAATTGTATTAATAACACCACTCTCAATTCATGTTCTTTGTAGTTAGTCTGACTCATGCATTAAACTGAGTTCATTGCACATTATTTTCAACGACTAATTCAGTTGCGATGACAATGATTCTGTTTGAAACCCTAGTGTAGGGATTTTCAACTTATTAGGAGACGCGCCCCACTACGTTTATATAATTTCACCTGCGACCCCCCAATGCACTACTGTTGCCATTGTTTTACTATATAAACTCATGCTAGCCGGACGTGTGTGACTATTGTGCTCGTGTCTTGCGCCTTTTGCAGCGTCTCACGCATGAGCTGACAATCAGTTAAACTTTTAAAAAACACATCTCGAGACCTTGCATGTTTTTCCCCATTCCACTGCCCACGTTTCAAAGCAAAAACGAGTCCTGTGGATGTCTACACTGGACGCATCCAAGTGACCACTGCAGATCCATTTGTTCTTGTGTCAAAAGTAACGCTGGCGCTTTGGACTATGACAGAAATAGAAGGAGGATTTTGTGTGTTGTATCGCACCGCTTGAGTCCGGTGTAGACAGCGTATTAGTTAAAAACGGAAGCATTTTTACATTCTTACCGACTGTAGAGCGACGACTGAGCTTGTGTTTTATTCGGTTTAACCTTAGTTTTTATCATCTCTGGTATTCTTGATTTTTACAAACCACCATTCCTTTTTGTTTTCGCTCAAATTCAGTTGCGCCAAACCTGCTGTGACCGTCGCCAACGATTAGCTGGAAGAAGAGTCAAATTCCGCCCTCTAGTGGATGACTAAAGATTTGCACATATACAGCTGTTTCACTCAACTGTGTGTTTCTGAATTAACAGGTGCTCGGGGCCCCCCTTAACGGGTGCTGGAACCCCCCCTAGGGTGGCGCGGGGACAGATTGAAAACCCCTGCCTAGTGAGCTGCCTAACTAGACAGCAGTTTTAAGGCATGATTCCAAATAGGGCCGTTTCGTGATTCCCTGCAGGGTACCACATTTTGGCCAGTATCTAAGGCAGTACTGCATGTGACCTTCATAAGAAAGATAGTTCCAAATTGGTGATTAAAACTACAGGGAGTGCAGAATTATTAGGCAAATGAGTATTTTGACCTCATCATCCTCGTTATGCATGTTGTCTTACTCCAAGCTGTATAGGCTGGAAAGCCTACTACCAATTAAGCATATTAGGTGATGTGCATCTCTGTAATGAGAAGGGGTGTGGTCTAATGACATCAACACCCTAGATCAGGTGTGCATAATTATTAGGCAACTTCCTTTCCTTTGGCAAAATGGGTCAAAAGAAGGACTTGACAGGCTCAGAAAAGTCAAAACTAGTGAGATATATTGCAGAGGGATGCAGAAGTCTTAAAATAGCCAAGCTTCTGAAGCGTGATCGTCGAACAATCAAGCGTTTCATTCAAAATAGTCAACAGGGTCGAAAAGAAGCGTGTGGAAAAACCAAGGCGCAAAATAACTGCCCGTGAACTGAGAAAAGTCAAGCGTGCAGCTGCCGAGATGCCACTTGCCACCAGTTTGGCCATATTTCAGAGCTGCAACATCACTGGAGTGCCCAAAAGCACAAGGTGTGCAATACTCAGAGACATGGCCAAGGTAAGAAAGGCAGAAAGTCGACCACCACTGAACAAGACACACAAGCTGAAACGTCAAGACTGGGCCAAGAAATATCTCAAGACTGATTTTTCTAAGGTTTTATGGACTGATGAAATGAGAGTGAGTCTTGATGGGCCAGATGGATGGGCCCGTGGCTGGATTGGTAAAGGGCAGAGAGCTCCAGTCCGACTCAGACGCCAGCAAGGTGGAGGTGGAGTACTGGTTTGGGCTGGTATCATCAAAGATGAGCTTGTGGGGCCTTTTCGGGTTGAGGATGGAGTCAAGCTCAACTCCCAGTCCTACTGCCAGTTTCTGGAAGACACCTTCTTCAAGCAGTGGTACAGGAAGAAGTCTACATCCTTCAAGAAAAACATGATTTTCATGCAGGACAATGCTCCATCACACGCGTCCAAGTACTCCACAGCGTGGCTGGCAAGAAAGGGTATAAAAGAAGAAAATCTAATGATATGGCCTCCTTGTTCACCTGATCTGAACCCCATTGAGAACCTGTGGTCCATCATCAAATGTGCGATTTACAAGGAGGGAAAACAGTACACCTCTCTGAACAGTGTCTGGGAGGCTGTGGTTGCTGCTGCACGCAATGTTGATGGTGAACAGATCAAAACACTGACAGAATCCATGGATGGCAGGCTTTTGAGTGTCCTTGCAAAGAAAGGTGGCTATATTGGCCACTGATTTGTTTTTGTTTGGTTTTTGAATGTCAGAAATGTATATTTGTGAATGTTGAGATGTTATATTGGTTTCACTGGTAAAAATAAATAATTGAAATGGGTATAAATTTGTTTTTTGTTAAGGTGCCTAATAATTATGCACAGTAATAGTCACCTGCACACACAGATATCCCCCTAAAATAGCTAAAACTAAAAACTAAAACTTCCAAAAATATTCAGCTTTGATATTAATGAGTTTTTTGTGTTCATTGAGAACATGGTTGTTGTTCAATAATAAAATTAATCCTCAAAAATACAACTTGCCTAATAATTCTGCACTCCCTGTATTACATTTAATACGGAAAATTATCACTAAAAACATTTCAGTCTGATATAAACCAAAAACGCAAGTATTTCATTTTGGACTATTTATTTATTGTGTTTAAAAGAGTATTACATTGTTAGCTATTGGTGAAGTCCATTGATCACTATTGATGAGTAGAACTGTTTACCATGTGAAGTGTTGCAGATGGGTGCTTCCAGGGTAAACAGTTTTATTGATTTTAATGAGAACACTTCTGTTTTGATACATCGTGACACTCGTGTCCAGTCTAGATATGGTGTAATTGCAGGTAGTTTATAGTTGCTGAGCAACTTGCAGCATTAATATATAATTCAGCTAATGTGTGTATATCAGCTATCCATATCCATTTCATTATGTTAGTTTTAAATGTGTTGCGTCTTTTGTTTAAACACAATTGTTCATGATGTGAAACTGTTTTCTTTATTTCATGCTTCGGATTAAGACAAGGATCAACAGAAATTAAAGACCTTTCATTTGTGAAATATTTAATTATTCAATAATAGGCTGCAATGCTGTGTACATTATTGGGTTAAATTTCCTGTTATATATATATATATATATATATATATATATATATATAATTTATTTATAAATATGTGTCATGAGGTTCCGTTTCAGTTAGGATGCTGCTTTAGAAGCTTCCTATTTAGAGCAAAAACTGAAGCAGTGCGCTAGCCTTTGGAACACAGCTAATGTATGCAGTGACAGTCAATTTTTAGGGAAGAGTTAATGTAGCTACAGCAGTGATGAACAGACCTCTTGTGTTTTGAAATGCTCTGTTTTTCAAAACAAGCAGGCGTGTTAAATCAGCCGCCCTTGGGGCTTTGACTCAAGAATAGGGCTTGTGGGAAAAGCCAAAGCAGAACAACACTAGTGCACAAACTCTTTCCTGCTCTTATTTGTCAGTACTAGGGCTGCACGATATTGGACAAAACTAACATTGTTTTATTTTGTTTTTCTGAAATGATATATTTCAATGTGAAAATGATTCCAGCAGAAGACTTGAATTGAACTATTTGGAAAGAATGAATCATTAATATGAATAAGTGCAGATATTTTGTTGGGAAATGAATCTGCATAGAAAATAATAAACAAATAAAGTAGCCCTGCGCTAAAGTAAATATAATCAATTTTGTTAAATATACAAAAGATTTTGATTTTTTTTCTTTGTATTTTGTTGTTTGATTAACATTAATAAAAGCAAGCTCAGCATTCACGCGATGAACAGAATGCTCATCCGCTCAGTGTTAATCACTGCAACCTTCCAAGCAGGGTTCCAGACTGCAACTAAAATGCGATCATTTTTTGAGGATGTGCAAGTAAAAATTTTATGTGGTCGTATTTGTGCGAGTGCATGATCATGTTATTCACGCGTGTGTAACAGAACGAGGTATCGGCATCTGCTGCCGTCCATAACTGTTTTGTTTCCAAAATGAACAAAATTTATATAATGAACGAGTACATCATGAAACCTTTTTCCAAACCGTGTTTTTGTCTTATCCTGAATCACTACGGGGCGCCTATAATAAGTGTTTATATTCAGACTATTTCAGATCGAGCTCGGCTGCGGAGTATCACAGTACCTGCGTGACTCGTCATAGACAAACAGAGAGAAGTAGTTCCGGCTACAATGTTCTTCCGCAAGACACATGCAGTTCTATTTATTAACCGCTAGAGAGCGAACGTTCGGAATTCAGGAAATTTAGGAATTAAGCCTTATAAAAATGGAAAGGTCAATAGCTGAATACTTTAAAACAAAGTTTGGAGGTCAAGGATGCTGGTGGAAAGGACGAGCCAGCATACAGACACAACTGATGATGAGCGCACAGGTAGAAAGGCATTAAGTTACTTCAACAGCGATGGCTTAGACCAGAGTTCTTCAATAAATGTTTGGCCAAAAAGTGTCAATGTCAAAAAGTGTTGTCAAGATAATGTATATAAGCACATCTCTGTCGCGAAAATTCAAACGTAGCATCATTGCTTAAATTGCGTAATCGCTGCTTCATTGAACTCAAAAACTGACTAGGGAAAATAGACTCAAATGTGAATGAACTGAAATTTTTTGGTTTATTTTGTCTGACCAACCACAACAAAGAAAGCAAGCAAACTGAATGGTTGAAAGTACAGTGTTTGCTTTTATATTATTAGTCACAGAAAGGCAAACTAAAGTTGAATATTTTCTCATTTACCTTCAACATTCAGCAAATACACAAATATATTAAAACAAATCTCTGAATATCTAATTAACATTTAATTTCACAGACCTTGCAGATTTATTCGAATACAACAGTGAGATTTTCTGAAGTGTGAAGATTCACTGGAAACGCGATCTAAATATATATATTAGGTTTTATATATAATCATTAAGGCTTTATATATATTCATTAATTTAATTTTCATATTATAATTGATTAAATATGAATTAAAATAAATATAAATTATACATATATATCGGCCATCAGCCATTGTGATTTAATATATTTAAGACTAAGAGGACTATTCATCAAGCATGCATTGATTAATCCGATGTTGTAGCAAAAAAAAGAAAAGAAAAAGTGCGACCAAATCATGTGCTGGTGCTGGTAGCACCAGTGCAACCAGTGGAACAATTAGTCTGGAGCCCTGGGAAGAAACTTTTTTCACGATTCGTTAATCTCGACAGCTGTAATAGTAAAAATGTGGTACAATATTTATTTCAGCCGCAAAGATGTCAGCCAGTCACATCGGTGGGAAGTCTCACAGTAGACATGAGTGTTCAGGGTAGAAAATAGTCATTTATTTCTAAATTCTGACCATTATTTAATGTAAAAACTGCATTAGTATAATAAGTGCACCCCTTTAAACATGATTCTGCCTCTCTCCCCAACTGCCATTGGTCAGGACAAACGAGAGGTCCCCATTCGTCGAGCCGGTGATTTTATACTCAACACAGACTGGTGCCACGTCCTTGCACCAGAAACGAGCATTGTGCGTGCAGGAGGTGTGGCTCAAAGTCCATTCATTCTTTCTCTATCCCGCTTATAAAAGCCCCAAATTAACACATTTGTCAACACACTTTTTCTCGCTAATGTCTGCTTTAGCAGAGTATTTAAAACCGCCTGAGTCTTAATTGTAATTTTCATAGAGCCGCGCTCCTCCGCTGCCATTTCCGCTGCAATGAGCTCTACTTTTCTCTGGAGACCGTGGCTTCCCCCATCACATTTGAAATCAATTACATCTCATTCTCTCCGGCCTATCTCACTTTCTCACTTTCCCTGGCCTCTCTTCATTTCAGGTTCTTCCCTCCACCGAACATTTTTAAAGCCCTTCTAGGGGCAATTTGCGCTAAATAATTAACCCTCCAGAGACTCAAATATCCATACGTGCCTTCCATGTGCTATTGACTCTCGTTTAATGCTTCTGTAGAGATTTACATCACTGCGTCTTTCCACTCTTGGACGTAATGAACAAGTTTCGCCCCTTGCAGAATACTTCTCGTGCGGAAAACGTTTGGATCAACAATGTGTTGGCCCTCCGTGACAGCAGATATAATAGCCATTAGGTGTCTGAAGAGCACGCGCTTCCATGCTCGCTGAGCAGAATTAACATATATGTTCTTGACGGCTCCTGCCTATTTTAGAACACGCCAGGTAGGCGGATGAACTGAACTGCGGAGGATCTCTGTGCAGCGAAGACTGCGTCTAATTAGTTTGTCTAATTATGTCTTTGTGCTGGAAATTTCTCAAATTAGTGGTATCGTACAGAATGTGAGGATGTTCATTATGGTTGTCAAGAGAAATATGAGGACGGCTGCTGTGGTCACCTCACAGCAGGACATGCAGCCAGGCGCCAGCTCTTCATTAACCTGTTGAAATTTCCCATTACCTGTGGTAAACGAGCTGTTTACGTGCTACATGCAATGGCCATGTGGATACACAGGCAGCTGAAGAGGGCGGCAGACCGTGCACAGTAGATGTCCCTTGAATTTGTTACTGGTGGCTTTTTTATGTTCCTGACCACTTGAATTATTTGTGAGAAAACATGAAGGAATATGATTTTGCTGTTCATATCTAGCAAGGAAATAGGGTCGGGAACTGATAACTGATTCTTATTCAGAACTGATTGAAAAAAATACTACAGTCATTTGCCTTCATTTTTGAATATGCATTCTTCTGCCGATGCGAATGAAAACCATACCAAATAATGCTATTCAAGAGCACCGGATGAAACATGAGCAGTGTAGTCAAAAACATGAATGAAATGAATGAATGCCTACCACATTTTTTGGCATGCTTTTCTTTCATTTATAGGTAATGTAATAGCTCACCCAAAAACTCTGTCATCGTGTTGCAAAACTAAGCTTTCTTGTTTCTTCCTTAGAACATCTTTTTTTTTTTTTTTTTTTTTTTTCCCAATGGAATGAAAGTGAATGGGGACATAATAATGACATAATTTCCGTTTTTGTTTGAATGATCCCTTTAAAACAAATTACTGACAGGTCTGTGAAAAGTAAAGAAATGCACCGGATTCATCTTTGATTTGTCAGATCTGTTCTGTTGAAATTGTATTATTTCGCAGATGCTCATGAAAGCAATCATTGTTTTTTTTCTTTAATTATGTTTTTGTCCCACAGACAGACAAAGAACCAATAACGGAGTCTTTGTTAGGAATCAAACAAAAGTCACTAATTCTGTCTATATACTAAACAAAGACAAGTCTTTATTATTTTCCAAAAGAGGAAAAAATATCAAGAGATTGATGAATTTGCTGTCACTCCCTCAGCTGTTATTTTGGAAACACTCACACAGCCGCATTAAACCAGTGTTCTGTAAATTAAAGCCACCAAAAATTTTGATGAGAGAAAGTCTGGACAGCTTTCATTGGCCAGAGCCCGTCTGACTGACATGTAAAGCAACCAATCACAGTTTGCTTTGTTCAGGGTCATGGTTAGGGGTGTGAAAAAGTCCCAACAATAACACACTGGCGTGTAAAACTCCTAGATGTATCTTAAAGAGTCTCTGCCACAAACTTCACATACTTTTAAAATTCAGGGTGTCAAAGTGGTTTTGTTTCCAGGTGGACCGTTAAAGAACACGACACACGTCTCCCAGAGATCCTGCGGAATTCAACTGATCGGACGACGACTTTGAAACGCCTGAAGTGTTTCCAATTTTGTGAGCCGTATGCATCAGACATTCATATCTCAGGATGAGACTACCTAATTCTTACCTAGATGTATTTTTCATGTAGGACTTTTGTACATTCAGTATTTTTTAAGAATTTTGGATGCGCGGCTCATTTCTGACACGTAACAAGAGAACACATTGCATATTGCTATCAACAGTTTCCCAAGTCTATATACTATCTGTCCCAGTAAAGATGACATGGGAATTGTAGAATTGTTTCAGATCCGTTCAGTTTGTTTTAGAAAACAGTCCCCCAAACAGCTGCCTGTCAAACACTGATTCGAAATAACTTCTTGTTATTTTGTGTTTCTCTGTGTCCTTTCTTACTGAACCTTTCCCCATCTCTCTCTCACTGTAAAGGCAGCACTGATCTAGCTGCCCCCCTCCCCCTCCCAATGTAAGCACACAGTAATTGGTATTCAGAGTGGCAGCTGGGAGCCGCATAGACATTTTAGACCAAGCGCAAATTCAGTGAGTCAATACACTGGTTCATTAGAGCACTGAGTCACTGCAAGCTGCCTCATTTGTTTGTGTTTGTCCAATACTTGCTCTTAAGAAGCACCCGCTGCCCATTGACATGAGAGACCTGACAAAAGGATAGCTCTGTTTCTTAGTCATGTCGTTCGTGCGGTCAGTTGAATAATATCACACCGGCACTGCACTCGGACGGAAACGACAAGCAGATTTTGTGATTATTGTCGCATTTGTTCGGTTACCGCTGCTTTCGTTAGCTAGAATTGTACTATGCACGTGGTATTAAAGGGGACGCTTTTTTTGGTATGTGCACTCGCTATTAGGAATGACTTCAAATGCATCCTAAAACTGGCACTCTGAACAGGCCGTCGTATATAGAGGAGTCCTGTTGCTAGACTGGCATAGAGGAAGTGGGACTTTATGTTTGGCTCTGAGCGGCTTGTTTGTTCCAGGAGTTTTCAGCCGTACACATGGACCAGCGTGACCCTCATTATGGTTGCTTGGGAGAGCGTGTAAATGGGGTAGTTTTCGCCACAACTCCAAAGGGCAGCTGAGTAGAGGCGCCTAACCTTTCCAACTCATAGAAGACATCAACCATACAAATAACTCATTAACCTTATCCACTTAATGGGATGCCCACACCCCCCCACCCACCGCACTGGACTCTTTTAATTGGCCATCGCTAAGCCTAAAATGGCACGTCCCTTTATGAGCTCTCAAAGTCACGGACCGCTGTGGGAGCGGGAATTGGCCCCCGTTGGGTCATGCTCTTAGCGAGCCGGGCTTGAAGGGTGTTGTTTTGGGGGTCGTATGCTATCACACAGGAGCATTGATTAGGGGAGCTCAATAAGAAGCGACTTTCCATCACCTCATTCAGTAGTGGGATTGTCTTAGAATAAATGCCCCTAATGCTCCAGAGGATATGCTCGCCCCCTTCTCTTGCACAAAGACCTCTAGAAGCTTCTACACCCTCCAATCAATACTCTTGATTACTACAGGGCAAATAACTAGAGCCTGCCATTTTCCTTTTGAAGAACTGCCCAGAATCCTCTTCCCCCGAAGCACTTTCTTTTCTATGATGTTGTGGACAGACAATATAATTTCCCATCTTATAATAATGATCTGCATTGTGTGTAGATATTGATTAACATTGACTGGTTAAGCTTGCAAATCCATGACTGGTGCTGTGCTTTGATCATATGGGAAATAAGGCCAGAAATATGCTCTGCACTTCACCGATGCGTTGCAAATACTGCACATAATCTGTATGTACTCAAATGGCTGCCATTCAACTGGGTGTGTTATTATTCAAGTCACTGGCTTTAATGGTTAAACAGTTAACCCTTGTGCATTGTTCAAATTCACGACCCTTTCGTTATGTTCAGCCACGATTTGAACTGCTTTAAAAATGTATCAGATAAATATTTTTTTCAATTTTTTTTGCTTAAATCTATTAATCAACCTCAGTCCTGATCAAAACTACTAAATTAAAAAAAAAAAAATCAGGATTTTAACTCTTTAAAACGTTAAAATCTGATGCTGCACAAAAACTAACAACGCATCAAAGCTAATGTTGTTTCTAATCTTTGACTCGTTTTTTCCCAAATCTGTGACATCATTTATGAATTTGGCAATTAAAGAGTTAAAATCCTGATTTTTTTTTTTTTTTTTTAAATTTAGTAGTTTTGATCAGGACTGAGGTTGACTAATAGATTTAAGCAAAAAAATTGATTTTTTTTTTTTTTATCTGATACATTTTTAAAGCAGTTAAAATCATAACGAAAGGGTCGTGAATTTGTCCACAGAATACTGTTGAGTTTTTGAACATTTTCAAAGCATTTTCCCAAAATATGTGTCAAAATAAGATTTGTCACCAAAAATCATTCCATTTGCTGAAAGTTATGGCCAAATTAAGACTCAAAAATTCCCAATAGTGGATGAAAACATCCCGAACAGCACATAAGGGTTAAACTTAACTTGCTCAGCAAAATTCTCTTCAATCTGTTTCTTCACAATGTGACTGTCCTTTACCTGAAAGAGAAAACGCCTCAAACCAATGATATATGAATGTAAACATTATGGCTTTTCAAATGGATATTCATTTTATGATGTGCTAAAGCTTAAGGGCCCTATTTTAATGGTCTAAGCGCATGGTCTGAAGTACATGGCACGTATGAAGTTAGGGCTTGTCCGAATCTTCTTTTGCTAGTTTAACGACATGGTCCAGAAGGGTTGTACCTATTCTCTTAATGAGTCATGGGTGTGTTTTGGGCGTATAAACCAATCAAGAGTCTCATTTCCCATTCACTTTAAAAGCCGGTTGTGCTTGTACCATGGCGAACTCACTATTTACATGACGGAATTTGCAAGAGGAAAGACTGAACGTTTCTTCAGAGAGGAATCCTTTTTATTTTTAATATTTAAAAATGTTTGAGTGCTTCCCTGTGTGTAACAAGCAGAGTGTATGCACATACTGTATAATATATAACAAAAAAAAATACCGCGCCACTGACTTTAGACCAGGGTTTTGTTGGTCAGTGGCGCCTCAAAATAGCAACGCACCAACAATGCACATGAACACACCTCGTTTTCAGACCAGCATGCCCATGGGCGAACAGATGGGCGCGAATGCATTTGCTATTTAAACAACGTAGCGCTGGCCGTGAAAATGATAACTGCGTCTCACGTGGCACCACATTGTGCCGAGTATATTTACATTTTTCATCATTTAGCAGACGCTTTTATCCAAAGCGACTTACAAGGGGAGCGATTAGGGGTTAGGTGTCTTGCTCAAGGGCACTTTAGTCATGGTATCAAAGGTGGAGAGAGTGCTGTTTATTCACAATCCCCACCTTCAATTCCTGCCGGCGTGGGAATCGAACCGGCAATCTTCAGATTACAAGCCCGACTCCCTCAACACTAGGCCACGACTACCCCCATAGATAGAGTCCTAAGTGTTATTAAAAATGAACTTTAAGTGAATGTTAGATGATGGCACATGTAATCTAAATATAGCGAAAATTAGTGCACAATTAAAGATTGACGTATATACAATAATAAATAGTGGCCTGTTCCTACCTTTGTTTTTAGCTCACTAGGTCAAAATGTGAATGTAAGCATAAGATAAGATCCAAAGACCACAGAAATATGAAAGCATTAGCTGACACTCCTCTACCATCTTAAGCTTAACCGGGAAATGTTGTCTTTTTTTTTCTTTCTTTCTTTTCTAGGGTAAAATATTCTTTCTTTCTTTAGCTGGGTAAAATATACTCAGATTTACAACGATCAGGCTTTCCGAACAAGATTCAGTCAGTCATATTTTATTGTTCGTGCTTCAAATCCATGTGGGTTATTTGCTGTTTGAGTCAGATTTCAAAAATAATCACAGTAGGCGCATAAAGGCATGTCAGCGACAGAGTGGTGACGCGAGCCGCTGGTATTTGTATGGATTTCTCAATAACACCGTCACAGCTATCACACCCTATGTACACCGTAGGCAAGTGAAGCAGCAGAAATACAACGCTCATGTTTTAATTGTCGTTGCATCCTCGTGTTGTTGTGCTGAGAGAAAACGACTGATCAGATTATCGAGAGATGTCCTTGGTTTGCATCAAATCGAGCCAGCCTCTGTTTGCTGTATTACAGGACTGAACCCAAGAAGTGTCTTGTGAATTTAATTGAATGGTTGTAATCATCTGTGGAGCATGACTTAACAAAATATACAAAAGAAAAGAAGTCTTCCATAATGGAGAGAGGGCATTTCTCAGACAGCATTTCTCACTAGACAAATTAAAGCAGAGGTTGTACGTGATGGATGGCATTAGTTATGCAATTATGTGTCTTGAATTTTTATATTCTGCTGTTATTTGCGTTGTAATGGGAGTCCTTTCGAGGGTAATTTAGGCTCTTGACCCAGCGCATGCACATTTTACACACATTTTGACACTTAGTAAATACAATTAAAAGATCAGTCCCAAGTGGAGGTTACAAGTAAATGAAAAAATTGGGAAATGAATTGGTAAAAAAAGAAAAATGGCCAAACCTTGCTTTCGAAAATCCTCAAACTACACAAAGTCTGTTCAGATTTGCCCTTTATCTTACTGAGGAATCAAAGTTAGACAAGTGTCTTCGATTGATGAACAACAAGAGAAGTAATCCCACAGATGTTTTCATCAACTTACCGCTTTTGTCTGGCTAAGTGGGCTAAATCTCAAGTTATATGGACAGACTATTTAAGATGCCGCTCCTCAAATGCAGAAAGCATTAGCCTTTAGGGTTTTTTGAGTAATGAAAATGCTGCACATAATCCATTCTTTATTTACCCTTGCATTGCAAACAAGCAGAGTCATTCCCGATGGAGGCAGGTGGAGTTAGAAGGTTTTACCGACAGTTTGAGGATCCACTGGGGTTACGTGGTTTAGTCACAAGCTCTTTTTAATGCATTTCGAAATGTAAAACCCATTGCAAAACCCAAAGACAGATGTAAAGGGTGACCAATTGTAATAATTTTGGAGAAAAAAATTGAGAAGCTTTCTGTCCGACAGCAATAACATGTCATTGTTATAATGAAGTTGTTCATCAGCTCTTTTTAGAAGCTCAATTGTTGTGGATTTCAGGAAAAACACGAGTGTGAACTTATATTTATACATTTGACCTCATTTTCAGTATAAGAACATTGCTGATTTTACATCAATTTATGGTATTTACATTGATTTTTTTCAATTTTGATGAATTTGTTAGAACTAGAATCATATTTAGTCGCAATCACTTGTCATTATCAAAAATTAATAGAAGTGTGTGCTGCTTACACATTACCATATTATTATTATTATTATTGATACAAATGAGTAATACAAACCCAAGAAGCTTACAAATAAATCGGTGTAGTCAAGTGAAATGCCTGAATTACTCTGTAGTTTGTAATTTATAGATTATAAAGATGGATTTATATCCTTAATTACGTGCTTTGGTCAGCGTGGAGTGAGTGTGTGATGGGATGAGAATGAGGATGAGAGACCATTGATCCCTCTCACTGGAGATCACAGCAAGATCTCTGACACGAGACCCCTTCACACACAAAGGTCTTGCCTCACACACACTTTTCTCGCCGCTTGTCACCGCTTCACGCATGACGTTGAACTAGAGACAGATCTCAGAATAGCTGCGTACATAAATCTCTATTTACTGTAGATATGAATTTAATGATACCCATTCTTATAGGAAAAGTTACATGTCAATCATGTCATCATTTCTTCACCCTCATATATTGTTCAAAACAAATGAGGGTGAATTTCTGATTAAATTAGCCATTTGAGACAATTCCCTATATCACCATTCTACATCAATAGCAACAATAGCAAGTGTTTGAACAGAGTAAGTACATTGTACCTAATATTATTTTTATGTAAGTACGTAGTAGTTAAAGACACTTAATATACTGTAAAGTGTGACCAATTTTTGTTTTGTTTTTTTTCGTGAATGTTCATACTGCTCTTTTCCATGTAATAAAGGCATAAAGTGACCAGACTGTGTCAAGGTTCAAAAAGGACAAGCATCATGAAAGCAACATAAAAGTCCATACGACTATATTTCAAGTCTTCTGAAGTCATGTCATGGCTTTGAAATTTGTTATTCACTCGGCTGAAAAACATCTGCTTTTTGTGTTGAAGAAAGAAAGTCATACAGGTTTGGAGAAAATGTGAGTAGATGATGACAGAATATATATTTTTAGGTGTTTTTTTTCTGATATTACGTAATGATGGTTATATTCCCGAGTGAGTGCTTTTGCTCATATGGTAATTTGCGGTCATGCGGGATGGGTTGATTTAGCAGAACTTGCCTGTGCCAGTATTGCTGGTGCAGGTAGCAGATCTTCAGTGTTGTGCAAGCTTTTGTTTGGCTGCGTTCAGCTCTCAGACACTGCAGCCCCTCCACACCCCCAGCATTTCAACTGTGCCCTGCATAAATCCAGCCAGCTGCTTCAGTATCATGAGAATCACAATTAGCACTGCTTTCCTGTCTCTATGCGGCACCTGGAAATGTACTGCCACATTGCTTTCTTGGGATTCTCTATCTTTTTTTTATTTCAAGACTGTACCGTATGCAGAATGTACCACACATGTTACAGTAAATACAGGACATGAAGATGGTTAAAATCTTAACACATAAGCTCCGTTTTACAAGAGCATATGAAATATTGGGTAAAATAGCCCACTTGTAAATAGAAGTATATTTGGAGACACATTTTATTATTTTTTTCCTTTTATTTTTAAGAAAATAAAACCATCCGCTATCGATGAAATAGTGGCTCTATGTGTTTCGTACCTGCTCGTTCTTTGTGCGCAAAAACTGTTCCCACATGCGCTGCAGAGACGCGGTGGATATTTGACAAAAGCGGCGCTACAGGCTCGAACAACAGCGTTTCGGACTGCTTCAAAGTGATTCCCAATCAATGAATAGTGCACATTTATGACAAGCGATTGCCAATGAACTCGAGTTGATGAATTACTGTACGACAACGTCTTTATGTAGTATGTTTTAGAGACGGTTGTATACATATTTTATCTCTCCCATCTGCAGACAATAGTACAGACATTTCAAAATAAGAATACTTGTGAATTTTGGGCTTGTTCGTATGATTTATCTCATCGTTACACATTTATTATGCATTATTTATCACTACATATATAGCCTATGATATATACACTACTGGTCAAATGTTTGGAGCCATTAATATTCTCATAAAAATACCATAAGAACAGTAATATTGTGAAATATTATGACAATTTAAAATAATTGTTTTGTATTTGCATATATTTTATTTATTCCATTTTAAAATGTATGCAAAGCTGTAGCCATTACTCATCAGTTGCGGAGGGAGAAAAAAAAAGATTCTCTGATGCATCGCAATTCTCTCTTCAATCGATTCTGAGTTTAGTATTTAACCGCTGATGCATGACGACACAGCTGTAGAGACAGACTTATTCTGCTTGCTTCCAACAAAACACACTCACACACATGCACACAAAGGTTTGTTTTGCTATCCTAGTGAGGACATTCCATAGGCATAATGGTTTTTATACTGTACATTTTATCCCCCTTCACTAACCCACCCATCACAGAAAACATTCTGCATTTTTAATAAAACATTGTTTAGAATGTTTTTAAAGCTATTTTAAAAATGAAGACTCATAAAACATGTTTAGGTCGTAATACCAGTGTAATACCAATGTCATTATACAAATTTGTGTCCTCGTTAATCATGAAAACAAGAACACACACACACACACACACGCACACAAACAACCTCAAACCTTCCACAAAATAAAGTTTGAAAAAATTGAAGCAAATTACAAGGGCAATCGGCGCTTCGCTGCAGAGGACGAGTAACGACCAACCAGTATTTCAACATTTTCCCCTTTTTTATGCTTTTTGAATGCAGTGGAACTGCAAATTCAATATAGGAAACTCACACACTGACAGACGGCAACTTTCAAATGCTCACGTGCACTTTGAGCGCTCGCGGTGCGCGGCTCCGTGTAACTGGTTAAATGCACTTGCATCTCAAAATACTTATGACAGGAAATTAATGTAAACAGAGTCAGTTATGATTTAACAAACATCTGATATGTCAAAATAGATCTGTGCATTAGTGTGAATGCGGCCTTTTGGATCTCCCGTTGTCGATGGTGTCAGCAGTCAAATCGCAGTAAAGCCGGGAGAGAAAAAGGACTCGCTGCTCCTGACTGGAAAACGTTCAGACACTGAAAGCTTGCTGATTGCTCTTCTTTATTATTTACTATCTGTTGTATGTTTTGAAGCTTTAGTTAGTTACACTTTTTTTTTTTTTTAATAATTACAAAATGTAAAATTCAATTAAATATTTAAGTAATTTAAATAAAAAATGTACAAATAAATGTAAGATTTAAAGTAGATAAACGAATTAATTAATAATAAAAAAAAGTACAACAAGAATTGGTTTGAAATCGGATTGTCACACCCCAATTTTTTTTTTTTTTTTTTGTGGAAACCATGATAGATTATTTCAGGATTCTTTGATGAATAGTACAGCTTTCATTTTTTGTGTGCAACATTATAAATGTCTTTTATGTCACTTTTGATCAATTTAATGTGTCCTTGCTAAATAAAAGTATTCATTTCATTCGGTCTTTTTTCCCCTCAATTTCCACAATTGAGGATTCTAAGCTTTTGACCAGTAGTATTAAGTGTATAAGTTTAATCACATTTCTCTCAACTTGCATTCTTTCACTTTGGTGATCGCAGTGCATTCTGGGATTACCTTTTCCATGAAGGATACATGTGGCCAGTATGGCCAAAAATTGAAGGGAACATAGTAATGTTGTGGTAGTTTGTTTCCACAGTTACTGATTTCATTCACCTGTTGTTCAATGCTGTATCATCATTACTTCCCATGTATTTAAGCCCTGACTTCTCCTTAGTTCTTTGTCCCGCACCGTGTATGGAAGCCTGGTTGTTGCGTTTCTCCTGAAGAACTCCTACGTGCTTCTGTTGGATTCATTATTTGATTCCTCGACTTTGTGTTCATCATTACAGCCAGCGCGTTACAGTTGCTGCTTACCTTTTGGAAGAGCCTTCATGTTTGGACTTTGCCAACGTTGCTTTAGAATACCAAGTATGCAGTTCACAAAGTTTTGAGACGATCCGAATGAGCTCTATTCTGCTCAATATACCCGTGACTGAAAATGCACAAAATTAATGTCAGATGGTGTTACAGCTGACCGCTCTTCTGGCTGGGTGTTCGCAGTTTTATCTTTAAAAGCATTCTCTAAAATGAGAGGACTGTTTTTATCAGCTGTCTGTCACAGTCAGAGCTGCCGAGTAAAGAGTGTGGCAGAACAGGAGAGGAGATAGAAACAACCAACCAACCGGGCCAGTGTTCTGGGAACATAGATGGGAATTGGGCAAAATGCATAGCACAAGTCTGCATTTAATTGGGCCGGGTATTGACACAAATTTCATTCAATTCAGTTTCAGTTCACAATTAGCTCTAATTCCAACTTTCGATTCAGCTTGTTACCAATTTATTGGGGTATGTAACAGGTAAAGTACATGGCAAATTTTCTCAAGGAAAAAAAATCTTTCCCAACAAATGCTGTTGGTATATTACTATAATATTAAAAGTTAATAACTGATTTGAATAAGCTACTTACATTTAAATTGCACATAAAGAAGTTTTTATAACAGTATAATAACAACCTTTCAATGACAATTGTGTTTCTACTCATTTTCAGAAATCTAAACATTTAAATGGTGACTGTGAGAAAAACATTACAGATTTATTCAAATGTGCATTAAAAATTCTGTAATGGTTGGTTGTATGAATTGCACAAAGAAGGGAATTTGAGGTAGCCAAAAACTGAAAAACACCTGTTCAACACCTACACTCACTCATCAATCACCCTCATTACCACTCATCAGCACTTCCTATAACTATAAAGACTCACTTCTCCTGCACGCCGGTATCTGGTCTTGTTGAAGTGTACTACCACATCAATGACAAGCTCCATGACCCAACCTATTTGACTCACCAGAGTAATCTACCTGTTTGTGGATGATCCATCTTCTGTCTGCCGTCTTCCATTCCCCTGTGTTGCCTGGCTGTATGTCCTGCTCACCTGTCACCTGTCACCTGCAACGCACACCCCCTGCACAGAGAACACCAGTATCGCCACCAGCTAAATCTTCAGGATAACTTTCATCAGCCATTCATCAATACCTGTGTTGTATTCCCGCTGTGTTCTCCCGTTGTTGCAATAAAGACGTGTTTTCACTTACCTCCCTAGTCTGTCCTCTTGTGCATGACACATTGTGGGTCCCAGTGTGTTTTATTCATAGAATGTTTTGGACCCCATTGACTTTCTGAGACATTTTCCACCACATTTTGTGTTTCACAGAAGAGAGTCAAAGAAAGTCATAGAGGTTTGGGGCAACATGAGGGTGAGTAAATGAGGGGTGAGCTACCCCTTATGTACGATCCAATTGCGTTTACATGAATGTCTTGTCATGGTGGGCATTTTCACCAATTGCATTTTGCTGTTTGAAGCAGACCCGTCATGTGAAAGCACTTCACATAGTGCTCACATCAGCAAGACTTATTATTATTACTATATTTTTTAAAATATTTGTAATGAGACACTAATTTATAACCCTAATTCACCCTAAAAAAAACCCCACAAGATGTGTCATTATGTACTCTTGTGCTCAAGTGTAAAGCAGCAGTCTAAATCAATGTATTTAATCACCATACAGTTGAAAATTTCACTTTAAGAATGAACAGTGAAGTGGTGAGTTTGAAACTTGGTGTATGAAAAAATAATAAAAAAATATCACTGAGGGTGATACACACTACCCGGCCAAATAAATAAATAAATAAATAAATCGCTGATTTTGGCAAATACTAAAGAGTCTATGACTGGATCATTATTGCTGTGATTATGTTTCTAGCACGTTATATGTTTGGGAACAGTTCTTTTAACCCTAAATGATGGAGCGTGTAGATGTTCATTTCAAACCACCATCTAGGAGGGAAAATTCATTGGGATGTCTTGGGATGTGCTGGAGTAGACTTAACAGAGTGCTCGACTCTTGCATTGTTGATAGAAGATCTTGACCAAACATGTATGCACCTTTTGCTGGAAATAAATGCTGTGATGGGCTTAGAGATGCCAATTTATGTGTGAAAATGATTCTTCATGCTCCCTCCCAGCCATTCTTTCACAGTTTGAATCTGATGAATCTTGACATTGTCATCCTGGAATATGGCCATGATATGTCTTCCTACATGGTTGTTTAAGACATCAAAATCTTCACACTCTATCTCTTAGGGTTAAATATAACATATAACATGCTAGAAACATAATAATCAAAGCAATAATGATCCAGTCGTAGACCGTACTGTATTTGCCTATTTGCATCCAAACAGCGAACCTTTTTTTTTTTTTTTTTTGCCTGGTCACTGTATAAAAAACGGTAATAAAATTTGTTACTGTAAAAATGTGTAGACACAATGTATCATATGGTAAAAATGAGCTATCATTTTTTTTCAATGTGTCTGAAATGCAATCTAACCTACATTGGTTTTTTTTTTTTATTTTGTGTCTTTCTCTCATTTAGGGTCTTGAATATGCATGCAAAGTTTCAACATGCTGATGTGTTTTGAAATGTGCACACACAAATGTTATACATTCTTACTGTTCGTATAGACACCCATTCAAAAGCAGCCACAGACCAAAAACACAAAACACTTCTGTGTTGTATATCAGAGCTCTTCAGCTCTACTCCTGATATGCCAGTCTTTTTTCAAAGTTTGTGAAAATGTATAGTTGTTTTACCTGTTAATTGTCTGTCCCACTTTTTGAGCATAGATATCAAAATGACTTTTCCAACTTAAATTGTTAAAAATCTTGAATACGTTTGTAATGATGAGTCAGCAGATTGAGATCCAAGTAACAAACGTAGTCAAACAGGCGATGGTCAAGGAACAGCAAACAGGTATGGCAGAGGATAATCAGAATTGTGGTCAAATAATCTTGAGAAAGAGTCAAGATGGGCAGCGAGTTACACAATCCAAAAATACAAAGGAATAAGTCCAAGGGGCAGGCAGATCAATTTCAAAGACAGTAGAAACAGGCAGTAAAAACAGGCAGGCAAGACAGGAATGGACGCTTGGAAAAGTAAACACTTGGAATAACAAGACCAAGCAAATGTGTGTGTGAGCGCTGAGCTTAAATATGGTTCTGGTAATGAGCTGCAGTTGGTGACATGATCAGGGAAAGGTACGGGGCTTCTGGGAAGTGTAGTGTCTTTGTGTGAGTAAGTGTGGTGAATTGTGGGAAATGAAGTCCGGGAATGAGTGTGCATGTGTGTGTGAAGGTCCAAGATGAAATGCCCTCTAGTGGTTTACACGGGCACTTCAGCTGACTATGTGACAACGTCAGAGCACTGACTTAAGTTTGGTATCTTTTTAAAGGGAACACTTAAAAAAAAAGTTAGACATTTTATGTTTTATATAAAATA
The DNA here is from genome assembly GCA_037194245.1 of Opsariichthys bidens. Classification (NCBI taxonomy): domain Eukaryota; kingdom Metazoa; phylum Chordata; class Actinopteri; order Cypriniformes; family Xenocyprididae; genus Opsariichthys; species Opsariichthys bidens. The sequence goes on along the minus strand of CM074308.1, from coordinate 2,590,184 downwards.
TATATTTTACAAATCATGTTCAACACTAAAACTTCAAGTTTTAGGTTGATATCTCAAAAAGGTGCGCAGTACCAAACTAGATCAAATTCACTAGATGACGTTCAGATTCCACTGGGGACCATGTAAGGACTCTTCAATTTCCATTGAGTGATCTGAACCATATTGTTCCATAATTTTCAATATATTTATCTTATTCTGAAGAAATTTGTGTGGTAATGTTAATATTTGGTTTGAACTCATTCTCTAAAACACAAAATAAAAAAACATACAGAAAGAATCAGAGCTTGGCACCACATCTATCGTCATTTTTGTTTCTTTTTTTCAAAGATCAGTCACCAAATATGAAAACAAGAGTCTGAAAGCGTTCAAATGATATATAGTTTGTCAAGATTACTTTAGGCTTAGACTAAGATATTATTGGTATAAAAGTCATAAAAATAGTAATTTGATGTTTTTTTGTTTTGTTTTGTTTTTTTCATAGAGTGATTTTTGAGGAATTGTATTGAATCCAATTAGGGTCAATTTGACCCGGACCATCCAGGCAGTCGCCAGAAATCGAATGGTGCATGAGGGTTAATGGAAAACTATGTGAGTGGCTCGGAAAGATTTTCAGAGTAGCATCCAGAGTCATACTGGGCAGTGCCAGTCTGCATGCAAAGAGAAAATAATGTGTACGAATTTTAGGATGGTTTGTGTCATCCGCCTGACCCCCTTTATTTATATGTGTAACTCAGATAGCACAGCTTCATAGTTGTAGTAAAAGTCAGCGTTCCGTTAAGTTTTGTTTATTCCTGGAAATTTCATATCTAAAGCAACTGCTTCTCCATTGCCGTGTTTTGCGAAATGCTAAATTTAAACACTTAGGGTGACAGTTGTTGCAACGCTCCTAAAGAAATCCCTTACCTCAGGGATTTTTTCCCTCAGGGATACTCTTAAGTCAAATCGCTTAAGCTGTAACATTTAAAATTTGCTGTAAATAAGGTTTTCAGTCAAGGATTCTCGCAGGTCTTAAAGGCTCCATATGAACAACTGCTTCATGAAAGATCATTGAATTTATGTATAAGTTTGCATCAAACGATGATAATCCAGAAATTGCTTTCAATTCTCTGTTCTCCTTGCCAGCAGCACAACGTTGTGTAGACACACACAGTGCGTGTGGCTAATGATGCTCTATGTGCAGCACAGAAGGAGAAGAGCCTGCTTTGGATCAAACCCCCCTTCATTCACACATCTCTCATTTTCACACACACACACACACACACACACACACATTCGCTTGCTTTCTTTATCTCTTTATTCTTCACACACATGTACATACTCAGTGGATTAAAATACAACAACAGTGCAGTGAATATACTGTAGCCTAATTTAATCCACCTGATTTACATTCACTTCCATATTCAGTGGCTTTTTAACAATACAACATTTTATATGAAGTTTAGGAGTTACCATAGAACAGTCTCGGCCAAAAGTTTTGAGAATTACATAAATATTAGTTTGCTGCTAAACTGCTTTTAGATCTTTGTTTCAGTTGTTTCTTTGATGTACTGAAATATAATTACAAGCACTTCATACGTTTCAAAGGCTTTTAATGACAATTACGTGACATTTATGCAAAGAGTCAGTATTTGCAGTGTTGGCCGTTCTTTTTCAGGACCTCTGCAATTCGACTGGTCATGCTCTCAATCAACTTCTGGGCCAAATCCTGACTGATAGCAACCCATTCTTTCATAATCACTTCTTGGAGTTTGTCAGAATTAGTGGGTTTTTGTTTGTCCACCCGCCTCTTGAGGATTGACCACAAGTTCTCAATGGGATTAAGATCTGGGGAGTTTCCAGGCCATGGACCCAAAATTTCAACGTTCTGGTCCCCGAGCCACTTAGTTATCACTTTTGCCTTATGGCACGGTGCTCCATCGTGCTGGACAATGCATTGTTCTTCACCAAACTGTTGTTGGACTGTTGGAAGAAGTTGCTGTTGGAGGGTGTTTTGGGACCATTCTTTATTCATGGCTGTGTTTTTGGGCAGAATTGTGAGTGAGCTCACTCCCTTGGATGAGAAGCAACCCCACACATGAATGGTCTCAGGATGCTTTACTGTTGGCATGACACAGGACTGATGGTAGCGCTCACCTTTTCTTCTCCTGACAAGCCTTTTTCCAGATGCCCCAAACAATCGGAAAGGGGCTTCATGGGAGAATATGATTTGGAATGGTTCTGGTACACCACACCACAGTGGTCTCTTCTCTTCCCTGTCAGTCTCCTTACGCAGTTGACACAATAAGCGCACTGCAGGTTTCCGTGTACTACATCAGAACGACGGCTCAGTATTGGCCAACGCTGTACACGTGAGCAATACGATGAATGTGTTCGGCCACTAATGAGTCTGATGTAGTACTGTACACGCAAGTCTGTACTGGGCTTACTACGATCAACTTGGGCTTACAATGCTTTTGGGAAACTCAGCCCAGGCTGGTGTTGGCTGGTATCAGAGGCTCCTGTCACATGATATCAGGTCACAGTGCACATACACACATTCACAGTCTGCAAGCCTGTGTTACTATCACAAGTACGCTTCAGTTTTTCATAAAAAAAATCCTGTGTAATAGTTAAATAAAAACAACTTGATTAAGGCAGGTAATTTCAAGACGGCAAAGAGAGATGTGTTTCAGAGATGAACCCGGCTGCTGTGCTACATGAACGCTAAATTAAGACAACAACAACAGCTTGTTTCATTCTACAATTTCTACATTGCTTTCCGTTTTGTCGTTTTAGTCAGATTTGGCCCATTCATTCTGACTGATGTGGTTACTAGCCTGCTTATTTTCATTTCATTTTCATTTTTCATCATTTAGCAGACGCTTTTATCCAAAGCGACCTACAAGGGGAGCAATTAGGGGTTAGATGTCTTGCTCAAGGGCACTTTAGTCATGGTATTGAAGGTGGAGAGAGTGCTGTTTATTCACAATCCCCACCTTCAATTCCTGTCGGCGTGGGAATCGAACCAACAACCTTCAGATTACAAGCCCGACTCCCTCACCACTAGGCCACGACTACCAAATGGATTATTAGGGTCAACGTAAATACAGCTACTTGTTGCTTTTGTTTTTCTGTGATGGTCAGACTGAACATCCTTTTATGAAGTCCATCCATGCCTTTGTCAATGTCTTCTATTCTAGTGACTTACTGTTTATGACCTGGTATCCTTTTGACCATTGGTTCCCAATCCTAGTCCTGGGCTGCGTTCCGCTTTGCCTCCAGTCACACACTCGCAAACCTCCCTAAGCACTTCCCCTTGGGGGAATCCTCGTCGCCATTTTGAAGTGCGTTCCACTTGCACAAGTGGATGAGTGAAGGTTGTATAGACAGACCCCCAACCCCTCGATTTTGATCGAGGGAGCAATGCCCTGTCCGAATACCCGCAATTGCGGTCTTGGCCACCTGAGAGCTTGTGCACGCAACAGGAAGTAAGTGCTGCCCCATTTCTTAAAAATGCAATGTGGTTCTTCTCAAATACCACTTCGAGGCTAAGCGTATCCCATCACGCATTATGTTCGGGAGCTCACGTGCACCGAAAAACATCCCACTGTAAGTTCCATTAATTAAGTGTTTCATATAATTTGGTAAAACATAAAGTGTGGCACATTTTATAGGTGCAAATATGGGTAGGGTATGTGTATTTTGTACATTGTAACTGCTTTTCATCACTTAATTAGAAGCACCACAATTTTAAAATGGTGTCTTCTTTTAGTTACATAGAGACAACTGCACAGACATTTGTTTATTTTAAAATGCAAAATATTGAAAATAAAAAGCTCTGTACATTTTTTGCAAGACTATAAGTGTGTCCCATCGGGTAATTAGAAGTTCTATTGACACTCGCAGTCTTCATGCCTACTTGAACACTTGGGCCAAATACAGGAAATGCGTCATGCAAGTAGACAAGTGGTCAAGTGCAAAAACCGCAAGTGAGGGTGTTTGGACAGGGCACAACTTCATATGTACACTTCATGATGCTCCATATACCACAATGCATTACAATTGTGACGTCACCGCAGATCGTGTTTAATTTACTCCCAACACAGACAACTCTATGATATATTAATTGTTTTTTTTAATTTTTAAGACAACCCAAACACACCTATACACATTCAGAATGTTGTGTTAAACAATTTCGTAAGGGGAAAAAATGTACATAATAAATCAACTCCATAGCGGATTACAAACGGTCAAGACCTTAGGATGTTCCAATTCAGCCCATCGCAAGGATTCCACGTAAGCAATGACATACATCCGAGTCAGCGAAACCGATGGAAGTTAGCAAGTGAAGGGCATAAAAACGAACTGGAACACAGCCCTGGAGTGTCCCTTGCACTGAACATTTTAGAAGTCTTCCTGATCAAACACCTGATTCACCTCAGCTCATTAGTAAATATTTTAAGGCCTTGTGTACTGCAGGTATTGAGAAGCATTTACGTCAGTCCAATTGTAAGTGGACTAAATACAGGTCTAAACAGGCTCTAAAATGTTCTGAGCTGGTCCACTTTCGACCACTTCTTCATTTGACTGGATTGCTTTCACAGTGTAAACGTTCACGTCATTTGCGTTTGAACTGTCACAGAACACTTAAATTAAACTTTGTCAGCTGAAGACCTAAGATTGGTTCGAAGACGAAAAGCGTACAAAGCCCTATTCTCTCACCGTTCCTCATTTCTAACATGCACTCACAGCTTTTGGTGTGGTTATCAAAGCAGAAACATATCAAATATGTTAATTGTGCAAACTTCGAAACATCTGAATAATCCCATACAGTACATTTACCCACCCACCCTCAAAGAAATCAGGACTGAAGTGGTTGAAAGTGGACAAAAGAGACAAAATGAAACACCAGGTGTAAACAGGAATGTGAAGCATGTATGCAATTTCCAGAGAAAACCATCCTGCCCGGTCTAAAATATAAACATCAGGGTAATACAAAAACACGTTTTGGAAGAAGGATTGTTGTATTAGCACGTTATTCAAATTTTGTGAATTTTTAACTAAAAAAGTTGCATAGTGTACCTTTTAAATAAATCAAAACTGTCTTTAATATTATTATTATTATTGGTGCTTGCCTAAGGCAAGCATCAATCTTACTATTGTGCCGGACAAAACTTCGGCACGTAACTCGTCCCGCACCGTTTGTCCTAGACCCATGAATGAGGTGTCAAATCGACCGGCTCATTGAGGAGAGGTGTGCTATGACTTTTATAAGCGATCGGACCAACGACGTTCGTACAGCGGACGAAAAAAGCGGCGAAAAAAAGTCCCATTGACTTTGCATTGAAAAATAGATGAGATGGATTTAAGTGAATCAAAACATCATTGAGACACGCGACAATGGCATTTTTGATTTGGACACTCATGCAGTCTATTAGTTTAAGCCTGTTAACTGCCTAGCCATGCCCTAGCAACCATTTAGAGCACCCTAGCAACAAAAGTCCCATTGACTTCCATTGAAATATAGATGAGATGGATTTAAATGATTCAAAACATCATAGAGACACGCAAGTATGGCATTTTTGATATGGGCACACATGCAGTCTATTAGTTTAAGCCTGTTAACTGCCTAGCCATTCCTTAGCAACCATTTAGTGCACCCTAGCAACCAAACCCAAAGAGAGATATTTTCAAACCTGAAAATCATAGGGTTGGTTTTTATCATTCATACTGGCAGGCAGCCTTTGGAGGATCATCACTGGCAGCTGCCAAGCCACTCCCTAGCAACCAAACAAAGTACCCTAGCAACTGATTAGCAAGACCTATATCTCTGGATCAGAACATCGTACAGACATGGTTGTTGGGTATTTTGTCTCATGCTAGTAAACTGGACTTCCAACATGCTACACATGCTAGCGGTGAATAGCTACATGCTAATACTCATTAGCTAAGCGTTAAAGTGGGCTTAGAACATGCTAAGGACTCTATAAAAACTCCATAGTAACTATCTGTGACAACTACCAACCGCCTAGTAACATCCTAGCAACTGAGGGCCGAATTTTGCCACTGCAAGCACCAATCACATTTCCTTCAGGAAATGTACGTTCTAGTTATTATTATTATTTTCTTTGGCTTAGATCACACAGATGCATTAATGTATTTTTTTACCGTGTGACTCACTTGATGTGAGTATTATTATTCAATTAATGTTGTTAATATTACTTTAATATTATTTGGCTATTTTATTCATAGTAATTATTAGCAACTCTCATAGGTAATACAGATCTAGTTGCCGATGTATGAGAAACCTGGTCGATCTCTCTCCTGTGAACGTTCCATGTCAATTATTACTTGGCTAGTGATGATAAATAATGATTATGATTTCAAACATTCATTCAGATGTATGAGTCGCCACTATTCACGTTCAAAAAAAGGAGATGGCATAACCCCCCAGCACTGGGAAACTCTCCACTCACAAAACGTCCCACAGCAGATTTTGCATGTGTGGCACAGTAAAGCCTGTTTTTGACTCAGGCTGCTCTCTAATGCGATCCAAGTATCCGAAGGCAAGGCCTGCATTATCACGCTCCATCAGCAGTATTTCCCAGGCCTGCCAGCTTCTTTGTGGCAAATCTCGCTCCGACAAGTAGGCGACTGGCATGAAACCAGAGGCTAGTGACAACGGGCCGTAGTGGAGATGCATTCGTAGATGCCAAGTCTGTTCTTCTGCATCAAGAGCCAGTGCCAAGTAGAGCTCACCTCCCTATCTATAATGCATGTATACTCACACTATGTGAGAAACGCTATTTTTCAATTGTTAATTGTCTTCAATGATTTCACGTGTGCCAGCTTAGACTGATTATCTGCCCTCTGGTTGCTCTTGGGGAATTAAAGCATGTTGCAATAGTTGCGCGGTGCTGTAACCAGCACCTGTGTCTTGTAAAGGCAGCTCTTTCAGCTCTATCAATCCTGTGTCACATTCTTGAGGAAACAACAATTTTCTGCCTATGAAAAGCGAACAATCTTCCCCTTCCCCCTGGCTGTGTGTCACAGATGGTGGGAAAACCTTTGTAATGCTAATATAATATCAAACTGTGCAGGGACAGCTTAGCAGCGCATTTCGTGCACCGAGCGCCCTTTTCCATTGAGTGATTTAACTGGAGTTGGATGAAGAAATGGCCACCCTTGGACCCGAATGAAAAGCCAGTGTTGTGAGTGGGTTGTTTCACACAACATAACATGCAAAGGCCTGATTTCCCTCATTGCTAAGTGCAGTTAATTAATGTCAATGCGGGATGTGCACCACAATGCGTAATGCGTCAGCCTGACATTTTAAAAACGTTTCTTAAAGGATGCTCTGGGTTCAAAACAAATTAAACTCTCCCGGCAACATCTGTGACACGCTATCATTTACCACAGAAAATCATTTCGACTCTTAGTTTGTAAAAACAAACACAAATTGGGTTAAATGCACTTTGAATGGGAGCCAATGGAAGCAAGCCATTTCAGAGGGTTTGACATGAAAAGCCCATATTTTTGATAAAGCAATTATATATTTATATTTGATGTTTGTGGTTAATTCTCTCTTACAGAAATGTGTTACGTAAAGGTGTTTTTTGGGGGCTGATGCCAATCCCGGGGTCTATTTGTCATGTAGTGTTATATATTTATTTAGCCATTCTTAACAGCAATGTAGAACAGATGAAATCAAGGGATGGGAAAGTATACGAGTTGTTGTTTCTGTCAAATGTCTTGCCCCGTACACTTCCACTGTAAGTCTATTACTGTGCACACAATTTTTGTTTGTAACCGAAAGGAGACTGTAAAAAGCATTGCATTTCTGCTTGGTTAAATGTTAAGATGATTTCGAATGTGTCAATGATTCTGTGGCCTGTTAAAGACAAACTGGCTGAGCCGCCCACATACCAGCAATACCTTTTCTGTTTCTCCTTGTCACTCGTGAAGAGTTCAAAAGATAATGAGGAAAGCCAGGAACGGAGCATTAGAAGTGTGGCGTGGAAAAACAAAAGGTTGTTAGGGCCGTGTCAGCAGCAGCAGGTAAACACTGAGGCGACAGACGTCCTCTGAGCTCCTTCAACTCATGTGCCACATCGCTTTAGGATCACTCATGTAGCTGGTGACTTTAACTGATGCCATGCTTGTGTGGCGAATGCATGCGGAGTCTTAGTTTCTGCGTCACTCTCGTTTTGTTACTTTTCCTGCCGTTTGACTCATAAGGGGGGCTTTCATATCCTCGCTGGATGAAGCTCATTGCCTGTCAATGTAATAGTGCATGCTGGATTACGGGGTTATTTCCCTGGAGTGCAGATATGAGAGAGCATGTCACTCATCCACTCTCTCCCCCTCTTGCCATTTCTGGCTCAATCGTTGCCAGGGAGCCTCCTTGCACCAAAATCTCCGAGACTGCGTCGTGGACCCTGTTCCGTGCAGCGAAGAGCAAGATAAAATATGCCATTTCGAGAATTGTTGTTATTCCAGTCACACTTCAGATGCAACAAGCTCCAATAAAATTCCCTCTAATTGGCAGGTTGCAGGCAGACCCTCTCCAGCACACGTGGGGCACACACTAGGGTTTATTAAAATGGCTATTTCTTTAATTAGCAACTCTAGTATGTGTGTTAATCAGTACAGAGCTCTGATTGAAAGAGCCACAGATTGCAAATGTCAGGATTAAACATTAATTACTGTTTTTTTTATATAAGAGATAACACATTTTATTTATGTTTCATGACAATCAGCAGTTTCTTCACCTCTTCTTTTCTGTTTCTTCTTAAGTAACTATAAATATAGAAGCACAGTAAGGAGTTAAGCATAGTGTGAACATTTCCTTTGTATCCACAATAGTTTTTTTATATGTAAAATATATGAAATATGTAATTGTGACAAAACCTGTTAAAGGGTAATTAAGTGTAACAAATCATGTAAAATGTATCATCTTTTATTGTAAAATTAACCAAAAAATCATAAGTACTTTCAAAAGGAACGTTATCGTCTCTGACAGACGGAATGTTGAAGCTGCTCAGGCCGCCATTTTCTCCCTCTTCACAGAAAGTGTCGGCGTAGTCAAAACATCCGGTAATATGGGTTTTCCAGGAAGTGCGTGTACTCGCAGGACCTCTGCTTCTCATAAACACTACCGTGTATTGTGTATTTATCGCCCTCTTCCTGAGTGCGTTTCCCAAAAGCATTTTTAGCCAAATAACATCGCAAGTTCCATCATTACTTACATAGGTTAACGATTTGGTGTTTCCTGAAACCATAGTTCAAACGAACATTTAGTAAATCGAGGGAACGAATTATTAAATAGTGCGCACTTTTTTTTTTTCCTGCATGTCCTGTCCAGGGTTTCGTAAGTTAGGGTTAGCGGCTAGTTTTTGCATGTTGAAATAAAACAGAACAATTAAAATCCCATTCAGCAGGGTTGCGTTTCCTCAAAAGCATCGAAGTCGAAGCTGATTTTTGAAGCATTTGCCACCAATGGACTCAGCTCACGGTGCTCTTGGGAAACGCAGCCCAAAACAGTGCACTTAACAACAGCAACATTCAAAACGTAGGACTGTGTTTACTGAAAAAATACCAGCCAATGTTAAGATTATTGCCCTGCTTTGACGTTAAAACTACACTATAATCAGTGGCGCTAAAATAGCATTCAAAATGCACATTCAAAAGGACTGGGGAAATGCCGCACTTTACTGCTTTGCGTAAAAACTTAAAGTATTTCTTCATCGTGATATTCTTACAACATTCAAAAAAAACAACAAAAAAAAACAAATAAGAAACATTCACGTTTTGATATACTAAGAAGTGATCCGTTAAATTTGCTCTGGTTGCTTGCGAATGTCTGTGTCAGGGTTATCCGCTGGAGTGCCCTTAACAGCCACTAGAGGGCACTCAACCTCAGACCTCACTTCATACACATCACATTTCCCAGCAGCCCCGGATCTAGCACTGATTACACATACACCTGCTATGCATCACACACACTATTTAAGCACACTACACATACACAGCTGGGCGAGGTCTTGTTTTCCTATGGTCACAATTCTGAGCATTTATACCTGTCTTGTCTTCCTGTCGTGATTCTGTCTGTTTTCTACCATTGATGATTGTTATCTGCCTGCCTTTGGACCTATTGCTTTGTTTTACTGGACTGTGTTAACTTGCTGCCTGCCTCGACATTGTTGCCCGCCCACCTACCACGATTCTGTCTATCCTCTTCCATACCTGTCTGCTGTTGTTTGACCATTGTCACTACTGCTGTTTAATTAAAGCCTGCACTTGGATCTACACCCGCATGGTCACGTACCCCTTTCATTACAGAAGACCTCTCCCTACCAAGATCCAGCAGCTTTTCATCAGCTTTGCCTGTCACACTATGGATCCAGCAGTGGAATTGGTCTGTATGCGTCAAGGTAACTGCACTATTTAGGAGCACATACAGGTTTTCTTGGACATTGCCAATATTTCTGATTTGCCAATGTCTCATTGACTTTTTTTTGTTATGGGCTCAACTCACCTCTGAAGGAGACACTAATACATCATGCTCCTCGCAGATCGTTCTGTGAATTCCTGGACTATGTACTGTTGTTAAGTGGGTCCCTTTTCACTGTGGGAGTGGCCATGGAGCTTGGCCCACCACAGTCACCAGTACGCTCAGGACGGAGGATTGCTGGCCCTGTGCTATATGTACCTTCCTGTCCTATAGTTCCTACACCTGTGCCAGTTCACAACATGGCTACCACATATGAGTCGGTACACGAAATGGCTGCCAGTCTAGAGCCGTATTACATCTCAGCAGACCTTCCAAAGCCTCGTCACATCTCAGCAGACCTTCCAGAGCCTCATCACGTCTCGCAGACCTTCCAGAGCCTCGTCACTTCTCAGCAGACCTTCCAGAGCCGTGTCACGTCTCAGCAGACCTTCCAGAGCCCCGTCACTTCTCAGCAGACCTTCCAGAGCCGTGTCACATCTCAGCAGACCTTCCAGAGCCTCGGCACGTCTCAGCAGACCTTCCAGAGCCTCGTCACATCTCAGCAGACCTTCCAGAGCCTCGTCACGTCTCGCAGACCTTCCAGAGCCTCGTCACATCTCAGCAGACCTTCCAGAGCCGTGTCATTTCTCAGCAGACCTTCCAGAGCCTCGGCACGTCTCAGCAGACCTTCCAGAGCCTCGGCACGTCTCAGCAGACCTTCCAGAGCCTCGGCACGTCTCAGCAGACCTTCCAGAGCCTCGGCACGTCTCAGCAGACCTTTCAGAGCCTCGTCACGTCTCAGCAGACCTTCCAGAGCCTCGGCACGTCTCAGCAGACCTTCCAGAGCCTCGTCACGTCTCGCAGACCTTCCAGAGCCTCGTCACGTCTCGCAGACCTTCCAGAGCCTCGTCACGTCTCAGCAGACCTTCCAGAGCCTCATCACGTCTCAGCAGACCTTCCAGAGCCGTGTCACTTCTCAGCAGACCTTCCAGAGCCTCGGCACGTCTCAGCAGACCTTCCAGAGCCGCGGCACGTCTCAGCAGACCTTCCAGAACCTCGTCACGTCTCAGCAGACCTTCCAGAGCCTCGTCACGTCTCGCAGACCTTCCAGAGCCGTGTCACGTCTCAGCAGACCTTCCAGAGCCTCGTCACGTCTCAGCAGACCTTCCAGAGCCGTGTCACTTCTCAGCAGACCTTCCAGAGCCTCGGCACGTCTCAGCAGACCTTCCAGAGCCGCGGCACGTCTCAGCAGACCTTCCAGAGCCTCGTCACGTCTCAGCAGACCTTCCAGAGCCTCGTCACGTCTCAGCAGACCTTCCAGAGCCTCGTCACGTCTCAGCAGACCTTCCAGAGCCTCGTCACGTCTCAGCAGACCTTCCAGAGCCTCGTCACGTCTCAGCAGACCTTCCAGAGCCTCGTCACGTCTCGCAGACCTTCCAGAGCCGTCACGTCTCAGCAGACCTTCCAGAGCCTCGTCACGTCTCAGCAGACCTTCCAGAGCCGTGTCACTTCTCAGCAGACCTTCCAGAGCCGTGTCACGTCTCAGCAGACCTTCCAGAGCCTCGGCACGTCTCAGCAGACCTTCCAGAGCCTCGGCACGTCTCAGCAGACCTTCCAGAGCCTCGGCACGTCTCAGCAGACCTTCCAGAGCCTCGGCACGTCTCAGCAGACCTTCCAGAGCCTCGGCACGTCTCAGCAGACCTTCCAGAGCCTCGGCACGTCTCAGCAGACCTTCCAGAGCCTCGGCACGTCTCAGCAGACCTTCCAGAGCCTCGGCACGTCTCAGCAGACCTTCCAGAGCCTCGGCACGTCTCAGCAGACCTTCCAGAGCCTCGGCACGTCTCAGCAGACCTTCCAGAGCCTCGGCACGTCTCAGCAGACCTTCCAGAGCCTCGGCACGTCTCAGCAGACCTTTCAGAGCCTCGGCACGTCTCAGCAGACCTTCCAGAGCCTCGGCACGTCTCAGCAGACCTTCCAGAGCCTCGGCACGTCTCAGCAGACCTTCCAGAGCCTCGGCACGTCTCAGCAGACCTTCCAGAGCCTCGTCACGTCTCAGCAGACCTTCCAGAGCCTCATCACGTCTCAGCAGACCTTCCAGAGCCTCGTCACGTCTCAGCAGACCTTCCAGAGCCTCGTCACGTCTCAGCAGACCTTCCAGAGCCGCGGCACGTCTCAGCAGACCTTCCAGAGCCGCGGCACGTCTCAGCAGACCTTCCAGAGCTTCACCCCATCATGGTTACCACACCAGAACCTCCAGCAGTCATGGACATTACGCCAGAGTCTGCAGCTATAATGAACACCACATCCGTGTTCCTGGTTGTTGTGAGCGACATGGACTTTAAGGCATTTCCTAACCCCTGGAGACTGGTTTCAGGTCTACGTTGATGTTGAACGTCAATTTAACGTTGACGTCGGTTTGAGCAGCTGGCATGTCAGCAGCATTACGAAGCCTGGTGGTCTTGGAGGAAGTTCCACTGTCTGAAGTGCTCCCTATTACTGCGATGGCAATTTGGTATGTTTGGGCCTTGTATTGCTCTTCGACCGAGTCTGTTCCAGAAACAACTCCTATACATGAAACTGTTCCAAAACCTATGTCAGTCTGCCTGTGCAGATATGACCATGGAGGTCATCTATGAACTTTCTGTCTGTCCTGATACAACCACAATGGGTGCCTATGAACTTCCTGTCTGTTCCGATACAACCATGGAGATCGCCCCTTAGCTTCATGTCTGCCCTGATATGATTACGAAGGTCATCCCTGAGTTCCCTTTCTGTCCTGATATGACCACAGAGGTCATCCCTGAGATTCCTATCTGCCTTGATATGACCACAGAGGTCATCCCTGAGATTCCTATCTGCCCTGATCTGACCACGGAGGTCATCCCTGAACTTCCTGTCTGCTTTGATCTGACCACAGAGGTCATTCCTGAGCTCACTGTCTGTCCTGATATGATCACGTGGGTTATCCCTGAATTGCCTGTCGGTCCTGATATGACTATGAAGGTCATCCCTGAATCTCCTGTCTGTCCTGGAATAATTATGAAGGCCTTCCCTGAGCTTCCCATCTGCACGGATACGACCACTGAGGTGGTTCCTGGGGTATCTGTCTGCCTTGACACGACTGCATATGTCGTTCCTGAACTGTCTGTCTGCCTTAACACAACCAGAGAGGAGGTTCTAGCTAGAACCTTGAGGGATGTTCCCATCCACATTACCTGTCCTGTTACGGCCCTAGTGGCTAACCTCTCTTTGCTTTGTGTTTCAGTTTCTCCTGACCTATTATGGTGGTTTCCAGAGGGGTCAGATCTGCTGTGGTGTCCGTCTACTCCGCAGTGGGGGTCTTCAAGCTCCTCTGCACTGCTATGGTGGTGGTCTGCTCCGCCGTGGGGGTCTTCAAGCCTGTCTGCACTGCAGTGGTGGTCGTCTGCTCCACCATGGAGGTCGTCAAACCCATCCACACTGCTGAGGTGGTCGTCTGCTCCACCATGAAGGTCGTCAAACCCATCAACACTGCTGTGGTGGTCGTCTGCTCCACCATGGAGGTTGTCAAAACCCATCCACACTGCTGAGGTGGTCGTCTACTCCACCATGAAGGTCGTCAAACCCATCAACACTGCTGCGGTGGTCGTCTGCTCCACCATGGGGGCCTTCAATTCTGTCTGCACTGCAGTGGTGGTCATCTGTTCCACCCTGGCCACCTGTTTAGCCTGTTCCACCCTGGCCGCCTGCTCAGCCCCAATCATCATGTGCTTTTCCACTTCATGGACCTGGCCCTCTGTCCAATTACTTTGTTTTACTGGACTGTGTTAACTTGCTGCCTACCTCGACATTGTTGCCTGCCCACCGACCACGATTCTGTCTATCTTCTTCCATCTTCCATACCTGTCTGCTGTTGTTTGACCATTGCCCGTGTGACTACTCCAGTTTAATTAAAGCCTGCACTTGGATCTACACCCCCGTTGTCACATACCCCTTTCATTACAGTTCTCCATGTTGAATGGATTAGAGCAACGACGTGATGTGAATGAGGTCACTTTACGTTGCTCAGTAAACTTAAGAGTAATAATTTAAATAAAAGCGTTGACTCAAATGTTAATGAAATGTAATTGTTTTAAGTTGCATTAACTTTGTAACAGACTTCAATTGCAGTGTTCTCAATCTTTAAAAGTTAATAATACTGTTCAGGTTTACAGAGTACGAGGTCAAAAGTTCCTCATATGGAATCATATAGGAGAGAAGCCAGTCTGAGTTAGTGGCAAAACCTTTTACATTGCTTGTATATTGTTGTCTTTTACTGCATATGATAATTCATACTCAAAGTCAAACTGAAATGACATTTATTACAAGATGAGTAATTATTTCAAATGTACCTGCAGACTATTTTTCTAGTCATGAATTTTGTGATTGAGGATTTTTAAAAAATACTGCGTAAAAATTTCATCTTGTCTCGCTCTTGTGAACTCGATCTCGTGTCTTGTCTCATTTCTTGAGCTACTTGTCTCGTCACACCCCTGCTTTGTTCTGATTAGTTAATTTGGTTCTGTTTCTAGTTAATTATCTGATTAGTTCCTTTTTATTTGTTCCATGCTTATAAGTTCTGAGTTCTCTCTTGGTGTTTGTCGGTTCTCGTTTATGTTTGCGTGTAAGTATTTCCTGCCTCCTGTGTTTTTGTAGATTAAAGTATATTTCATAGTGTTTATCTATGTCTTTGTGAGCTTTATCTACACAAAACATTACAATTATTACCCCTTGGCAGATTTTGACTCATTTACATAGTTATGTATGCCTTTTTTTTACAAATCAAACACACATATTTATTTAATTGTCCATTTGTTAATGAAATTGCAAAGATTTTTAAGTCGTTATAAAGTCATTGAGGGTCCAAAGCTATAAAAGTGCCAGAACACAGTTATATTACTCCATAAAGGTATTAACAAAATACGAAAAGTGCAATGCTCGCGCTCACTGACACACACCCCAAATGCATACACAGAGAGACGGCATGTGGTCAGGAATTCAGTTCTCTTCATGGCTTATTGCTCTTGAATGGAAATTTGTTCTTAAAGTGATGGCAGCCTAATAAACCTGATGTTGTCTGTGTCATTAATGTTAATAAAAACAACAGAAGACAAAGAAAATCACTCACTGATCTTTACTTTTAATAACTTTTATATCTTAAATTAAATTCAATGTATATGAAATTCATACAGTGAAGATTATGCAGTGTTTTTACACTTTCACATTTGATTATTACATTTTTGTAGTATTTCTTACTAAATGTTAAATAAAACTACTGTATTTGGAAATAATTATTTAATTTTTAATTTAATTTGTCATGTTGTTTGTAATATCCTTCTTTGTTCTTGTTTGTAATAACAAAAATAACATGGTAAAATGGAAATTGCCCATCCCTCTTGTATAGGTTTCAGCAAAGGTTTTCAAACATTTCAAAACTGATAAAAGTTATATTGCACAAGCTCTTTCCATTGTGATCTATTTTCGTGAACTATGTAAAAGCAAGGAAATTATTGTCATTGTGTGTTTCTGTAATTAAAAAAAAAAAGTTAAATGGTTTGTTTAATAATTCTTTTAAATACTTGACATTAAGCTCATTGTGGTAGTTGCACCAAATTAAAATTTGAATTTGTGTTATTCACACACTAGTTACACAAATATAGTTTCATTGACTGAACGCATTTCTTTTTTTCTGCTTTTGACAAGATTTTCCATAATTTATGAGACAACGCTTCCCTACCATTGACAAAGTTGTTCTGGTGTTGTGCCGAATTCTGACCCCCGCAAGATTATTACCCCCCCTAAGTCCTCAGTATAGGTTGGTTTTGGATTAGGGGTGTGGTTAGGATTAGGCAATCAGGTAGCGGCTTCAATGAGGGGGCGTAATAATTTTGCAGTGAGTTGAAATTTGCCACAACACCAACAATCCATGTTTTTACTGTTAGGGGTAATTGCAGGGGACGCTGGTACACATATTCTGAAAGAGTACAGAATCTTCGGATCCAAAAAAGGTGAATACGAAGGTCTGCATATACCAGGCCAGTTGCATAAACATAGCCGTTACGTTAAGTCAGTGTCTTAAGATAGTAAGACCCAGTCATTTGTTTTTTGTTTTTTTTCCCTCACAATTGTGAGTTTGGATTTCACAATTCTTCTTTTTCTCAGAATTGCGAGATTTAAACTCACAATTGCAAATTATAAAGTCAGAATTGGGAGATATAAACTTGCAATACTGAGTTTTTTTTATTGCAATTGTGAATTTAGTATGTGAGTTTATATCTCATAATTCTGACTTTTCTCAATATTATGATTTTATCATAATTTTGGCTTTTCTCAATATTGTCTGTTTATATCTCAATTTTGACTTTTCTCAATATTAAGAGTTTAGATCTCATAATTCTGACTTTATAACTCGCAATTGCAACTTTATATCACTCAATTCCGAGGGAAAAAAATCAGAATTGTGAGACAAAAACTTGCAATGACCTTTTTTGTGTTTGTTTCACACTTATTAGTATTCCAAAGTATTCTAAAGTATTTAGATTAAGTTACTAAACTTGAGTAATGTAACGAAATACGTCACAAATTACTGTTTAAAGCATGTATTTTGTAATCTGTAGTGAAATACATTTTAAAAGTAACCCACCCAGCCCTGTCATCCAGGAAGACGTGGTGTTGATGGACTCAAAAGACTATGTTTTGATCATCGTTCTCAATTTTCGGAGCTTTTTGTTTAAAGAACTTACCCACATTCAAGTGTTGATAAAAGAATGAATGAAGCTAGAACACGTTCAGATATTCGAACAACAAAATGTTTTGGGGGCCGTGAAAGTTTTGTGAAAATGATCAAAAATGCTGGCGTTGGTGGCTGGCTAAAAATAAAATGCTGGCAGGATAAGAGTTAATGGCACTAATATTTGATAAGAACTCTATTGCAACCTTGAGAACTGAGGTTTGTTACCACCACAGCAACTCAAGACTACAAGTTAATATTTTGTGTCGGCTTACTACGTATTCCTGGCCAAAGACAGCAGATCTCAGAAACTGCTTTAATTTCTCCTCTTCCTTCTCCTTCACCGTTTCCAGTAATCACTTTCTGTTCTGAAATGGTATAGATTCTAAAACGCTTTGAGCACTAGAGCAGCTAAAAAGATGAAAGGTAAAGATTGACTAAGACAGGATGAGAATGTACTTCTGGACCATAATGCACGAATCGAGCAGAAACATAACAAAAGGCTGAATTAGTTAAGGGTTCTGCCAGATCAAAAATCACTGGAGTAGAAAGCACCAGTTTTAATGAAGATCCTTTGTCTGTTGAGACAAGATGATAGATTTGAGTCTCAGGCCACATCCTGATGGACAATTATGAACCGAGCTGAAGTTTTTTTTTTCAGAGCAGATTTCATCACTGTCAGACCCGACACATGGCACAATGAAATTTAAGCACATCTGAAAAAAGGAAACTCCCTGGAGAACATGGATGTTAGCTTAACAAAACAGGTGTTTTAAGAACACCCATTGTTCTTAACTAATGAAGACAGGCAGATACCTCCTCATATTAAGGGCGACGACTCGCCAGCAACACCAGTTTGATGGTCAGACACAATTTCACACCCTCAGTCCTGAATACTGATGTCCAGTCTGTCTGATACATTTGAGCCTAGTTAATATAATGAGTCATTGTATAATCTTGGCCAACAGCAGTCTGGTTGGCTAACGACTTGGCCTCGAAAATGAAACAACATGGCAGTATTTAAATCCACGCTTTTACATTTCACCAAGAGTGATGCTTACTTTTGTAAAACTGACCGCCAAGATATTAGGTGATTCTGGAATTGCAATGCATTTGCAAAGGCCTCCAGAGTATTTGTTAGGATGATGCTTGGTGCTAGGTTAGGTCTCTGACCCATGTCAACAAGTCTCTGTGATGTTCTGCTCTCTAGATATGGTTCGACTCTGGGTTTTATGTAAGTCTGTGGGCTCTTTCATCCACCAGATGACAAGAGGAAGTTCATTTACTTTGAAAAGAAGTTACGCGACACTAACACTATTGATTATTATATATATATATGGATGATTATTCAAAATGAAACCAAAAATGTGATATGGCTTGTCAATTAAGAAATTAAGATATTAGTTTTATCTACTAATAATATTGCTAATAATTTCAGTATAATTAGTAAAAAATAATACATTAATTATTGGTTGTTGATTTTATGTTGCAATAATAATATTTCGTTTTTATTTAAAATGGTCTTATTTTTATTTAATAATGATAATTATAATTATTAATATATTTTTACTACTCAAGGCAAATTTATTTATATAGCACATTTCATACACAATGGTAATTCAAAGCGCTTTACATAAAAAAAAATACTATAAAAATAGTAATTATAAAACGGTTTAAAATACATTGATGAAAATAATAAATTAGTTAAAATAAAATAAAGGTAATATGAGAAGAACAGAAGAGGATTAGAATAAAACAGTACAGTGCGACATTATTATTATTATCAGACAAGCACAGCAAACCAGTTTTTTGTGCATTTTAAATTGCAATCACTTTTTTTTCAGGAGAAAAAAAGAATTTTTTCCTAGGTAGTATTGATGCTTGACTTGGCAAACACACCTAATAAAAATCATTGTTGAGAACAGATAAAATGGCAGCAAAACCATATTGATGACAATAGTGTGTCAAAGTAATATTGTGTGACACGTTGTGGACATTGACTGAAGGCCTGCACGATTGGACATACTGATCTTTGCAGTTGAATTGCCCCCACCACTTATTTGCATTCCCTCAGACAAACAAGAGGACTGTATGTAAGATAATTGACCCTTCGCCGATAGTTTGATTGACAGGCAATCTAACCAATCATAACTTCATTCGTGCTATAAATGAGCTAGTATGAAGAGATGGTCGGTTCACGAGCCGCTTGAAGGAGCGACAGCGATCTGTCACGACACATTAAAGAGCCACTATACAGTATTTATTGTTTAATCTTCTATAAATTATTTTATATGAAACTGCCTCATATCAAAAGTAACCTGCTCTGTCTTGTCGGTCGACGTGTTTTCAGTGTCCTCTGTGCTCTGCAATGTATTTTTCACTGTGTGAGAACTTGATGTGTGGCGTGAGAGCGCATGGCTTGTCGGACATTGCAACAGTAACTGAAGGGGGTTGGTCTTTGCGAAGGATCAATTGCATTCCAGCTAAGTAACCTTTTTGTCTCAAGGATGGTGTTGTAACCGTAAGTTATCACGAAAGATTTGGATCTATTGGTACTTGCTGCAGAAGCTGTCAATAATCTTTCTGACTAGGGATTTTGTCAATTAGTGCATTTGTCGCTACAGCAGTTCGTTTCCAGGCCTGGACGACCATGTGCTGGAGCTCCATTAAGTAAATACAGCAGGATTTGGCTCATTAAGCCTGTGACTGTAGTCCTCTGGGATAGTGACAGCTTTGGCTATATGACCTTTAGACACCTAATCAACTTTTAACACCTCACTGGATCTCCTTAGCAGAGAGACCAAGAGGAAGATGACCAATCGCCTGAAATCACCCAGTCTGCTCGATACGAGTGCGTCGGCCCTCGAGGTGTCACTTCAGTGAGAAAAATCTGTTGAGCAGCAATCTCTGTGAAGCAAGAGGCTTTTTATAGGAGATGAGAAGAACAATCTGATCTGTACAAAAACTAAACAGACAAATAAAGATCTGAACACTGGCACAATTTATCAAGATCAAATAAATTCTGCATAAACTGTTTGGGTCAGGTTTCATTTGGTGGCAGATCTCAAGCTGTCAGATTCTTTCTCATTAATTTCTTTTCGGAATCTTTCAACGCAATATTTGTCAATAATATCATATATAAATGTTGTTTGTAAGAAAGTTGCTATATATTGTGGTTGAGCATGTGATTATAATACAGGTACTGGCCATATAATTAGAATATCATAAAAAAAGTTGGTTTATTTCACTAATTCCGTTCAAAAAGTGAAACTTGTACATTATATTCATTCATTCATTACACACAGACTGATATATTTCAAACGTTTATTTCTTTTAATATTGATGATTATAACTGACAACTAAGGAAAATCCCAAATTCAGTATCTCAGAAAATTTGAATATTGTGTAAAGGTTCAATGTTGAAGACACCTGGTGCCACACTCTAATCAGCTAATTAACTCAAAACACCTGAAAAGGCCTTTAAATGGTCTCTCAGTCTAGTTTTGTAGGCCTCACAATCATGGGGAAGACTGCTGACTTGGCAGTTGTCCAAAAGACGACCATTGACACCTTCCACAAGGAGAGCAAGACACAAAAGGTCATTGCAAAAGAGGCTGGCTGTTCACAGAGCTCTGTGTCCAAGCACATTAATAGAGAGGGGAAGGGAAGGAAAAGATGTGGTAGAAAAAAAGTGTACTAGCAATAGGGATAACCGCACCCTGGAGAGGATTGTGAAACAAAACCCATTCAAAAATGTGGGGGAGATTCACAAAGAGTGGACTGCAGCTGGAGTCAGTGCTTCAAGAACCACTACGCACAGACGTATGCAAGGCATGGGTTCAGCTGCCGCATTCCTTGTGTCAAGCCACTCTTGAACAGACAGCGTCAGAAGCGTCTCGCCTGGGCTAAAGACAAAAAGGACTGGACTGCTGCTGAGTGGTCCAAAGTTATGTTCTCTGATGAAAGCAAATTTTGCATTTCCTTTGGAAATCAGGGTCCAGAGTCTGGAGGAAGAGAGGAGAGGCACACAATCCACATTGCTTGAGGTCCAGCGTAAATTTTCCAGTATCAGTGATGGTTTGGGGTGCCATGTCATCTGCTGGTGTTGGTCCACTTTGTTTACTGATGTCCAAGGTCAACGCAGCCGTATACCAGGAAGTTTTAGAGCACTTCATGCTTCCTGCTGCTGACCAACTTTATGGAGATGCAGATTTCACTTTCCAACAGGACTTGGCACCTGCACACAGTGCCAAAGCAACCAGTACCTGGTTTAAGGACCATGGTATTCCTGTTCTTAATTAGTCAGCAAACTCGCCTGACCTTAACCCCATAGAAAATCAATGGGGTATTGTGAAGAGGAAGAGACTGAAGGCCACTATCAGAGCAACCTGGGCTCTCATAACACCTGAGCAGCGCCATAGACTGATCCACTCTATGCCACGCCGCATTGCTGCAGTAATTCAGGCGAGTGATTGAGTGCTGTACATGCTCATACTTTTCATGTTCATACTTTTCCGTTGGCAAGATTTCTAAAAATCCTTTCTTTGTATTGGTCTTAAGTAATATTCTAATTTTCTGAGATACTGAATTTGGGATTTTCCTTAGTTGTCAGTTATAATCATCAAAACTAAAAGAAATAAACATATGAAATATATCAGTCTGTGTATAATTAATGAATATAATATACAAGTTTCACTTTTTGAATCGAATTTGAAATAAATCAACTTTTTCATGATATTCTAATTATATGATCAGCACCTGTATATCTTTTTTATCAAGGGCTAATTTGACATCAGCAGTGTCCTCAGTTGGATATGCTATATTCCACCTAAAAAACTTTAAATGTATTTTTTTATATGTATATATAATTAATTTATATAAAATATAATTATTAAAAAGATAAGAATAATTATTTTATATATAATAATTTTAAATAAATATTATGCTGGTTTTCAATAACTACTGATTCTCAGTACTATAATACAGTATTTTTTATGGTTATATAATAAAAATGACTGCAGTATTCTTTTCATTTTAAATCAGCATAAAGGCAGTATATGGAATATTACCACTTTTTATTTAAATATCATTATTTGTTTGTTTCTTTGAAGTAATTTGAAGATTTCCTGCATTATGGTATAGAAATTATTAGGGATGGATGTGCTTAATTGTAAAAAATAATGTTGCAATCAAAAAAATCATAATGATGAAAAAATAAGAACATTAATTTTATTAAAGAACACAACTACCCATTACTAGTCACACCTGGTGACTAGTCACACAATATGGAAAATAATGGGAAATATTAGTGCCTTTTAGTACTCAAACACATAAGCAGTTGGTTTTATTGGGGCTTCTGAAGAACAATGGACTAATTCACTTGTGTTAAATCATATTAAGTGTCTTTAAGATGCATATTATTGAGTTTGGTACTGAAAGCTCCTCTCTAGTGTATGTCAGTGGAGGAATAATGAGAGGTATATGAGAACAGATGCTTAATTCAGCCCTTCCCGTCCACCTGCCTCCATCTCTCAAATCAACAGCACACACTTCATTCACAGCTTTGACTCAGTAGTGATTTGTCTGTGAAACACAACAAGAGATTTTTCTGTTCAGACATAATATTTAATAATTCATATTTATTTATTATCTTTTTAGAATAGATGATGTAGTTAAGGGGTGGGCGATATGACCAAATTCTGATATCACAATGAGTAATGTTAATTTGCTATAATATATATATATATATATATATATGCATAATTATTATGTTTTCTTTTACAGATAAAATTAGTCAAAAAAGAGATTTAACGCAGACTGAAAACTCAAAAATTATTAAATGCCCATGAGAAGGATGCAATACTAATGCAATACTTGAAATTGCTGTTAAGGCATGGACAGTGAAATGCATATTGGGTTAGCAGGGTCATCTTCCAGAATCTGGCAGTAAGTTTTGCGAGTTCACTTTTAGTCTATCTCCGCAAAATGGACTTCAGCGTAGGAGATGGACTAAAAATGAATTCCCAAAACTTACTGCCATATCCTGGAAGATAAATTCTTCAAACGGTGATACAAAAGGATGTGGTGCTGGTCCTTCAGGAGTTACTCGCAAACTGTCTGTCTGTAAAGCCTATAAAAAACATTCTTTTATTTTACAATACTTTTTACAACATTTTACAACATCAGCTTGTCATTCTTTAGGATTCTTTACCTAACCTAAGTCTCTGAGATCCTGACACCTTGCACTTCTGGAGACGCAGTTTTCAGTTCTGGAAAAAGGTGGTTATGGAGACTAAAGGGTTCCTGGTGGTTTCACACTTAATTATTTACCTTAATTCTTAATTCTTTTCCAGTTTTCCATCTGTGTTTGTCTGACCCTGCTGACTGAGAGAGCACTTCACTGTCCAATGGTCATTTCTAGTATTGTATTAGTATTGCATTCTTCTTTAATCATTTTTGACTATTCAGTCCGAGTTAAAGCTCTTTTTTAGCTCAGTTTATCTATAAAAGAAAACCTAAT
This sequence comes from Opsariichthys bidens, assembly GCA_037194245.1. Classification (NCBI taxonomy): domain Eukaryota; kingdom Metazoa; phylum Chordata; class Actinopteri; order Cypriniformes; family Xenocyprididae; genus Opsariichthys; species Opsariichthys bidens. Next base: position 2,566,445 of record CM074308.1, on the reverse strand, counting down.
TTAGTTGTGCACACCTGAATATAAAGCGTTTTTCATTTCCAGCCTTCATGAACAATTGTATATCATTTATAATTGATTAAATACAAAATTAATAGGAGTTGTTAAGATTAATGTGGTTTGGAATTGTTATTATAATTCCTGATAATTCCGCACACACTGATATATATATATTGAACATTGAACAAAACTTTACATTTATCCCTTACAGCCTTATTTTCATTCATGCAAAATTAAATACAGCGCCCACCCTGACTAACATCCAATAACAGCTGTAAGTAAAGAGACCTTAGGACAATGGGTAGACCAAACACGTGTGCTTGGGCAAAGATGCATTGAACACATTACTGGAGAGAGGTTTACTCTTAAATGCATAAGCCGGAGATATTCAGTAGTCTGCAATCATCATCCGTAAGCTGACATTTAATTCAAGAGGAGCATAATAGCTCAACTGTTTCTTTTCTTCTCAAATGCTTCAGGGAGTTTCTGGTGCCAACTAACCACAGTCCAAATGTTAATGCAGACTATTTTTTTAGAGAGAGATTTGACTGTCTTTCTTTAAAGGGGACCTATTATGCCCCTTTTTACAAGGTGTACTACGAGTCTATGGTGTCTCCAGAATGTGTCTGAAGTTTCAGCTCAAAATAGCCCACAGATCATTTATTTTACTGTAGTATGTCCATTTTGCTCCTTTTTGGGTGTGAGCAAAAACACACCATTTTCATGTACCTTTTAATGCAAATGAGCAGGGAAAGAGCCTTTACATCTTGTGCTATTGGATAATCAACAACAAACCTGGAGAATCTCACGCAGTCAAAAGTCATTTTTTTCCACCATCTAGCCGAACGGTTCCCGTTGAGTTTCCACTTGAGCCTGGTATGGCACGGCACTATTACAAAACATTCTCGAATTCTTGGCATGGTTGTCTAACCATAGAATTAACTGGTAGAATCCGTGAAGTGACGTCGCCGCTCAGGATTGCTCACTTTCCACAATGGAAAATGACACCGCACCATACCAGCTGGCCCAGAATTGAAAGGTTACACAATGAGAACCATTCGGCCCGATGGTGGAAAAGGGGCTAAAATGGCAGAACCTGTCAGTAGCGGTGTTCAGCCTTTCAAATTCTAACCAGGATCGGACACTGATGGAGAGTTTCAGGAAGAAGTTACAACTTTTAGAATGAAACTGGACATTTCTGAATGGTTACTTAATAAATTTATGTAGTTGTTGTGGAGTTAACTCTATCTAACTTAGCATATTCTGTCATGATCATCTATAAATTGTTGTACAGGTGCTCATGTGGGAACTGTAGCAGGATGTTGGTATCGACCCATGTTTCAGAATAAACTTTTGTTCAAATCCAGCGTTGAACTGATCCTGCTGGGTGTTAAGCAGTCCAGCGTAAAATAATTTTTACAAACATATAAGTGTCACATGTATGTCTTGTCTTGTTTAACTCTAGTTTTCACCTTGTCTATTAGTTTAATTATCATCACCTGTTTCCGTTCTACCCTCGTCATCTGTATGTATTTAAGTTCCTCCCCTTGTCTCATTCAGTTGCCTGTAATTGTCTGTGCATAGCACACTGTGGCGTGTTTCTCTGTTACTCAGTTATTATATTAAAACCTGTCTATGTTGGAAACCTTATACCTTCGTCTCCTGTTCCTGCTCCGAGCATTACAGAATTACAGGCCTCTCAACGCGAGATAAAAATGGATTTGATGGACTCACCCTCGCTGCCGTTCCTGTTAAGCCTGGAGGCTCGTCCCCACCTGCACTACTGGGTCTGGAGGTGCACGAACGGCGAACGCTCCGCCTCCGCTTGGCAGCCCGGGTGGACATCGACGACTTCGGGCCCCGGTGGCGAAGCGAGCAGAACTGTCCATCACAGAGCCAGGAGCGGTCCACAACTTCATCAAGCAGTGGGCTGCGGATCCTTTCCCCACCCAAATACCCACCCTTGTGTCATCATTCCCGGTCCCGTCCGGAGATCTTCAGTTTCCTCTGCTGATCCCAGTCTGCCCCCTGGATCCGTGGCCACCACTGCTAACGACCAGCTCCTCGGCTCTGTCCCCGCTGCTCGCCCCGTGCGGCTCCTCATCAGCACCTCGGGCTGTCCTTCCACCAGCAAGGCTCGAGGCGGAGTCCCCGGCTTCCCTTCAGGCCTCCAGGCCCATATCACCACCTGGACCCTTCAGTCCGTCACCTGCACCTCGACCCACAGCTCCCTCATCACCTCCTCGGTCCGTCAGCCCGGAAGTTCCGCTGGGCTCCCTCGATCCTCCAGTTCGGCCTCAGGGGTCGACGCTCAGCTTCCGCCACGGACTTCCGGGTTGGCGGCTACACCTCCACCCGTCACCTCTACACTGTCAGCAAGCTCCTCCCTCCCTTCAACCTCCCTGTCGTCCTCAGTCACCACACCGTCACCCCAGTCATCCAGACCAGCGTCGGCTCCTCGGTCCCGCGGTTCCTCCACCTACTGCCATGGTTCCACCGCCATCGATCGGCCCCAGCACATCATCCAACCCCACAGTCTGGACTCCTCCCTGGCTCCTCCCACTGTCTGCTCCACCATGGTAGCGGCCATCGTCACCTGGGCACTGCCTGTCTCCAGCTCCACACCCTCCTCCAGAGCCTCTGCCTTCTTCCTTTTACGGCGCGAGGACGCGCCTTTCCGAGGGGGCGTTATGTCACATGTATGTCTTGTCTTGTTTAACTCTAGTTTTCACCTTGTCTATTAGTTTAATTATCATGACCTGTTTCCGTTCTACCCTCGTCATCTGTATGTATTTAAGTTCCTCCCCTTGTCTCATTCAGTTGCCTGTAATTGTCTGTGCATAGCACACTGTGGCGTGTTTCTCTGTTACTCAGTTATTATATTAAAACCTGTCTATGTTGGAAACCTTATACCTTCGTCTCCTGTTCCTGCTCCGAGCATTACAGAATTACAGGCCTCTCAACGCGAGATAAAAATGGATTTGATGGACTCACCCTCGCTGCCGTTCCTGTTAAGCCTGGAGGCTCGTCCCCACCTGCACTACTGGGTCTGGAGGTGCACGAACGGCGAACGCTCCGCCTCCGCTTGGCAGCCCGGGGTGGACATCGACGACTTCGGGGCCCCGGTGGCGAAGCGAGCAGAACTGTCCATCACAGAGCCAGGAGCGGTCCACAACTTCATCAAGCAGTGGGCTGCGGATCCTTTCCCCACCCAAATACCCACCCTTGTGTCATCATTCCCGGTCCCGTCCGGAGATCTTCAGTTTCCTCTGCTGATCCCAGTCTGCCCCCTGGATCCGTGGCCACCACTGCTAACGACCAGCTCCTCGGCTCTGTCCCCGCTGCTCGCCCCGTGCGGCTCCTCACCAGCACCTCGGGCTGTCCTTCCACCAGCAAGGCTCGAGGCGGAGTCCCCGGCTTCCCTTCAGGCCTCCAGGCCCATATCACCACCTGGACCCTTCAGTCCGTCACCTGCACCTCGACCCACAGCTCCCTCATCACCTCCTCGGTCCGTCAGCCCGGAAGTTCCGCTGGGCTCCCTCGATCCTCCAGTTCGGCCTCCAGGGGTCGACGCTCAGCTTCCGCCACGGACTTCCGGGTTGGCGGCTACACCTCCACCCGTCACCTCTACACTGTCAGCAAGCTCCTCCCTCCCTTCAACCTCCCTGTCGTCCTCAGTCACCACACCGTCACCCCAGTCATCCAGACCAGCGTCGGCTCCTCGGTCCCGCGGTTCCTCCACCTACTGCCATGGTTCCACCGCCATCGATCGGCCCCAGCACATCATCCAACCCCACAGTCTGGACTCCTCCCTGGCTCCTCCCACTGTCTGCTCCACCATGGTAGCGGCCATCGTCACCTGGGCACTGCCTGTCTCCAGCTCCACACCCTCCTCCAGAGCCTCTGCCTTCTTCCTTTTACGGCGCGAGGACGCGCCTTTCCGAGGGGGGCGTTATGTCACATGTATGTCTTGTCTTGTTTAACTCTAGTTTTCACCTTGTCTATTAGTTTAATTATCATGACCTGTTTCCGTTCTACCCTCGTCATCTGTATGTATTTAAGTTCCTCCCCTTGTCTCATTCAGTTGCCTGTAATTGTCTGTGCATAGCACACTGTGGCGTGTTTCTCTGTTACTCAGTTATTATATTAAAACCTGTCTATGTCGGAAACCTTATACCTTCGTCTCCTGTTCCTGCTCCGAGCGTTACAATAAGACTGCCCTTCATAAATTAAATTCATCCACTTTGTCCTCAGTGGCTCAGGTGCCGGGAGTCTATGTAGATGCTTATGCTCATTGGTACATCCAAAAACAGAACATCTGTGATGTTTATTTGGTGCAGGCATTATATCAATAGGTGCTAAATATGGCAGAATATGTGAATAGGCTAATGTGAGGATGGGATGCTAATAAGGTAGATCATCACCAGTCATGGGCGAGGCTTGCCCCATACTGTGACATCACAGTAGGAAATCTGGAACAGCGTATTTTCAGAAACTGCTTCTGATTTATGGGGGTTATAAAAATTGGAGTGGGTGGATTTTTACCATTATTGGCTGGTTGTTTACACACACACATCAGTGTTCAAACACCATGAAAAAGTGAATTTTGCATAATAGGTCTCCTTTAAGGGCAAATTAGCTTTGTTCCACAACGTATGTGCTCCTAGGTGGTATTTTAAGGCATTAGGACATCTTCCTGACATGAAGGGTCTTCAAGAAGGAAGGCATCAACATTTAGGCAAAATCAAAGGCTGTTACACACCTAACGTGAACTCTAAGGCTGTTCAGTGATGATATATGCTTTCATAGAAGCTACAAATCAGTATGATTTTAACTTCACTAAACAAATCTAGCCTACATTACTCATAATTCTGGGAAGAGATTGACCGATCGGAGAAGTCACTTGCAGCATTCGCACAATGTCCATCGAAATTAGAATTAGTGTGTCCCAAATTGTAGTATGTTGAAATGAATTATCCAAAGGCACCTTGATGATCTTCTATTTCTGGTCGAAAATTGGAAATGCAGATCCATGCACACTATTACAGCTGATATTAACCCATTGTGCTTTGGAGGAGGATTTGGTTCAGAACTACAAACACAAATAAAAAGTGCTAAAAAAAAAAAAAAAAAAAAAAAAAAAAAAAAATTAGGATTATCGGATATGCGAGACAGATGTTTAGGTTTAGAAAAAGGGGTCTGAGTGATTAATAATTAATATCTAACCTGCAACAACATTCTGAACTCTTATAAATAGAAAATAGATGCCTCTGGCAACTTTTAAATTAGTCAGTATGCAAAAAACACGAGGATAGTTTTCAGCATGAAAGATGCCCGACTGGTTGATCAACATGCTACTTCTTTTCTTTTCAATACGGTAGGAAGAATCGTTGAGTATAACAAATCAAATGAACTGGAATGTGAATAGTACATTATGGTGAAAATGAAAATATGGTGAAAATAGCACATAATTTTAGGGCACGGTATAGGCGAATTGGGATGCACCATCTTTTACCATTGATTGAGAATCATGGTAAAACAGCTCAAAAGTGTCTGGTCACTCCTGTGAAGCATCGCAAGTGACATAATACTCTCCCAACACCACTAAGCTTGAAATATATTGCATTTTATACTTGCAATCATTGACTTGCAGTGAATCGTTTAATATTGAACTGCTATTTTTGATTCGAGGATGTCATTCACAATGCGGTGATAAGTTGATTCTCTCATAAAATGATGTTTTAATTAAAAAAAGTTCGGGAGAAACACGTTCAAATGATCTAACTAATCATCACATCACTCCAACCGGCAGTCATTAATCAGGAATCAGCATGAGCGGAGACCTATATATATTGACGCAGTCGACTCACCTATGTTTTGGACAGTTTCAGCATCCCTCCACCACCCCGTCTCCTCACACTCTCCTGGTTACTTCCTAAACCGGAATACGGGGGGGGAGTACTCTGTGCCCGGCCAAATACTGAGCTCGGAACCTCCTCGGACAGCCAAATATGCATGCTAATTACTCTATCTGATTATTTGGAAGTGTGAACTCGTGAAGTCTTTTTCTCTGAATGTAGTGATTCATCTCTGCTTGTTTGTTCGGTTCAAGAACTCTTGATGTCTTAGGGTGCTTAGTCCTGTACAGTAAATGTGTCCACTAGGTTGTAGACCAGATCTCCATTTCTGTGTGACCTTTTTACATCACTTATACACTTATGTTCTGTATCTTTCTATACTTGTGTGCAGCTAGAAATTAAATAGTCATTATGCACCATACAATATTGTTACACCACTTATCATTTCAGTCACAGCTAGAAGTTGATTTATTTCACCCTGTTCCTTTTGCCTGCAGTGAAAAATCGTGACGGCTTGAAGTAATTACCATAAACAAATATGTGGAGCGCTATATATACACATACAAAGTTTTCAGGGGTTAACAACTGTAGTATGGGTGTTAAATTGAGCCTAAAATAGTAGATTGTTGCATGCAGTTGCTGTGGTGATGGTAGCTCTGGTTCTTTGCTTGCATCTTGCTTTGCAGAATTCCACTTCAAACAATTAGTTTAAAAGAAAGAAAACATTACTCCATTGTCTGTTTTAGATATTTGGGTATAACCGAAATGATTTATTCCTCGTACATTTACAATTTAAAGGATTTGTTCAGCCACAAGGACTCTCATTATTTACTCAACCTCGTGTCATTCAAACTTCATTGTGTTTCTTTATGCAGGTTGGAGTGATAAAATAAAGCCCCACATGAGCAGGACAGACTCCCATTGATGGACAGGAAACAGGCTCATATCATCTTGCAGGCTTTGTGCTCAACAGAAACCAGCGAACTGGATCAGAAGGGTAAGAAAATCCACCTTGGTATTTCACTGTAAGCTCTGTAAAATAGCTTATTGGCGTCTTTATAATTTCATGTCTCTTTGATATTTGATTAATATAAGAAAAGTTTGATTTGGCCTATAATGCGAACAAAAAGTTGATTTTTTCCTAAATCCTGTGCAAATTTATTCTCAAAAAATGATGTCTAATGATAGGAATTAATAAACCTTTATAAATTATTTAAGCTTTTAAAATGTAGTCAAATGAAAATATAATATATTATTGTTTTTGGGAAATAAGATGCTGCACAACAGAACAGTATAAATTAAAACTTGGATTAAAAAATATCTTGGTTACATGATGTCCTTTAAAAAAATAATATTATCATCATTACTTTACAAATGTCATAATTTCTTCATGTTCAACTGAACTCTTATTTTGTTGGTTGTAGTGAAGATCTTTCAGTTTTAGTTGCAATTTCAGTGTGTATTCGATAGCAGTTTTTCTTAAATGAAACAGTGAAAAGCTTGAAGTGAAGTGACTCAAAGCAGCTCTGGAGAGGTAGTCGTCATATAGAGAGACGGCAAATTTGTGCATCAGATGAAACCACGTGTTTCATTCACACAGACATGCAGAACACGCGGACTTACTCGCAAACATGCACTGACTGGCTGTTGTCGCGCTTTTTTCTGCTGTGCGATAGGCTGTTAGATTATCATCGTTATCGACATAAATTTTATTCCAATCTTGATCCGATATTGTTTATCGCTTAGCCCAACAACCACAATGCAATAAAATTCCTGGTATGCCTATGAGACACAACAAAATCAATCAAAAATCACAGCCAATCAGAAGAGTGTGTGGGCGGATTCTCTTTGCAAGCGCACGGCACTCGCAAATATTGCACCATAAATATTGCACCATTTTAGCATTATTAAAAATACATACTGAGTGACTGAAACAATCTTTGTCATAGAACATACTTGTTTGTATATCATTTATTTTCAACATCTGAGGTGAACTATCCATTGTCTCTTTCAGTCTGGCTATAAAGGTCATGCAAAATGATATTCAAAGTCACATTAGACACTTTTAAATAAAGACCATAATCAGTACCTGATATTACTTTGTTAGTTGTTGTTCCAGCCGCGATGTCGCAGAAATAGAAACTGTTTCGAAAATGGTCTCATCTTTTTTGGACAAAAACTTTCATTAACTTGGAAAAGACGCATTTTCGTTGCACGACATTGCACCGTGTCTGGACTCAGCGTTTTTAAACAAAACGTATCTTTTCATTATCTTTCAAACACTTGGGTTCCTTACTAATTATATTAGAGGATACTAGATCCTCTTTTGTGTGTACCATCAGGGCTGGGTAGGTTACTTTTAAAATGTATTTCACTACAGATTACAAAATACATGCTTTAAAAAGTCATTTGTAACGTATTTCGTTACATTACTCAAGTTTAGTAACTTAATCTAAATACTTTGGAATACTAAAAAGTGTGAAACAAACACAAAAAAGGTCATTGCAAGTTTTTATCTCACAATTCTGACTTTCTCCCTCAGAATTGTGTGATATAAAGTTGCAATTGGGAGATATAAACTGACAATATTGAGAAAAGTCAGAATTATGACATGCAATTGTGAGTTTAAATCTTGCAATTCTGAGAAAAAGAAGTCAGAATTGTGAAATGCAAACTCACGATTGTGAGGGGAAAAACAAATTGTGAGAAATAGTTGCAGTGACGAGTGAATTATAAAACGACTCACAAACAACTACCACAAAACATGAAAACAGTGGAAAACATGAAACTTAACTCCGCTTTTTCAGACAGTCAGAGAATCACCAATCGCTGTTTAAAAGACATTAAAATTGAAAGTAATCACTTTGGTAATCTAAAACACTTTTCAGATGGAACTGTAATGAAATACAGTCACTCAAATTTTGAATTTTAAATACGTCACTAAGTTACTTGTATTTCGTTACTCCCCAACCCTGTGTACCATTTGCCTCGGACGGCCAGTGAACAGAATGTGAGTGTGACATCTGAGCCTGTAAGGTTTGGCTGGTTAAGGATAACAGAAAGGGATGTGACGTAACAATCTGCAAAGTGTTGTTTACATGGAGAAAATTCCACACCTTAAAACGATGAAACTTCCTAATACATCTCCAAATACACATTCCTTTTGTACTCAAGAACTGCTGTAAGTGCTATACATTTCTGCTTTTGAAGTACAATTGCACTACAAGCACATTGTTGTTTGTTAACAGAGCAGAAATTCATAGAATATGAACTGCAACTCACCACGTTGATTTTATGATCAGTGCTGCATTTATCTGCAGTCTTGGATCAGTGACTTGCTCATTCAGTAGTTCTCTGAGCAGGTTTCTTGTGTGTGCTGTGACTCAGGGCCTGTCAGTGGCAGTCCAAGCTGTAGTTTATCATAACCACACTCCTCTCAGTTCCAGCTCAGGGAATTGGGGCCCACAGCTAAACCGGCTCCACTGTCACAGTATCAAAGATAAGTACAGAAAGAAAGAAGTCCCACTCTCAGGGACTGAAAAACCTGAACTTCATTCAGCTCTCATTTAGATGGAAGTCCAATATGTCATCCAACATTTCTTTTACTCTCATTACCAACATCTGATGTGGATAAATTGATCTTTTGCCTCCATTCACATTTACCAGAGACCATTAAGCACTGGACTTGGGTCTATAAGCTGATGGATTCTCCCGTGATGCTATTGTCCACACATCAGGTATTTTAATCCTGATGTAATAGTACAAGTAATCAAAATAAAACCAGTATGGCATCTGCATCTGCATCTGCGGAGTTTGAGTCGCTTTAACGTGCATTTGGGAACCTTCAACCATCTTCACAATTTTGCAATGAAAAACGCTTATCAACAAAAAAAGGAGCTTTTTTTCTCAGCAAGAGCTTTTTTCAGCTAACTAAAAGTTTGATGGTTTAACATTTGAAAATGAAGAATTCAAATAAATATTAGCATTGTAATTTTACAGGTATTAACTTATTATTTTACTTAAATACTGGATTTTTAATATACAGTGAAAAATTACAACAGTACACAGTAAAAACCCCAGAGTTAAATCAACTCTGCTCAGATAACATTTGGTCCCTCTCTAAATAGTGTTAACTAGTGTTAAAATAACACTCTTCAGAGATTGAAGGTCTTTTATCTTCTGTTGATTTCATCTAAGACTGTGGCTGAAGTCAGTTGTAGTTCTTCAGTTTCTCTTTTCTTCAGTGACTCTGCTTGTTAACAGCAGGCGTTCATCATTAATGTTCAATCGTCGCTTAATTAATTGCTTAATTATCTCATTATCTCATAAGTTCAACTCTGCTTCAGTGTTACTTTAACACTATTTAGAGAGGGACCAAATGTTATCTGAGCAGAGTTGATTTAACTCTGGGGTTTTTACTGTGTAATATTCCTTGTTTTTATTTAGTAACTTTTACATTTTTATTTAGTTACAATAATAATAACAATTCTTATCACACGCTGCAGCCTGGACAAAGCATTGGCCAGAACAAAATATGATTGATTAGTTGACAGAAAATAATATAAAATTGACTGTGAAGACATCTTTTTCACTTGCAAACAAAAAGCTTGAATTTCTTTGTCAAATCCAGCACTTAATAGCAGATAATAAGTATGATTTTGTCCCAGTGGGCTGATTAAAACCTGTGCATTCTGACTCCTGAATATCGTGTAAGGCAGAGAATGAGATCAGATCTTGCAATTTTTGTCTGCAGTATACATAGTTAAGCCAAAAATGAAAGTGACGTCATCATCAAATATGTCATTGTGGACCTTGACAGTCAGAGTCATTGACATCTCCACTGACAATACCTTTTTTGTTCCATGACTAGCCTCAAAAGATGTCCAAGATCTGTGGCTTTCATATCTGAAAGGAAAAACTGGCTTATAATCATATTCATGATCCAATTTCACCATCTGTGTTATTCTTACTGTAATGTAGTTATTGATAGTTGTTTGTAACTCAAGGCTACATGAAGATAATATAGCAGAGCTGAATCATTGGTAAACAGGAATCCCATTTAGGCACACAGTATTTTTCCCTCTTCTCTAATGCAAGTGGTGGGAATCTTTAGGCTCTTCACGATCCGATCCGATCCGATTCTGGGAGTCATGATCTGGTTCCAAAACAATTTCTTGAGCTACATCTTTTGCCTTAAAATTCATTTGTTTACCGACTTTATTTGTACATTTTCTTTGTGTAATTCCTTAATGATGTTTAATTAAAAAAGTTCGGGAGAAACACAAATGATCTAACTAATCATCACATCACGTCATTAATCAGCATGAGCGGAGATATATATATATATATATATTGACGCAGTCGACTCACCTATGTTTTGGACAGTTTCAGCATCCCTCCACCACCCCGTCTCCTCACACTTGCCTGGTTACTTCCTAAACCGGAATACGGGGGGAGTACTCTGTGCTCGGGCCAAATACTGAGCTCGGAGCCCTCTCCTCAGACAGCTAAATATGCATGCTAATTACTCTATCTGATTAGTAGTAAGTGTGAATTTGTGAATGTTATTATAAGAACTTTTTAAAATAATTACAAATTAAATATTAAATTGCATGTTTAGAATTTAACTGGCTGAGTAGCTTCAAAACGTACAAATAGTAAATAAAAAGAGAAACAAAGAAACATATTAAAGAGGGCTTTACTTTTTCCAGTCAGGAGCAGTGAGTTTGATTACCGATGACATCAAAGACCACCGGAGATCTAATTGGCTGCATTCACACTAATGCACAGATCTATCAGATGTTTGTCCTGTCTGTTTAAACCCTTAAAACATAACTGACTGTGTTTACATTCATTCTTTTCATAACAGCATTGTGAGATGCAAGTGCATTTAACACAGTCACACACAGCCACACGCTGTGAACGCTCTTCACAAAGCACACGTGAGCATTCGAAAACCGCCAACGGTTAGTATGCGAGTATTGAATATAGTTCTACTGCATTACAAATAGAATAAAGCGAAAGTTACATGATATGTAGCCAAGTATGGTGTCCTATGCTCAAATTGTGCTCTGCATTTAAGTAGAATAAATGATGCCTTCGGAAGGTAAACCACAATTTGTAAACATAAAATCAACCAAAGTGCACGTTTCTCACAGTGCATATTCTGTGCAATGAAGCCTGGGATTGCCCTTGTAATTTACTTCAACCTTTTTAAGCTTTATGGAAGATTACTTTATGGTAGGTTTGAGGGTTGTTGTTGTGTGTGTGTGTGGAACTGGTAGCAAGCTGAACACCGCGGTTTCTAGAGCACACATATAGTGCCATCGTGCATCGTGCATCTAAGACTCGATTCCGGAATTTTCATAATCATTGAAGAGAGAATCATGATGCATGAGAGATTAAATTTTGTTCCCAATGCTGCAAAAAGGGTTTAGGTGGACAAGAACACTGACTCTTACCAAAAGATAGGCTAAGCCAATGTGCTCTCCTGAACTTCCCCATGGATTTATGAGATCCAGTCGGTTGTCTGATACTGATATTCACTCATCTGATTGATAGCGGTTAAAGGTTCCAGATTTCTATCTTATATGTGGTGGCTGATTGTGAAGTCCATGATACTCCACAGCAAATTGAAAATTAGTTCTGCTCAATGACAGAAGCAATTAGTTAACATTCAAGAACTCTGCGTACAAGATAATGCTGCGTTATGGCAGTTTAGAGCAGTATAGATCAGCTGAGGCTTCTGGACCAGCATGCAAGTCTAGATGCAGACATAATTATAATCCTAGCAGAAAAATAGTATGCCTTGCAGAAGGCAGATGCAAAATGTGTGGGGAAAGCTATTTCTAGCTATTATTCTAGTGCATGGGTCTTCAACCGGGGGTCCGCGGCAGTATTGCAGGGGGTCTGTCAATTAACGTTTAATCATAAATCATTTAAAAAAATAAAACGTGTAAAAACATCACAAAGTCAAAGTTAGATAAAACAAAAACTGCCCGACGGCCGAGCATCGGCTTGGTGTTTTTCGGGCTTTTAAGTTGAAGTGCAGAGAAATGTATAATTGTCCACCTGACGATAAAATTTAAATGTATGAAACTGCAAATCTATTAAAATAATTGTGATTAAGACAACTGCGAACTTAATAAATTGCTACATGTTTGTTGTGATGCATAAATCTCTTTAACAATGAAAATATTGCCTACAGACAATGTACAACAACAGAGTTCTAATCTATATTGTCTCAACATAGATTGATTTCTATTAATATCAGAGGCTGTTTGACACATTTTGTGTGGGGGGTCCCTCATCTAAGGGGTCCTTGCCCTGAAAAAAGTTGAAGACCCCTGTTCTAGTGAATGAGAAACAGTTGCAGTTTTTGGGTAAATCATCATAGAATTAGTATCACTATAGAGTTTGAAACGGTGAATGAAGATATATCGCTGTCGGATGGAAACCTCGTAATTTTTAAATAATTAAATTTTGTGTCATCAAAGATTCTGTTATAGCTTTACATATGTCAAACCCATGCACGTGTCATTATAATATTAAGCTCAGATGGAGTTGCTAGGTTTTTGACCAGCGAATGACAGACATATTTCGTCCATCACTGAAACGACAGCATCTGAGGGCAGCAAAATTTTATCTTCATTTACTCACCCACATGTTTTTCCAAGCCTGTATGAGTTTCTTTCTTCTGTTCAACACAAAAGAAGATATTTTACAGCATGTTGGTAATCAGACACTTCCTGGTAGCCTTTGACTTTCATAGTGGGAACAACAATACTATGGAAGTCAATGGCTACTGTCAGCTGTCTGCGAACCAACATTATTTTAACCATCGTAACCATGTTATTTTTTTTTATGTGTACGCTAATGTATGAGTACAGTTGAACGCATAGATTTTCAAAGTATACTTCATTTGATAGTGTGTGTGAATGCAGGTGGTTAACGCATGCACTCTGGAAAGTTTCATTTTTGTCCAGCGTCTGCACTATTTTTCTCCAGAAATTATGATTGATAGAAATGTCTTACTCTTTTAAACTAAAGTTTCTATTATATATATTAGTATTATATTTTTAACAAAATTATATGACCTAGTTATTTGGTGTAATGAGGCGGATGGCTCACGAGACGCAAGATTGAGTCCCCACGAACGAGATTTCATTTTCAGTTCATTTCATTTAAGTTCTTCATTTGGCAGACGCTTTTATCCAAACCAACTTACAAGTGCCCGTGGTGAGGATTGAACCCTGGTTTTTGGTGCGTTTGAAGTTAGTGGTTACTCACTGAGCTAACTCCCCAACAACTAGATTTTTACACAGAAATCCTCAATGATGAAATACGTGACTATAAATATTCTGCAGATACATTTAAAATGTTTTAACTAATCATCTTGAAATGAATGTCTTTTCAATTCTTCTTTCTGTATGAATGATCAGTATTGCAGTAAAAGACAGCAATATGCAAGCACTGTAAAAGGTTTAGCTACAAACTCAACTGACTGGCTTCTTCTCCTCTTCAGACTTTAGAACTCCACATAAATTATGAGCATATATATATATATATATATATATATATATATATAAATGGTAACACTTTACAATAATGTCTTATTTGTAAACATTAGTTATTATTAGTTATGAACTAACATGAACAATGAACAATATATTTGCTACAGTATTTATTAATCTTTGTTAACGTTAGTTAATAAAATAAGAAAGAACGGTAACGCTTTACGATATGGATCATTAGTTAACATGAACTAAGTCATGCGTTCTCATGCCACACATGTTCTCACGCATTGAAAAATACATCCCAGAGCAAAGAGGACACTGACAATGTGTCGACAGACATATGAAACAGGTTCATATTTAAAATATTGTAATTTTTTAAAGAAGTTTAAACAATAAATACGGTATAGTGGCTCTTTAATGTGTCATGACAGATCGCTGTAGCTCCTTCAGTCGATCATTTCTTCATACTAGTTCATTTATAGCATCAAATAAACATGAATGAACATCAGAAGGAATGTTTCAAGTGCGGAAAGACCTGAGTACACACAATTTTTCCAAGTTCACCAACGTTAATCTACTAACTCCTCTGACTGCTTTGTCAGGCAAAATGGTCAGAAAAATGGTCAGATTGCCTGTCAATCGAATTGTTTGTGAAGGGTCAATTGGAGGCTAAAGTGTAAAAGTCTTTGTTGTTTTTCCCGCTTTTTTTGTTACAATGTCGGTATTATATGTAATGGGTTTACTCGTTCTCCATGCTACCTGGATCTAGAAATTCATGTAAAACGCAAAACGCATCAATCGGCATACTTTTGGTAGCTCCAGGCCTTTTGTGAAAACTGCTGATTATACTTCTGCATTTTTGTGTGTATCCCCTCCAACAGGGCCCACAAAACACCTCAGACCCCAGAGGGTTAAATGTGTTGATCGATGATGTGAGCTGGTAGCGTGATATGAAAACAAACTGGAGGAAATTAGCAGTGGTGTTAACCCTCTCATGACTCCGACCGCGCCTCAAGCACCAGTTGTCTCGCTTTGGAACAAGATATTTGGTGGGCTCAAACCCCCTGGCTACTGGCCCAGAGGAAGCCACACTCTCAAGCCCTGGAATTTACAATAGAAACACTACTGGCCCTGGCGTGCATTAGCACACTTGCCTTTGGCCTGACAGTGTAAACACAGCTAATGATTCTATTAATGATTCTATAAAATAGAGCACTGCATTGTTCCTCAGCACACTAAAACTTATTATTGTCACTACGATTTTTATGGTACAAATAAAATCCAATTAATAAACAATACACAAAGTGATATACAATTAACAAAGTATCATTTGGAATGAAAAAAAAATGTTTGCCCTTTACAGGTAGTGGATTCTTGAAATCTTAATCTTTTTTCAATAATTATATCAATGTCCATGATCCAATTAAATTCTTATGGTTAAAATATACTTAATTGCCATTGTTTCACTTATAGGTCACAGTGCAAAAGTTAAATGCGTTGCAGTCTTTAAAATATGACTATTTTATATATAATGAATTATTGTAGCATTCATTAATATTATGAGCAGTATTAATGTGTTTTTTTTTTTTTCTTTGTCTAGGATCACATAACCTAAAGAGTAATCTAAAGCTACATTTGGCTGCAAAGCTGTATGGTGTCGCAGATGCTGCCTTACACACATCCTCCACAGCTGCTGCAGAGAGCATGAAGAGTGGGAATTCATACTGCCACAGTGTTAAATTGGCCTTAAAGAAGTACTACTTACCACGGCAACTGTCAACACAGACTCCTTTAGAGAACCACCCAACTGATGAGTCCTCAAACTACACAATATCCTTCACATCCTGTGCTGCCAAGGGCTTGAGTCCCCTGGGCCTTTCCAAGAAGACCGCAATCACACCCATTTCGCCATGATAGAACCTGCGAGCATCCCTGGGCTCACACAGGACTGTTTGATTCAGCAGAGTCGCACCTGTCCGGGCTGCTTTATTGAGACTAAGGATTTGTCCAGCGTAGAGGCCAGTATCAACCTCAAAATGGCTGACATGAACCGAGACTACACCACCTGCCCTATCTCTGATATTAACATGCAATGTATGAGCACAAGTGAGACAGTAAGTTATGGAGAAGAGCTCCTCTCAGATCAGCTTTTGAGCTTTCCTGTCCCCAAAACCCAGATGGTGGAGAGGAAGGACACAGAGAAAATAGACTTAGATGATCCAGCCTCCAGAAACCTATATGAGGGCCTGCTATTAGACAAGTGCAATGGAGAGGATGGGTTGCTTACCAATCCAAATCAGGACTGGGGCTATTTTGAGTCCTTCATTAGTGAGAGTAAGATGGAATTGCTGGATCTCTGCTCCAAGAACGAGTTATCTGTAAATCTCTTCTCTGAGGAGGACGTGGGCAATTACATGTTTGATGATGATGATGATTCCACTCTGAGCAGCGACGTATGCTCGCTAAAGATCCGCTATGAGTCCTTCCAGGACAACATGAGGGAGAAAACCAATGTTCTGCAAGAAGAAACCCAGTTCAACTTTTTTCCAAGTGTCTTGGTAAACTGCACAAAGAAAGAGGGTAGTGTGGTAAAGCGAGTTGTGGATGATCTAGCACCTAAACCAGGGGAGCTTGAATTTCAAAATGACAGCAAAGAGGATGGACATGACTGCCCCATAGAGCAGACACCCGATTACAGCCCCAAAATGAACTACTTCATTGATTCAAGCAACTCAGCTGATGACTCAGGGGAGTATAGTGATGACAGCTCCTCCACCATTTCCTCTATTGACACCTTCCAAGACAACAGGCCTAAAAACTTGTTTTCACGAAAGAACTCAAGCTGCTCGAACCATCTGAACTATGGACTACGGGCCAAGAGAAAAGTTAGGTATAGTGATGACTACTTGTATTATGTTGAGTCCACTGAAGGGGAAAGAAACATTGAAAAGCGAGAGAAATTACCAATTGGTCCAAAACAAGAAGAAGATCTTGACTGGTGCCCTAAAAAGAGAAGAAAATACTCTCGCAAAGATCCACCTGTAATAATCAAATACATAATTGTCAACAGGTTCAAAGGAGAGAAATGCATGGCTGTAAAGCTGGGCAGAATTGATTCAGCCGACACAACAGTAAGCTTAAATGAGGATACAATCAACAAATATGAGAAGCTTGCACCTCTGAAAGATTTCTGGCAGGAGAAACAGAGAGAAAGAGAGGAACAGCTTAAGCTGGCAGCAGGAGATAAACACAATTCTCACCATCATGCCTTTAGTTCGAGTCCCTCCAAAAGGAAATTCAAGCTAGCAAACAGGCTTAGAATTCAGAGAATTCAAACTGTGGAGCAATCACCCAACACCCAGGGCCCCTTTGCCTGTGATCCCAGGCAGGAGGTTGCTTCTACAGATGAAACTGCCTCCATGGGAATGCCATTAACAATAGCCACCAGCTGTGCAAGCACATTAGACCCAAATGACATCATACACACTGCCGCCCGGAAGAGCAGATCAGAAGAGAGGGAGGAAGGGAGAATAGGAAATAAAATATTCAGAATACAGAAATTCAGAAGTGAAGCCAGACTTAGGAGCAAGAAAATGAGAGACCTTGTGGAGAGAAGAGCGAGAGCGTGACAGACCTGACAGAAGTTTGCTCGCTGCAGAAAAATATGGACGCAGTAGGAGGTGCTGAAGATAAAAACGTCAGCCCAGCTGCACACAGTCCCAATTTGTGTGAGAGTCAAACAGCTAATGCCTCTGAAAAATTTGCTTTTGTGACCACCACCTGCTCCCCTAACAAAGAGGCATCATCTGAGAATGTGGCTGCAAGTGTTTCCGTTATCCCAGGGGGCTACCTGCAAACATTATTGGATGCCTCTGATTCTTCAGCTAGCACTGGTATCCCATTTTTCCCTCAGCAGACCCAGCACTCACTGGATCTCTCTTTGGAAAAGCAGCAATTCTCCTCAATGCAGCTAGCACAAACTTGCGTCCTTTCCCCACCATCAGAATCAGAGCTCCAACAGTCACCCCAGAATTGTCCAACTCTTACCCAGATGTGGCACCCCCAGCTTGGTCCAAACCAGCAGTTTGGTGCTGCAGATATTGCCGAGTCTGCCATCCAACCCAACAGCTTCACTGGCGAGATGGCTTTGCCGATGTCTGAGGGTCTGACTGTGTCAGGCTATAGCCAGCTGAGTCTAGAGAGTAACAGAATGCTTTACGAAAAGAATTACATGCCTGAGCAGCCATTGCCTCCTGATGCTGAGTTGCAGGCATGTCAGGGGCAGCCACAGTTTCAAAGAGCCACACTGCACACCGACAATGGCCGGCTCATCAGTTTGGATTCAGTTGGCTCGCTGTCAGCTACTTCTAGTAATTACAGCTCTCTGAGTCTTAAGTCCTGTGAGAAAGATGGCGAGGATGATGTGAATGAGAACTTTCTAGCCCACTGCAGTCCCAAACTGGTGATTCAGCAGAGTATCGAAGAAATCACACCCCTGAGGGAGTCCACAGACTTGCTGGATATCTCCAACTTCACTCCAGATAAATTCAGACACACATCATTGTCAGAACTCTCTCCTCCAGAGACACCTAATTTATCCCCTCAAGTAATGGGCCGTGAGATGAAGATAGCTGGGAAGGCCACTGACCTCCAGGATGGGGCTAAGATGTCATGCACCAAAGACATGGACTGGAACTGCAAAATGATTGAGCAGCGAGATCTGGCTAGATATTCAGTAGATGGTCACGAGTATCAATTGCACATTTTTAATGGTGAAGACAACTTAGGCCTGGGGACAAAGGAGAAAAATCTAGCTGACTTTGACAGTGATCTGATGAGTCCAATTAAGGGGACCAAGGCAAAGAGGAAAAATAGCAACAAACAAACTGCAGGGCAGGGTACCAAAAAAAGCAAAGCTCCAAAAGCCCCCAAGGCAGAAAAGGGCAAAAATCCACGTCAGACTTCACGAGCATCCAAAAAGTTAAAGGCTTTACTGGATGAGAAGGGGGGTAAAGGCCAGACTGAGGGCGCTGCTCATCTGCTGAAGGACAGTGGCTCTGAGGAATGGACAGGAATAGGTTGTGCAGAGAGCAAAAGTCAAGTCCAAGATGACCAGCGAGAGTTTGAAGAGCCATCCAACATCTTATCAAATATTGTCTCAGGGATGGCCGAAGTACAGAGATTCATGATGGCCTCTGTTGAGCCGATCTGGGGCCCTGCAGCAAATGTCTGCTTGCCCTCAGAGGCCAACAGCCTCAAGTTAAAAACTCTCAAAATCCTAGCTGGAACTTCATCTGAACCGAAGAAGAAAGGCACTTGCGGGGCTAATGGGGGCACAAAAGGCAGAAAAGGTGGGACAAAAGGTGGCAAAAACCAGGCAAAGTTCAATGCCTCCCTGCCTTTTTTCCCTCAGTTGGCTTTGGGATGTAACATGTTTGACAAGCCCAGCCTTGGCGTTCCTGGTATAAATGGGCCTGCACACAAAAAGATGTACCGTCACAAAACCAGTGCAAAATTCCCTCGGATTGAAAATCTAAAGGGCACGAGACCAGAACGAGACCCAAATAAGGACATATCATTAATGGCATCTTTTGAGAAACTGAGGTAATATTTTATATCTAGCTGCTGATGCACGTTCCTCACTTTCCCACTTCCTCCTCATTTTGTGACTCAAGACCAGAGATGCATGGATTTACGTTATGCTTTAGTACCCCCTCCTTCTTTTGCCCCCGGAGAGGATATTGATATCTTGCATGAGAAACTTCTTGTACTCGCAAACTACCTATTGATTGATAGTGCAAGGCTTGATTGAGATTTGAAATGGCCATGGCTGCTTTTTTCCTCTGCGTTCTTGTTTTTGCCGGTTTTTCCCCCTCGCAGTCGCCGATTAGTTTTTGTCTGAAGAAAAGAAAAAACTTTGATAAGTGCAAATTCTCTTTTTGGACCTTTTTTTGTTCAGTTCTCAGTGAATCTTGCTGCCCTTATGTAATTATATTTCTCTCTTCAAACATGTAGCTATTAAAATGTCTGTGTGTGAAACAAGCTCCCCTTTTGATTATGTATGCTGAAACAGATGCCCTCTCCTCCTCCCTTTTTACCCTTTTACTGCCTGACTTTTTTAAGTGTGAAATGCTCAGCCCATTGTCTAAGATAACAACATCCTTGGTACACCCCTAAACATTAACAGCACCCAATGGGACCATTTTGTATTGAAGACATATCAGATTAATGTTGTTCTAATTACTTTCTTACTGTTGGAATGTACTTATGATTTTCTCTTATCTACTATGCTTTTTACAGGAGTTGTACTGGAAATTGTTTTAGAGGGACATTTCTATGCCATGGAAATCCCAAAATGCTTCAATTTTTCTATCTATTTTTTTAAACTTTAATTTAAGTAGTAATAAGAATGATAATAATGAAATAGACTATTGACCAGAACAAGATATTATAATACTACTAAGAGATTATAAATTATTATTATCATTATTATTATTATTCAGTATCACTGTACAGAAATGCACTGCTTAAAGCAAAACATGAATTCTATCCATGTCCCAAATATAAATGATCTGTACACATTTATAATCTGTATGAATACTGGCTGTTCCATTTACTATCCTGATGAATGCTGGCTGTTCTCTCAAGACTTGACAAGATCTGACATTTCCTTTTGGTTAGTCGTTTTGTCTGTTTTCTTTGGGGACCCAATCGTTTGAAGAGCACCTGCAGCTGACAGTGGTACGACCACTCAACCAAAACAGCTAAACTGAACTATTTTACTTTCGTCACCTGGCTCGCCAAATTCGATGTACCTCGGCATTACTTCTGCTTAGAAACAAAAAGAGAAAAGAAAATATTGACTCTTTTAAACACACAAGGAAGAAAAATGAGAAAGGTGGACGTGAGTAATGTTAACGGAGGATGGCATCTGCCTGGTATCAGTAGGTAAGCAATCATTTCACAATCTACTGTAACTGAGACTCAGAACCTAATGTTCCATATTTTGCATATTTATTGAACAGAATGCTTTTGATCGTTCAGAAACTGTAAAGGATGCCTCACTTTTGAACTTCCTGTGCACCATAAATGTTTAAGTAGTATCCTGTGCTAACAATTTCATCTGACAGCAAGTTGTTCCTACGTGAACTTTTAAAACATATTTTGTTGAACATGCAATGCGTGTTTTTTTTTTTCATTTGTGTTTTGTTCATTTATTCACTTTATTAGTGGCACATAATGAACCCATTTGCTTTGCCAATGTAGGTTATTGTCGGAAAATTCCAACCTTTGAAACCAAATTTGTCCTTTCAAAAGCACTGAGTACATCGGCATTTAGCCCATTTAGATTTGTAGATGACACATTTGATTTAAAAGAGTTGCTCTAGGAGGATATCTCAGGTAAAGTAATGCCTTACCTATAGCTTTTACCTTAGGAAGATTTCACTCCGCCCCCCTCTGCCTCTGGCCGGTCATGTTTAGCACCAGGATGATGCTGATGGGACACTGCACATGGGCCACTTGCCCGACTTGCCTGCCTTCTCTCATTTCTGCCTGTTGTCAACTGAATGTACTTCAAGTTTTTTACAATGTGCCACTGTTAAGCTGCCTCCTCCTACTGGTGCTAAGAGGGTAATTGTATTTTCCCAGAAATTATGAAGCAAAGAATATTAGAATTGAAAACCCTACTCCTCTCTTTATGAATGTACTATATATTGTTCTGTTTGATGTATTCACAACACAATTCTTTGTCATTAATTGGAATTGCTTTTGCCTTTTTGTTGGAGAAATGATCGAGCTTTATAAAAATTGTCTGGAGTTGATACCAGAGGGATTCTTAATTAACTCTCGACGTCACAAAAAAAAAAAAATTGTATATTTTTCTCTGTGCCAATTTGTAAGATATTTTGTAAGTGTATATTTTTCTTAGAAAGTGCTGTGAAGTATTAGTATGTGTGTGAGTGAGAGAGAGAGAATAACCTTTTTTGTGCCTCTGTGGGCAGTGAAAAGGATGTATAATGACAAGCTTTTGGTTTTAAAAACCGAAATATTAAGTAACAAAAAATGAAAAGGGGACAAAAAAAAATCCTACCTTTTGTTGCAAGTTTTGTAAGAGGAAAATTATCCTGTTGTGAGAGTGTTGTGTTATTGTGAAAAACACATATAGGCAAAAAAGTTCAGACAAAAATTGTGAACTATTCGCTGTTTTATAGATTTTCATGTAAATTATTCTTGTATTATTTTATGTTGTATCTGTTGCAAAGGTTTTAAATATTTGTGATCAAGCCTGTATGGTGAAATGTAATATTGGTAACTTGCTGAGTTTTGTAATAATGTTTATGGAGTACATATACAAATTAAAAGGAGATTTTGAATGCTGCCTCTTGAATGTTATCACATTTGTTCCATGACTGTTAATGCCTAAATTAAATGTGAACAAAGATTTAAGTGTAATTACCGCAAGTAAGTGTTTTGAGATTGTTTGAGATTCACTTTTTCCACATGTTGTTTTGCTTTATTCCAAAAGGGACTAAATTCATCATTTTCCTCAATTTTACAAACAATACCCCATAAGTCACACAAGTCGCGGATCTGGCTGGGCCACTCAAGGACATTCACAGAATTGTCCCGTAACCACTCCTTTGTTATTTTGACTTTGCGCTTAGGGTCGTTGCTCTGTTGGAAGAAGAACCGTCGCCCGAGTCTGAGGTCCAGGGCGCTCTGGAGCAGCTTTTCATCAAGGATGTCTCTGTACATATCTGCATTCATCTTTCCCTGGATCCTGACTGGTCTACCAGTTCCTACCGCTAAAAAAAAAAAAAAAAAACGTCCCCACCAGGCTTCACTGCAGAGATGGTAATAGCCGAATCATGAGCGGTGCCTGGTTTCCTCCAGACATGACACCTGCCATTCAGGCAAAAGACTTCACTCTTTGTTTCTCGTGGCCTGAGAATCCTCCAGGCGGGCTGTCATGTGTCTTTTACTGAGGAGTTGCTTCTGTCTGCCCACTACCGTACAGGCCTGAGTGCTGTAGAAGTTCTTCTAGAAGGTTCTCCTCTCTCCACAGAGAAACACTGGAGCTCTGTGGTTCTTGGTCACCTCCCTGACTAAGGCCCTTCTCCCCCGATCGCTCAGTTTGGCCGGGCATCATCCTCCATATACAGATGATGGAGGCCACTGTGTTCATTGGGACCTTCAACGCTGCAGAAATATTTCTGTACCTTTCCTCAGACCTGTGCCTCGATACAATCCTGTCTCAGAGGTCTACAGACAATTCCTTGGACTTCATGGCTTGGTTTGTGCTCCGACATGCACTGTTAACAGCGGGACCTTATTTAGACAGGCGTGTGCCTTGTCATGTCCGATCAACTGAATTTACCACAGGCGGACTCCCATCAAGTTGTAGAAACATCTAAAGGAAGATCAGTGGAAACAGGATGCATTTGAGCTCAATTTTAAGTGTCATGGCAAAGGCTGTGATTACTTATGCACATGTGATTTTTTATTTATTTTAATAAATTTACAAAGATTTCAAACAAACTTCTTTCACGTTGTCATTATTGGGTATTTTTTGGAGAACTTTTAGGAAAAAAATGTATTTAATCCCTTTTGGAATAAGACTCTAACATAACAAAATGTGGAAAAAGTGAAGCGCTGTGAATCCTTTCTGGATGCACTGTATATACATGACATAATAGTTATAATGAGATTATATTATACAGTTTTACATATTGTTATCAATGTACAATATATCAGCATTAAATGACTTGGTAGGGCGAGGGCTTAGTGAAGTTTTCCCATTTCAACTTTGTGATAGCAACTGTCATTACAATATCAAGCTAATGTTCTGGTTGAGAGAATTAATGTTTTCAACAGACTGAAACTATTAAATTCAGTTGTTGGTTTTTAACCACGTTACGTTCTTGATTATTTTGTTTTATGTACGTTAGTACAAATTACGGTTGGATTCAGTTCGATCAGGGGTGTCCAGCCACTGTCCAGCAGAGTTTATCTCCAACCCCAATTAAACACAAACCTGAACCAGCTAATCAAGACCTTTAGGATTACTAGAAACTTCCAGGCTGGTATTTGGAGCTACTCTGCAGGACAGTGGCCCTCCAGGAGTTTGACACGCGAGTTAGATCAGAGGTTTTCCTGCTCCTGAGGACCCACTACTGTCCTGCAAAGTTTATTTCCAAGCTCTCTAGCCCCGCCCACCGATTTCCATGGAACAGTAAATATAGAAACAGAAGATACTGTATCTCTAGCAACAAAACCATAGAGATGCTTCTGAGAATTACTAGACGTTTTGAAGTTGTGGTCTTTGCATTTGTAATCTAAACATAAAGAAAGCGTGGATGAACTTTATTTTTAACGTTCCAGTCTGATCACATTAGTAAGACTCTTGTTTGTTTGTTCTCTTCATTTTACTGCAGAACAGTAACTACATTGGATCTGATGTTTAATGTCTCGACACACAAGTGTGAATAACTTTGTTTTTACCATGTGTCGCTATAGCCTAGTCCAGGGGTTTTCAGACACACATACATGATCACACACACACACACACACACACACACACAGACAGAGACAATTTCCATACCGCAGCAAACCAACCATAATATATATAAAAAATCAAGCAATTTAGATATAAAAGTAAACAATGAGTACCAAAATAAATTGATTGTAAAGAATTAGTAAAATAAACAAATTACAAAGAACGTTTCAAGCAATAGAACAAATAAGACACAAATTAAAATAGTGCTTTAAGTTTTCTAGGTGGATCTTCTCTTCCCTCACGCCCTCCTGCTTTCTTACTCCCAGGATTCTGTGAGGAGAAAACAGGATCTCAGCGCTCCGATACGAGTGAGCTCGCGTCTGAAAGATGCTTACTTTCACATCCAGATCGCCCCCCCATCACAGGCTCTTCTTGAGATTCGCTTTCGAGGGAGTGGAATATCAATATATGCTCCTCCCATTCAGGCTGTCCCTAACACCTCGTACCTTCACAAAGTGTATAGATACGGCTATTTCCCCTCTGAGATAGATGGGAATCCACATTCTAAACTACCTCGAGCTAGTGTCTCATAGATCCCTCCTCCTCAGCCACCAAGAGTGCTTGGTGCTCAGGGTCAACTTTCCCAAAAGCTTACTGTCTCCCAGCCAACGGATTTTATTCCTGGGAACGGTCTTCAACTCAACCCAAATTAGGCTGGTAGTCTCGCTAGAAGATGTCCTGGCCATACAGCAGCTTGCGGCGACCTTCACAGTTGGACCTCTCAGAGCGTTTCAGACTTCATGGCCTCTCCATCTCCGGTCCTACAACTGGGTCTGCTTCACATGCGGCCCCTACAGTTCTGGCAGAAACCCTGCTGGTTCAAGGTTCTGGTTCCGGCAGTGTCCGTCAATGCATTGGAGAAAACGGCGACCATTAATGTATAGAAGATTTTCCTAACAAGCAGCAATATTTTTTAAAATAAACCCCAAAAAAGATTATAATCCGCTTAAAGTTGCGGATTTTAAGCGGACTTTGCAACTATGCTTAGCGTTGCAAAGGAAACTCCGCCTACTGCTTCACCTCTGCCAATTGCTTCCGCAAAAAATACTTTTTGTATTATTATTATTTTTAGTGGAAGTGGCTTATAAGCACATTTTTATTTATTAAAATGTTTATAATAATAGTAACTAGAATGTACATTTCCTGAAGGAAATGTGAATGGTGCTTGCAGTGGCAAAATTCGGCCCTCGGTTGCTAGGGTGTTTCAAGGCGGTTGGTTGTTGTCACAGATAGTTTCTATGGAGTTTTTATAGAGTTCTTGGCATGTTCTCAGGCCACTTTAGCACTTACCTATTGAGTATTAGCATGTAGCTAATCACTGCTAGCATGTGTAGCATGTTGGAAGTCCAGTTTACTTGCATGAGACAAAAGACCCAACAACCATGTCTGTACGATGTTCTGATGCAGAGATATAGGTGTTGCTTATCAGTTGCTAGGGTACTTTGTTTGGTTGCTAGGCAGTGGCTTGGCAGCTGGAAGTGATGATCCTCCAAAGGCTACTTACCAGTATGAATGATATAAACCAGCCCTAAGATGTTCAGGTTTGAAAATATCCCTCTTTGGGTTTGGTTGCTAGGGTGCACTAAATGGTTGCTAGGGAAGGGATAGGCAGTTAACAGCCTTAAACTAATAGACTGCATGTGTGGCCATATCAAAAATGCCATAATCGCGTGTCTCAATGATGTTTTGATTCATTTAAATCCATGTCATCGATTTTCCAATGGAAGTCTATGGGAGTTTTTTCGCCGCTTTTTTCGTCCGCTGTACGAACGTCGTTGGTCCGATCGCTTATAAAAGTCATAGCACACCTCTCCTCAATGAGCAGGTCGATTTGACACCTCATTCATGGGTCTAGGACAAACGGTGCGGGACGAGTTACGCGCCGAAGTTTTGTCCGGCAGAATAACAAGATTGATGCTTGCCTTAGGCAAGCACCAATAATTATCATTATTTACTATTACTAGAGAGGGGCACATTACATTTTGAGACAAAAGGGGCAGGGGCTTGAACATTCTTCTCCAAAGGTGGGATCTTCGAACAGCTGCCCAACGCTGAGGGAAAACCGTACTAGGTATGGTTGAGATACTGATGCTATGCACAGGTGTTAGAGCACCTGTAACTCATATCTTTTTTTTTATTATTGCAGAACTTAAAATTACATACAAGTTCAGGGAAAATACCATGGTTGTATCTTTAACAATGAACAATCATAAACAAAAAAGAATATATCATAGGTTTGTGTACATCATAATATAAGATTAAATACAGAGCACAAAAAAAACACAATGACAAGGTTAAATATCTGAATAATTCATCATAATGCATCAAAAAATATTCAATTATTTTGTTATTTATAGGCCTGATGAATGGAACGACAGTTAAATTCAAGAAAAAGAGCGAAACAAATGAGATTTAAGTCACTTTTGCTTGTGGATGAAAATATTTGCATAGAAAATAAATTAACATATTCAAGAGATTGCGATTTTGGGTTTTCTTAATTAAAAGAAATATCTTTAAGGATAAAACTGTGGGTCACATTAGTAGAGTTGAAAATATAAGAACTGAAATTAACCCCAAATTTATTGGTTACACTACAATCGCAAAATAAATGGGGAGCTGTTTCTTCAACAAGACCACAAAATGAGCAAATTCTATCAAGATATTTACAGATCGATGAATTAAACCTGTCACTCATGTTTTAAGTTGTTGCGCTCGTGATAATGTCGTAGGTCACATGATAACGTGAACATGGCGGATGACTTCCGGATCCCATTCATACTCTTTTAGTGCTGGGTGATTTCTGACGCAGTCTACGGTCAAGTGCAGGGCCGTGCAGGGACATTTTGAGGGGCAGTGGCCCAAACCAAAATAAGGGGCACTAAGGGGGTGGGTTTTTGTTAATACAAATTAATTGAAAATTTTGTGAAGGCCACATTGTACATTATATTGTATTTCTTTACATGGGCGGGATCTGATGGATTTTGTAACTCAAAGTCCTCTGGCTCTTTCTCCCTTGTGTTCATGGCTGTGGTTCTGCCTCAGTCTCTTCTCTTTCTGTCTCACTGTATTGCCTTTGTTTCTCAATCTGAACATTTTCTGTCTCTGGTTCATTTCCAAGGGCTTCACTTTTACTCTGTTGAATTGACTCTGGGTTGGACTCTTGTTTCATCTTAATGTAGAGAATGAAAAACAAACCTTTTACAATCATATATTAAATACAATTGTTAGGTTTAGTGCTAATTCAATTGATGTTGTTGTATTGTAATTACTTTTCCATTCAAATAACTGAATGTCTGTCTTTCTTTTTATCACACTGTCAGCCACCTGTCTGATTTGATTCAATGGGCTCTCCTTCACTCTCTGAGCCTGACTCTGCCTCATCTTCAATAGAAGTATAATTATTATTGATTCAATATTATACAGCATAAATTATATATATATATATATATCGTCATTTAGCAGACACTTTTATCCAAAGCGACTTATAAGGGGAGCAATTAGGGGTTGGTGTCTTGCTCAAGGGCACTTTAGTCATGGTATCAAAGGTGGAGAGAGTGCTGTTCATTCACAATCCCCACTTTCAATTCCTGCCGGCGTGGGAATCGAACCAGCAACCTTCAGATTACAAGCCCGACTCCCTCACCACTAGGCCACAACTACCCTTATACACTATTAGAAGGCCAGGAGTAAAACATTACCGACAAAAATACAAAAACAAACTGCCAAATGACTAATTCTGTGGATCAACCAGTGTCTGTCATGTGTATTGTAATGCATCTACCTGGTGGTTGAGTTGAGAGGGGCACTTCAGCCAATGAGAGCAAAGGGGCAGTGGCTCTAGCCATAGACATAATAAAATACATAGACACCCATGGACCTCTAGATCGTAGTCAACGGCGCCGCCATATTGTGCAGGGCAACGTTCCCATAACGCTCATAACTGGAATTGAGAAAAATGCCTGTCTCGTGAGCTGCTTGGGGCTGTACAAATCTCTGCACAATTGAATACAGGTCTCGGGGAATAACCTTTCACAGGTAAGGCTGAACCTTTGTTTCTGGTTGTATTTGGTCAGTATATAATTATGTTGATAGTAGTCGACCACCGGAGTCAGTCAGAAAATAGCTAGCGATGACGCTAATTAGCTCTGAAAGTTGAGATGATTTATATTATAGTTTTAGTGTGGATATTATCTTATTTTATAAACTAAATTTCCTGAAATTTAAATAGACATCTTTGTTTTCTTAAAACCGACTTTTTAAGACAAGCGCTCGTTTCGGTTAGTTGACTGACATTTTGTGAATTATTGTAACGTTAGTTAGTTGGCTAGCTTACTTTTCTCACACACTGAAGGTTTCCCAGACATTAAGAGCTGAAGAGACGGTGGGAAGTGGCTTTGGGAAGATGGGAAGGTTTTTCCAGCGTGTTTGAGTTGTATTTGACAATTTGCTTCATTTTTCATAATGGTGGTCAATTCTAAACACAAGAAAAGCTCAAATGGGTTGAAACACAGAATTTTTTTTTTAATTTAATGTGAAAATTTAAATGATCTCATTAAGGGCATCTTCACAATTCTTATCCAAGAATAAAGAAGCCAAATATGGGACAAGTCTGAGCTTTGACTATTAAAATAAATATATATTTTTTTAAGTCTACTATCGAGGTTTTAAGATGGAACCCTTTGTACACCACATACATCATAAACCACTGAAATAGGTTGATGAATGTAAACGTTATTTTCGTTTTTATGCAGAAAAAACCGCAGCTCGCCAGTTTACTTGTATTTGTTTACAGTGCAGTCTTGCCCTGAGCAATATGGCGGACGCGTTGACGTATCGCAGCAACGTTCTAAAGCGGCCAATGGGGAATCTATGTATTTTATTCTGTCTGGCTCTAGCCACATGTCCACCCCTCTGTGAATGGCCCTGTAACAGTGACAGCGCGAAATATGAATGAATATAAAAGGTATGTTAAATGATACAGTACAACTTACGCAAATCTCGTGTAATCCATTTTTAAACCGCGGAAAGACGTTAATAAACAATGTGACATAACGTCACATTTACTTCAGAACAAACGCATTCGGTGACAAACCCATTAGTCCGCTAGAAAAATGAACTCTAGGTGGGAGCATTTGGCTTAATATATGCACCATATTACATACCTTTTCATTATAATTTTTAATGTTCTTCAGTATCCTGTTTGATTAAATCTTGTCAAGTTGGCAGCCACCATTTAAATGTTAATTTCATAAAACGAATCCGTACAAATTATTTTAAAGTTAGTAGGCCTACTCATTAGAACTAATTATATATAATAAAATTTCTTAAGTGTAATTTAAGTTTGTATACAAATCAGCTCATTTGAACCTTCGATACTGATCCCCATATATTTTACAGCATTAGTTGATTTTTTTTTCTTGAAAAAATTGCTGTACCTGATAATGCAGTTCATCCGAAATAACTGACATGGAATCGAAATGAAAGCTTGTGTATCAAAATGCATAACTATGATGGTGGACTGGCAGGGAATGATGCAAAACAGAAAACAAAGCCCAAACAGGGTGATAATATTGTGACATACTGATAAGCCTCATCTTTCTGTTAAAGGTGGGTTAAGCCATTTTTCAAAAACGCTGTTGGTCATTGTTGATATTTGAAATAAACCCAAACAAACTCTCTTCATTTCTCCGTCTCCAAAACTCAGCCTCCAGTCCTAACCGAGTGGCAGGCGAGGCGAGTGCACTAACAATGTTTACTTGCACAACTCTCACTATCTGGCCACTGTTACACACACAATGCGAGTGGATGTCTGTTTATCACAGCTGACGCGCAACAATATGCTTGACAAAAAAGGAAGCACAAAACGACAAGGGTACACAGGGGTAAATACAAAGTGTTTGTTGTTTGTCGCCAAAAGCACAGCAGCTCCAGACAACCAATGACACTCAAACCCAAGCTGTGTCTGAAGCTGCTCACTCATTCACTAATCCCTATATAGTGTGTGTACGGTGGCCCAGTAGTGCACAACACAACAAAATTTAAAAAGCAAACATAATTTCGCGACGCTACGAAATCGAGCCAAAACAAAACGGAAATGATCCCGACCACTAGGGGGCTCTCGGGGCTCGGTAAAGGTAGATTTCCCTGCCTCTGTTCTACAGTCGGCAGTCTTATATCGATACCATGATTAATTTTAAGTATGTAAACATTGTATATTGACATAAAAAATCATTCAAATGCACAATAGCTTCATATTTATACCTGTGAATGATTTGACGCGCTACCAAGGCGCATGATGAAGGGAACGTCTGCACCACCGCTACACCACCAAGTGGTTAAAATGTATAATTTGTATTCATTAAAATTACTTTTAACATTTAAAAACAGACATGTTCAAATTCCAAAGCTTGTAGTAGGTTTCTGTTGGTAAGACTGACTTACTACAGGTGACATTTTGACAGTACATACAGGGTATAATTTCACCAGTAGTAGTAAGTCAGTCTTACTAATAGAAAACCACTACAAGCTTTGTAACATGAACATTTAAGTGAATTATATTGAAAGATTTTTATAAAAATAAGTTGTGTTGTGTACATAAAAGGAGGTATTGGCACAATTTCATCTTTAGAAAGTAAGTCTGGTGAACAACAACAACAAAAAAGAAAATATTTTCCTGAAAACAATTGTTTATTGTAAGTACATGAAAGAAGGTATTGACAAAATGTCTCCTGTTGTAAGTCAGTCTCACCGACAGGAACTAACAAGCTTTGGAATTTGAACATGTCTGTTTTTAAATGTTAAAACAAAGTCATTACAATGAATACAAATTATTCGTTTGAACCATTTGGTGGAATTGGCAGACGTTCCCTTCATGTGCCGTGGTGGGGCGCCAAATCATTCACCGGTATAAATATGAAGCTTTTGTGCAAGTAGGGGATTTTGAATTCATATTTCATGTTGATATACACCTTGCTGTTAGTAACATTAAATTGAGTTAATGCCTACATATTTAATAATAAAAATAATATATATAAATTTTTACCATATTGAAATAATTTCATTTTAAATTCACCTACCGGTATATAATAATGTCTCTATATTTAGTAGGTTTTTATTCAAGTAATGATTAATAATAACAGCAAAACAATAGAACAACATGAAATAAACGTTAAAGCAGAAGTAAGAGCGCTGTAAAGTTATCTCTGGATTACACTCGCTCGCAATTCCGCTCCTTTCCCGCGATTTTGGGAAATAGTGCTGTAGAGAGAGTTCAGAGAAAATTGTGTAAGTAGTGAATGAATGTAGGGAATGAAGTCGTTCACTCAGAATTCGGACACCACTACAAAATGGCAATACCTGATATAGTGGACTATATAGTGGATAGGGAGCAGTTTCGGACACAGCTCCAGTGTGAAGCAGAATCAAAGCATGTGTTTTCAAGCCTTCCCGTTTAGCTTTCCAGCGCTGGAAAACTTTTTCTAATATTGACACAGCTCCTAAAGTGCTTGCCCAGTCATAAACCTTCATTCCTGTGATGTTATTTTGACGTCTTCTGAATTTTCTTTTGTTCAAATCTCCCTCTTGCTCATTCTATCTCCTTTACCGTCATAGCCCCCTAATGCTGATTGGTTAGACGTTTGTTGTCCCAGCTAACTTCCAAACAGTGTTTTTGAAAAACATGTAGCTTAGATCAGATGCATAGTACAGTCGTGGCCAAAAGTTTTGAGAATTACATAAATATTGGAAATTGGAAAAGTTGCTGCTTAAGTTTTTATAATAGCAATTTGCACATACTCCAGAATGTCATGAAGAGTGATCAGATGAATTGCATAGTCCTTCTTTGCCATGAAAATGAACTTAATCCCAAAAAAACCTTTCCACTGCATTTCATTGCTGTCATTAAAGGACCTGCTGAGATCATTTGAGTAATCGTCTTGTTAACTCAGGTGAGAATGTTGACGAGCACAAGGCTGGAGATCATTATGTCAGGCTGATTGGGTTAGAATGGCAGACTTGACATGTTAAAAGGAGGGTGATGCTTGAAATCATTGTTCTTCCATTGTTAACCATGGTGACCTGCAAAGAAACGCGTGCAGCCATCATTGCGTTGCATAAAAATGGCTTCACAGGCAAGGATATTGTGACTACTAAGATTGCACCTAAATCAACAACTTATCATCATCAACTTCAAGGAAAGAGGTTCAATTCTTGTAAAGAAGACTTCAGGGCGTCCAAGAAAGTCCAGCAAGTGCCAGGATCGTCTCCTAAGACTTTTGGAAGATGGCCTGGTGTCAAGAAGGGCAGCAAAGAAGCCACTTCTCTCCAAAAAAAACATCAGGGACAGATTGATCTTCTGCAGAAAGTATCGTGAATGGACTGCTGAGGACTGGGGCAAAGTCATATTCTCCCATGAAGCCCCTTTCCGATTGTTTGGGGCATCTGGAAAAAGGCTTGTCAGGAGAAGAAAAGGTGAGCTCTACCATCAGTCCTGTGTCATGCCAACAGTAAAGCATCCTGAGACCATTCATGTGTGGGGTTGCTTCTCATCCAAGGGAGTGGGCTCACTCACAATTCTGCCCAAAAACACAGCCATGAATAAAGAATGGTACCAAAACACCCTCCAACAGCAACTTCTTCCAACAGTCCAACAACAGTTTGGTGAAGAACAATGCATTGTCCAGCACGATGGAGCACCGTGCCATAAGGCAAAAGTGATAACTAAGTGGCTCGGGGACCAGAACGTTGAAATTTTGGGTCCATGGCCTGGAAACTCCCCAGATCTTAATCCCATTGAGAACTTGTGGTCAATCCTCAAGAGGCGGGTGGACAAACAAAAACCCACTAATTCTGACAAACTCCAAGAAGTGATTATGAAAGAATGGGTTGCTATCAGTCAGGATTTGGTCCAGAAGTTGATTGAGAGCATGCCCAGTCGAATTGCAGAGGTCCTGAAAAAGAACGGCCAACACTGCAAATACTGACTCTTTGCATAAATGTCACGTAATTGTCGATAAAAGCCTTTGAAACGTATGAAGTGCTTGTAATTATATTTCAGTACATCACAGAAACAACTGAAACAAAGATTTAAAAGCAGTTTAGCAGCAAACTTTGTGAAGACTAATATTTATGGAATTCTCAAAACTGTACATGCATTAGTGAGTATGGTGGTGATTATGGGGTATTACTGTGAGACAGGTGAGTATGAGGCTGGTAGGGAAAAATCACAGTGTACTCACTACAAAAACTAGACTACTCCACTGAAGTTATGTGAGTGAAATTATATATTTTTTTATCTTGCTGTTTATGTAATTTCTTCAAATTCTCTGTCTATAAATGAGCAAAGAGCCGATTTAAAACAGTTAAGCTAATAAAAGGCTAATAATAATAATTGGCAGGGGATCCCCAGATCACTTGAATTTTGTGTGCCTCCTCTATTTTAAAACCCACAAGCCGCCACTGTTGCCAGAACTGTTCACCAAAACACAAAATGATTGTGATTTTATTATATTCAATGTAAGTGGCGACTGATACACAGTAACAAGGTTGTACTGTTGAGGCTCGTGCAGCTTCTCCTGGAGAAATCGAAAAACAAATGAGAGCAGCAAAAAAATCAAAATGTTTTATAAGATATGATACAGTTAAGCAACATCACAAAAGAGTGCTGTTATTGAAATCAAGATTGAAAATGTGACACTGACTAATATCTTAGAAAAGATCAATTAACAAGTTTAAGTCACTTACGTTTTAGGAATAATACTGTTTTTCATATATTTCAACAGCAAAAAATATAGTTCAGACACATCAGAACTGTACATATCTCACAGCAGCAATTAGTGGTGTTTCAATACAAATGATTCAGCGTTTTGAACGAATCAGTTGAGTCAAATATTCAATGGCCCGTTCATAAATTACTTACTCATTAGACGGTCATTTGCCGCCACCTACTGGCGGTTTAATTTTATACTTAAAAATATTTCCCCCAACATTTCTTATATGTATATTTAAAGAATCTCATAACATTATTTAATGCTTTTGTAGTTTTCAGTGTAAATTATTTAATTTGATATCAATTTATTGATTCTAATTAAATGAACATATCAAACATTTTAAAATAAAGGATGAACCATTCATTTAATCCGATAAGGGAAAAATGTTCTCGGGGGCATTTAAATACGTAAAAGATGATGAGAATATTGCTTCAGAATAAATTATATTCACACCAGTTAAAAAAAAAAAAAACATTTAACTTTTTACTCAGAAGCATAAGACAAGGCTGAGCACTGTTAACACCGTCTATCACATTCACATGTGCCTGAAACCACAGAACCCCCACGAAGACTTTGACATTAACAACAAATGATATTGAACGTGTTTTCTCAACTCTCTTGTTAGCTGATCTTTTTTTTTTTTCTTATTCTATGAACATTTATGAAATTTCTGATTTGCCTGCTTTGATCCAGAGTTAATATGAAACCACTGTTTAGATGGGTCACAAACCTTCAGTTGAGAAGCACCGATTTTGACCGTTTACAATCAAGGACAAAGCATTAAAAGGATTTTAATTTAAAAAAAAAAAAACATTCCGATGAACAACATTCATTTGTGTTCATATCAGGTCATTAATCATCCTTGTTTGCACTTCCTATCTCACAGTCCCTCACATTCCTTCCCTATCCGATCACTGTCGTGTTATGTTGTGTTTGTACTGCCCGCCCGCTTGGATTATTATAAAACTTTGCCGTGTTGCACTATATTCTTCTGGCTTTGCCTGTTTCCCTGCAAGAACCGTGATCGGACCACCCTACATGGATGATCAAGCAATGTTCATCGCCGTGGCTCTTTTGATTACAGCAGGGACTTTGTTCAGTTAGCCTTGAACAGCTCCCTAGACGTCGAGACCCTGTGGACCTTGTTCTGTATCGGGCCACACTCAATCAATTCATCGACCTCTCAGACACCACCGGACTTGACTGGAGGAAGACCGCCATCCGGTGTCTGGAGAGAGTCGCTTCTCGATCCGTATCCAGACCCAGACCAAGTTCCACCATTGACGACCGTAACGGAGTCATCTGAGCCCCCCACAGAGACAGGGGAGTTACTCAAGGTGACGAGTGAGACAGAAGAAAGGGAGGAACTCCCCAGAGAATCTGACCAGGGGTGTGAGCCAGTGCCATCAGCAGCTGAGGGAACGAAAGCAGAGCATTTACATTTACATTTAGTCATTTAGCAGACGCTTTTATCCAAAGCGACTTACAAGTGAGGAAAACAAACAAGCGATTCTTCATGAATTGGCAAATAACACAGGAAGTGCTCACAATACAGAGCACTGGACTTCATCTGGGACTTGTTGATTTCTACCTTATCCCAGCAAGCATCAATTTTTTTTTTCAGTTATGAGAACTGTTGGGACTTGTATCAATCTGTATGTTGAGATTTACCATTGTGTAATGACAGCAGTCAGGATACTATGAACTTTGATTTGTCTGTCTGTTCAGATTTACCACTGTTTAAAGACAGCATAGGGGGTATAGACTGGTCATTAACTTTCACTGTCCTGTATTAACTGTGTTCCTGACCGTGGCCTTCTCAAGTCTCCTATCGATGCCACCCCAGTACTCAGCCAGTCCTCCAGCCTCATCGCTACCGGTGGTTTGCAGCCCCACTTTGATGTCGAGCTGCAGGTCATGCAAACACCAGCAGCACCTACGAACGTGGATTATACAGCTCCGCCTCTGGCGTCTGATCCCTTTGCTACACATTCGGCTCCACTTGAGACCCTCGCACTTGCGGCTCAACTGGGTTCCCTCGTCCTGCCGGCTCCCCCTTGGTCAGTCGTCCCACCTCTTCCGCCACGGACTTGCGGGCCGTCCGTTGCACTCCAGCCCTCAACCCCTACGGCTACAGCGGGTTCCTGTGGGTTCGGTCGCACTGTCTTCGCCTCAGCCTCTCCAAATTTCCAGCTCCACCTCCTTGGTTCGTCACCGTTCCTGCACCTTGGTCTCCACTGCCAGCGTCTCCGCTCAATACCATTGGCCTTCCGTCTGTGCCTTTGAGTCCACCAGCTCCGTCTCCCAAGGTCGTCCCACAACTCAGCCACTTCACCACCTTGGCTCCTCCCTCCCTCGACTCCACTGTGGGCTGTCGACTCTGGAAAGCTCTGGGTCTGTGCCTTCGGACACCCTCCATCATCGCCGCAGGGTCTCGTCGTCCATCTGCCAGATCTCTTTGCCTCATCCTCATCCACTTCCTAAACCTCCTCCACCGCTCCCTCTTTCTTCTGCCAGTTGCGGTGCAAGGTTGCGCCTTTTTGGAGGGATTATGCTGTCACAGTTGTGTTCTGTTTTGTTATCATGGATTTTTAGTTTTTCATTCTCATCATGTGTGCCTTTGTTCTGCTTTCCCGCTCCTCATTTGTGTTCATATCAGCTGTGGTTCATTAATCATCCTCGTTTGCACTTCCTATATAAGTTGGTTTCTCACATTCATTCACTGTTCTATCACTGTCACATTATGTTGTGTTTGCACTGCCTGTCTGCCCGTTTGGATTATTATTAAACTTTGTTGTGGTGAACTATATTCTGCCTTCGTCTGTTTCCCTGAAAGCACTGTGACAACTATGCTACCACATGGGATTTTCAAAGGTGAACCTCTGGGACAAGAATGATACACTTTTATGTAAATTTATTTGAGGCTACAGAACCAGGTTCATTCAAGAAATAATGTTTTTGACTCTTACGAAGGTCTTTTTAATTAAAATCTATACTACTATAATATTATGGGTAATATTAAATGCTCAACAAAAAATTAAAATGTCTGTCTTCATTGCCTCACCCTCATGTTATTTAAAACCTGAATTACAATCTTCTGTAAATCACAAGATATTTTAAAAGTTGAATGGACCCCACTTACTTTCAGTGTATGGAAAATATCATCTTTGTTCCACACAAAGAGAAGAGAGGTAAATACAAATAATAGGGAGTGAAAAACAGGTTTGGTTTTGGGATAAACCTATAAGTGCCCTCCTGTTTCTCAGATTTTTTTTTCTATATAAAATGCATGCATATGGGGAAAAATACTTGTGCTCCCTGATCTGTATATATATATATATATATATATACAGGGTTGGGTAGGTTACTTTTAAAATGTATTTCATTACAGATTACAAAATACATGCTTTAAAAAGTAACTTGTAACATATTTCGTTACATTACTCAAGTTTAGTAACTTAATCTAAATACTTTTGAATACTTTGGAATACTAATAAGTGTGGAACAAACACTAAAAAGAATTTTCCTCAGAATTGCGTGATATAAAGCTGCAATTGCAAGTTATAAAGCTGGAATTATGATATAAACTCGCAATATTGAGAAAAAGTCAAAACTATCAGATATAAACAATATTGAGAAGTCAAAATTATGAGATATAAACTCACATACTAAATTCACAATTGCAAGAAAAAAAAAGTCAGTATTGCAAGTTTATATCTCCCAATTCTGACTTTATAACTTGCAATTGTAAGTTTAAATCTCGCAATTCTGAGAAAAAGAAGTCAGAATTATAAAATGCAAACTCACAATTGTGAGGGGGGGAAAAAACTGTGAGGAAAAAGTTGCAGTGACGAGTGAATTATAAAATGACTCACAAACAACCATCACAAAACATGAGAACAGTCGTGGATCACCAGGTCATGACAGGACAGTTCAGTTGACAGTTGACTTTTTTTTTTTTTTTTTTTTTTTACAAATTCAGTCATTTTGTCTGGTTCAGGACAGAACTAAATAAGAATAACAACATTTTTATGATCTCTCTTAAAAGTATTAAAATGTTGATGAAACTGAACTCTATAGTCAGAGAATCACCAATTGCTGTTTAAATGACATTAAAATTGAAAGTAATCACTTTGATAATCTAAAACACTTTTCAGATGTAACTGTAATCTGATTACCACCCATTTGAAATGTAACTGCAATGAAATACAGTTACTCTAATTTTGTATTTTAAATACGTAACTAAGTTACTTGTATTTCATTACTCCCCAACCCTGTATATATATATTTATATATTCAGATATATTCAGAATAGTTCTGAATTGTTTTAAGGCGCTGCTAATAATCTTGAGTCTGTGAGAATATTAAAGTCAGCAAGAAACGTAAGTTGCATTTGTCTTTTCCTAAATAGCAAATCTGTTGACAATATTAAAATGATTTTCCTTGTTTACCACATGTTTTGTCTTCATGTGTCTCTTTACAAGCTCCTGACATTTAGAAACAAACTGTTAAACGCAATTAATAACTTAAATTTGCATTCGCATTGTATTTTTGTACATACCTTGATCAATACATTTCACTGCATTTTTTGAAACCTTGACAACATTGAACCCACAACTATGGGTTTGATATATTTCTGAGGCACACGGACTAATAAAAGAGTCTGATAGAGGCAGTTTCAGCGAAAATAAGAAATAAGCCACATGAGGTGATTTAGTGATACAGTGAGTTGTTTTCAGGAATGGCACAAAAGCTGATGTTTACACAACGCGACTCTTGTACTTCAGCGTTAAATAAGGACTTTTAAGTTGTATTACGTTTCCGTACGATTCCGCACACCGGAAGTAGATTCATGCTGAAGAGACACTTGAGAAAATGAACTCCTGAATACCTGTCAAGATTAACACTTATAAACATCTACAAGGCACATAAGGGAGTTGTTACTAGATAAGGCTTCGACGGGTTTACTAAGGTATTCTTATATGTGTTTCCTTATTTCACCGGTCAGTTATTGTGAGCGTCGAAACGACGGAGGGCTCGCTGGCTGTTTTTATCTCACAGCCGTGCTAACATTAGCTTTGCTTTAGCTTAGCATGATCGAGAAAGCTGTTTCTCCATAGTCTACGCGAGCAGAGCTGAGCCCAGCTTGAGCTCATCCTTCAGCTAACATTAGCCTTCACCCGTTCCCTCAGTTCACGGTTGCTTGAGGTTTGTCGTCACACATTACGAACTATACCGTCGCTGTAATATCGGTAATATTGGTCATAACAGCATGTTACTGAACTCCCTTACATTTGCAATGCGTTCATTGTTCTAATTATATGAACCGTCGATGATACACGTAAACGATATTTGCTCTGAGAACCCTGAGCATTAGCCTGTTTAGCTCGCTGATGCCATTTTGTTTTCAGTCAGCTCATTATATCTGAACAGAGACCCGAGAGATCACAGACAAACTCACGACATTTCGCAGTATATCGAGACGATTGTTCTAGACACCGAGCACGGTTATGTTCTAACCAGTTTTAGTAGCTACAGGCTACATTAAAAAGACATAAACAGGAACCGTGTGGCCGGTATGATGGTGATCGTACTATAGTGAAGCCATGGTACTGGATAATTGCTATTTTCGTTTATTATATAGTTACATGCTGCTCATGTTGGATTAAATACAACGGCTCTTGCGTCAGTGTATGTGTCTATTGTGTGTGTTTCGACTGATTGACTCTGTGTTGTAGTTGGATCTGACATCTGGGTCGCAGTGATGGAGGGTCAGGATAATGCAGATCAGGGCAGCAGTGATCAGTCTGAAATACAACGCCGAAGACAACTGGACCGTCTGGACAGAGAAGAGGCCTTCTACCAGTTCGTCAACAATCTCAGTGAGGAAGACTACAGGCTCATGAGAGACAACAATTTGCTTGGCACACCTGGTAAATCCTTTTTCTTTTGTTTTGCTCTTTCATGCTGCAAGACTACAACTCATGGCAAAAGTGCTTCATTGAGACATTTTACTCATTGCATGTGGTGGAACGGAGCAGGGTCTTTCCTAACTTATCCAGAGCTCCTGGCTCAAATGTTTAATTTTGTCAACATTTTTTCTGAAGAAAGATAAACATGCATAAGTAATGATATCCTAAATTATTAAATGCAATGAATATTTATGGAGTTATTCACTGTTTTATTTTATGTTATTCACTAAAAATTAAATCCAAATTACAGGGGGGAGAAAATGACTTGAAATGTGGCAGAATCATTATTTCGTTGAACACATTGATTGTTGGGCTTAGTTCTATTAGTAAAGTCTGTTGAGTTGAACAGTTTTGCGTATTTTTTTCTTCAAGAGTTTGCATGCCTTTATTACTCAAAGTAACAAAGAAATCTCAGTATGTGTTTAGATTCTGGTTCTGAAACTTTTCTTTTGGTATCTTCATTTTTAACCAGTGAAATTATGTACAATTTATATGGCTGGGACAGTACGCCTATCTCCCTATCCGATGCGATCACGACGCTTGGGTACAGTTATGAAATCAGGTCTCCGAATGACTTTTCCACTGGTTGCACTGGTGCTACCAACTTTCTCAGTTTGTCGCACCAGCACGTGATTTGGTCTCGCCACCTTAATTTTTTTTAAACAATTTGGGATTGCATCTTGATGAATAGTTGTCTTAATCTGCATTCCCTAGTTTTGCACTGATGTAAAAAGACTGACAGTGACACGAGACCTCAAAATGTTTTGATCTTTTAACTATCAAATGAAAACTAGGGATGCTCCGATCCGCAGACCCGGGATTCCATATTGGCCGATACCGATCCGATATTCAAATAATAATAATAATAATAATAAAAAAAGATAATAAAGTGTGTCATTCTTTTCGTTCATTTGTGCAAGGCATCAGGCTTGACTTAAACATTACTTTACTAACTTAAAACAAAACAACAAATAGACACAAATGTAGTGAATTATTTATTAAATAATTGTGCATCAGAGCAACAACTGTAAATAAACCTGTAGGTTCACTAGCTTGGTAGACATTCAAAATGTCTATACTGTCTATACAAAATTCAATACTCTGCATTGAAAAGTTCAAAGCTCAAAGGGAAGATATATTGATGTGTGTTGTATTACTGGTATCTTTAGAAACATTTGAATCATCTTGAAGAGAGTTTCATTGTGTTGACTCTTGTAGCCGAACGCAGTTTGAATGCTGACAGCCGCAGCAGAACTCTAATTTAACGACTTAAATATTCATCTGTACCTCACGTTAAAGTATGGAATGGCTTCAGAACATTTGGAATATAGTGTAAGAAAACTTTATGGTGCATTTATGTTAACAATAACACTGTAGTAAACGCACAATATTGGATTTGGTTCCATCCCGTCCGGCCGTTACCTGATCTGAGTATCGGATCGGCGCATCCCTAATGATAACCATAAACTATCAAACTATATAAGACGCATGTATGTTTTTTAATGTTTGATTGAAATCAAAACCTGTGCTCTCGTCATCATTTGTGTCTGAGTATGCTGGCTCGCTGGCTTGTCCTTTCCACCAGCATCCTCGCCCTCCGCACTTTTTTTTTAAATAATGTAATCTGCTATTGATCTCTTCATTTTTAGATGACTTAATTCCTAATTTGTGCATTTTATCATCAGTGTACCAGACATATGCAAGTTGCTTGCTGCGATAGTCGGTGTTACCGGTGTTCAGCCGCGACACCGGTCCCCAAAACCATTTATTTCAGTTAGAGAACAGACACTTCAGTTAAAAGCTGAATGTGTTGCTAAATGGAGCGTGAGCCGAATGAGAGACCAGCAGCATGAGTAAGAATTAATTTATCACGAGAGTGAGGAGCTGACTGACAAGATGATGGTGGATGATTTGGTTTCATGGCCAATCGTGGCCTCGAGATCAACTAAGTGAACTGAACATGTCCTCTCCCGGTCACCGTAGCCAATAATCTCTATCGGCTGATGAAAGCTATTATGACTATCGGCCATTGGCTGATTGTTTAAAAACAGCCGATGATCTGGGCCGATTATATCCTGTCCGTCAAAAGGGTGCGAAAAACGTGTTAAACTCATACTATGTATGAAGAAAATCTCTCCTGTGTTAAATGTAGTTAACGAGACTAACGCATTAACTTTATATATATATAAATCGTGACGTTAAAGCAGGCTCTATTTGACTCAA
Organism: Opsariichthys bidens; assembly: GCA_037194245.1. NCBI lineage: Eukaryota > Metazoa > Chordata > Actinopteri > Cypriniformes > Xenocyprididae > Opsariichthys > Opsariichthys bidens. The sequence goes on along the minus strand of CM074308.1, from coordinate 2,523,554 downwards.
TGAATACCCGTAGTTCAAGCCAGGGTTGCCAGGTCTGTTTTTTTTTTGTTTTTTTGTTTTTTTGCTACATCGAACATTATTTGTAGTGCCTCCCTTCTCGAAGAGCTTTGTGCTTTATGACTTCTGATAAGAAACAGTCTTGTTTGAATCTCGGAAGTCGTCAGTGAAACAGCTTGTGAACTGTCACATAGGGTCACATTTTTCTCATGAATGTTTTCACACAGTTCCATTGTTGGCTATTAAAAAAAACACTGAGAGAGGAGCTTATTTTTTTGAGCGGTAGTAATCAACACCGAATATTCAAAGGTTTGGAGGGAGGGGGCTGAACATATTCTTCTCTCTAATAATGGAGAGTAGAAAGATGGTGTGGCCCCTTTAAGAGCTGCGTGCTTCCGGCTGAACTGTCTGCATTTTATGTGCGACTCGAGCACTGGATGTGTTCTTTCTGTTTTTTGTCGCTCGTTTAAAGTTACTTTCTTTAAGTAACGCTGGATAGCGTAACATTTGCGACAGACTGTTACACGAGTTTCGTGGGGAATCAAGCGCCAGTTGTGAAATGTCAATTGCCTTCGTGAAGTCTGTCTGGTATCAATAACTCAATCTGAGTGAGCTAATGTATATCTCTTTGCTCAGTACACAATGTGTTACAGCAGGAATCTCTGTGTGTCTGTCTGTCTGCATGCATTTTGATTATGTCAAGACTTCACATGTGGCGGGTGTGTTGCTGCGGACCCAAAGGAGTGCAGTGTCGCATTTGGTGCAATATGGACATGCGACACATTCAGAACTAATAAACATCAGAACTAGCTGAAAGCGGCGCACCTCACGCGGACCGGGCTTATATGCTCCGAGAACAGACAGTGCACTAGTGATACAAAACAAAGGTCGGTTATAAAAGCAATACTTTTAATAAGGGAGCCTAACATTTTTCTGACAAAACAAAATCACTCCCAAATCAGAAATTAGCACAGCAATTACTGACACAGTAAAGTCTAGGCTATTTAAATAAATGAACAAACTAAATAAAGAACACACAGTCCCATTAAAATCTCACGTTTGAGTTTTAACAAGCTCCTGTAATTGGCAGGGAAATTTAGTATCAATGGATCTCTAATTATCAATGTACGTTTGAATAAATTTGTGTTTATAACACACTAGTTAAATGTTTATATGTTAAAAAAAGAGTATAAACAATTATTTCATTGAATTTATTATAACATTATTATTATTATATAAAATGTATAGATTAAATGTCAGTAGCATACAAAACTGTTCATTTTAACCTTTACTATTATAGTAATGTACCAGCTGGGGTTCCCTGTTTAGTTTACAGCATTAGTTGAGAGAGAAATTTGATTTTCCTTGAGAAAATTTGCCATTTACCTGATGCATATGATATCGAATGTAATTGAATCGCGAGCGTGAGAATCGAATACCTCAAACGGAGTGTTTTCATGGTGAAAGTAGGCCTAATTGTTTTATTGTCAATCATGACTGACTGGATGAATTTTTGTTTTCATCCAGTAAGCGAGTGTCTTTTGAACTTCACTAAACGAATGCACATGTGCCGCTCAAACCAGCAACACATAAGAGCAAACGATCATCTAATGTTTGATGGTTGTCCAACATCAGACCACATTTACAGCATCAAATTCATGTCGGATGTGAATATATGCAGGTTAAACATTTTAGGTTTCTTCTCATGTAAGCGCATATATCACTTTGAGAAAACCAATGAAAAACAGAGAGAAAAAAATATTACATATGACTACTGTTTACCGAAAATAATGCTGCATGCAAATAACATGTATGTTATTTATGGTCTGAATAATCATTTGGAAGGAGGTCTGGAAAAGGTGTGGAATTTTGAAATGGAAAATGTATGTCAAAACCTGTCAAAACTCCTAGAGTGTTTTTTTTTTTTTTAAATAAATACTCTAGAACATGAGGAAAAGTTGAATGATACACTTATACATGATGGTGCAGGTTTATATCCATAGAATAATGATGTTGTCGTGTTTATAAAGTTATTTTTACCACCCTGTAATTTGGCTCCAAATCTGAAGTGATTTGGAAGTGATCTGACTCTGTTTCTTTCGTCATAAAAAATAGGAACAAAATCAAACATTTGAGCTGGGGAAGTTTCCGAAATTTGGTCGATTTGACATGGAACCAGCCGTTGTTATTTTTTTTTTAAATTTCTATATTTATTTCAGAATAAATTTTGTATTTTAAATTGAACAATTTAACCTTCAGTGTAAAGCAACATGACTGCTTGCTGTATGGCTTATTATAGCAAATATACAGACCACTTGAACGGCGCGCGAGTACCAAATTGCTCTTAAAATGTCAAACACGCACACGTACAAAATTAAATTGGAATGTAGAACCATCTCAAGGATGATCAGAAGAAATGGACAGCACCTGAGATAAATATGAGTGTCACAGCAAAGGGTCTGAATACTTGGGACCCTGTGATATTTCAGTTTTTATTTTGTAATAAATCTGCAAAAATGTCAAGAAATGTATTTTTCTGTCAATTTGGGGTGCTGTGTATACATTGAGGAAAAAAAATGAACTTAAATGATTTTAGCAAATGGCTGCAATATAACACAGAGTGAAAAATTTAAGGGGGTCTGAATATTATTATTGTGAGCATATGGGGATCTATGAATATGCCAATTAGCCCCGCCTCCACTCTTTCGCGCAAGCTTACTGAAGTAAATGCTTCACAATGGTATCGTCAGTGGAGAAACGCATATAGTTCATATTAACATCGTAATATACATCATGCACTATTTTGCTAAATGCCGATTTTTCATAACAACAGAAAAATATACTTGGAAAACCTGGCTCCTCTTCTTCAGAACGGTCACATTGATGTAATTGGTGACAAGGTATTTTGTGACTTCATAAACGGCAGTGATTTCAAACCACGTTTCTGAAACCATCTTTAGATCGCTGCAGTTTTTAAAGAGAAAAATACTCCGCAAAGGGTGTTGACCTATGAATTTGCACTTGGTTCGTCTTAAAGCATATTAAAAACATATACATATAAACATTAAAAACTTGGTTTCTACCACAGGATTTACTACGATCAAGCCACTCAGGCTTGTAATTATTACAAGTTTGGAACATTGTTTGATGTTTTTTTTCCCCAAATAAATGCACGTCAGTCTCTTATCCCTTGTAGAGATGTATCAACATTTACTGCGATTGAGCCACTCTAAACACAGTCCTGCGCTTTAACATGAAACGCGCTGAGCATACAATCAATTAAAACAAACAATGAACAATGCAATGATCTTTATTTCGGTTAATCATGCGGCCCTACAGTAACTAGTAGATTGGGTTGTTTGCTCCCATTTGAACTACAGTTGTTACAGCACATTAAGAGCGTCTAAAAAACATTTTTTTTAATTGTTGAAATTTTGGTGCATCACTTAACACAGCATAACATATGATGTGAACTGAAAGCAAGCCTCAATAAATTTGAGAGCTACACTATATGGGCAAAAGTGAAGCTTGCATGCAGCTACTCGGCCATGGAAACCCATTCCATGAAACTCCCACTTGCACGATTTTTAATGCTAGTGGAAGTTTGGAACTCTTCAGGTATGGCATCAGCAGAGCATTGCCGACCAGGACTCCAGACTAATTGTTCCACTGGTTGCACTGGTGCTACCAGCACCAGCACATGATTTGGTCGCACTTTCTTTTCTTTTTTTTTTGCTACAACATCGGATTAATCAATGCATGCTTGATGAATAGTCCTCTTAGTCTTAAATATATTAAATCACAATGGCTGATGGCCGATATATATGTATAATTTATATTTATTTTAATTCATATTTAATAAATTATAAATATGAAAAGTATGAAAATTAAATTAATGAATATATATAAAGCCTTAATAATTATATATAAAACCTAATATATATATTTAGATCACGTTTCCAGTGAATCTTCACACTTCAGAAAATCTCACTGTTGTATTCGAATAAATCTGCAAGGTCTGTGAAATTAAATGTTAATTAGATATTCAGAGATTTGTTTTAATATATTTGTGTATTTGCTGAATGTTGAAGGTAAATGAGAAAATATTCAACTTTAGTTTGCCTTTCTGTGACTAATAATATAAAAGCAAACACTGTACTTTCAACCATTCAGTTTGCTTGCTTTCTTTGTTGTGGTTGGTCAGACAAAATAAACCAAAAAATTTCAGTTCATTCACATTTGAGTCTATTTTCCCTAGTCAGTTTTTGAGTTCAATGAAGCAGCGATTACGCAATTTAAGCAATGATGCTACGTTTGAATTTTCGCGACAGAGATGTGCTTATATACATTATCTTGACAACACTTTTTGACATTGACACTTTTTGGCCAAACATTTATTGAAGAACTCTGGTGTAAGCCATCGCTGTTGAAGTAACTTGGTGCCTTTCTACCTGTGCGCTCATCATCAGTTGTGTCTGTATGCTGGCTCGTCCTTTCCACCAGCATCCTTGACCTCCAATCTTTGTTTTAAAGTATTCAGCTATTGACCTTTCCATTTTTATAAGGCTTAATTCCTAAATTTCCTGAATTCCTAATAGGCACGTTTCATCATCATTGAGCGATGCGCGTGTACATTCACTCTCTAGCGGTTAATAAATAGAACTGCATGTGTCTTGCGGAAGAACATTGTAGCCGGAACTACTTCTCTCTGTTTGTCTATGACGAGTCACGCAGGTACTGTGATACTCCGCAGCCGAGCTCGATCTGAAATAGTCTGAATATAAACACTTATTATAGGCGTACCGTAGTGATTCAGGATAAGACAAAAACACGGTTTGGAAAATGGTTTCATGATGTACTCGTTCATTATATAAATTTTGTTCATTTTGGATACAAAACGGTTACGGACGGCAGCAGCCGTGAATAACATGATCATGCACTCGCACAAATACGACCACATAAAATTTTTACTCGCACATCCTCAAAAAATGATCGCATATGCAAGCATTTTAGTCGCAGTCTGGAACCCTGCCGACTTTTATTAAAGTTTACGAACTGAACCTGTTTTGTGACACTACACTTTCCCATTGATGTTATACCTTTGTGTCAATGGGTCTGATTGGAAAAAGCTGATTTAAATAATTAAGAGGTGTGTCCCAATACTTTTGTCCATATAGTGTACATCATCTTTTTTTTTAAACCACTAGAGCACATTCAGCTGTCTTGTGGTTTTGATTCGGAAATTACATTGAGACAACGGGGTCTTTCACGGATTCCCTTCTTAGACATATTCCCATTTAGCTTTGCATTTTATTTTAATCGTTTGCCTGTTGTTTCTGTGCTCAGAAACAAGTAAACAAACAAAACATAAACTTATGAAGCCACCCAATCATTTTATGTCCCAGGACAGTGGAAAGGAATGTTAATTTGGAGCATCCTTTAGCCGTGCACCCTGCCAGGAGATGGCATTGAATGGACATTTCTTGTCCTGGTAAGTCCGGTGGTTTTCAGTACTGTCCTGTGCTGTTGCTGTTTAATGAGTCTTTCTGGAGAACTACTGCATAAAGGCTAGATAATTCATTTAGTTTATAATCTCATGTTTGACGCAAAATTCTGCATATCCAACTTCATCGTTAGACATGATACTATTGGAGTGGTATCTGAGGTATTACGTCACAAAAACAATGCCATTTGAAATGTAATGTATTGCAAACTGTTACACATTTTGCCCCCGTATACACCTGATATTAAATTCCTATGTGAGATTGGATCATCAGATTTCACTTGACCACTTGTTAATTTTGTATTTTGTAAACTTTCGTTATATTTTGTCAACAACATTTTTTTTTTCACCGATGAAAATGAAAATCAGTTTTGACTGACAAACTGTCAAATCTGTCATTTATCAACAACAAAAACGAGACTACGATGATTCAGAGGGGAAAGATATTCAGAAAATCGGAAAAGTAAAGTGCCGATCTAATCTCGGGAAAAGGATAACGCTGCACAATTGCGCGTCCTGCAGGCTCGCGTAGCAGCGCTTCAGACTGCTTCAGTTGGTCGCAATCTATGAAAAGCGAACTTTTATGTCAGGCGATTGCTTATGAACTAATGTTGATGACAAGACACCGTTTACTATACGATGTTTGCATGGTAATGTTTTTGACCGTTGTAAGAGAGCATATTTTATCTCCCTCATCTGAACTTGAATGAGTAGCCTGATACAGAAGGCTACAGTGCATACATTTCAAAATAAGAATCATAATGTATTTTGAGCTGGTTTACAAATAAAAATCACACATTATAACCTTTTTTTTTCATGGTCATTTTTTTTTTTTTTTTTTTTTAATACAATATACTATTTAATTTAATTTTCATTTAATTCATAGTTGGCTATAGCTTCTGTCACAGGAAGAAAAGACTAAGAACATTATTTGACACATTATCCAATAAGTATCAGGGTTATTATCGTTAACTGAACCTAAACCACAAAAATCTTTAATTATTTGAAACAAAACAAATGTTAACTGTATAAAATAAATAAAGCTTAGCTTAATTTGATGTACTAAAATAACTAAATAAAAATAAACTATATAGACACTAAAAAGCCAAAACTAAAAGACAAGTACACAAAAAAATTGCTAAAATTTGTAACACGCATATATATATATATATATATATATATATATATATATATATATATATATATATATATATATATATATATATATATATATCCCCTACTGATTTTGTTAGTTTGCCCACTAATAAAGAAATTATTTAATATGTGTATGTATAGAATTTTTATGGTAGGTATATTTTAATGGATAAAGGTAGAGTATCAAACAAAAAAATCCAGAAAAAAAACACATTATATAAAGCTTATAAATTGATTTGCATTTCAGTGAGTGAAATTAGTATTTGATCCCCAAGCAAAACATGATTTAGTACTTTGTGGAGAAAGCACAGAGGTAAGATGTTTCTTGTAGTTGGTCACCAGGTTTACACATATCTCAGGAGGGATTTTGGTCCACTCCTCTTTATAGATCCTCTCTAAATCCTTAAGGTTTCTTGGCTGTCGCTTGGCAACTCGAAGTTTCAGCTCCCTCCACAGATTTTCTGTAGGATTGAGGTCTGGAGACTGGCTAGGCCACTCCAAGACCTTAATGTGCTTCCTCTTGAGCCTTTGCTGCCTTGGCAGAATGTTTTGGGTCATGGTCATGCTGGAAGACCCATCCACGACCCATCTTCAGTCTTCTGGCTGAAGGAAGGAGGTTCTCGTCCAAGATTTTATGGTACATGGCCCCGTTCATCAGCCCCTCGATGTGATGAAGTCGTCCTGTACCCTTAGCAGAGAAACAGCCCCAAAGCATAATGTTTCCACCTCTATGCTTGACTGTAGGGATTGTGTTCTTGGGGTCATAGTCAGCATTTCTCTCTCTCCAAACACGGCGAGTTGAGTTGATGCCAAAGAGCTCAATTTTGGTCTCATCTGACCACAGCACTTTCTCCCAAGCCTTCTCTGAATCATTTAGATACTCATTGACAAACTTCACACGAGCCTTTGTGTGCCTTTTTAAGTAGGGGGACCTTTCAGGCAGTGCAGAATTTCAATCCATTGTGGCGTAGTGTGTTACCAATGGTTTTCTTAGTGACTGTGGTCCCAACTGCCTTGAGATCATTCACAAGCTCCTTCCGTGTAGTTCTGGGCTGATCCCTCACCTTTCTCCTCATCATCATCCTTACCCGATGAGGCGAGATCTAGCATAGAGCTTCAGACCGAGGGCAATTGATGGTTATTTTGTAATTCTTTCATTTTCGAATAATCGCACCAACAGTCGTCTCCTCCTCGCCAAGCTTCTTGCGGATGGTCTTGTAGCCCATTCCAGCCTTGTGTCTACAATTTCTTCCCTGATGTCCTTTGACAGCTCTTTTGTCTTTGGCCCATGGTGGTGGAGAGGTTTAAATGGAAGATACAGATTCTTTGGACAGGTGTCCCTCACACACATAATGAGCTGACATTAGGAGTACTTTATTAAAGTGACGGGACTAATCTGTGTTCGACATGGGCACATAAACAATCTGTAGGAGGCAGAATTCTTGCTGGTTGGGAGGGGATCAAATACTTATTTCACTTGATCAAATCCCAATCAATTCATAGCCTTTACATAAAGGGTGTTTTCTGGATTATTTGGTTGATATTCAGTCTCTATCCATTAAAATAAACCTACGATAAAATTTATAGACTCCATTTCTATATAAGTGGGCAAACTAACAAATTCAGCAAGGAAATTAAATATTTCCCTCACTCTGCATTGTCTTTTGTCAAAGCTTATGATTATACAATTTTATTATTTTGTTATTTTCTCTATAATGAAGTAGTGTGTGTTAAGTGGATTTTGGTTTGTGTTTAACACATAAGAGTGGCCATCAGTTCATACTGTATATATGAATTATACATTTTATGGCCTTTTCAGTGATTGGCCAGTTTGTTGTGATTATTTCAGTAATTTACTGAATTGAATAAATTACTTTTAATATTTAAAGGTGTTAACTGTAATCTTATGCTGCAAAATGACTAACAAAGTATTAAATTAAATGAAGTCCCTAAAATAGACAATCATCATAATCAATAAAGCTCTACAACTGAAAATTAATCTGCATAACTGCAATTATTTTTTTAGACAATTGTTGGTCAAATTTCATAATTGTGACAGCCCTAACGGTAATCAGTTTATTTCATTGGTCTGATTGACCAATAACCCTAACCCTAATCCTGACTTTGCCCTAGGTTACACATCCCTGCAAATCCCCACTTTTTCTCTGTTGTCACAAATGGTAACTTATGTTTTTTGATTAGGTGAAATTACTGCAGATGAACTGTTGAGCCGCCTTCGGCAGGTAAAGGATGGCCCGGAGTCACCTAGCAATGGCACCACTGAGGAAAGGAGGGAGGGGCCTGGTGGTAAGTCAGTTGTATATTGCCCAGTTAGTATATAAAACTCATATTATCTAGTTGTCGTTACTTGTGATTCTGCCCTACTCTGATATATTTCTTGTTATTCTTAGCAACAGAGGTGGAGGGCAATGAGGAAAATCCCAGTGGGGAGACCCTTCTTGACTGGCTCAACACAGTACGACAGACGGGTAATACAACAAGGAGTGGTTACCGTGGTAACCAGTCATGGCGGGCTGTGAGCCAAACAAATCCCAATAGTGGGGATTTCCGTTTCAGCTTGGAGATCAATGTCAATCGCAACATAGCTGAACAGCAAACGCAGACGGAAAGGCTGGAAGGGGGCCAGGAAAGAGCAGATGGCCCTATGTCTGAGCCAGAGAGTCTCATGGAGACTGCAGAGGTGGTTGAGGAACCAGTGGTAGACGAGCTGGCTGTTATAGTAGAGCCAGAGCTGCCAGTTCCTAGCACCCTGTCTCTAAACAGGGAAGTTAATGCAACAGCTCCCCCAACCTTAGCTCCCCCAACTTTAGCTCCCCCAGCCTTAGCTCCCCCAGCCTTAGCTCCCCCAGCCTTAGCTCCCCCAGCCTTAGCTCCCCCAGCCTTAGCCTCCCCAGCCTTAGCCTCCCCAGCCTTAGCCTCCCCAGCCTTAGCCTCCCCAACCTTAGCCTCCCCAGCCTTAGCCTCCCCAGCCTTAGCCTCCCCAGCCTTAGCCTCTCCAGCCCTGGCTCCCCCAGCCCTGGCTCCCCCAGCCCTGGCTCCCCCAGCCTTGGCTCCCCCAGCCTTGGCTCCCCCAGCCTTGGCTCCCCCAGCCTTGGCTCCCCCAGCCTTGGCTCCCCCAGCCTTGGCTCCCCCAGCCTTGGCTCCCCCAGCCTTGGCTCCCCCAACCTTAGCACCAGTGGAGCAACCACGTAGGGGTCAAATAAGGGCTCGCAGTAGAAGCCCAGAGCAGCGACGGACAAGGGCTCGTACTGCAAGAGGTCGTTCACCACTCAACCTTGAAAGATTAGATGGACTTCCGCCTACTCAGCATGGCCTACCTTCTCGTCACCCTGAGATCCTTCCTGAGCCCCAGGTAGAGGGAAGCTCAAGGACTCGGCAATTGTTTTTGTCCAGGCAGAGCACCGTGGAAATGGAAACTCAAGAATTGGGAACGGCACCTGACTTACCTGGAACACCACAGGAAAGAGAGATAAATGCTGGAGAAGCAGGAGCCTCAGGTCGTCGTCCTCCAACCATAATGCTGGATTTGCAGGTACGTAGGGTGCGTCCTGGAGAGTACCGACAAAGAGACAGCATTGCTAACCGCACAAGGTCTCGTTCGCAGACGTCCAATAACACTTTATTATATGAGACTGAGCGTGGAGGTTTCCGTCGGACTTTCTCCCGCTCTGAGCGGGCAGGAGTTAGAACATACGTTAGCACTATCCGTATTCCCATTCGGAGGATCTCAGATGCTGGACTTGGTGAAGCCACTTCTTTGGCTCTGCAGTCTATGATTCGTCAGATTATGACTGGCTTCGGTGAACTTAGCTACTTTATGGACTCGGACTATCCCGACTCGAACCGTGAAGACAACCCACCAGCAGACCTTACGGATTCACTGAGTAACCCTGATGCTTCTACTGGAACTGCTGCAAGTGAAGCTGATTCTCATCTTCCTGGGCATGGAGGCTCAAACCAGGGTGGTTTAGAGGCACGGACAGAGGAAAGGGAAGTGGAAGGTGGACTGCCTGGTGCTGCTGGTCCTCGGGAGAACAGAGGCAGACAACGGGCTCCCATCAGCCTGGATGAAACTGGATCTCTGCCCTTTCTGCGACTTGCGCACTTCTTCTTGCTCAACGAGGAAGATGATGACCAACCCAGAGGTCTCACCAAAGAGCAGATTGACAACCTATCCATGCGAAACTTTGGGGAAAGTGATGCACTCAAAACCTGCAGTGTCTGCATTACAGAGTATGCTGAAGGCAACAAATTGCGGAAGTTGCCCTGCTCTCACGAGTACCATGTGCACTGTATCGACCGCTGGCTTTCAGAGAACTCAACCTGCCCTATTTGCCGCAGGGCGGTTCTTGTTTCCACCAACCGCGAGAGTGTCGTCTAGCCAAAATTGGTTTTGCATTACCCTCAACAGGTTTCATGTCACTTTTCCTCTCTTCCTTTTACATTTATTACCTAGTCATGTGAGGACTCTTACTGAGATTTTTCCATACATCCTATATGAAGTCATTAAGTTTTATCAGATTTGCTGGTGCCAAGATTTTTCCCCCCGAACTATACGTTACTGTATTTTGACCAATCTTACAATAAATATTGGTGCAAGACACAACCATGAAGATCATGCTGCAATCCCTGATCTTTTACATATATTGAAGAGCAACAGTCAACAAAATTATAGGATGAGGGGCAATGTAGAAACACCTTTTGCGGTACATATACTTTCGTACAAAAACAGAGATTTGACTTGTACTTTTAAACAAGGATATCGAACATTGTTTCAATAAAAATGACTTGGTAATATTGTAGAGCATCAGGAATTGCATTAAGGTTCAAGAATAGTTGTAATCTGCTCAGCATCCACAAATACATTTCGATGGAACCTCCCACTATGCTACATTTAAAATGATTTTGGTTTCATACAGTGTTGGTATGAAAGCATAGTATGTGTTGTACCAATTACACCATTATCATAAATGCAGATAAATAGTAGGAGATTCATGGAGTACTTAATGAATTTGTCATCCTGTATAGAATAGATTTTTGATTTGGCATTGCAAATTGTTCTGTAATACTGGTTTTGAAAACCAAATGGTCACTTTTAAAAAAAAACACACACACAAAAAGCCTGTAAATATGCTATGTTGACACATCAGGTTGTATTTTCACCTGTCTTCCCAAATGACGATAATGCATCAGTTGGCTGACTCAAACATATTTCATATATCTTAAGAAATACTCTTGGCTACATATAGGCAATGTTGTGCAATGCTAATAAGGAAAATGTAAAGGAAGTTTTGACAAATTGACTTGTATGTTGTAGTCTGTAAATATTAACATTTAAAATGAAGACTTAAATGGAAGTTTTTCTAACAGTTCTGTACATTAAGAATAGCACCATTTATCTTACTCTGAGGAGGAAATTATTTTTCTCATGTAATGGTTGGTTCATATGCGGGCTGAGGTTCTTTATTCCCATGCGAAAGTAAAAAAATAAAAAATAAAAATGCAGTGTTATTTAGAAACAATAGATAAAATATCTGTTTCTGTGTTGACTTGGGAGACTAACCCTAAGAAAAATGTTCTCAACCATGAGTTACATCAACATTTCATTTCATGTATCGTCAGCTAGCCAACCATTGTTAAAATGCATATTAAATTCAGTTCTGAGGTCATGTATTATAAGAGCGAGTTACTCAATAGAATTAATTTTGTCAGCATATTTATAGGTTATATTTTTGAGTCAGTATTTTGACTAGCTTCCAGTTTGCTGTGTTTTGAAATGAATAAAATGTTTTCATCACCTGACCATTTCTCTGTGCCCTCACCAGTGTCCCATCATGTCAAGTGCTGCTGTGGAATAAAGAAACATGGAAGTGAATCATACAGCCCTGCTATCAGGGAATCTAATTTAGCAATACATGCCCTTGAACATCTCAAGAACATGATGCTGTGAAATATATATATATATATATAATAATATAAACATTCTGGGTAAGGTTTTATGGTTTAGTTTGTATTTTAATGAATAATTATGGTTTTCCAGAAATGTTCAATATTATTTTGAATTAAAATTTGGATTATTTAGGTGACATTTGCTTGTAACCACACCAGTGCTTACTGCACAGATGTTGCACACTTTCTGCTTGGCTGAGAGGGAGAGTTGATGATCAGTTTGTTCTGGCTTCATCAAGCCGTAATGTTATTTGTATATTATAATAAAAAGTGTACAGCAACAAGACTGGTTTGTTGTATAGAAAAAGTGCATTTTTTTTTTTTTAACTGTTAATTCGTGTTTATTTAATGCAATGACTGCATTATTTGCATTTACTAATTTCACAATCTTGTCATTTGCCTTAACTTTTGACAGAAAGCTCGCAACTGATATCCAAATTTTTTCATCACTTTTGCCTGTTGCTTGTATACAATACACATTGAATTAAAATCACCTTTTCAAACAGACGACAAAGCATTTCAAAAATGCAATTCACACAGTACATCTGAGATGCACAGTGACATTCCAGTGCAGTCGCCTAACTATCATCTGCTCCGAATGATAAGTAGTATTATGTAAACTAACGGACAATATTCCATGGTTAAATCTTGAAAGTTTCAGGAAAACAAGATCCACACCAAAAACTGGATCTATTGATGTGAAATTTCTTCATCAGTCCCCTACTACTCTTCCAGACTTATGTTTGCAGAGTTGGGATTACTCTATATGCAGGCCTTTGTAATAAGAACCTGTGGCTAAATACACAAGACAAGGCTTGTCAAATCTTTGTTTTTTTTGTTTGTTTTGTTTTTTACAGTCTAGGAACACTACAATTGAAGCTTATAGTGTTTTTCTATTTTGTAATTGGCTTGGACTCAAAGCAACGAGGAATATAAGAAGCCAATAGTAAAACTTTCGATGTCGAGTAGATCATGCAAATGTTTCTGCAGTGTTTTATGATAAATTGGTTATTTCATCCAATGAATGTACCATCGTGGACAAAAGTTTTTAAGAATTCCATAAATATTAGTTTTCACAAAGTTTGCTACTAAACGGCTTTTAGATCTTTGTTTCAGTTGTTTCTGTGATGTACTGAAATATAATTACAAGCACTTCATACGTTTCAAAGGCTTTTAATGACAATTACGTGACATTTATGCAAAGAGTCAGTATTTGCAGTGTTGGCCGTTCTTTTTCAGGACCTCTGCGATTCGACTGGGCATGATCTCAATCAACTTCTGGGCCAAATCCTGACTGATAGCAGCCCATTCTTTCATAATCACTTCTTGGAGTTTGTCAGAATTAGTGGGTTTTTGTTTGTCCACCCGCCTCTTGAGGATTGACCACAAGTTCTCAATGGGATTAAGATCTGGGGAGTTTCCAGGCCATGGACCCAAAATTTCAACGTTCTGGTCCCCGAGCCACTTAGTTATCACTTTTGCCTTATGGCACGGTGCTCCATCGTGCTGGAAAATGCATTGTTCTTCACCAAACTGTTGTTGGATTGTTGGAAGAAGTTGCTGTTGGAGGGTGTTTTGGGACCATTCTTTATTCATGGCTGTGTTTTTGGGCAGAATTGTGAGTGAGCTCACTCCCTTGGATGAGAAGCAACCCCACACATGAATGGTCTCAGGAGCTTTACTGTTGACATGACACAGGACTGATGGTAGTGCTCACCTTTTCTTCTCCTGACAAGCCTTTTTCCAGATGCCCCAAACAATCGGAAAGGGGCTTCATGGTAGAATTTGACTTTGCCCCAGTCCTCAGCAGTCCATTCACGATACTTTCTGCAGAAGATCAATCTGTCCCTGATGTTTTTTTTGGAGAGAAGTGGCTTCTTTGCTGCCCTTCTTGACACCAGGCCATCTTCCAAAAGTCTTGGCCTCACTGTGGGTGCAGATGCGCTCACACCTGCCTGCTGCCATTCCTGAACAAGCTCTGCACTGGTGGCACTCCGATCCCACAGCTGAATCCTCTTTAGGAATCCTCTTTCTTGGACGCCCTGAAGCCTTCTTTACAAGAATTGAACCTCTTTCCTTGAAGTTGCTGATGATCCTATAAATTGTTGATTGAGGTGCAATCTTAGTAGCCACAATATCCTTGCCTGTGAAGCCATTTTTATGCAACGCAATGATGGCTGCACGCGTTTCTTTGCAGGTCACCATGGCTAACAATGCAAGAACAATGATTTCAAGCATCACCCTCCTTTTAACATGTCAAGTCTGCCATTCTAACCCAATCAGCCTGACATAATGATCTCAGCAGGTCCTTTAATGACAGCAATGAAATGCAGTGGAAAGGTTTTTTTGGGATTAAGTTCATTTTCATGGCAAAGAAGGACTATGCAATTCATCTGATCACTCTTCATAACATTCTGGAGTATATGCAAATTTCTATTATAAAAACTTAAGCAGCAACTTTTCCAATTTCCAATATTTATGTAATTCTCAAAACTTTTGGCCACGACTGTATTCTTATAGTGCAAGGTTTCTTTAAAGATATAAATGTACAATGAAGACTATTTTGTTACATTTTTCAAATAATTATACATTTCAGAAATTAGTGCCACCGTGATTATAAAAAACGATTGCAACTCACTACAGAGAAACAAATGAGTGAACTGTTGATGAAAATGATGTTCTTTGTTTTTTTTTAAGAATTGAATCATCAACCTCAAAGACACAACACTAATTTAAACGGCGTTCTCTGAAAATATCTTAGGTTTTAATTAACGTTTTTTTCCTGTTGTGATGGCTTTCTAAATAGTAAAGATTATTTGTAGTTGTGTGTGCTGGGTGCTCTTTAACATGTAGCCTATTGGACAGGCCATTTCGTGCTTGGAACCGGCAGCGGCAGCGATTGGCTCTTCCGGTGCGGCGCTGGGAAAAGTAACAGGTATCATGCTTTACGTGCACAAATAGCAGGATCATTACGTACAGTAATCGCACTGAGAAACTTGAACAGATTTTGAGTTGAAAATGCATAGTTTATATATATATAGCCTAAGATCTTATTTAGACTTATCATATTTGATAATTAGAGACATCTTCTGGGCTTCTAAACGCCGCCCATTTAAGAAAAGCCTTTCTAATAGTTAATGTTATTCATGATATTCTACTCTATGTTGTTTTCTATGGCGTATATAATAGATTGATTACGGCAGGGTGTCTATCGCTTCTCATTCTCCAGTTGGACCTGCTTCTATGATTTTGTTGTTCTAAACAGGTTAGAACAGGTGATATCTTGAGTGACATTAGATTTTGCACTGTTAGTATGGCTCTACGCGTTTGCAGTACTTTTCTGCGTTCTTACTCGACCCACGGAAAGGTAACAAAGTCTCGCTGTCTTTCAGTTTGATACTTCCTAGTTTCTTTTAAAAAGCAGGAATTGAAAGTAGCGCATGGGAGCGCTTTAATTCAATTGCATGAGACTAGAAAGCTATTACTTACTTGTTAATAAAGTTTTATTTCTGTAAAAAACGTGAGTTTCCTTAAGCAAATTTGAATTCTCTACTATGTTAAACGCTTGGCTCATAAATATCCATTCCCTATTGTGACGTCTCAAAGCGACGATTCTGATTGGTTCAAAGGTTGACGTTGGTTAGATCTTTCTGGACATTATGTGGAAGACTTGTCCCAGTCATGAATAGTAAATAAATGTGAGTAGACACTGTATGAAGGTTACTAAAAGACGTCTGTGTTTTATTAATATCCATGAGTTAAACCTTGGTTTAATGAGGGGTTCAAGCTCCTACGGCTGAAAGCCTATTGTAATTGTTAAGATTTATATTAATTTTCTTCTGCTTTAAACTGACTGTGCAGACCAAATCGTAAGGCCTAGAGACTGTCAGATAGTAGTAGTCTTGCTCGCTACTCAGATACTCGGACTCGTCCAAATCGGTCAATAGGTGGCGCTATAGCAACCGAAATAATTGTCCTAGAATGACAATTGTCTCTTGTCATTGGAATCCTTATTGCTTGGCTCAAGACGAACAAAATCTGCAATAAATAAATAGGAGGGGGAAATCCTGTCAAAAAAAAAAAAAAAAAAAAATTAAGGTATGATGTTCATTTACTGAAATGGTTTTAAATTACTGTACAAATAACTACAAAAAACAAAACAAAACACATGATAGCATCCCCAACAAACATATAAGCGATTACCTTAGTTAATATGGACATATAAAAATAAGATATACAAATTTAGGAACAGCTGGTAAATATAAAAGCAAGAAATAATATTTCAAGTGCTTTTTATTAGGAGGAGTGTCGAGTGGGGGCCAAATGTCTGGAACCGGCCCTGAGTACATGGAAATTTCATGTCGGAGCGGAATTTGAGCGAATGTCGTTTTACCGGTGAGCGTGAGCAGCTCCTCTCTTGACCAACTGTGGGGATGATGGGTGGAGCTGCATCCCCCAACCACACCGTAACCCCACCCATAACCCTCTCTCTCCAGCCATTAAACAGAGAGAGGTGGAGCTGGAGGTTGTTATGCTCTGCAGCGGCACTACTTGGGGCCGTGAGCGCTGGCTTATTGAGCGGAGCGTCACACCGCTTAAAAAGTTGCAGTGATTGGACAGTATAAGGTGATTGGCGCTATAAGATTAAAAAAAATGAAAACAGCTATAACTATGCAACTGTTAGGGTAGTCGTGGCCTAGTGGTGAGGGAGTCGGGCTTGTAATCTGAAGGTTGTTGGTTCGATTCCCACGCCAACAGGAATAGAAAGTGTGGATTGTGAATAAACAGCACTCTCTCCACCTTCAATACCATGACTAAAGTCCTTGAGCAAGACACCTAACCCCTAATTGCTCCCCTTGTAAGTCACTTTCTTTGGATAAAAGCGTCTGAAAAATGACCCGTTAGTCCAACAAATTTGGCATGCAGTGTCTTGGTCCAAGGGGGCATGATAGCCTCTGAGGATATTGGTATATTTTGAAAAACATGGCTGCCATCGGCCAAGGTTAAGAGAGGCCGATCGGAGCACTGCCCTCGGACAGCATACCAAATATATGTGAGTGTTTTTGATATGCCTGCATTGGCGCCGTTGTATGCGAACTGAGCTGAGCCGGACGATTACGTCACTGTTTTCTGCAGTGCTGATATACCTAAATTAACTAGACTAATAACTACTGATATTTGCAACGGAATGAATCAATAATATATAGAATAAGCTGCACAATGACACCATTTTCTTATTAATGTAAAGCTGCTTTGCCACAATCTGCATTGTAAAAAGCGCTGTATAAATAAAGATGACTTGACTTGACTTGACTTGAGTGTGAAATCTAATCAGTAAACTGATGTCATTGTGTTCACCTTGAATTCCTTAGTTTTTCACGCAGATTTTGAACCCTTGTTGTCCCACAGAGGGGAGGTTTACGTTTTTGATTACAGATTATGAGGGCATATGAATGTAAAAATGAATGAATGATGATGTGCACAGATAAAGCATTTATAGTGAACACTGCAACATTCTGTAAAAAAAAAAGAAGATTTTAATATCATGGTGACTTTAGCACACTTGTGTTACTTGCTGAATTAGGAATAGCATACTAAAGCTGCCATGTGAACCAATGAATGTTTAGAACAACAGTACTCTCTTGTGATGATGATGATGATGATTTTTGTTATTACTATCGCAAAGGCAGCACAACAAATAACTGCCATGATGTCCTTGTTATGTGTTATGTTTTGGGTAAAAACAAGTTACACTACTTTTAGGACCATTAAGATTCTTGTTACAGTAATGCTAAATAATAAAAAATATCAAAATGGCAAAGTATTCATTTTTGTGCTGTTCTGCCAAATACCTTCATCACATTCATAAATAGTATTTTCAATACTCCAACATCAGTGTTCTCAATCTTTACTTCCAGTCATTTCTCAGTGGACTCTCATCAGCTAGGCTCAGAAGTTCCTGTCCAGTTCACATTACTCATCTGGACCACCTGGTGCTCACTGTTCGGGACCTGAACAAAACCACTCATTTTTACTCCCAGGTTTTGGGAATGGAGGTTGTCACTTTTAAGGTAGAGCGTCACACAAAAACAATACCACATGGTGGCAGCAAAGTATAAGTATTCTGTCCTATCACTTCAAGACTGTGTGTGTTTCAGGGTGACCGTAAAGCTTTGAGTTTTGGAGAACAAAAAATCAACCTGCATCAGGTTGGGAAGGAGTTTGAGCCTAAAGCCAATAGCCCAACACCAGGATCTGCCGACCTGTGCCTTATCACCAAAACCCCTCTGACAAATGTTGCTGCCCATCTCAAGGTAAAATATATTGCCTTTTGCATAGTTTAAGAACTGGCTTCCCGAGATGGAATTAGAGTTGAATCAGCCACAACATATGCGATCAGTCACACAACCGATGAATTCAAGTTTTACAAAATAATTAAAATAATGACTATTCATTTATGCTTATTTATTAATTTGCCATACAGCACCACAGAACGTCCACCACATGGTTCTCTGATTTTCTGGTTCATTTTCTGAGCATGAGGAGATCTTCCACCATGCTTCATAATTAAGGAATATCACACAGCGCTGTTATTTTTAATACGGTTTACAGGCATATCCTTCAAACAAGAAGTTACTATTAAACAACTTACATTTTAGACTCAATATTGCCAACATTACACTAACATTATTCCATTTAATAAAATCATTTTATTTTTATGAACGATAGCAAAGCCAAAGCAAAATTGTGACCAGTGTTTATTTCCTGAATAAACAGCCAGTCAGATTCAAGGTAAAGGGAAAGTTAATGATTAACTCTAATTCAATATTTCCATATTTCTAGAGTTAACATTGGGAACATTAATAATGTCAACCGTTTCAAAAATACCCCGTCATTGAGTCATTCATGCTGACAAAAATGTATAATTAAAACTACTCATACAGTAGCTATACATATTTTTTCATTCTACTATAATTCAAATATTAATTCTGCAGAATTTCAAGAACTGAAATTGAAAAGACCTTCTCAATTCAAAAAGTATAACCGCTTGTTTTTGTAGAACATGATTTATTCTGTGATTTGCTGATGTTGTATTTCCAGGCATGTGGAGTGACAATAGAGGAGGGCCCAGTTGACAGGACTGGCGCTGTGGGTCCCATCAGTTCCCTCTATTTTCGTGACCCAGACCACAACTTGATTGAAGTCTCCAACTACCAACAATAGACAGAAGGACGCGCTGTATCATTGCCTGAAGATGAATACGAATTCCTCTGTACTTTGATGCTCCAATAAATGTAACCAATAACTCCCACCAAGATTTTAAAGCTGATATTTCCTTCTTTGTGTAACGTTCTTATGTGGTTGCCTCGATATCAAACCATTTTGGGCCAAGCACGGGTCCTCTCGTTCTGAGACACTGTGCACGATTTTAATTCATTTAAATCTGGAACCTTCTGACTATATCCACTTAATCCAAATCCATTTGATTCATTCTTTCTTCCACTGTTCTTTGTAATATAGTAGAATTAGTTTAAATGATAATGGTGGTACTTTTATGATATTTATTTGAAATGGTAAAATATCATGATATGTACGACAAGTAACTTATTAAACAGCAAATATCATGGGCATCAACGACAACAAAATAAGTGAGAATACTCACTATCACAGTGTTAGAAAAGACAAATCACTGTCTGGCCAACTAAGATTTAAGTATGAAGAAAAACGTTAGGATCATTTTTCATTAGTGAGTGTATTTTTGCAACATTTGTAGTTTGCTTATAGGATGCGATCGAGCGTTTGGTGACATGTGACATATTTAGCGACCTGATACTGAACTATATGAAATTACTCTTGAAAAATGACCATTGAAAAAACTCTGTAGATGACATCTGAAAGAATTGAATTAAGGAGTTTAATTCTGCGCTATTTCACAGAGCGATCACGTTGACCTTTGGGATATGAGGAAAGCCTCTCTATAGTTTCTCTGAATAAGAAGAATAGCATTGGCCATTGCCCACACACACTGGATCGGTTTTCAAGAGATTCGTCAAGTTTCTGGGCCTGGTTGAAGACGTAGCCACACATCAATATGAAGAAGACTCATCACATTTACAATACTCGTTTTGGTGCTCCAGCCTGAACATGTGAAAAGAAAAATAAGCGTTGTCTTATGATGCTATCTATAACGGTATTTGTAGCACTTTATTTTACAGTCACGTACAATATTTGAAATGTGAAACTTTGTTTCATATCAAAAGTAACCTGCTCTGTCTTGACTGTCAACGCGTTGTCTTTGCGAACGGTCAATTGCAAGCAACTAACCCTAAGCCAAACGCCAATCCTAACCATATAGTGTGTATCTGAAGTTAATTAATATTACAAATATTATTCATTCGTATTGTTTTAAGATTTCGTCAAAAACACCCCCGTTTGGAGTAACCCAGATTTCACAGTCAATAAGAAGCTGCTTAACTTCTGCACATGGGCTGAAACATGCATCACACGACTTCAACACATCTTTCATAATTATTACCTGGCCTCATTTTCTGATATGGTCCAGAAACACGGCATTGGGAGTCAATGTTTTTTTGTAATACCTACAAATCAAATCATCTATCCAATCAAAAATGACATACAGACCACTAACCTGTAGAGCTAATTAATATATCTAGCTTAAAAAAAAAACTAAATTTAGAAAAAATAATGTCAAAATCGGACAACATGTGCTAAATGGGAATCAGACTTGTCCATTAAGCTTGATTTCTGGACGCAAATCTGCAAAATTTATATACTTCATGATAAAAAAATGCCAACCTGCAACTAGTTGCTTAATAGATCTCACATAACTTGACATTTACTTCAGAAACCTGTTTACATTACACTCAAAATAACCCAGACACCTATGTTCACACCATTTGGCATTGCACCCCAATAATAAAATTCTGGGGAAACGTCACTGAATCCATCCTTAAGGGATGCCACATCCCAATGTCTCCCTACCTCTGTATATGGTGACCTTAATCAATGCAATCAACACAAACAGTCAATTACCCTTCATGATGCTAAGAGCCAAAGAAATGATACAAAACAGTACACCAGGGTAACACCCATGTCATTGTACAAACCTGTGTCCTCATAAATCATGAAAGCAAGCACACACCCGCTTTGTATTTGTCACATGTAAATGGTCACATTCCTTGTTTGCATTATAAAAAGTATAGCGAAACCCAATATTTCAATCACCCTTCTGTATTGTAACAACAGAAATGTGTAACTTGAACACAGAATCTTAATTATCCTGTAAAGCCCAAAATAAAATTGAATGGATGGAGAAACTCTTCTTCCTCCAAGTAATTTATATTAAAATGGATTGTATGTTTATTAGCACACTGCCATGAGTTCCTGCTGTCAGATTTTTACTGGCAAGACGTGACACAATGACGTACCACCGATAATGCTTGGCAATACTGTTTCCTCCATTCCTGATGTAATACAAAATTCTTGACTGAAAACTATTTCCTTGTTCCATTCACATGAGCATCAGTTTCAGTAGAAACTTTTGGTTTGATTGTTAATTGTTTCCCCTCATCATCCTCGTACAGGAGATGACACTGGTATTGTACCATCAAAACAAAGGACACGGGTTTGTTTTTCCACTCTGTAAATACTAACAGCTTGTTCAAATAAAACATACAGGGAGTGCAAAATTATTAGGCAAATGAGTATTTTGACCACATCATCCTCGTTATGCATGTTGTCTTACTCCAAGCTGTATAGGCTGGAAAGCCTACTACCAATTAAGCATATTAGGTGATGTGCATCTCTGTAATGAGAAGGGGTGTGGTCTAATGACATCAACACCCTAAATCAGGTGTGCATAATTATTAGGCAACTTCCTTTCCTTTGGCAAAATGGGTCAAAAGAAGGACTTGACAGGCTCAGAAAAGTCAAAAATAGTGAGATATATTGCAGAGGGATGCAGAAGTCTTAAAATAGCCAAGCTTCTGAAGCGTGATCATCAAACAATCAAGCGTTTCATTCAAAATAGTCAACAGGGTCAAAAACCAAGGCGCAAAATAACTGCCCGTGAACTGAGAAAAGTCAAGCGTGCAGCTGCCAAGATGCCACTTGCCACCAGTTTGGCCATATTTCAGAGCTGCAACATCACTGGAGTGCCCAAAAGCACAAGGTGTGCAATACTCAGAGACATGGCCAAGGTAAGAAAGGCAGAAAGTCGACCACCACTGAACAAGACACACAAGCTGAAACGTCAAGACTGGGCCAAGAAATATCTCAAGACTGATTTTTCTAAGGTTTTATAGACTGATGAAATGAGAGTGAGTCTTGATGGGCCAGATGGATGGGCCCGTGGCTGGATTGGTAAAGGGCAGAGAGCTCCAGTCCGACTCAGACGCCAGCAAGGTGTAGGTGGAGTACTGGTTTGGGCTGGTATCATCAAAGATGAGCTTGTGGGGCCTTTTCGGGTTGAGGAGCGAGTCAAGCTCAACTCCCAGTCCTACTGCCAGTTTCTGGAAGACACCTTCTTCAAGCAGTGGTACAGGAAGAAGTCTACATCCTTCAAGAAAAACATGATTTTCATGCAGGACAATGCTCCATCACACGCGTCCAAGTACTCCACAGCGTGGCTGGCAAGAAAGGGTATAAAAGAAGAAAATCTAATGATATGGCCTCCTTGTTCACCTGATCTGAACCCCATTGAGAACCTGTGGTCCATCATCAAATGTGCGATTTACAAGGAGGGAAAACAGTACACCTCTCTGAACAGTGTCTGGGAGGCTGTGGTTGCTGCTGCACGCAATGTTGATGGTGAACAGATCAAAACACTGACAGAATCCATGGATGGCAGGCTTTTGAGTGTCCTTGCAAAGAAAGGTGGCTGTATTGGTCACTGATTTGTTTTTATTCGGTTTTTGAATGTCAGAAATTTATATTTGTGAATGTTGAGATGTTATATTGGTTTCACTGGTAAAAATAAATAATTGAAATGGGTATAAATTTGTTTTTTGTTAAGGTGCCTAATAATTATGCACAGTAATAGTCACCTGCACACACAGATATCCCCCTAAAATAGCTAAAACTAAAAACTAAAACTTCCAAAAATATTCAGCTTTGATATTAATGAGTTTTTTGTGTTCATTGAGAACATGGTTGTTGTTCAATAATAAAAGTAATCCTCAAAAATACAACTTGCCTAATAATTCTGCACTCCCTGTATTTGCTGTATTAAGCTTGCTATTCTTACTAAACTCAGTTAAGTTACTGTTACATGGTAAACCATAACAATGAAGGGGTTCTGATTACAAATTACTCAAAATGAGGCAAGTGTGTTTGAAGCTGAACTCTTCAGGACCGCAGCCCTCCTGGAGCAGGACATCCCTGATTTTATCCATTATTAACTCAAATCAATCAAGTAAAACACTGAGACTGTGGAAAACACCCATAACCCCTTACAGTTGTACTGCGTATGCACTCAAAAGTAAAGAGCAGAAGCAAGTGTTCAATCACTGACCTAGAGTCATTGCCTATACATGTTATTATATTTTAAAATGTGTTCTAATTCATAAAATGCGAGACAGCTATTTGCAATTAGTGACCTTTATTTAAAATTCACTCTTTGAAGGCACCATGACCACACTCACCGAGAAAAATGTGCCATTCCAAGTGTAGCACTTTATTTTACTGCTCTGTTCTGCATGTACCATAATTACCATAAGTAGATAGTATGTACAACAACTTGGTAATAACAAGGTACTCTAACTTGAACCTAACCCTAAACCACAATAAAGCCGCGTAGATGCCTTTTATTACTCTGTACACAGTAAAGTGCACGCATTCCAAGTTACATTCCTTAGGTTTGGTTTGTATGCTCTTGTTTTAAGTAAGGTTAGGTAATTCCTTTGGTAACACTTTGTCATGGGTTTTTAAAGACAAAATGATACAATGAATACATTGAATGCATTATATACAGGGCTGGGTAGGTTACTTCTAAAATGTATTTCACTACAGATTACAAAAATACATGCTTTAAAAAGTCATTTGTAACATATTTCATTACATTACTCAAGTTTAGTAACTTAATCTAAATACTTTAGAATACTTTGGAATACTAGTAAGTGTGGAACAAACACAAAAAGGTCATTGCAAGGTTTTATCTCACAATTCAAGACTTTTTCCCTCAGAATTGCGTGATATAAAGTTGCAATTGCGAGTTATAAAGTCAGAATTATGGGATATAAACTCACAATATTGAAAAAAGTCAGAATTATGAGATATAAACTGACAATATTGAAAAAAGTCAGAGTTATGACATTTAACTCACATACTAAATTCACAATTGCAAGAAAAAAAGTTTGACCCAATTCTGACTTTATAACTTGCAATTGTGAGTTTAAATCTCGCAATTCTCAGAAAAAGAAGTCAGAATTGTGAAATGCAAACTTACGATTGTGAGGGGAAAAAAACAAATTGTGAGAAAAAGTTGCAGTGACGAGTGAATTATAAAATGACTCACAAACAACTATCACAAAACATGAAAAGAGTCGAAAACATGAAACTGAACTCCGCTTTTTCAGACGGTCAGAGTCAGAGAATCACCAACTGCTGTTTAAATGACATTAAAACTCAAAGTAATCACTTTGATAATCTAAAATCTTTCAGACGTAACTGTAATCTGATTACCACCCATTTAAAATGTAACTGTAATGAAATACAGTCACTCAAATTTTGTATTTTAAATACGTCACTAAGTTACTTGTATTTCGTTACTCCCCAACCCTGACTATATGTTGATTTGGATAGAAACGTCTGCCAAATGTAGAGAAACACATTTGATTTAATGAATATAAGTGCTGTCCATATGAATATGTAATTCTCCTTTTTGGTTCCTCAGTGGTTTTGCTGGATATCCACATGATATTTGACCGCTCATCTGAAAACCTTCTGTTTGTGATGATGTTCATTATCATATACGTTTCCATGTTCCCTGCCTATTTAATCTCGTTTCATCATCTAACTTACTGGAGTCGGCTTAGTGACTCCCTCAGCTCTATAAGAGTCTTGTGAGGTTTTACTGATTGTAACGTTTTGCTTTTTGCTTATTTGCTATTTTATTATCAAATGCGGAAAATATTGATGTTCACCTGTCAGTGTCAATAAGCCTGGGTCACAGTAGCACCAAACATTGTTCAAAGATTTTTCTCCTCATGATAAAACAAACACTGCCCTTTCTTAGCTTTGCAGACATTATATCTGTAAAACATACCACTACAAAGTTTTAGTATTTCCTTAAATCTTGTTTAACATGTTCTTGTTAATGGGCAGTGGATTCTACAATACAAACATTACTTTCGTTTATCTATTGTTGCAACAATAGATTTCTTTAATGTGTACTTGTCCAAGAACTATTTTGATCATTAATCAGTTGGAATACTGTCAACTGACAAAGGATTAGAAGAGGATGGGTATTGAGTTCCTGTAAAGCTCCAGCTTTATTTTAAATTAAAATCGTTCTCTTCCTTCTTCTTGGTATAACAACGTGTCAGATGTGTTTAAGATATCAGAACATCTAATCAGAGTTTCTTCTATTCATCTATTACTGTACACGCATTTACAATGTTTCCAGTATTTGTATTTATGATTTCCGCCATCAGGCTTTGAAGAAACTGTAAAGTCCAGTTTATTGGACTCCCTTCCCACAAATTCACGAGCTTCCTTCTTTTACTGTGTTTGTTCAATCTTAACAATTTTATTTCTCAAGGTTTTTTCAAATGGTATGTCAAACGTTATTTAGTTAGTAAATGCTCTTAAACCACTCATTTTGTTTAATCATCGTTAGTTTTTCAAGACAATCTATTAAGTGCTTCCAGCTTCCTTGTTTTCAAGGGTGCCAGCTACGTTCTCATAAATTCCTACCCACTTTTTCGCAAGTGTCACTGTTTTTGTGTGAATAATAAAACCAGCCCTGTAAAATGTAAACCATTAACCAACCTTTTGATAGCATCTGGAAATCACCTACTGAAAATGTAGTTCCCTTTCAGTCGGTCACGTTTGACATCACATCGGGACGGTTTCAACGAATTGGGATCTCGCTTGAGAGACCAATCTGCTTCAAGTGTAAACTAAATGAGACAATGCACATTGGCATGCGGGTTTCGCATCTCGCCATGGACATTCAGCTTTTCGAGCGGTTCTATTGTTCCAGCTCTGCAATAACTGTCTCACATGTCTGGGTGTAAGGCACGCTGAGCTGGCTTTCGTGGATGAGATGTATCCACTGCGGGAAGATGACATTTACATTTACATTTAGTCATTTAGCAGACGCTTTTATCCAAAGCGACTTACAAGTGAGGAAAACAAACAAGCGATTCTTCATGAATTGGCAAATAGGCACAGGAAGTGCTCACAATACAAGTTTCATACATTGCTCAGTACCACAAGCTAGAGGAGGAAGGGAAGGGTTTTTTTTTTTTATGAGGGTTTATTAAGTGTTCACGGAAGAGATGAGTTTTCAGCTGTCTCTTGAATATTGCCAGGGATTCTGTGTTCCTGATGAAAGTAGGGAGATCATTCCACCAGCAGGGAGCAGTGAAGGAGAATGTTCTGGAGAGTGATTTTGTGCCTCTCTGTGACGGTACCACAAGCCTTCGTTCCTTTAGTGATCATAGTCTTCTGGTGGGGACGTAGCGTTGTAGCAGTGTGTGGAGGTAGGAGGGTGGAGAGCCTGTGGTGGATCTGTAAGCAAGCATCAGCGCCTTGAACTTGATGCGAGCAGCGAGGGGTAGCCAGTGCAGAGAGATGAAGAGGGGCGTGACGTGGGCTCTCTTAGGCTCGTTGAAGACAAGACGTGCAGCAGCATTCTGGATCATTTGAAGAGGTTTGATTGGACTTGACGGCAGTTCAGCCAGAAGAGCAATGTAATAATCAAGCCTTGAAATGACCAGGGCCTGGACAAGCAGTTGTGTTGCATGCTCAGTCAGGAAAGGCCAGATATTCCTGATGTTGTGAAGTGCGAATCTGCATGACCGCGCCGTCTTTGAGATGTGGTCTCTGAAGGTCAGTTGGTCATCGAAGATAACTCCAAGATTTCTGGCTGACTTTGATGGGGTAATGGTGGTTGTACCAAGCTGTATGTTGATGTCGTGTTGTAGAGTAGGAGTGGCAGGGAAGACTAAAAGCTCAGTCTTTGCCAGGTTGAGCTGCAGGTGGTGTTCTTCCATCCACGTGGAGATGTCCGCCAGACAGCTTGAGATCCGTGCAGCTACTGTGGAATCATCTGGTTGGAAGGACAGGATTTGCAGTCAAGACGCCAATACCTCAAGTGAGGTGGTGTTCCTTCACCTTTACCCCGATCTAGTCGAGGGTGCCCCCCCCCCCTTGTGGCAGCCTCCACCCTCATTCAGCCTCAGCTGCAGCCTCCACCTAGGCAACAGTGGGGGTCCAGCCACAGGGAAACCGACCAGCCCATTTAATTTTTCATTCATCTGACCCCACTTCAGTCTGGCTAGAGCTCATTAGCCCATCTTGCCAGTTCACTTCCACCCCCAAGTTCAGAGGGGTCCAGTTCGCCTTTCTGTAGGCTGGTGAGGGACACGATAGAGCCAGTCCCTCCTGCCGATATGATGTCAGGGTTCTACAGCCCCAACTTCACTGCTCCAATGAAAGGCGTTGGGTTACAGTCAATCTTGGACCTACGGGTTCTGAATCGGGGCCTTCACAAGCTCCGGTTTAAAATGCTAATGCAGAAACACATTCCACTCTGCCATCTCTGCTAGTGTAGTCCCAAATTAGGCTGCAGCCACCCCAGAGACATTCCATATGTTGCACTGCACTAAATTAGCCAGTCCAGATATGTAAGTTCCACATGATATCACCGTACGGGCAGGATTCCTTTTCCATGGAAAGTGCACGCTATCTCACGGTTATACAATAGCCTCACTCTATGGTTCATGCGGGACAGCAGTGATCGACCTTCTCTGCCGAATAGGATGCAATGCATCCGCTTCCATATTTATACCCACGGTGAGGGGCGGAGTGCGAGATGCAAAACCTGCATGTCAATGTGCACTGGCTCATTTAGGTAACACTTGAAGTAGATCAGTCTCCGACGTGACATCTCCGTTCCCTTCTTCAGGGAACATATGTTACATATCTTTCTGTATATGACAACAACACAGTTATTTATACAACAGATAAAAGAATAATGTGGCACTGCTATGAAACCAAATCCCTCTATTTGTCTCATTCTATTCTTTTTGGTGCATTCCAAGGACGTTACAAAACATCAGAAGTTACAAAAATAAAAAATTACTTTCAATTCACAGTTAACAATTTGCATACGACAATAGACTGTTGTAGGTCACAAAACATCACAAAATTCGGTAACACTTTACTTGAAGGGGTCATGTGTCATGTCATGATTATGAAGGGGGGTTTATCACAACTAACATGAAGTGTCATTTGCTCAATTACTGTATGTCGTTTTTAATGCAAAGATGACATTGTTTTAGATGATAAATACATTTGTCATAAACATGACAGAACAGATTAATTATAAAACTTTAGAAACTGCTTTTGGATTTTTTACTTTTATGGGTTAACATTACATTAAACTGTCATGTGGTTGGTTTTGACACTGGCTGTCGTGAGACCATTATAACTGTGTCATGAATGTTGTTCTTGACACTTTTTTTCAGTGGTACAAATTAGATTTGGCATTAAAATGTCAGTACTCTGTGTCATGAATATTTTTCATTTCATAATTTCTTTGTAAGTACCACTGAAGTTTAGGTCAAGAAAAATATTCATGACGCTGATTTATGTCTTGTTAATGTCAAGTTGTCATAACAAAGACATCTCTAACAATGTCATCTTTGCATTAAAAATGACATAATTGAGCGAATGACACTTCATGTTAGTTGTCATAAACCTGCATAAACCCTCCTTCATGTTCATGACGTGTCATGTCACCATTATGAAGGTGTCATGTCATGCTTATGCACACCCCTTCGAGTAAAGTGTTACCCAAAATTCCTAACTGGAATTACCTCTATCCCACACCGATCATAAAGGCTATGTCATTGATGGCACTCCCTTTCAACAGATAATGCACTAAACGCAGATCCTGTAACCAAAAAGACAAGTGTTTTTTAGTGGAGAATACTGTAAGATGAGAGTCAGCTATTCTATATGAATGAAAGCAAATAAAAAGAAAAGCTATCACAGTCTTCTCATAAAACCGGAAAAACCAAACTGTCCCTAGGGAGCACACTATTGAGTTTTCAACACTGTACAACACAATATATCACCTGGAACAATGGTGGAAATTCCGCAAGGTTCCAAATTATTTTTAGCAGTTATTGTCCTCACAACATGATATGCCTTTAAGAATAAGAAGTTTTTTCTATATTCTGTTGTACAGTATCACGCTGGCCTGCTAATGGGCAGTAAAGGTATCTTTTGTTCAGCTAACCATATCCTGAACCACCTTGCTGGAAAGTAGTCATTTAGTATACATTTGTATCCAAAGTACACTTATTACAGGAAAAAAATCCCTTGAGCAACCTGGCATGAAGTGGCCTTCTCAAAGGCTCATGACTCCTTTCAAGCAATTAACTTCAGCCTCATCAACTGCTGAATAATATTAAAATGGGAAATGAGACACTGAGACTGAGATTAGTTTCATCACCAATATTTGATTAAAATTCACATATGGGTACATGTGCATGTCCCTATTTCGCAAATGGCGTTATCATTTACATTTAGGGAAATAAATTATTATAACGTATAAACACCCTCAGTATATATAAAGACATGAGTTTATAACATTTATGAAAAAACTAGTAATAAACATCTTTTAAAACATATATGAATTCGTATACAGTACTGTATGTTAAGACCATATACGTTAACAATATATGTGTAATTTCTGTTTCATTTAAACAACATTCTGTATTCCTACATAGGTTTTTCTTATTCATTTTGAACAGCTTGAATGTCAAACAAGTCCATATTTCATTCAAACTTATATTTCAGAACTATGACAATTTTCTTGTCACGGGTGGTTGCAGGAAGGCAGACGTAGATAGTAGTTCTAAAACGAAGGTTTAACGAATAATGCAAAAGGCAATAATGCAACACACTGTAGATAGACGAGACAGAATAATGACAGATTGTAAAGGAAGAACTTAAATAGTGACTCAAACAAGATGATTAATGATGTGCACCTGAACAAAATGAGCTAATAATGAGGAGCAGAAAAACTGAACAATGGAACAATGTGATGAATGAAAACAAACTGAAAGTCATGATAATGAAACTAAACTGAACAGACTGTAACATGTCAATAAAAATATTATATAATTATAATATATCATTTTAGATTTGATTTGATTTTTTCTTTGTATGTTATTAGTTACCTTGTACCTTAATTGCCTTTGTTAACTGTTTAAATAAATATGTGTAATTTTTTTCTGGCAAACTGCATCATTTAATATTTAAGGCTTAAAGCAAACTTAGTGCATTGCACTGCAACACTGTAAGTGCATGTCTGTAACCTGTGTTAATAGATATATGTAACAAATGAACCATATTTTTAAAGGCACACTATGTAACATTTTTGTTCAAATTTAACAAAATTTAAAGGGCACCTATTATGCAAAATCCACTTTTACATGGTGTTTGGACATAAATGTGTGCTGGCAGTGTGTGCAACCCTACTATGATAAAAATCCACCCACTCCTTTTTAAAATCCCCATTAAACCAAATCAGCCTCATTAGACATGCTGTTTTGCTTCTCTGAGCGGTGTGACGTCTCACTGCTCAGGGAACGCTGACTGACAGTCATGCTTTACAATAGTTTCCACCTTCAGAGAGTTGTACCAAAGATTATAGATATTGTGAGCTGTTGGCCATTTTCTCTGCGCTCGAGCAGCTTTACTGACAACAATGTCTCGTAAGCAATCTAGAGGTGTTCTGTTGTTAGATGTAAGAGTGAACATAGGAGTCTTCATTTTTTCCCCAACATTTCAGCCACTGAGAATGCAGTGGACTAATTTTTGAAGATAATACACCCCAAAATATCCCTAAAATTGGTTCATGTCTGCAATCCAGACTGCTTTGTGAACGAGGGTCAATGCATAGATTTATGAATATGAAGTTTACCAGTTTATTAAGCACCCCATCGAAAGAAATAAAAAGGTCTTTTTTGTGTAATTCAATCGTTGTGTGTGTTGATGATAATGCAAATGAGAGAGAGTTTATGGACTTTAAGGCACGCTTCTTGTACTGTGTTTTATTCAGTTCTTGTGGAGTGAAAACAGACACTCCATCTTTTGTGTGATGTACAATAAACTTCATAAAACTCATCAGTAAAGTTTCGGTCATCATTCATATGGGGTATGATATAACAGGCTTGTAATCCACTAATAGCAGATAAAAGCAAGATGACAACATAATTTATAACCATAATAAACTAAACTATACCTGTTCTGTCTCCATGCAACATATGCTCTGGCTCTGTAGGCATTGCTGTTCGACTCTGGTTCGAACAGAACACCATTACTGCCAGTTTCTGACATTTTCAGTGATTGAGACTGTCCTTTTTGTTTGTTGCATGAGCTTCTTGAAAGTGGCCGGGAGCAGCAGCTCATTTGCATAGTACGTCATGGCATTGTGAAGAACATCATTGCATTGTGTACTACGTTGCGGAGGTGAATGTTTTTTGGACATATGTCGAATGCGTTTGGCTGTTGCGCTGGAAGCTTGTTATTTTTCTTTATACAATTTTAAATAATGATATTTCTCTTACACAAACTCATCAATTTACATCAGAAGACCTTTATAAACCCCCAGGAGTCATATGGATTCTTTTTTTTATGGATGGATGGATGCATTTTCTTTAAAATGTGGGCAGCCATTCACAACCATTATAAACCTTGGAGGACTGAGGATATTTTGAAATATATCTCTGATTGTGTTCGTCTGCAACGAGATAGTCAAATACACATAGGATGGCTTGAGGGTGAGTAAATCATGGGATAATTTTCATTTTTGGGTGAACTATCCCTTTAATGCGTTACTTTGTCATGGCTTTACTTGAGGGGACCCAATCGTAATTAATTCACTGATAGCTACTTACTAAATTCAGCTCATGATTTATTATAAACTTATTATCAAATACACATATAGTTAAACATCTAGCATTCAGGCCATGCAGTTAAGTGATGCTGTGTGGCTTTTCAAGAAGTCAGAGAGTGGAGGTACACTATCATCATGGTCATCACCCAGCAAACTTTGGTCATTTCTTTGGGAACTGTTCCACAAATGTTCTTTGTGGGTTTTGAATTTTGTTTTGTGTTGTTTAAGAGAACAACACAAGACAGATAAAGACCTTTTAAAATTTTAAGATTAATTAGTGTATTTGATGTTTTCTATGTTTGATGAGGAGAATCAACTAATCCTGTGCCATGTCCCATGTATTCATGGAAATACGGATCCAAGGCACTTCCTCCGGTTCTATAAAGTTAAAAAGCCTTTATTGAAGCATGGCTAACTCTGGAAGCATAAAAATCATTAAAACACTGCACACTGATGCATTTCGGCCATATTTTAGGTACTAGATGAGTAACAGGTGTACAAATCATCAGTTGCTCAGTAGACATGGGAGAAACCAAACTGATAATTATGGGGTGTACCAGTCTTTGTAATCTATCACCCTTTCTAATCAATTCAGTTACAATTTCCAAACCAATAATTCTTCAAGTAGATGGATTTGAGTCATGTGCAGATGCATAATGTACTGCCATGGGGTAATCTTTGTTTCGTGGATTGCATTTTTGTGGTCCCATAATCTTGCAATCTACGTTTAGTCTATAAATCACATGCGTACTTTTACTATTACAATACAGTTTCTTTGCGCAAACATCCATGAATGATTTAGTCTATATTACATTCTCACAGTGATTAGTGTCATGTATTCCTCTGTCCAACCATGTTGTCGTAGTGGGAAAGTGACTTCTCACCCCTCTGTCTTTAATTGTTGGAGCCTTTCTCTAACTCACAATTCAAGGCTCCTTAAAAATCTCACTTTGAATAATTCCCCAGTTCCTATTTATTATACGTCTGATGTCATGTGAGACAGTACTAAATTCCATAACAAAATACGGTCGTGTGGAGCTGTTGTTCTTGCTTTTCTTTTTGAGTAGGTCATCCTGTTGTAGTAATGACACTTTATTCAAAACCTGATCAACCACTCAGCCTCGCTGATAAAACGATATTTCATATCCATAGCTAGACGATTAAATTCCAAGTATTGATCACATATCCGTCTTAATCTTTGCAGTTGACCAAAAGGAATGCTTCCTGTCAGATGTTTCGGATGCAAGATGGTATCATGGTCTGTATTCTTTCTGAAGAGTGACGTATATAGATATCCATCTTGATCTTGTACGAATTTTTTGTATTTCAGTTTCATCTCCTTCAAAAATCATGCAGATGTCATCAATATATCTGGTCCACCATTATATATTCGTAAAGAAAGGATTAGTCGTCGCATTAAATACCGTCTCCTCCTCCCACAGTCCCAAAAAAAGGTTGGCATAATTTGGTGCAAAACATGCTCCCATAGCCGTACCTTTAACCTGTTGGAAAAAGTTGTCTTTGAACAAAAACACGTTATGTTTCAAAGTCCATTCCGTTAGTGTCAGGATAAATTCTGCTGGAGGACTCTCATTCATTGAGCCAGATGTTAAGTAGTATCTTAAGGCTCTGAGGCCCTCATCAGGGTTATTGTTGGTATATAAAGCCTCCACATCCATAACTACCAACAGAGAGGCAAATCAATGGACCCAATTTCCTTGATTTTTTTAATAGCATCTGTTGTGTCCTGAATAAAGGCTGGAAGGATGGTAAATAAAATAATCGATGTATTGTGATGATGGTTCCAAAAGACTCCCATTATTCCCATTAAGCATGTCCCATGTTTATGACAAAGCTGCAGTCATAATTTCAAATTATGATAATATTTTTGAATTTGTTTGTAAGGCAGAGTACTTCTTATTCCTCCTTAAAGAGGCTGTTTAATTTGGTTTAGCCATAAATGTTTATTGATGCATTAACTATCAAACATGTAGTGAAGGCTGCCGTTATTCATGCATGGATCCATATTGATCCAGTTGTAGTTAAGGACAGCTCTTCACTGGTTCATGATTAGTTCATGCCTTCAATAATCATCAGTGCATGTTGAATTAAGTATTAATCAGGTATTAGTATATGATCGCTCATGTACCTTATTGTAAATTGTTACCCTTTTTTTTCCTCTCGTGTGTTTATATGACAAAATGCATGGCGGATACGACATGTATAGTAATTGAAATTTATTGAGTTTCAATGTAAACAACATTTTACATAAAGCAGAAGTCATGAGGAAGATTCTGTTATACATTATTTAAATAAAGAGCTTATAAGACAAAAAAAACGATATTTACAAACATATATTTAACATTAGTAATTTTGAGAAATAGTGTAAATAAATATTGTTAAAAACATGAAAACAGTTATACACAGCAGGAAAATAAGACAGTTTGTACTGTTAGACTGTTATGAGTACTACTTCTATTAAAACATTTTTCTATTCTATTCATATTACATTATTGGTGTCATGTTGTAACAAAAGCACCAAGCTGTTTACTGCAGTTGAGCTAGCAGTGGTTTACAGTCATCTAGATGCTCCAGGCCTTCGACAGCTTCGATCAGCCTCTCCACCCTTTCATTGGACAGAACTGTGCCTGAATTGTTACGGAATTTCTTCTGCAGGCTTTCTTGGCTAAGTGGGTTTCTCCAGTGGCCATAGAAGGTGTCACAGCGCCCTTGTAGGACATCTCCACTTACCAAGGTAACCTCCACCTCACCATACATTATGTTGAAATTGGCGGGGTTGTCGTGGGGGTGCTCCAAACGGACACGGGACAGGAGCGCATGAAGTTCGGGCCTTTGGAGGGCCTCTGGGTGAAAGGACTGCACGGTGACTTCTCCATCCAACAGGGCAGTGCAGGCATTAAACTGGAAGGAGTGCCGCGCCTGGTGCTCGGTCTCTGGGAACGGACGGTTTATGTACTTGGAAAGCGGCACCCTCAGAAGGATATCCTGCACCAGATTTGGAGAAATGCTGCCTCCTTTCAGGCCAACCAGGTTCTTGTGCACAACAGAGGCAGCATCAGCAATCCAGTGCATTCCGAGGTGTGCGGGAAATCGCTTGAAAGCAATGTCTTGGCTCTCTAAGAGGAAGCTGTGCTCATCCTTCTCAGGGGAAGCGATGGGGTGTGGGGCGTAGTCTTCATAGAAAGCGCTGAAGCCAGCTACGCCAGGCACTGCATCCAGGACCAGAGGACTTGCTTCCAGCCCACGAGATGCGAGCAGGGCTGCTTCGAGCCCAAGACGCGAGGCGTTTCCAATGTGAAGAGGTTTGGATTGTGTGGCGGCATTAGCCATTGGTGCACCCGCCAAAGATGCAGCAATGGCCAGGGCATTACTACACTGATTACGATCCAGAGAGAGGAGGCGAGCACAGGCTGCAGCACTACCCAGAGTGCCCACCACACTGGGAGGATGGAACCTTACGGAGAAGACAGAGAAAGAGCATAGACTTTATTTTACAAGCTTGGATGATATCAGCTGTCTACCATACACAAAACTGTCTACATTTTTAACATAAGATGATCAGAATATAAGTGGTGCTTGCCTGTGCAAAACTCTCCACAACTGTGATTGGGTGTTTTGTGTTCTGTGTGGTTGTTAGGTGGTTACTTACTAGTCTAAAGCCTAAAGAATGCTTCAGTTTTGATATGAAGGCTTAGCATAAACACAGTCAAAAAAACTAAATTCAACATAATAATAATAAAATAATGTAAAATAGATAATAAACTATCAATCCTCTATTTGACGCATGCCTTCTCGTGTTGTGATCAGAAGTCAACTAAACAAAAAGTGTCGTGACCACCTCGCTACACTTTGACTAGTCAATGGAGCCCATCCTGGCCTGTAAATATGGCTCTGTCCCTTTTTCAGAATGAGCATGTGAAATATTTACTCTCTTTTCTATTGTTTGCCATGTGAAAATCCCCTAAAAGTGTCAAATAGTAATATCAAAATTAATAGCGTTAGAAAGCTCCAATGAAATTCTCTTGTACTCGATAAATCACAAAAGTTTTGTTTTCACATTATAGCCTCCAAACATTATTCTAGAACGCAGGTGGATTCTATTTTCAGAGTACTTAGGAAATAACAAATTATAAGTGTTTAACTATATTCTTGGAGCACAAACAGAACTGCCCTGTCTGAAGGAGCTTTGACAACCTTTCAGATGGAATCTGCACTGTTCTGACCCACCTAGCTTTCTGTTTGTGTATAACCTCAGAGAATACCCACGCTGTTATACGACCATATTCAGGCTGGGCTGTACTTAGAAATATAATTACTGCTCTCAGTCACTTTAGTTAAGAATTGGACAAAGAAATTGACTCTAACCTCTTAGGGATGTTGTGAGCCTCAGTGGAGAATCTCATCAGTCGACCCTGTATTTCGATGCCCACATTGAAGGCAGTTAGAAAGTCAAGCCCGCTCGGTTTGCTGTTCTTGTGCAACATGTCACTTATAGCCAGGAGAGCAGGCAGTACTGCTCCAGAGGGGTGGGTTGCCGGGTGCCAAGTGTCATCAAAGTCCATTGAGTGAGCCTGTGGAAAACCAACATGTCAATCAAAGTCTACAGCGTCTCTCCATTGTGGCAGTTCTGGGATGATGGTTTGTGTTTCTAAATCTCATGTCATGGTCTTCAGACAACTTCTCTAGCACAGCCGAAACACTAAGAACACTAAAGAGGAAAAAGCTGTGCATGCCGGTAACATGAGCAAGACCCAGTAACACGGTCTG
This sequence comes from Opsariichthys bidens, assembly GCA_037194245.1. NCBI lineage: Eukaryota > Metazoa > Chordata > Actinopteri > Cypriniformes > Xenocyprididae > Opsariichthys > Opsariichthys bidens. The sequence continues at coordinate 2,485,983 of CM074308.1, read as the reverse complement.
TCTAGTTTCTATAATCTGAAACAACTCCTCAAGTGTAACTGGTTAAACAGACTTTATTAGAGGGTTCACACCAGACTTTCCAACAGTAAGTGGTTTTTCCACAGTGCTGAGGTTTCATGACTTATTAGAGTTGTTTTTCTCATTACCACATTTAGGTGACAAAAATGCTGCTGAATGTTGCAAAACAAGTTTGTAATTTAATGCTTCATTGACTGGATACTAATTTTCAGGAGTTGCAGAGAACAGGACTCTGAGTTTGTATCTAGGGTGTTGAATTACACATTGAGTCAGTGTAGGAGAAACGAAGAACTGCAATTACAACTCGATACATATAATGTGATAAAACTTACTGCAACTCCATTGACAAAAGCTGCAAGGGTTGGAGAAAGCTTCACACCTTCACGCCCATAGACGAAGCTGACGTCATCAGAACCATACATGTGCTTGGGGAACAGGATAAATGAATGGTCATTAGATCCAACTCTTTCACACATCAACAAGCACATTAGAAATGCCCGACATCATTACTTCTATCATGCAACACTCAATTCTACTGAATGATGGAAAACAGGTTGTTTACTCTAAAGTGTACTATTTTTAGTATTGCCATTGTGCCCTACCTGGCAGTGCTGAAGAGCAAGTTCAAACACCTCAGTGGTGCTTCCCAAAAGCCCAACACCGATGCTGTCCAGAATCATGCGTTTGCTGCGTTCCAGCACGGTTGGTGACAGATGTCTTGGCTGTATGTTCTGAATAAACCTGCCAAAGCTGCTGGTCACTGTTTCCTCAGGGGCAGGACGCTCTGCCACTATATGAGAGACAGAGTGAATTAACACTGAAACTATTTACACTTCTGGATAGTAGTCATTCTGAGTGCCAATGAATATTCTAGATTTGTCAGTCTGTATAAATGTTTATCTTAACTCCAAGTCTAGACTTTCATTTTTCTTTTCTCTCATGAGTTAACAAACGTCAGTTTACTGGAAATAAAGCCGTGACAGGTAGAGCTTGCTCACCATCTAGTGCCGACTTATGGAGTCCTCGAGCAGCAGAAAAAGCAGACAGGTATCTGGTAGATCTCTGTGTAGAAACAATTATGTTTGAGTGTCTCAGCTGTATAGTATGTACATATACAAATGTAATGTAAAAACTTTTTTTAATTTAATAATATTTTCGGACAGTTTTTTCTTCTATGAAACAGTAACACTTTACGGTTACACTTTATTTTAAGGTGTCAGTTTTCCACTGTAATTATACAATTAGGTACTCAGTAATAATAATTAACTATATGTATGTACTATAGGGTTAGGGTTGAGTGAGGGTTTGGTTTAGGGTTAATTGCATGTAATTATGCTTCATTCCTAGTTATTACTACAGTAAATACATGTAACTTGTGTCACAGTGACACTGTAAAATAAAGTGTTACCCACTTTATAATAAGGTTCATTAGTTAAACATTAGTTAATGTATTAACTATCATGCACTAACCCTGAGCAATACATTTGTTATTGTATTTACTAATCTTAACGTTAGATAATGAAAATATAGTTCATTGTTTGTTCATGTTAGCTCACAGTGCATTAACTAAGGTTACCACGATTTTAATAATGTATTAGTAAATGTTGAAATTAATAAATGCTGTATAAGTCAAGTTCATCATTAGTTCATGTTAACTAATGTGAACTATTGAACCTTATTGTAAATTGTTACTTATGAAACATAAAAAAATATATTATTACAATATAATAATTACATTAATAATTGTAAATACTGTAAAAAAATAAAATAAAATGAAACATAACCCCCACACACACGCATAAATCTAGAAATTACACAGCTATGATACAGCACGGTAGCACAAAATTTAATTTACCTGTACAGTCGAAAGCATGTTGGTCATTTTTGGTCTGAGTCTGGATGTGAAGATTCTTGATATCTCTGCTTGTTGATTCGAAGTCGAAGAAAGGCTGTCTTCTTTCGCCTATCTCAGTCTAGAGATGAAGTGATTGAAGGAAGATGTTGATGTGTTTATATAGTTCTGGACCACAAAAGACAATGACACACCCTCTGAACCTACAGAAGAACCAGGGCTGGATTTCCCAAGATTTGTTATTTTTAGGTTCATAGGGGGATTTCGCAGCAGGAAACAAAATGTTTTAAGAAAGGGTCAATGATGTCATCATTAATAATGACATGGGTTGGTTGACATCACCGTAACTCCTCCCAGCTCCACTGAGTATATTTCTATAAACTTAAAGCATTCTTCACAAGCATATCGATACTTCATTTACAGATCAAGGATCTTCACTTGGTGAGTTTCTTTATATTCTTTAAATGATGTTTTAGATGTAGACATAAGGATTTTTATGGTGTACAAACTATTTATTATCTTAACCCTAAACCTACCCGTCACAGAAAACATTCTGCATTTTTACATTTTCGATAAAAACTATTTATTATGATTTATAAGTTGTTTTCCTCATGGGAACCAAAATATGAAATCCTGGTAAACCGTTCTTTGTGAGGACCAAATGTCCTCACAAAAATAGTAATAACAGAAATTACACACACACACACACACACACACACACACACTCACACTTTGTAAGATAAAATATTATAAATGTATACAGAAACATTTCATTGTTCATTTAGTTGATTACGTTACGATTCATTAAAAACATGTTGAAAAGTTGACATAAAAGTCTGCTCAAACTTACTGCAAGTTTATCCTCAAGCATTGTCCACAGACAGCTATCTGTGTATGTTGACTCTTGTCTGCTGGCTGTTTGAGATGAAACAGATTGAATCTCCTCAGTAGTCTTTGTACCGTCACCTGGACTGTAATAGTATAATTCTTCAGCCAAGAGTCACACATGTGAGAGGTAGTTTTAGTTTTAGTGCCTAAAGGCACAAAACACTGCCTCCTGCTCAGCTGTTTGCTGAGTAAGATTACTGTATTGCTTACCTACGGAAGGGAGGGAGAATCTAAAAGTTAACACACCCATAAATAGATTGTTCCGTGCACTCGAGAGATAAGTCTATCGGCACGTAGAGTTTGGCACATTTTAACGAGGCTTTGACAAAACTAGTTTGTTTCATTTTATTTTTAGGGTTTTTAATAATCTTTTACAACACATTAAATTAAAAGAGAAGTATGAGTATATATGTAATCACCACTGAAAGTATAAAATATTTTAGCATGCTGTTTATATGTCTTATATCCATCAGCTATAAGTAACTTTTATTAACCTCGATACGTTGATAATGTCAACTAACTTGGGCTGATAAAATCAGGTGAACTCACACACTGTGAATTCATTATTAATGCTTCTCAGAGATGATTTGTCTATTGTGTTAAGTATCGTTTTACCACAAATGTTTGAATGTGAACTTTTTTTCATCATATCCTGATTACCCAACTTAATCTATCATCAGCAAAATACTACACTTAGGGGAAGTTCATGGCATCGACAAGTGGCTTTCCGGCAAGTTTTTATGGTGAGCCAGGTGTGCTTGGGCTCCTGGCCAATGGCATCAGTGCTTTCCTTGTCCTACTGCAGAACTTCCATGGGGCAAGGACTGGCAGTCCTGCAGAGGGAGTGGAGAACATATTAGCAGGTCATTGTCATTTTAATTTAACATACAACTTGTAAGAATTATACATCTATATGTTAATAGCAAAACATAGTTGAAACGTAAATTTGCAATTTAGCTGGTTTAGTTTAGTGTAATACACTCGACTGCTTACATGAACATCACGCATCCCCTTCTTTGCATCTTATGTCAATTTACACAGGCGTTCATCTCATTCTGATTGGTGGAGTGTGTCAGCTTGTGGCAGGATTGCTGTCTTTCAGAAAATATGACCATCTGAGTGGAACATCATTTGTAGGATACGCAGCGCTGTGGGGGAGCTATGGGGCCACAAGAATTTTTCTAGGTGCCAACCAACAAAGTCCAAACCTGTTTAATCACTCAGCAATGATAAACGGTACATTTCAAGAGCTGTACACAAACACTAGTGCCAATGAAACCAACATTCCATTGTACATCAAGGAGTCTGCCATAGCTGGTCTGGTACCCTACATCCTACTTTCCTTTCTTCTGGCCTTCTGTTCGGCAACAGTAAACTACATCATGCCCTTTGTGTTTGGGGCCATCACCCTCACACTGATATTTGAAGCTGTGGGTTTGGTAGCAGGAGCAGGGTGGGCTTTAGTGGTCTCTGGGATTCTGGAGCTCCTAATCCTGCTCTTTGCAATTTATGGCTCATCAGCATTGCTAATCAAGGGATTGGCCCAACGCTATGTGCTAAAGGGTTTTGGAAACCCCCTCTTTAATGTGCTCCTCCTAGGAACCACCAATGCCAGCAGCTCCCAAAGCTTGGGCCAAGAGAAGAAGAAGAACACAAAATATGCCGAACCTATGGCCTTGGGATTCTTCTGCGACACAGTCTCACCATTTATATTTGCCTTCTATGCCTTTGGCTACTTCCCGTCGATCCCAGTGGCTGCCATCTGGATAAGCATCAATTCTGCTGCTCAGCTTTTATCTAGCTATTATGCATATCTTCGTCAAGACTGCTACCATGCAACCAAGTTTGGCCTGCACTGCACGTTTTGGTTGGTGAAGACCTGGGAAGAGTATGTGGTGTCTGTAACCATTGGCCGGACTGAATCTGGTGAAGTAAGGCACGCCATGGTTGGCAACTGGTTCTTCCTGGCAGCTGCTTTGGTTTTCTGCGTCACAAGTCTAAACAAAGACACTCTTGAGCTAATTCACAATTCGTTTTTTGTCCTGGTGACCATATCAACCATCTCCCAGATTCCCATCGACAGGTACTACGTCTTTTTTGGAGTGACCTGCTCTCTCTTCACTCTCTTGTCCTTCTATGGCACCTTTGCACGCCTCATCAACACAATTGCTGAGAAATCCTTGATTCCAGTTGGACCCCAACCTGTCTCCACTGAATCCCTGCAGAAATATCTCAGTTACCTCAGGAGATCTAAACTGGATGAGCCTGAGGATAAAGGTTCACAGCTCCCAGATGCTTTATTCTATCTGTCCAATGGAGTGGCCGCACTCTCAGCCATTCACAACAGTCAGTCTAGACTGGCGTTTTTCGACTTGACTGTTCCCTGGGTACTCATCCCAGGAGCCATTATCCAGGCCTATGTCAGTCGACTACAAGTACAAGGTGGCCAGAGATTTGGCTCTGTCATTCCTTCATTCTACGTGGCTATTTGGGCAACTTGGAGCTGGTTTAGGTTTGCAGGTATGAAATTGTAACATTCAAAAAAATTCTTGGCTAAAATTTTGGGTGGAATTCTTAGATTGTTTATTTTCCTGCAGGACATCGCTTGCAAATATCCACAGAGTCAGCAAATGGATTTGCAGCTGGCGCAATAGCATTCCTGGTCATTAATGCTTTCTTGATTCTAATTGGTAGGTTTATTTACTAAACATAACCTACACACTCACATCTGACATTTGCCATTTAAAACATTGTGAATTGTTTTTACAGCAACCTACGGCAATCTACTTCTCTTGGCATTGACCACTGTCATGGAGGTCATCATAGTTTGTTTTCTCCTCTCTACTTTTGGAAGACTGCCCTATCAGTTAGAAGGTAGAGTACAGAAATCATTTGTAAAGAAAATGATTGTGGAGAATAAAGATGTAACTACATGAAAATATGTGTAAAAGTTACTCACATTTTCTTGAATCTTTTTATTTAGTTGCTATGCTAGCCATTTTCGCCATCATATGTTTGTATGGCATGCTAGCATCCCTTGTGAATGGTATCTTCTCCAAGACCCTAATACCAGTTGGACCTTCTCTTATCAAGGTATTTTATTTTATCAATGATGGCAAAATCCTGGTGAAGAATTATATTATATATTCATGGTTAGACAAAAACAATTCCTATCAACTAACGGATCTGCTTTTTTCAAAGGACAAGAAAAAGAAGGAATCTGAAACCACATATCCATGTTTTATTGCCAAGTCTCGGGAAACCAGCGGACTGCTCAAGATTGCAAAATTATTGGAAAACAATGGAGTGTGTGGTATTCCTACAGATACCGTCTATGCCTTGGCTGCTTCATGCAAAAATCCCACTGCAATTGAGAAGATCTACTCTATCAAAGTACATGTGAACACAAACACTTTGAAACATAATTTTCTTTTAGAAATGCAACTGACCCACTGACCCATAAACTTTTCTCTCCGGTAGGACCGTCCTGCAGAAAAGCCCATTTGTATCTGTATCTCAAGTGTTGAGCAACTCGTGGCAGCCAAACCTCCCTTCAGTCCTCTGCTGTGGGAGTTCATGAGAAATGTCTACCCGGGGGGCATTAGTTGCATTGTCCCGAAGGGCGAATGGCTCCTCAAACTTGGTAAGGTTAAAAACACGCATTGATATTTTGTATTTAAATCCAACCCAAACTCCTGGATCAAACTTGGGATGATCAACCAACCAAATTAAAATATACTGAGAATCTATGATGATTATGGATTATCTCCAGCTATTTTCACTGGTCATATTTTCTTTACAGGTGTGGGTCCTGCATATGACCGTGTGGGGACCAGAGACAGCATTATGATAAGAGTACCTGACCACACTGCTACGGTTCACCTGTGTGAGTTCACCGGTCCATTGGCCATTACATCAGCCAATCCAAGTGGAGAAGCCGACAGTACCCATCATGATATGGTCATCAAGTAAGTTTAAAAATGCTCCAACAATTGTTAGAGGGAACTGTGGGTGAATACAAGCTACACAAATCAAATCCATTGTTCAGAAGCCAGTTTCTTTATTAGGAAGGATATATAACAAGAAATACTTTGCAATGGAAACACATCTTAGATTTGGCTTAGAGTCCCTTGATTGCTGGTCTCAAGGAATAATTGGAGCATTGTTTTTTTTGTCCTGAAACAGTCGTCTGGGCCACAAGATTGAAGGAGTCCTATGTGATGGAGAGTCTAATGAGGTGGTAGCATCAACTGTAGTGAACTGCCTCAAAATTGATGAAGGTAAACTGATATCCCAAAATACTGATATCCTAATAAAATATGTATTCCATTATTAATAAATGCATTATGCTCATTTTCAGGAACTATCAGCATTGTCCGTGAAGGTTGTGTACCTGCTTTGAAAGTGACGCAGATTTTTGAACGAGTAAAAAGCAACATGCTATAGCTTTACTACTAACGGCAGCTTCGACAGCACCTCTATTTGCTGTCTTTAATGTGAAGGAAAGTTCATTTTGTACATGAAGAGAAAACTTTGACAACGTTACATGTACATAAGTCAATTTTGATCTTACTTGCTTAACTGCATTATCAGGTATTGTGAGCAAGTATCACCATGGAAACAAAGTGAGCATTGTTACTGTATAGTTCTGTGTGAATTTACTATATGTTTGCTAATGCTTTTCAAGGTTGAAATGTGTTGTGAAACTGAATTGTTCTTTTTAATTTATTGCTATTTATGTATTCGATGGATCATGCTTTTGTTGATTAAGAGCAAATATCAATGAGCAATTCAACCAGAATTATTGCAAAAATATCTTTGCAATGTACACTTGTATATTTATATCAACTTTATGCATGAGATTTTTTTTCAAATGTGTTTTTCAAATTACTGTCTAATAAAATATTGGAAAATGAAAATGTGTTTTGTCATGAACAAATATTGTTTTTATATGATGACATTTCAATGCCAAGCTTTCATGCTGCTTGTAGTAGAACCAAACAAAGACAGTGAAGACAATAAATATAGAACACAACACATGGAACAATATATACAATAAACACAAGGAAAAATATATAACAACTGAAAACAATCATACAGTAAATACTGTATACATAATAGCGAAATGTTCAGAAAACCAAAGTGACACATTTCAGAGAAGAAAAAAAAAAGAGATAAAAATAAAAAGCTTGGAATAACTAACTGCATAAGTGTGCACCTCCCTGAACTAACACTCAGTTTAAGCACCATTGGTTTTTTTTTTTTTACAGCACTCAGTCTGTTTGGATATGAGTCTGTCTGCTTGCCACATCTTGACATGTGAATATTTTCTCACTCTTTGAAAAAACATTCTATCTTCGGTCTTCTTCAGGTCCCCCCACAGATTTTCTACAGTATTCATGTCTGAGCCGTAGCTGGGCCATTCCAAAACATTCATCTCTCATTCTTTTGTTAATTCAGATGTGTGTTTTGGGTAATTGTCATTCTGAAAAGTGCAAGTTGTCTTTATTTTCAGCTTTCTAGCCAGTCTGGTCTCATTGTTAATAACTTAAATTCTACTCTGTACGCCATTAAAAAAAAATATTACCGCCATATGGGACTGCGACTGCAACTCACTTGAACTACTTTTGGTACCGCTTTTGACATTTTCGCAAATGAATAACTTTTTGTGATTACGCTTGTTTGTCTGTTATTCTTTTATTTATAACAGTACGTAGTTTTAGGAAATGGTTATGGGTAGGTTTAGGGGTAGGTGTAGGATTAGTGGCTCAAAGTTTTTCTTTTAATGTTATATTTTTACTAAAATTGTCATTTTCCTAAACATTATGTCCCATTATGTTTCATTCTTTTCACATTCTGTTTAAAATTGGCATGTTTAGGTTCGGGATGGGGTTGATAAAAGGGAAATTCTACATACATTTTTATGACATGAAAAATTTGTGAATATTAAGTGTTTTTACGCTTTAGTGCTATAAATACTTCAATATTGTACGTTACGTATTTATACCTCTGTATTAATCCATGAAAATATGAATCCAGCTTCTCTCCGTGAAGACACATTTCAAAATGTCAATCCACTGAAACACGGCATGTTGCAATCTTTGACAAAGCGTTCAATATCAGTGTTGTAAAGCATGTCGTAACGCTTCTCGAGGGCGCAGCTCAACTTTCAGATTTGAATCACAGGCTTTGACTGTGACGTATGACTGCTGAGAATGAAGATGAAGATTGTATGACGGAGAAAGGGCTGAATTTATTTGGATCTGTTCCTTACATACGTATGGATTCTAATGTTGGAATACAGTGAACAAATAAAATTGATGCGATTTGTGAATGTATGTCGTGTTTTGGTGTATTTTATGGTTGTATTGTCAGTCACTGCGTAGGCCAAAATGACTTTTGAAAATGAGAAAATAAAAAAATGGTTGAACAATTACAGAAATTTTATTCATAAGGTTTCAAAGTGTAGTTTTGTTTAACATTATTTAATCCTCCGAAACGAGTTTGTAGCGCAAGTCACAAACAGAAATGTTATTCCATGTTAAGTAGCATTAGATGAGTAAACTGCCTTTCATAAATTCGAACATGAATTAATAGGACAATTGAATACCACAGATTCAAAACATTAATGCTATGATTTTAAAAATAATACATGGGAATTCATACACATTCACACTTGGATACATAAATGGTTTAGGTTTTATTGCTTTTAATACGTAAGTATTTTTATGCTTTAGTGCTACATAGTGCTTCAATGTTGTGCGTTTTTGTGTGTATGTAAATGTAAGTAAATGTTTGTGTGGTAGAAGCACACTTTACCTAAAAATACATGTATTCTCATGAGATCACGTTGTTCTAGAAGATACTAGAATGGTTCTGTGACATAATCGACTGGTACTTGGAGCTATTCATGATTCCCTTCTCCTTCACTAAAAGCCTGAGTTCGAGCTAAAGAGAAGTTTTGCTGATGTGCTGTGCTGTTTTTGCATCAAACTTACCATTTACAATTTTGACAAAAAATTCTAGTCTTAACACATTAAACAAATGTACATTTTTAGGAGACTGGATATATGTTTATGCAAATATTAGCCGGGCTCGGGTGTCTCACAGCCCAGATAGATAAAGAACACAGGAGATAGTTATCACAGGTCGGAAACAATCAGTACTTGCTGGAAAGAGCTGCAACTGTTGTAATGTTGCTGACAGCCTCCCTGACCAGTTTTCTCTTTGTCTTCTCATCAACTTTGGTGGGCCGCCCTGTTCTTTTTACTACCATTGTTTGCCATACCTCCTCCAACTGATGGATTGGAAATGTTTTTGAGTTATTGGAAATATTTCAGCTGAGATTGAATTGGCATTAATCAGAGTTCTGGTAAAGACAAGAGTTTACTATTTCACATGAGCTTGATGATTAGTTCATTCTGAACACAGCCACATACCCAACTATAAAAAGGTGTGCACATGTTTAATGACTCACACAAACAAAGAATGAAACAAAATAATAATTTATTAAACAAACGAAGAGACCGTTTTAAGCTTTTCATAGTGACATTAAAAATACAGACAATGAAACCGAATGAACTGAAGACTTAAATACACAAGGGAGCAATCGTTGGAAATAAGAATAGGTGTGGTACTAATTAACAAGCATGCGAACAAACAAGGAACTAGAACCAAATTTCCAGTCATTTCACTCGACGGCCATCTTTGAAACGCCGCTCGGGCATCATCTCTGTGAATGGGGAAACATAAAATTCTGATTGTGAGTTATTATAAAGTGTTACCCTTTATGGCAATACAGTAAGTAACACAAATGTCATTAAAGCAAGATGACAATTTAACTACACTATACTTGTTCTATCCCCATGCAGCAGATATTCTCTGGCTCTTTAGGCACCTGTACAGGAGTTTATAGATTATCATGATGGAACATGCTATTAATTGATGACTTAAAGATAGTTAACTCCACACCAACTACATAAATTTATCAAGTAACCATTCAGAAACATCCTGCTCCATTCTATATGTTGTCCCTTCTTCTTGAGCCTCTCCGTCATTGTCTGACTCCGGTTCGATCATATAAGCCTGAAGACCACAACTGAGAGTTTCTGACATTTTCAATGCGTGTGTAACGCCGGGGATAATAGGAGGCGAGGGTAACAGATAACAAGCAGGTTTATTCACAGAAGAACAGACACGCAACAGTGTGCAAAGCACAAACATCGACAGACAATGCATGAAGAACAGGCAGGAACTTAAATACACTGATGAAATGATAAACGGGTGAAGGAGGTTAAACTGATTAACGATGACAGGTGCAGACAATGATTGATTAACTAAGAATGACAAAACTATACTAAAGACAGGACAGAACTTCACATGACTGTGACAGCGTGAGATTGTCCTGTTTTGTTGTTCTTGATGCTCCGTCCTCTTCTTGAATCAGCCAGTGGCACATATCCCAACAAACCGTCCCATACCGGCGTGATCAAAAAGATCTTAAACTGGATGGAACTAGATTAAATATTTTGACTGTTGCGATTCCAAATCGGTTTAATGACCTGTAACTCTGCCTGAGTATCGGACAAGTGTTCACTGTTGGCCAGAGGAGAACTGGCCCCCCGACTAAGCCTGGTTTCTCCCGAGGTTTTTTTCTCCATTTGTTGGAGTTTTGGTTCCTTTGGCTTGCTTAAGTTGGGGACACTTGCTTGATATTCAGCAGTGTTTTTGATATGCCTGCATTGGCGCCGTTGTATACAAACTGAGCTGAGCCGGACGATTACGTCACTGTTTTCTGCAGTGCTGATATACCTAAATTAACTAGACTAATAACTACTGATCTTTGCAACGGAATGAATCAATAATATATAGAATAAGCTGCACAATGACACCATTTTCTTATTAATGTAAAGCTGCTTTGCCACAATTTGCATTGTAAAAAGCGCTATATAAATAAAGATGACTTGACTTGACAAGGTCATCTGCATTTAAAGTGACACACACAAAATTTGCTCACCCCCCAAAAGTGGAAATTTTAACATGCTATAAAAACAATCTGTGGGGAATTTTGAACTAAAACTTCACATACACACTCTGGAGACATCAAAGATTTATTTTACATCTTGTAAAATGGGCATAATAGGTCCCCTTTAAAAGTTCTCACTCAGATAAGGGTTAAAAAAGCCATTTTAAACATGCAACAAGTAGAGGTAGTATGGCACACAATGACATTATTAAGAACAGTAGGAGATAAGGTCATACTTCAGAATTCTGATCCTAACTACACAGGAACAAATGAGTAATGCATTATTAACACTCTAGTAACTACTATGAACTAACAAGAATCTCAGATTAATTATTAAGTAGTAGTGCTCAGTTGAAGATGGTAGTTCATTAAGTATTATTTCTTCTCCTCCAAGAGAACTACTAAGAATTACTATATACCGGTTCATAATTAATATGAATAATGCATAAAGTATAATTAATTCTACAGTAAAGATCGGTAACCCACTAGTAATGACTGAAGTATTACCTGATCCTTCAGAAAGAATTACTAAAGTGAGAAACAGGATAACTCTGTTACTACTGAAGTCATTGTAAGCCTTTGCGTTTTTTTTGTAAAGGATTGAATATTAATAAACTCAAGTGTCACTACATCCTTCTAAAGGAACTTCTAACTGTTTGAATCGATATTCTAAAGTGAAGATCATGGTAATCCACTAATAATGACTGAAGTATTACCAGATCCTTCAGAAGGAATTACTAACTATTATTTCCTTTTCCCCCCATTGAATCATTCCAAAACTCATTGTCATAAAACAGAACATTTCAAGCCCTTGTGTCGTGTCAGTTCAATGATATTCATCATTCAAACTCACTGTTTAAAAAAACAAACAAACATTGCAAACATTTTTTAGCCTTTTGAACATGAGTCAGATTTTAGCAATTAAAGTAGTTATTGCTGAATTTTAGTGTGATATGTAGACCTACTAGAATTGCCAGATTGAACTGCATTGTTATGGATCATAATGTATTGTTATCAGAAGCTTTTTGAGCTTCCACTTTCGTGCTGTTTGCAGATGAATAATTATGAATAATTTAAATGACTGGAAAAAAATGATATTTGCCGTTTAATATGTTAAAAAAAAATACTACCTGTAGTAGCTATGCAGATGGATTATCCCAAAATCTTTTGTTTGGCGTTACAGGATATGATCTGTGTGTGGTTTGATGCTGTATCAAGAAGATTGATGCTCCCATAAAAAAAAGAGGTTACACTTTATTTTAAGGTGTTGCAGTGTATTTATAGATTTAAGTATTGAGTAATAATAATTAACTATATGTGCTAACTATAGGATTAGGATGAAGGATTTGTTTAGGTTTAATTGCATGTAATTATGCATAATTGATAGTTTAGAGAGTCAATGTGAAAATTATTTTATGATCACACATTTTAATGTTATATGCGATTAATCGCAATCAATTACAGAAATCTGTGCAATTGATTAGCTATTTTTTAATTCATCGACAGCCCTAATAATTTATGTAAGCTGATTTTGACTGTATTTCAGTATTAGATATATGTTACTACAGTAGAACATAACTTTCAAAAGCTGTCAAATTCTCAAATAAACTGATATTGTTCATGTCAGTATCTATCCAAAATGTGCCGTACAATTAAACATCACGTACAGATACCTATGAGTTCACACAATGAGTTTTCCAATTAGTTTTTCTCACTAACAATGATGGCATTCCAAAACTCTCAGTCAGCAAACAAGACAATACACTCTTTAACATGAAAGAATGACGTTTTGTGAGGTTTCAGGTATTTTCCCACCGTAAAGTGTGTGATTTTATTTTTATTTTTTTAACGCAATGCTTCAAAGAAAACCAGTATATTACCATGATACTATGGAACAATGTCCAAAACCAATGCATATTTGCATATTACTTTTTTTTTGCATCATTTACTTCCCAGAATGTATTCTTTATTCCATTTGAATAGAGACTTCACTCATTGATCAAAAATGTAATTCTTCTCAATTGAAAATGGGTCAGATTCTATCGGTCAAAACGTCCTTTTTACTGTAAATTCAGTCATTGTCAGAAACTGATAACCATGGAGTTTCCAGGCAAATATAATTTAGTTAATTGTCCTCAATCCATTCAGACTGAATAAAAGCAACTGCTATTTTACCCTACATGCTGCTTTTGTTGCTCCTGTTACTATGAGCACACCCTGCGCTCCTGTTACATAACTGCGCCACCGTCTGTCACACAGTGAAGCTTGGGTTACGTGTGCCTTCTTCCCTCAACCTGTACAACAAATTTCATGAAAGAAAGGTGCCAAATGAGAAAATGCAGCACACAATATTGGCTTTGTCACTGATAGCTTATGAGGTGGAAAATGAGAACTGTTGGGCAGTGTACCATCCAAACTGCTCTACGACCCACTCTCAGACTCAGGCGACTGTAAACAGGATGCTCTAGGCTAGGGTGTCCTGCCAGCTGCATGAGACATCATGACACAGTCTGAGAATTCAAAGAGCAGATTGTGCCCTTCACAGACTGGTAGACAAATAAACCGACTGGGCAGGGTCATTGGTTCACCTCCTCAAAACATCCACACAAAAATAAACGCTTATAGTTTTATTTTTCTTTCGATTTCCTGGAAAGAAACCCCTTCTTGTAATAGATGCTTTTGGAGGTCATGCCCATAAAGTTGTTCAGGTATTAGCTCATTTGAAAAGTCTTTGATTTGTCAGAGTGTCCATTTGATGTTTAACTTCAAAAAATCCCCTTACTTTAGGTGAAATCTGTTATTTTGTACTTCCTGCTAGTTAACCTGTAAGTGAGAGAGGGAAAAAAGTATAAGGAACCTATTTGTTGTTACTGTTTATCTATAGAATGCTTCAACATTATTTCCTTATCTTACCTAAGCTGTTCGAGAATTCTAAAAAAAGAGAAAGAATCTGAAACACATAATAGTGAGTTAAAAAAAAAAAAATCCTTCCAGAAGCATGCCTTAAAAAATAGTTAAATTAACACATTACAATGAGGTTTAATTTTTTAACATTATTAAACCACATTAGTTAACATGCACTAACACTTCTACAGCATTAATATTAATCTCAACATTTACTAATTCATTTTTTAGATCATTTTTTCATTTTTCATCATTTAGCAGACGCTTTTATCCAAAGCGACTTACAAGGGGAGCAATTGGGGGTTAGGTGTCTTTCTCAAGGACACTTTAGTCATGGTATCGAAGGTGGAGAGAGTGCTGTTTATTCACAATCCCCACCTTCAGTTCCTGCCGGCATGGGAATCGAACCGGCAACCTTCAGATTACAAGCCCAATTCCTTCACCACTAGGCCACGACTACCGCTCAAAAGTTATATCTGTTAATATTTAGTTAATACACTGTGAACTTACATGAACATTTTTTAACTAACCGTAACAAAGGTTAATAAATGCTGTGAAAATAATGGCTCGTTATTAGTTAATATTAACTGATGCATAAACTAAATGTTATCAAATGAGACTTTATTGTAAAGTGTCACCTGTCCATGGTTGAAACAACAAAACAAACTTGTTTTATAATAGTGTTTTAAAGAGATATTAAGAAGCTTCATGTTACTCACTGTTTTAGTTTGTAATGAAGATGCTATTTGATTTGTGCCATTGGAGTTATGAATTACTATTTTGTCACTCATAGGCGGCACGGAGAAGAAGTTCCCAGGTTTGAGCCCCGACTGAGCCAGGAGTCCTTATTTGCAGAGTTTGCGTGTTCTTCCCGTGTCGGTGTGGGTTTCTGCTGGGTGTTCCAGTTTCAGGTTAGGTGTATTGGACATGCCAAATTGGCCGTGTGTGAGTACGTTAGGAAGGGTATCGCCGTACAACCTCTGCCAAATCTAATGCGTGTTCCGATGATCAGAGCCTACAATTAACGCTTGGAAAATATTAATTCATAAATCAAAGAAAATTTGCGTTTTTACTTCTTTTTCCTTCTGAAATTGGAACAGAAGTTGTGTAGATGAAAATGAGTTAATGAGGTGCTTCCCAAACCTGTCCCAGAGACCCTCAAACCTCATCTCCAACTCATCAGCTCATAGTATTTGGGAGATAATGCACAGTTTAATGAACACACATGTTTTATATGTTCAATGAACAATAAATATCATGAGTATGAATGTAGATTAATAATAACTGATGTTATCAAAAGAAATGTGTTACCACTAATCTAATGTCAAATGGATCTGGCCAATGCCAATAAGAGAAACAGAAGATTTTACTTGCATTTTAATCTCATCTTTTCATTTGCATCCGTTTTTTGAAAGTTAGTGATAAGGAAGTCATTCCTCAGGTTATCTAACAACACACATACTTTCCCTTGTGTGACATAATCACATTCTACTACATTCTTCCACAGAAGTGTAATTATTAGTTTTCATTTATGTAACTATAATTTGTTCCATTTAAGTGTAAAGGAGGAAAAAGAAATTAAGGAAGAAATCTTAAGGTCTTAAAATAAACTAGACCTGCTTTATATAACTTATGGGGAAGTCTGACGTGTCAGGTTTACTGAAGCAAACGTGATCAAATATTAACTGATTTGTTTTTTTCAATTTAATTCAGACTCTCATGATACTCATATGACAATATATTTAAACAACAGCAACAACAACAACAACATAAACTCACTAACTGCAGATGATAAATGGTTGTTATTATATTTGTAACTATCAATCTCTCTCTCTCACACACACACACACACACACACTTTCAACAGAATTAAAAAGCAGTTAAAACAAAGTATTATCTGGCAGTTTCATGAATGCTATTGTTGAGCAAGCAATATTCTCAATTTATGACACAGTGGAAAACAAACATGATCACAATATTATACTTCTGTTTAAGCCATTTATAAAATCCAGAATCATTTCAGATGCTTGGATAGGTCAATCAGAATAAAAACATAACATATATGCTTTAACATTAATAGCACACATTGACAAAAAAAACATAGTTTTTATTGCAATACTTCAAATTTTATGGTAATACTTCAATACTTCAAATGAGTTAGAGTATCGTGTAAACAGTCATGGTACTCTCAGGGCATTTCTCAGTGTCAAAAATTAATTAATTTCAATATGCCAAAGCATTACCAAGCTACAACCTTACTTCCTGCCTTAGGTCTTTGGCATTAGATCCTTTGGTGTGTTACAGGAAAACAGCTTGTAAAATAAACAGTCTATAAAAAAATACTCTGAAGATGATCTGACCTCTTATTTAGAAATGAGCAAGTCAGAAGACTATATTTATTCATGCACACTTTGACCTTGTTTGATATAATCAGGTTCTTCTAGAGTCATAATGGAATTCTATTATTAGATTTCATTGATGGGCATTTTATTTGTTCCGTTTAAGTGTTGAGTAATCACAACATTACTTAATGTGAAGGAAGTAAAAGTTATTAAGGAAGAAAACTTAAGGTCCTAAGATAAACTAGACCTGCTTTATATAACTTATGGGAAAGTATGACGTGTCACTGCTGATGGAAGCAATTTAATTCAGACTCTCATAATGCTCATATAACAATATATTTCTTTAAACCTTTGGTGTCTTATGTTG
The DNA here is from genome assembly GCA_037194245.1 of Opsariichthys bidens. Lineage (NCBI taxonomy): Eukaryota > Metazoa > Chordata > Actinopteri > Cypriniformes > Xenocyprididae > Opsariichthys > Opsariichthys bidens. The sequence continues at coordinate 2,468,587 of CM074308.1, read as the reverse complement.
TAACAAGGAAGTCATTCCTTGTCATTCACCTTGTTTGACACAATCAGGTTCTTCTAGATGCTCATATGACATTATGCAACAATATATAAAAACAACAACAACAACAACAATGTAAACTGACAAACTGCAGATGATAAATGGTTGTTTATATATTTGTATCTATCTATCAATCGCTCTCTCTCTCTCACTTTCAACAGAACTAAAAAGCAGTTAAAATAATTATTAACTATACAATGAATTAACTGGCAGTTCATAAATGCTATTGTTGGACAAGCAATATTCTAAATTTATGCAAGAAGACACAGTGGAAAACAAACAATTTTGCCACAATATTATACTTCCGTTTAAGGCATTTATAAAATCCAGAATCATTTCTGATGCTTGGATTCGTCAATCAGAATAGAAACATAACATATATGCTTTAACATTACTAGCACACATTGACAAAAACATAGTAAAACGGTTTATGGCAATATTTCAAATGTTATGAGCTGAGGTTTTGACCAGTAAGTGACTCCTGTAAAGTTCTCAATGTCTCAAGTTATTCATTTTAATATGCCAAAGCATTAGCACACTATAACTTCACTTCCTGCCTTAGGTCTTTGGTATTAGATCCTTTGGTGTGTTACAGGAAAACAGCTTGTAAAATTAACAGTCTGAAGACGATCAGACCCAAATTTGGGCAGGATTGAATGAATGCTGGAAAACTTTCCTGGACTGGCAATACGAGAAAGACAGGTGTTTTTGCACACTATAGGTTGACTATATATAGCACAAACTCCCATCGTTTGATGAATGACTATGCTGTTCTTTTGTCATAACAATGATGACTGTGGCGAGGGGGGCGTGGTTCAGCGAGGTCTGCAGCGGGTGAGAGAGTTGGGAGACGTGCGATGAGGAAGTGGGTTAAGAGCAAATGACAAACCACGCACGGGCTTACCGTAGGAAGGTTACTGTGGAAAATCCACATATGGGACCACTGTAGGGGTCACACATATGGCACCCAGCCTAGCACAGGGAAGTTAGCGAGTGTTAAGCCGTCCAGGGACCAGACATGGAGATTCCAGAGGTCCGGACACGGGTGCCACAGGGTGCCCCGTCTCTGTGCCATTGTCCAGCTTATTCCATATATTTGTATTGATTCATTCTGTTGCAAATATCAGTAGTTATTAGTCTAGTTAATGTATGTATATCAGCACTGCAGAAAACAGTGACGTAATCGTCCGGCTCAGCTCAGTTCGCATACAACGGCGCCAATGCAGGCATATCAAAAACACTGCTGAATATCAAGCAAGTGTCCCCAACTTAAGCAAGCCAAAGGAACCAAAACTCCAACAAATGGAGAAAAAAACCTTGGGAGAAACCAGGCTTAGTCGGGGGGCCAGTTCTCCTCTGGCCAACAGTGAACACTTGTCCGATACTCAGGCAGAGTTGCAGGTCATAAGTCCGATTTGGGATCGCAACAGTCAAAATATTTAATCCAGTTCCATCTAGTTTAAAATCTTTTTCATCACGCTGGTATGGGACGTTTGCTGGGGATTTCTGCCACTGACTGTCGAGTCGGAAAGGCCCTCACTAGGGATGAGCTAGTTCACACAGTCTCTACCAACACCCTAGGACCACGCTACTGCCCCGCACAAGCGCAGGCTCCCCATCCGATCCGGACACGGCCCAGATCCAGCCAATCACGTTAAATGGTAAACCTCGGGATAAGCAAAGAGACTAAAATTAGCGTAGACGCCATTCTTCTTCTGATGTAACGAGTACATCCGGTGTTATAGGAAGTGTTCCCGGTTCCGGCTGACCTGATCTATGCAGCCTAACAATCCTTTAATGGATATGAAGACAAAAGTTTATAGTGCGTCATGTGTATGCCAGGTTAAATAGATGCGTTTTTAGTCTAGATTTAAACTGACAGAGTGTGTCTGCTTCCCGAACAATGCTAGGAAGATTGTTCCAGAGTTTAGGTGCCAAATAGGAAAAGGATCTACTGCCTGCGGTTGATTTTGATATTCTAGGTATTAACAACTGGCCAGAAGCTAAACCATTTAGTGCTTTGTAAGTAATTAGAAAGATTTCAAAATCTATACGATGTTTAAAAGGGAGCCAGTGCAGTGTTGACAGAACCGGGCTGATATGGTCATACTTCCTGGTTCTAGTAAGGACTCTAGCAGCTGCGTTTTGGATCAGTTGTAGTTTGTTTATCAAGCGAGGGTCGAGTCCCTGACGGCAAACAGGTCTACCTGTGCGGTCCCGAAGTGACGCCATATCAGCTGGACCGCCTGGGGATGGAGTCTCCATTCTCCCGGAAGCAGAGGCGTAAACAGGAATGTGTCTTTTTAATTCATCGACAGCCCTAATAATTTATGTAAGCTGATGTTGACTGTTTGTCAGTTTTAGGTTTATGTTAATACTGTAGAACATAATTTTCAACAGCTTTCAAATACTCAAATAGACTGATATTGTTCATGTCAGTATCTATCCAAAATGTTCCGTACAATTAAACATCACGCACAAATACCCATGAATAATAATGAGTTCACGCAATGAGTTTTCCATTTCCTTTGTAAGGACCAAGGACTGAATCTGACAGCCTGGGCAAAGGTATAATGCGTTTTTACTTTAACTGCTCGCTTAATTGGACTCCAATTTCAAATTATTATCACTTTTAATTCGTATTTCTAACTAGGAATTAATCATTGGTCATGTTATTTTCGGTGTTTGGTTATTCTATTTAACTCTTATTGTACTCGTTCATGCGGGTCACAAAGTCACACAGGGTCCTTGCAACTGCCGTTTATGCGGGCCCATGATCACAAATTCGTCAGTTCTGACTCTTAGTCAGAGGATGCAGAGTTTACTATTACGTAAGGGTTGAATCGCCACATGCTTTTTCATACAAATACGCAGTTTGCATAGCCACAATACTGCAACGTGCTAAGGCAGCGATAGACAGAAATATAAAAGTCCCACATGATGTGCACCATGCTCCATTTATTGAGCCTTTAGTATGACTGATTGTAACAATATATACGACAGTATATCGTAATCTACTGAAGACAATAATTTCAGAGTAAGTCATAATAAAATGTAACAATTTATTAATCAGTAATAGTAACTGTAAATTCTGTCATTGTCAGAAACTGACAACCAAGCAAATATATTTTAGTTAATTGTCCTCAATCCATTCAGACTGAAAAAAAGCAACTGCTATTTTACTCTACATGCCGCATTTGTTGCTCCTGTTACACACCTGTGCTACCGTCTGTCACACAATGAAGCTTGGGTTACAGAGGGCAAGTGTTTTATTCACATATTTTGTACTTCCTTTTAGTAAACCTGTATGTGAGAGAGGTAAAAAAGTATAAGGAACCTATTTGTTGTTACTGTTTATCTATAGAATGCTTCAACATTATTTCCTTATCTTACCTAAGCTGTTCGAGAATTCTAAAAAAAGAGAAAGAATCCGAAACTCGTAATGTTATGTAAAAAAAAAAAAAAAAATCCTTCCAGAAACATGCTTTAAATTGATAAATTAAGACATTACAATAAGGTTTCATTTTTTAACATTAGTTAAAACATACAGCATTAATATTTATCATTTACTAATACTAATACATAAAAAGTTATGTCTGTTAATATTTAGTTAATACACTGTGAACTTACATGAACATTTTTTAACTAACCGTAACAAAGGTTAATAAATGCTGTGAAAATATATATGGCTCGTTATTAGTTCATGTTAACTGATGCACAAATGTTATCAAATGAGACTTTATTGTAAAATGTTACCTGTTCTTCTGTACATGGTTGAAAAAATAAAACAAACTCATCTGATAATAGTGTTTTAAAGAGATAGTAAGACGTTTCATGGTACTCACTGTTTTAGTTTGAAATGAAGATGCTATCTGATAAGTGCCATTGGAGTTATGAATTACTATTTTGTCATTCATAAAAAAACGAAAAAAAAAAAAATACATGGAAGTCAAAGGCTACACGTCAACTGCCAAAATACCGTCTTTTGTGTTCAAATGAAGAAGATACTCAAACAGGTTTGATGATGACTGAATTTTTATTTTTGGGTGAACTATTCCTTTAAGGCCACATAATATAATGTGTGAGCTAAAATGTTGAAGACAGGTAACACTTTAGTATGGGGAACAATTCTCACAATTGTTAGCTTGCATATTGGCTGTTTATTAGTACTTATAAAGCAGGTATTAATGCTTTATTTGGCATGGCCATATTCTACATGCCTAAATCTTACCCAACACCTAAATTTAACTGCTACAACAACCTTACTGTCACGTATAGTTTTGATTTTCATGTTCATGTTTCGTGTCTTTTTTATGGTTTTCACAGTCATGTTTCCTGTTTTTCCACATGCTCCCCTTTGTCATTTGATTTCCTTGTCCTAATTTATGATCATGTCATGTGGTTCCCAAGTCTTCTGTGGGATGTTGTCATTGGTTCATTGTCTTGATCATGTTCACAGGTGTATCTTGTGTAGTCATTAGTCCTTCTGTATTTAAGCCTTGTGTTTCCCAAATTCGTGTTTGTTTATTGCCAAGCCATATTTAAGTTTATTTTTCAAATTTAGGTGTTAAGTTTCTGTTTATGGGTTCATCACAACCCATCTACAGTAGACCCGACACTCACTAACCATTAATAAGCAGTAAATTAAGAGTTTAATGAGGCAAAAGTCATAGTTTATACGTATTCCCCAACCAAAGTGTTCCCTGTATATTTATATGACTTTTATACAAAAGTCAAAAAACACCCTAAAGCTGGCCACAGGACTATTTAGACCAGTCCAAAATCAGTGCCAAATTTCACAACATTTTACTAAGCTGTTTTGTGACTACTATTGACCCATCCAGAAAAACAGATGTTTCACGGCTTCAGTGCTTGACCATAATGCTGTATGTACAACAAGTTTTGAGGAGAACCCCACCTCTGGCATGATTGTGAATGGTTTAATTCAGCCAGGACTCATACAAACATGCTGTATGTGTGATTAATTTTCAATAATATTTTATACAATATATTAAAAAAATAAAACATCACATTGACTCATGTATAATATATACAATTTTACATTTTAATATTTAATAAAAAATAAATATGTAGAAAATACTTTAGAACAAGATAATGAGAACCTCACACATACACAGAAATTAACAGTACTACTGTATATGATAATATTATCCACTTACAATATTGAGGCCTATTACTATCTTTTTATTCATTCACATAATTACCATAATTCTAATGCAATTTTATTGGCTCCTGACCCATTTCTCCCGAAGTATCTGTTGTCAACACACTACAAGTTTGTAATGTACAATTCAAAATTGACACATTCAACAATTAAAATGCATTATAACACATTCAGTGTTTGGCAATTACTATAAAGACTCTTCGTCCTGCTCCTCCTGTTGGTCATGTAGGCTGAGGTCCAGAGAGCTCTGTGAGTCGGCAGGGGTCACATGGCCCAACCCAGAGTCTGTTTGAATATCTGACAAGTCTGTCTGAGATGCTGTGAGATCTCTGTGAAGGTCTGCAATATCAGTCTCAAAAGCTGCGTTCTGTTCCCCATGCACATGCTTCCTCTGAACCTCTTCAAATATCTGAAGAACCTTCAGAAAATCACAACAAACAGATTTGCTGTTAACTCCACACAGCTGCATAATTCTGTGAATAGTGTGAATAGTGGAATGGTCACTAGTTACCTTAGACTTAGGAATAAGACCGACACGGAAAAATCCAATCTGGCCACTCTCAATTTTGGTGCAGTCTACCACTGTGGAGGCGATATTCTCTGGGGATGGTCCATCACACAGCACCCCATCTACCTGCAGGATTTGGGGCAATGACATTTTAGTCTCCCGATGGATATAGCTATGGAAGGAAGGAAGGAAGGAAACCATCTCTTTACCTTGTCACCAAGTTTTGCATAAACTTGGTTATGATGGGTAGTGTCTGCCTCCCCAGTGGGATTAGCAGATGTAACCGCAATGGGACCCACCTAGTCAAACAGGAATGCATTATTTATACTGTGATAAAGTCCAAAATTTGTATTAGCAAACAATTACATCACATACCGCATTTATGAGGTGTGTAGCGACAGTGCAGTCTGGGATTCTTATGGCTATGCTCTGTGGTGTGCCAATATATTTTGATGAGTTGCCCAATCCAAAGAATTCCATCCAGGGAGCTAAGATTAAAGAAGTGAAGTTTGAATTAAATATTACATAATTTAGCACACATGTCAGGTCCAATGTGAATATCACATCACTCACCTCTAGCTATAACCATGCTAATGGAAGAAGGCCAAGCAGCTTCCATAAAGTCCAACAGAACAGGGCTGATCTGTTGTCGGACTGGCTCCAGCTGCCTTATGGATGAAATCCATAAAGACATGGGTCGTTCTTTAGCCTGCTTCTTTACACTGTAGAGGTGTGATTATGTGGTTAGAGGAACTAATGGAGCAAAAGAAACCAAAGGTGGTTCTTCTTACATTTAGACTTACTTATATGCCTTTTCCACAGCTTCTGGGCGATTGCAAGCTGCCACAAGTACATAGACCGTGTCTGTGGGCATTCCACATATACCTCCATTCTTCATGATCTCTGTCATAAAAGAAAGGAAAGATTTACCAATGGACCTTAGGGAGGTTAGCGCCATATTTAAATTTTGACAGGAATGATAACGAGGCTGTGAGGGATAGAAGTGCCATGTTTTCAATGGATTGTACTGTTGTTTAACAACATACTGATTGGTCAGCTGATGAAACATCATGCCATTATAAAGAGTGAAATTCTATCCTTAAAAGCCTCATTTTCATATGAATAAAATGTAAAACTGTTTCTACCCTGGCTAAGCCCCTGTTTACACCTAGTATTAAGATGCATTTTGGTAGAACAGATCACAACGGATGACGCTAAATACAGGTGTAAATGGGTTCAAACATGTTTTGTGCTTGTCCACTTTTGACCACTTCCAGAGGTACTTGAAAACGCATTCAACCGGATTGCTTTCATAGCGTAGACACTCATTCAAACAGCCACCAAAAGACTGTGTAATACCCGCATACTGACTTAATTATGGGACGCTCGCTAGCCAGATGGGATTCAAGCTTGGTTTGAAGACGAAAAACATACCTCACCATTCCTGATTTCGAACATGCTTTCACTTCGTTTAGTGTGGTCTTGCAAGTATTAAAGCAGAAATGAAAACTGCTGCTCTCCTTAGGTTTTTCTGTCATCTCCAGGCGTGTTCATTTGTAAATTGCACAAGCTTATTTTGCCCATTAGATCGAAAGATCTACCATTTACCTACCAACAGACCCTCCCCTGGACAGAAGTCTTTGAAAGTAGACAAAATAGACAGATTAAAACAAAATTGTAAATGGGAATACTTGTGATCCAATCGACCAAAATGCATCTTATTACCAGGTGGAAACAGGGCCTGAAGCTATCCGTCAAAATTTTTTCTGTACCCTTTCAAGAGTGGCTCACCTGCAATCTGCTGAACTGATTTGGACTTCCTGGCTGGAAGGTGAGGGCAACTGTCTTTGCCACCTCCAAAGCCACTCAACTTGATGAAAGGATCACCGAATGGCAGTTGTGGACTTTTAAAGGTACAGTTGAAAATGCTGGCCAGAAAAATGTAGAAGCTGACCAGACCAACAATAATGGTCACGCCGATATCGTAGCCATAGGGCAATGCGTCTACTGCATCAAGTAAGAAGCTAATGAGGATGAGTTGGAAGGTGAAGGTATAGATGAACCAAGCCTTGTTGAGAAACAGGGCCCCAACTGTCACTAATACATTGAAGAGCATGAAACTGATGATTCCCACAGCTAGGTGTAGGCCACGCACATCTCCATAGAGGCCGCCGAAGCGTGTCAGTCCCCACACTGTCCACATGATGCCGTAAAGGATGAAAGTCGTGCTCTCTAGAGTCTTTCCTCGAGCGAAGGCAACAGAACCACATATTAGGTGTAGCACACCACCCGAAACCACAGCCCAAGGTAGGATGAGAATGGCCAAGGGGTTTCCACTCGAAAGTGAGGCTGTAATTGAAAAGGCAGCCAGGACGCTGCAGCCGTGGCCCAACACCTCGGCGTCTGCATACTTAGAGAAACCCAGATAGGGAGCATGTAGATCTTTGTCATGGGTTTGTAGAACGAACGTACTACTGCGGCTCATCAAGTTCTTAAGGAAACCTGCACCTGTAGGTATCTTGTTTGAGGAAACCATGTTATAAAGGGTTATAAAGAGCACAAAAGCAGACATAACAAAGATGGCGGCCTGCACACCTTGTGTTCCTCTCTGAAAGAAGCTTTGGGGTTCGGCTGCAATTGCTATACAGTATGCCACAAAAAACAGTTGGTAGATAGTGTTCACAATTCCTCCCGGGAAACTAAACAAAGCCAGGATGAAAAACAACACAGAGAATACAACTGGAAAAGGCACTGGGGAATAGGGCACCTGGTTTGTTAAGTCCGCTACTAGTGCAGTGTACCCTTCGGTGAAGCGCAGAATCGATGTGAAGCCATAGAAAGTGGCCACTAGGGTGTCCATAGATCTATAGCTCTTAACACACACACCCAGCTGGTAGACACCAGCAGTCCACAGCCATGGCACATGGCCAGAGAAAAGCTTAGGGACAACACCGAGCAGAGGACAAGCTAGCACACTAGCTGACAGCAGGTTCATGATTAATCCAACGATCGCAACATCATTAGCGTCTTGATTTTTTAATGCTTTCATGATATCTTTCTTAACAGTTCCGGGCAGCTGAATCTTTCTCTGTGTGATGTAAGACAACAAACGGCCACTGCCAAAGTAAGCTCCAACACAACAGACCATAAGGTAGCAGACAGCGGTGGCTGTCTGTCCAAAAGCCAAATCTGCTAACCCAGCGATCTGGTGGGCGCACGCTAAACATATGGCCAGGGCAATGAATGAGGGGACAACCTCATGACATAAAATAGCCACAATGCAAATAATAAGCAGTGCCAGAGTGAAAGCTGCAAGGCCTGGCACCATGGCATCTCTCAGCTCATTTCTGCCATTTATTATATTTTCACCTGCAAGTATGTGCACTAAACCGGAACCACACCATAGGGCGGACACTGTCATACACAAACTACTAAAAATTGCATTGTGGGACTGGCTGCGCCGGACACCTGGTTAGAGAGAGAGAGAGAGAGAGAGAGAGAGAGAGAGAGAGAGATTTTACATGGAGTGACGTACAAATTTGATTTTTTTGTTTTCACTGTAAGAGGGAGTTTTTAGAGGTGAAATGTGACATTTCTGTGCCACTAGCATCACCAAAAAGGACTGTTGTCAAACAAACTTTTTACAAATCAATCTACAAATAGTATACTTTTAGTTGTCTAAAGTTATTGAATTGAATTCCTTTATTGTCATTTTCTACATGTTTATAAAAATAAATAAATGCATGGGTAATTGTGAATAAAATTAAACACAGCAAACATATTAAATAAATTAATTACACCATATTTATTTATTTCAAGTTAATGCGTAACACTTTATAATAAGTATACAGCAATAAAGTACATCCAACTCATGTGTAAAGAATTGGATAATGTTTTTTTTATGCTTTGTTAGCTGTAAATTGTTCTCACTTTAGATTAGGTCACAGAAAATGCCATTAAATAAGTGCTTTAAACCAACATTTATTAGACATTAATTTCATAAGTATTATAAAAAGGTCTCCATAAATATATAGACAATAAATTGAATTGTGATTAAGTTGTAACTTCTCAAACTTATTTATATTTCTGTGTACTAGCTAAACTACTGTTCATTACAGTCTAAAAAGACATAGTCTACCTGAATAAGCCAGCAGACCCGCAAACATGAGGAGCAGAACTCCTAAAGCTGTGTCTTTGATCAGATGTTTGTCTGGAGAGCTTGCATAGTTGTTCACCAGAAGCAACAAAGAACCTGTAAATAAGACAACGACCATCACTATCATTTCAAGTCTAAAAAAAAAAACAGATTACCATAAATACTTACATATACATGAATAGTTATTGCGCAGTAGGTTAGTTTCGCCCTCTACAAGATTTTATATTTTTTTATCTTTTAAACATAACAGGCTTAAATAGCCTACAACCATGTTAACATGTTATATATAGCTCATCATAAAAAAATGAATGAAAGAAAACAAAGTACATCGCAAATAAATCTTTAAATTCGGAAAACATTTCTTTAATATCAGTTTTACTTGATAAATAAAACAACACATTAGTACCCCTCGAGGTAAAAAAAGCCATAATCATTTAAATCCCTCGCTAATACAATATTTGTAAGATCTAAAAGCTGTTTTTCCGTTTTCTCTAACTTACCCCCAGATACTCCAAGAACTCCGATGGATAAGTGCAGTGATTCAGACTCCGCCATCCTCGCTTCACACGCGCTCTTCTCACGAGCGCTTACATTTATATACACACTGTGACGTGAAACGATGATGTCAGACATTCGCTTATTCAAAAGGTTTATTTCCTTCTTTCATGGGGCTTCCCTAATACCAGACAACATGATGCCGTTTCAATGACTTAACTTTCATTTAATCCTTTGCTAAGTAATCTGAAACTTGTAGCCTATTATTTTTGATTTACTAAATTTGAATGAAGAAGTTTGTGTAAAATGTGGACTCAAAAAAAAAAATGTAGATAGAAAATATGCATTTATTTGAAAGAAAAATAGCACAAACACACTTGTCAAAATTATTTTACAAAACGATGTAGGTCTATTAGATTTCAATTTAATCATATCAAATGAATAGAGCCAATAATGAAGACACAAGGTAATGGAAGATTCATAATTAATGTGAAATACTTGACATGTGGTTGCTCTGCTTGGACACCTGTATGAATCTGGGGAGATCTGACATCATAAAATGTCTGTGACAACAATCATTTAAAGTCAATGCAAAATAAAAATAAAATAAAAAAGTACAAAACATGCTACTAATGTTTTAAATCTCTCCAAATCACATGCTTTCAATTGCATGAAACTTATCTTTGGCTTTATTTCATTAATAATAGTTAATGTGGCACCAAGAGTTCAGGTAGAAAGGGAATGACTAAGCACCTTTTGTGTGGGTAAACAGAGACAATGGTTTTCTTTTTCCTTCCAGGAAACTCTGTGAGGTGTGTCCTTGACTGTTTAATACGCCTTCATGGGAGGGGCCGTACCTGCCAATATAAGCAGTCAGCCTGTGTCGTTCATTTGAGTAGAAGCGAAACATTCAGAAAGGCAGCACATTTCACTCCAAACTCAACTCTCTTAACAAGGTAGGTCGCTGCGTCACATTTACTGTAACAACTGCAATTCTAGATTTACTGAAACCTTTAACTTTAACATTGAAACCTCAATATTTCCATACTAATGCTCTGATATTTTTTAAGGTTGTTGTTTAATGGTACTTTTCTTTCTATTACTCCTACTGTAATCAACATTTAGCACACAGTATACGTATAACAAACAAGAAATTCTGTTCAGCGCTTGTTTACTTTAACTGCCTGGAAACCGAGGTGTGTTCCCTTGGCAAAACTCTCTAGGGGTGCCAGTAGCTACTATACAAATATTTAGCTCTGAAAGTGTGAAACTTACTGGCACCTATATAGTTCATTTCTGTGTTTGTGTTTAGCTTCACAGGCAAGATGGCAAAGAATGTGGCGCTGATTTTGTCAGGCTGTGGCATGTATGATGGTACGGAGATTCACGAGGCATCTGCTGTAATGGTGCACTTGAGTCGAGCAGGTGCCAAGGTAATGTCACACCCACACACACACAGGTTTGTTTTGCTATCTTAGAGAGGACAATCCATAGGCGTAATGGTCTTTAGACTACTCCTAAACCTACCCATCACAGAAAACATTCTGCATGTGTACATTTTTAATAAAACATTGTTTATTATGTTTTTAAAGCCATTTTAAATATGAGGACCCATACATCATAATACCAGTGTAATACCAATGTTATTATATAATGTGTGTCCTCATAAATCATGTAAAGAAGCATACACACAAAGCAACGCAACATTGTTTCTTTAAAACACAAAAGGTCGTGATACACTTAAAATGAAGAAAAATTTGAAGATAAAAATTGAACAAACATCACCTTGTCCTTTGCGTCTCAGTTGGACTTGTCTTTAATGCAGCTTACTTTCCTGTGTAGGTTCAGATGTTTGCACCTGACATTGAGATGATGCACGTGGTGAATCACTGTGAAGGAAAGCCTGGGACAGACAAGAGGAACGTGCTGGAGGAAAGCGCCCGCATCGCCCGGGGTGACGTCACTGACCTGGCCAAGCTGGATGTCAGCGCCTTTGATGCACTCATCATTCCAGGTAATCGAAACATATGTGGCATCATATTGCTTTATCACAGCTTTACATTGATGAACAAGCAAGCACAAATGGATATTTTAAAAGCAAGCAAAGGATTTCACAGTTGGTTGTCCTCAAATTGAAATCCTGAACTGGAGGGTCATGAAATTCATTTTTAAATTTTGTTTCTTGAGGTGCTCTTAAAACGTTTTTTTGTTTTTTTTTTAACCCAGATTTCAGCCCTCTGATTCAAACCATGTTTAAATGAGTCTGTTTTTTATGACTTCAATGTAAGCAGACACTGCTTCTAACAAGAACAATGTGAAGTTGACCGTTTAGCTTAATTTACTTATGCATAAATAGAAATAAACCATTTTGAGATATGATTGTTTGTACATGAGTCAGATTAATATGTCTGTCTTAAACTTAATAAATAGATAAATAAGTAATAGCTTGTTTGAATAAAAGCTTTTAGTATAACTTACAATAATATTCAAAAGATCAGGGCAAATTAACTCTTAATGTGCCATGCAGGTGGTTTTGGAGTGGCAAAAAACCTGTGCAACTGGGCCACTAAAGGCAAGGAATACACCATCAGTGCTCAGGTTGAGGATGTCATCAAAGGTTTCCATAAGGCTAAGAAACCCATGGGCATGTGCTGCATCTCCCCTGTGCTGGCAGCCAAAGCTATTCCAGGATGTGAGATCACCGTTGGCCATGACTCTGAGTGTGAGAAGTGAGTTTGGGCAATATCTTCTAGTAGGGTTAATATAATAGAGATGATGGTTTAGGCAGGAGAGTAAAAGTGGGCTCTAATGATATTGTCGTTCTTGCATCCTCAGGTGGCCGTACGCTCAGGTGGCAAAAACCATGGGAGAAATGGGCTTCAAACACTTGAACAAGAATGTTGGTGAGGTGCATGTGGATTCAAAGAACAAACTGGTGACTACAAGTGCGTTCATGTGCAACGCTCCCATCCACGAGATCTTTGATGGTCTGGGTATCATGATCAAAGAAGTCCTTAAACTAGCCTAACTTTGTCATTTGAATGTCCGAAATTTCTAATATTTATTTACGAATGAGTACATCACAGTGAGCAGTTCTTTTTTTTTATAGTAAAGGAAAAGCAGAACAAACCATCTGTAAATGTTTTTGTTATGTGGTTACATATCAATAAAACTGAATTGAATTTAAACCTTTCCTTGTTCATAATGATATTTATTGCTTATTCACTGAGACTGTACCAATAACCGGTATCAAAGTAAGTGACAGTAAACGAGAAAAGCAGGAGGAGAGAAAACGCATGCATACAACACAAGGACATAACACATAGGTTACTTCACAATACAGAACTTATCAGTAAGGCTCATTATACATTAGAATTTGCATATATTAAAAAATGTCAACATGTTTTTGTTTTGTTTTTAACCTGTTCAGATAAGGGTCTAATACTAACTATAACTTTTACGGTCCAATACTGCGATTAACTACGACTTTTGCCTCAAACTCCTAAATCTGCTTATTAATAGTTTGGGTAGGATATGTAGAATATGTTCATACGGAATAAGGTATTAATGTGCTTTAGAAGTACTAATAAACGGCCAATATCATCGTAAAATGGATGCTGATGAGCCTGTTACCATATGATTTCACTGACTAAACATGATAAATGCATTATAATTCCTAATATTATGAATTACATCATTACATCCAATATTACACTGAGAAAATCTAATTTATCCAATAATAGCAAGTTAAGTTGTCACACTAAAGTAGGTGTAATGAATTGAATGACAATCGGAGATAACACAAACAGTCTTAAATAATCCAAAACCTAAAACTAAAAACATAAAGGAGCAAAGAATGAAATGAGGCTTAAATATACATAGGAATGGTAATGAAGGTAAAACAGAACAGGTGCTAGAACTAATTAACTAATTAGCAGCCAGGGAAACTAACAATGACTGGCAAAAAGAGTACAGGTTACAACAGGATCTATTTATTTTCCGTGTGCTGCAGTTCAGTGCGCACTGCAATACTTTTTAAGATCTCCAGGGTTTCCGCGGGGGATTAAAAAGCATTAAATGTTATTCCTACAGGCATTACATTATTTAGATAGTTTCGAAGAAAAGAAATAATACCAGTTTATTTTGAATATAGCCTTCATAATTAATACCTTTGTTTTGATGTTGCAAAATATGTACATTGGTGTGATACACACCCAGAACGAGTTTGGTATTGCCTCTAGCCGGTGCAATATTGCTGTAACGCCTGTGAGTTTCTCAGACGGAAGGCTGCATCAGTGCTGCCATTTTGGCTCATTTTCAGTTACCTTTAGTGACGTGTTGATTAGTGACAGTGACTAATCTAGCGACTTGTTGAAACCTTATATAGCTTCCAAAGCTACTGGTATACTGCCGCACGAGATATTGCTTTCATGCCCCAGGTGCACCTCTCTGCTTCTGCTCTGTTCAGTGAGTTGTTGAGAGGAGCAGCCCATTCAGTTGAGGTTATGCGCTCTGTCAGAGAACAAATACAATAGATACTACGCTGCATCTAACCTGAGTGATCATTTTACGCACCTTTCTATATCTTATGTCTATGGTGATTTTGTCAGACGATGTCTCTATTATAAATTCGGATTTTAATGCAGAGCAGCTGTTTAACATGTCGGGACAAGTGGATTTTTTTTTTTTAAAGTGGCCAGTGAAAGAATATTTTGTTTGCCCGGCCGGACAAGGAGGCTGATTAAATCATCAATACAAACAAGCAAAAATACTATTGAACCACCAAAAACACAAGAATTATATAATGTATAATGACATACCAAGTTTGCTCTGTTTAGGCTCTTGCAGCCTCTCGAAGAGAAACGGAAGCATGAGCGAAGCACACAAAGAAACTCGGTTGAACATACTGCGGTAAAATGTGGAGTTTTTATCGCATCGTACAATTAAGCAACATCACACGACCAAGAATGCTGTTTTCCTGAATACCATCACGATTGAAAATGTGACTAAGAGATCAATAAACAAGTAGTTCGTCTTTGACGCGTGCGATCCCACCGGTGTGATCAGTCTTGGCTGGTCTCTGGAGTGTAAGATTACACCGTGTGATTAAAACGTTCAACTGCCAAATTCAAATGTGGTTGCGCACTTTGGTTGGCGCCGAGCCAGAGCCGGATGAGCTCAGAGCTTTTCATATAAAACAAATATGCAGTGTTTTCAACCAAATGTTTATTTTACGTTTCAGACATTTAAATACACGAGTACTAACAAAACAATACATTTAGAGTTTGTAAAATATACACTGATGCCTGTAGAAGCGCCAAAAACAATCATTTCCATTATAAATAGACGACACGTTTTCATATCAGATACACATTTTGTAAGTAACTTTAAAGTTTACTCTATTCTTCCCCAGTTCACTTAACTTTCATGTATTTCGAAAGAAGCGGATAAATTCATGTGTTTTAAATCCAACAGATCCGATTCTTTTTGCAGCAGAAACTAAATGGAATCATCAAATTCTTCTGTCCACCCTCTCATCACTCGGTATCTCAAGTACTGCACTTCACTGGTTTAAATCCTTAAGTCTTTCCTGGGGAGGTTCCTCAGGGTTCAGTTCTTGGACCCCTCCTGTTCTCCATATACACCACATCTGTAATGAGGGGCTAGTCAACGGATGAGATACAAAAGCAGGCTTTATTGAAAAGCAGAATGGTCAGACAGATAATAACATCAGCAAACAGGAATGGTATAGGCAAAACAACGACGAGCTGATAAAGCAGGCACACATCAGGACAGGCAAAGAACATTCATAATCCAGGCAGACAGGAGAGTAGGGCAGGCAGCAAGGGTCATACACGATAAATACAGACAGGGTAATAACAACAAGACAAAAACAGGAAAATAAAGCGCAGAGTTGTACCAGAAAGGAAACAATACTTCACGAGGTGGAAGTGGGTGAGTGCAGCTTTTATAGAGGGGTGAAAGTAATTAGTGCTGAGGAAATGTGCTACAGCAGGCGGAGTGATCAATGATTGGGTGAGGCCTTATGGGAAATGTAGTTTGTGTGACTGAGTGTGAGTGAGTGTCCAAAGCTGAAATCGTAACAACATCATTGGGTCCCATCATACAGGCACATGGTTTCTCCTACCATTGCTGTGCTGATGACACAACATTAACTTTCATTCCAACCAGAGTAGCAGCACAAATCTCAAGCTGTCTGGCGGACATCTCGACATGTATGGAAGAACATCACCTGCAGCTCAACCTGGCAAAGACTGAGCTTCTTGTCTTCCCTGCCATTCTGACTCTACAGCACGATTTAGCATTTACTCCATCAAATTATGTAAAAAATCTTGGAGTAATCTTTGATGACCAACTGACCTTCAAAGACTACATTACAAAGACAGCTCGGTCATGCATATTTGCACTACACAATATCAGGCCTTTCTAACTTACCATGCAGCACAACTTCTCGTCCAGGCCCTGGTCATTTCTAGGCTTGATTACTGCAATGCTCTTCTGGCTGGACTGCCGTTGTGCGCAATCAAACCTCTACAAATGACCCAAAACACTGCTGCACATCTCGTCTTCAACGTGCCCAATAGAGGCCACACCACGCCTCTCGCATCAACTTCGAGGCATTAACACTTGCTTACAGATCCACCACAGGCTCTGCACCCTCCTACCCCAACTCACTTTTACGAGTCTATACTCCTACCAGAAGCCTGCGATCACTAAAGGAGCGAAGACTCGTGGTACCATCACAGAGAGGCACAAAATCACTCTCCAGAACATTCTCGTCCACTGATCCTTGCTGGTGGAATGATACCCTTCCTTCATCAGAAATGCAGAATGCCTGGCAATATTCAAAAGACAGATGAAAACTCATCTCTTTCGTGAGCACTTAGCCCAATCTGAAAAATAAATAAATAAATAAATTGTTTCCTTTCCTCAAATTCCTCCCTATTCTAGCTTGTGCTACTCTGAGCAATGTCTGAAACTTGTAATGTGAGCACTTCCTGTGTCTATTTACCTCTTCATGATGAATCGCTTGTTCTATTCCTCACTTGCAAGTCGCTTTAGATAAAAGTGTCTGCTAAATGAATAAATATAAATGTAATATGTTTTAAATTTCATTGACCTGATAGTTTGGCACAGTTCAAGATGTGTCTGATTAACTAAGGACCTAGATACTTGTTACAAGGTAGCCACATTTGTCGACTACAAATAAACCCACTTGTACTTGTACTACACAATCACAGATTAACTCACATAATGTCAAATACAAAGGGGTTTCGTTGGTACAACCTACCCCACTACTGGGGCGAGTAGTAACACAGGCTTGTGAATAGATATAACAATGAGAGCTAATTTGCTAAAATAAGATCCACATCTAACCCCACAAGGGAAGTACAACCTGAAATCACTTACACAAGAGAAATAGATTAATAATCATACTATTCATTCATTCATTCATCTTCCACCGCTTATCCGGGGCCGGGTCGCGGGGGCAGCAGTCTGAGCAGAGACTCCCAGACTTCCCTCTCCCCAGACACTTCCTCCAGCTCTTCCGGGGGGACACCGAGGCGTTCCCAGGCCAGCCGAGAGACAAAGTCTCTCCAGCGTGTCCTAGGTCTTCCCCGGGGCCTTCTCCTGGTGGGACATGCCCGGAACACCTCCCTAGGGAGGCGTCCAGGAGGCATCCGAAACAGATGCCCGAGCCACCTCAGCTGACTCCTCTCGATGTGAAGGAGCAACGGATCTACTTTGAGCTCCTCCCGAGTGACCGAGCTCCTCACCCTATCTCTAAGGGAGCGCCCTGCCACCCTGCAGAGAAAGCTCATTTCGGCCGCCTGTATCCGGGATCTCATTCTTTCGGTCTTGACCCAAAGCTCATGACCATAGGTGAGAGTAGGAACGTAGATTGACCGGTAAATCGAGAGCTTCGCCTTGCAGCTCAGCTAAGCCCATGGAGAGTCCCCACAAACATACCATTGGAATCATCATAAGGGGTTGTTTGCAACATTTTTAATGAACTGCTACAACTATCCCCACTCCAAAACATAGCTAGCTATAGCATTTGGGTTTAGCATGAATGCAAAGCACCAAATGAAGCTAGAGAAATTGTTACTTTAAGTTATGTAAGTCAAATAATTGTATCTACAATACAATGATTGTGTTACGTCCTGTGGATATATTTGTCATATATGTATGATTTGGGGAGAGTGATACTACTTGTCATGTCATGTGTTGTGTACTTACACTCTTCTCTCTCCCTTGTGCAGGCTGCTAATTGGGTTCCAGCTGATGCTCACGTTGGAGAGATCCCAAGCACTATAACACAGTGAAGAAACAGTGCTGACGGAACGCGATTGACTCTTTTCTCTGTTCTAGGATTGTTATGCAAGTTAATTTTCTCTTGTGAGAGTCCATGTACAACCAAAAGCGGTCTTGTTTTTCTATCTTAACTTTGTGAATGAGTTGCATTACCGCAAGCTGTGAGAGAGCATGCGAACGCTGATCTGAAGTGACCATCAGTTATTAATTTTATTTATTTTTCATTTACAACAATTGTTACATCCTCCTACCCCTAGACAAACTGGGATGTTTGTAACAACTACAAGGTAAATAAAATAATCTTGATAAAATTCTTTACTTTAAATCTTGAAACAAACTTTTTTTTTGTGGTCATGAAATCTGTTGCTCAGAGTCACATGCCACTTCTCCTGTGAGATCAGAAAGGTGATGGTGAAAACAAGTCTTTTCTGAGTTGTTAAACTGACACTGTTACAACGCTCCCCGGTCTCCACTAGATAAATTACGTAAAGAGGAAATATTGGCCGCTTTAAGTGATCATGAAGCAATAGACATCAAAGAAACTGCTGCTGGTGGCCAACGTTTCTTGCCAATGCAAAAATCACAATTCCACTTTAGATACCCAAACCCGTGTAGTTTTGACCTCATTTTCAGTGTCTACAATTTCTCCATACATCAGCACCAAGGGCTCCATGTCACAAATTTTAGCGACATTGTGCGACCGAGTCAAATTGCGATCAGGGTTATCAACTTTAGAATAAAATAAATCTAAATCCAGAGAATGACAAAGCCATGAGATCTAAACCCAGACCAAAACATGCCTCTGTGTCACCTTATTTTGCGTGCTAAGCTGTAAACAAGGAGAGGCTCCCTTTATGAATGCAATAATGCAAAAAAAAAAAAAAAAAAAAAAAAGACAGGCTAAATATCACTGTAGTAATAAAAGTATTATGAAACAAACATTTCCTTAATCAAACATGTTCATTAACTCCAACATTGCATGATACTGTTTCAAAGGGATTTCCATCAGTTTGACATAACAAATTGTATTTACCTGTGAAAACAAACCCGGAAGGAGACGCGTTTTACGGAACACAGACTCACAATAAAGGGGAAATGAATATGAGAGTTTATTGTCAGAATCGAGTATCGTAAACAAACAGGTAAATTATAATATGATTTGGAAAGGAATGATGGATGGATAGATATACTGACAGTCTCTGGTAATACAGGTGAATGAGGACAAGTGTAGAGCAGTAGTAGAGTAGAGCTCACACTTCGGCGAGGAGAGTGGAGCATGGAAGGAGACTGAAGAGTGAAGACGCTTGGGACACAGATGATCAGTGAGACGCTGATGGAGCAACTCATGGGCGTCGGAAGCAAAACAAATGTGTGGGTCCTCCACCCAAACAATTTTACTGGAGTAGATGCTATATATAAATTTAGGAAAGATTAAATAGGAGACAAAACATGATTTTTTTTTAATAGGTTGGGGTTCTTTATATGGAACCGAAATTCGCGACTGCCCTGGAAAAACAGGATGTCTGCTCACCCTGCTTGTTGGCGTTATAACAGCAGAGTGTAAGTGTAACTGTAGGCTACACTACATGATGCCACTAAAAGCAACATGGCAAACAAATGATTCCCTTAAATACCAGCTTGTTTAGTGACAGTATTTGAGCACACGTTTGTGTTTTTTATGTAAATCCCTTACAAAAAAGAACTGCAGTATATTGAAGTAAAACTGCAGTACCAAGTAGTTTAACTGCAGTTTAATGAAGCACAACCATAGATTTGCAGTATAATGAAGTATAGTCACAGTACAACTGCAGTAAAACTGTAGTATAAGTACAGCTGCAGTAAAATGAAGTACAACTGAAAGTTGCATGACGTATAAAAACAGTAGAACTGCAGTTGTATTGCAGTTTTATTTGACTAGTACTTTAGATGTATTGCAGTATAGTTGTACTCCAGTAAAACTACAGACATTTTAGGTTATACTGCAATACTGCAGATTTTTCGTGTCCAAAAAACTGCATTTTTCTATATGTAACAAAAACTGCAGTATTACTTCTAAAAAACTGCGGTAATCTTTTGTAAGGGCGGTAGCATAGGCATTCGTAGATTACATTGCAGAATAATGTTTGTTTTAAATACTTGTTTTTTATTTCTTTAGACGTATATTTCTTGTTTGTGTGATAAGTAGGCGCTGAGTTTCAGTTCATTCTTGTGAATATGAATCTAAATTGGCTGTGTTTTCTTTAACCCTGTTCAATGAACGCTCAGCGCGTTCTGATGGATTTTTCCTTAATGATAGTGGAAGCAACTTCATTTTTGGCCATATGATTCGTGAAAGACGACTATAAAGGGTCTACTTATATTTGTGTACACTCATAATAACATCAAAATATTAGTTTCTGTAAATAAAGAAAATAAACAGTGCGCTTTCAACTGTGTCTCCGCGAGAATCTTTCTAAAACTGCGGTGGCCGAGAGAGCTCAAAGTGCTGCAAATAAGAAAACACATGCAAATAAAAAGAAAACGTGATCATCAGTTTGACAACACATGTGCTGCAAATCCTCACAACACATGCAAACACAAAAACACGCTGCATATACAAAAAGCGCGGCAAATAACACAAACCACAACGGAAATGTTTCAATGGGGACCCCAAAAGTGACGGACCCTACTAGACAACAGCACAAACTAAAAAATATTCAAATATGTTATGTAGGCATTAACTCAATGTAATGTGTTTCACTACCAGAAAAGTGTTTTAATATGTGGCATTGTTGTTCACTCATTAAACTCTAAGAGATGATAATTTAGTGGATGATTTAATAATATTCGTTAATCATCTGTAATAATGTAACGCCGCCTGAGGCGCTCGACGACCACGTCATCTGTGAGATTCTAGCAAACTGAAAAACACTTTATTAAAAATAATAAATACATGAAATAATGTACAGTTGTTTATTTTTGTTTGCAGTTTTTATAGTATTTAATGATTGTGAACACATTGTGCACTCAAATGCCGTACACTATATAGGGATCAGTGAATGAGTGAAGGGGGAGTCGAACTGGTTTTGGACGCACGTCCTAGTACGGTCCGTCACCCTTGAAACATTTCCGTTGTGGTTTGTGCTATTTGCAGCGCTTTTTGTAAATGCAGCGCGTTTTTGTGTTTGCATGTGTTGTGAGGATTTGCAGCACATGTGTTGTCAAACTGATGATCACGTTTTCTTTTTATTTGCATGTGTTTTCTTATTTGCAGCGCTTTGAGCTCTCTCGGCCACTGTAGTTTTAGAAAGATTCTCGCGGAGACACAGTTGAAAGCGCACTGTTTATTTTCTCTATTTACAGAAACTAATACTTTGATGTTATTATGAGTGTACACAAATATAAGTGGACCCTTTATAGTCGTCTTTCACGAATCTTTATGGCCAAAAATGAAGTTGCTTCCTTGAACAGGGTTAAAGAAAACATAGCCTATTTAGATTCATATTTATGTTTAAATATTATATGATTGTTTTTTAATTTCATCTGTTGTTTATTAAAAGTGAACAGCATGAGTAAGACGCCAGACCCACGTCATGATGTGCAATCTATAGGGAAACATGCAGTGGGTCAGATGTGATTTTGACCACTTCATTAAGTTTTGTTTTGTAGAAAGCCATTCTTTAAAGTGAATTTCGTTTTGTATAAGTCGTATTTGAATTGTAATCAATGTTTCATCAACCAATTGCCCGGATTTAACAGGCCTACATGAGAAGAAAACCAAGAACGTCGCGCGCGGATTGAAGTGCGCAACAAACGAATGGTTTTTGAGGCAGAAAAGATGTTTTAATACATTTCTTGAAAACATGTCTCAATTACAGTAGGCCTAAGGATAGTTGTGATATTTGTGGCTTTAAATCAGTAATCTATATTATAAAGTAGTAGGCTATAAATAAACGTGACGTGATTGGAGAGTGCTGGATATAGAGCTGGTCAAACATCTCCACATATCGCGATGATCATGATGCATGCATCGCATTATTAATAATCTAAACGGCGCTCAGTATGATGCTGTGTAGGTTTTTCAAAGTTCTTTTCACCCCAAAACAAAGTACCAACAAGAACTTGTTGAGCGAGCGGCCCTGAGTGGACTGAGCGAGGAGCGGATCTTCAGAAAGACACTCACCGCTCTAGAGGAATATTAGCCGCTCACATGCTCTGATATACAGCCTGAACCAATCTGAGCTTCCTCTTTCCATGTGGTTAATATTGTTAAGAACCTTTAATATTACACTGTATGATTTTAATCACAAATCATATTTTACTGAGCAAGGCATCTGATGGTCTGATCCTTCAGTTTATGTGTTGGGATTTTTTGACATAGAATTGTTGAATAAAGACATAAGCACATGGAGGTAATATTAAACAATTTATTGAGCGTTTCAGATAAGTTCCATTCTCAGAATGTGGCAATTCAGTTAAAGGACACATTAGATCATAGAGCCCATGACACATGATTTCCTGAAGCCTGAAAGACACATACCCAAAGTTTGAAAAGTGATATAACCACTATATACTATAACCACTATGCACCATACATACACCATATATACACTATAACCATATACATATTGCATAGAAAATCTTTTAAATTATACTTCGATTGTCATGATTAATATGAATTATTATTAATAATAAAAGTAAAAATAAATACAAGCTAATGTTTCATTAGAGGGGAAACACACTGTTAGAGTTGAATTAGTACTAAAGCTCCCATGTTTTAAATAAAGAGGTCAGTTTAAGCCAGTCACAGTTTGGAGGTTTTGTTGGAGAAATGGTTGTATTTGTCAAAACCGCTGACCAGCACTGTGTCAGGAAAACTCCTGGGCCGCTCAGGGTCCTGTCAGGAAAGCACACATATGTTTGCTCTTTACTGCAAAATGTCTATGACTACATGCATGTGGAATATCTTCATTTTGTAAACTGAGAGAGATTTTTACCTGGATTGGATAAGTACATGTAGGGACATATCGAATGACGTAGCCACAGCGTCTCCTATTAGACATGTTGGGATCGCTGGCATGAACCAGCAGTCCATCATGGATCTGTGTGGGAACAGAATTCAGACATGAATGCTCGGAAAATGCTTAAACTCAACCTCAAAGATCCACTTTATTTTTAACGTAATAGTGGCTATTTGTAAATTAAACACGTTTGGCTTTTAGCTGTACAAAACGTTAAGTTCGTCATGCTGCTTGATTGCAATCTTATATTTCTTACCATATTGTTTTAAAGTATTGTAATTATAAACACACTGGTTTTACCGTTTACTGCACTTTGTTATACTTGTTGTTATTTACCTAGAGTGGCTAATAAATCAGAAGACTTGCATGTTCACGGAAAATAGCTGGCTTACACATTGAAAATCAAGGTGGAGATGATTATTTTGATTGGTTTTCAGTTTTGACTGGGCTAACACTCTATTTCTATAGTCCACTTTAGATATTCTGCCAACTGTCAGTAACTTTGCAACTACATGTCAACTAGCAGTCATTCGAGTATTAGTAGACTGTCTGCTTTATATCTGCGAACACTTTATTTTTATGCCATTCTACTGACTGTAAGTAACTGTGCAAGTACATGTCAACTTATACAAACCAAAACAGTCTACTAACACTCTTCTACAGTCTACTAATACTCAAATGACTGGTAGTTAACATGTAGTTGCAAAGTTACTTATAGTAAGTAAAGTGTAGACCATTGAAATAAAGTGTAACCTTGAGAGGTAGAGTTTATCTGCATTCTGTCACTGCTTATTTTTTTCAAACACAAAAGGAAAACATATAAATCCATATTAATACTCACAGACATCTGACCAGCTTGAAGGGGGCATAAGACAGCATTTTCTGTCTGCACCAGCTCCTCGGGGATCTCTTGATTGACACTTAGCATGTTGCCAGCTCGTTTTGCTTGGTGATGGGGCAGAAGACCAGAGTGGTGACTTCCTGTTGGATAAATATGGACAATTTAGACACTTCTAATTACAAAACAGACATAGTGGCATATAGAACAGTGTTTGTACCTGGAATAACCTGCAGCGCTCCATTGTCCTCAAGTGAGTCATCAAGGGCAAGCCAGACAGACAGAACCGGACCTCCATCAAAACCCCAGTACCTAAAGACCAACACATGATGATACCTGAGCCAACAGAAAACCAAAAACACCAAATTTAATTGCATTATGTGAAATGGTGCTTACTTCATGTCCTGGTGCCAGGCCACAAATGGCATTTCTTCCTTCTTATTGCTCAATTGGATGACACCATTGCCTCCTGGCTTTCGCACTGGGTATTTACAAATGAATCTGGAGTCAAGCAGGAGAACATCAGGTCCCAGAACTGCAATGACCACCTCAAGAAGTCTGGGGTGCTTGGCCAGGGCCATCACCCAGTCGTACTCCTGGTGGATATTGTGAAGGCTGTAAGCGGTGTAATCTTCCCCTGTAAAAGAATACTTGGGTTATTTCAGTTCCAAACCTCAAGTTCAAGAATGCAGCAGTTCCACTGAACCTCACCATGTTTTCTCTCCAGCTCAGCAAAGGCATCCCGGGCCTGCTGCAGCTCTTCTGGACTCAGGATAGGAAGAGCCGTCAGAAACCCCTGCTGCTCGTACTTAGCCTGAATCTCAGCCGCGTCTCCGTTCATGTCTGAAACTTCCGCTTGTCAGCTTCGTCTCTAGCTTTCTCAAGGGCTCGGCTTAATCTCAGCTGTGCAAACTCCACAGGGAGAGAGAATCTGTTCTTATAACCTGTGGTACAGAGTGGTGTGTTGGCAGAGAGAAAGGTAGGAATTAAAATTTGGGTTCATGCTCAGTCTGACTCAGGCATTTCCTTTTTCGGCATCTGAAAACCTCCTTGTCTTAACCTTACACCTTTCCACTTTTTCATGGCAAATTTATTCTGGGTTGTTTTTGCAGGAACAGACAGTCCTATCATGTCTGGGAGCAATGATCCGTGAGCAATTAAATTAGAAAGACCGTGTTACTCTTAAGCTCATGAGGGTGGAGGTGAGCCTCAGTTCAGTTAAATGCTGACATCTGTTTAGTACACTCATTTTCAGTACTAAAGTAAACAGAGTGTGGCGCCAACAAGAAACACGCACCTGAGTCTGAAAGCTGTTCGTTTCTTTGAGCTTGGTCTTGGTTCAAACTGCAGAAAAAGATGGAAAAAAACAACAACAAAAAAATTGAAAACTATACAGAAACTTAGAAAATTTAATTCAACCACCATGCATGGAATAAAGATCCGCAATACCTGTTCTCTGCTGTTCAGGCTGTTGCTTCCTGAGGTGTTATGCTCTTTCAAACTCCGAAAACTGTGCATCTTTATAATCATTAGAGAATTAGGCTCCTCCTCCAGTTCAACATAATGACATACATGCCTATTTTTAACTCCAGGAAAAGAAATTACAAATTTTGACCATTGTTTAATAAATATGCAAGGGCGTGTAAGCATTGGACACCAAATATGTCGCAATGTTCTCAGTTCATGATGCTGGAAATTTCAAGGAAATATTAAAGTGTGCTTCCTTTAGTGAGTAAAATGGTTCTTTGTGTGTATTACTCACAAAACACAACAGAAACCTTTCATCTCTCAGCACGTGCTGAACGTGACACACATCGTCAGCTATTGGTGACCGCATTCCTGTAGAGTGAAATCATTCAGATGTTTACAATTAAGAGACTATTCATCCACTACCCTTAGTTCTTTACTCTATATTATAATATACATGATACTATTTACATAGTTTTTTTTTAATCTATTTAAATAATCTCTGCACCCTCTGACTTTGTCTAAAAGTAAACAAAATCATGGCTGAAAATATATTTTATAAAAAAGTAAAATATTCAGGTGACACTTTAGTTTAGGGTCCAATTCTCACCATTAACTATTTGCTTATTAGCATGCATATTTCTAGAAAATTAACTGTTTATTAGTAATTATAAAGCACACATTAATGCCTTATTCTACATCCTTTAACCCTTCCAAATACTTAAACTTAACAACTACCTTACTAACTAAGCAGTAATTACAGGTTTGTTGTGGCAAAAGTCGTAGTTAATAATTCGTTAATAGTGAGAATTGGACACACAGAGAGATGCTAAACTAAAGTTTGACTAGTATTTTCTAAGGATTTCTATAAAAAAAATTAGTTTTTCTTTACATGTTGACATTTATAACGTAATTTTTTTTTTCTTAAAATTATTTACAAATGATATATATATATGTGTGTGTGTGTCGTAGAACTTACGTGTAAAATTTACATTGATATAGAGGCTAAGAATTTTGGCGGTACAAACGTCTATATTGTTGATGTTTATTTTATTGAAACAATATAGTTGAACATTTCAAAGGACAATTCTAATGTGTCTAACAAAACAAAAAAAACACAACAAGCAAACAATAAAAAAACAAAACAATGCCTGACCTATGTAACAGGTGCAAGTTTTCATTGAAATGAATCATCATTCATTTCCTGTTTTTTTTTTTTTTTTTTTTTTTTTTTCATTTATACACTTTTAACTTTTAAATGCTATAATAGATTTTGGGATTTGATTTGTTATTTTTTATCCTAGTGTCAATTGCTCATTCTTGCCTGTAAAACACTTTGAACTGAATTGATTTGCTTGGAAAAAGTGCTATCAAAATAGAATTGATTGATACAACTGAGCTAATATCCTGGAACAAATCCACTTCGTCATTAAGAATGAACTCAATATTGGAAATTCCAGTGGCCTTGGGTTTCCTGATCGCAAAAGTGCAAAGACATGTTTTTTTTTTTGTTTTTTTTTCCTGGTAGTAATGTATTAGGAAAAGCTGACACATTAACATATTAACAGAAAGGCTTATAAAGATTACAATATTTACTCTCTGACAGTATTGTTTGAGCTTCATGTTTTCAGTCATTCAGATTTGTTTCCTATTGTACAAAAGAGCAGTTAACAGAGTCATTGTACAAACACAACCCTTTCAAGAATATAAAAGAATAATACAATAAAAACATCAAATAAATATTGCCATTAAAAAGGACCTAAAAGATACAAAAAAAGCTTGTTTCATTTTCTTTAATGTGATGTGTGTCAGTGTTCAGGGGAAATCCAGCTGGCCGTGATGTTCGCAGTGTTTGGGACAAACGTATCCACCCCGCTGCTCTTCTCGGTGCTTCCTCCTGTCTGTTCTGGGCCGGTCCTGCTCGTTGTTGCAGCGATGCACCAGAACCGGATCTTTCTCAGCTGGAGATTTTTTCATCAGCAGTCTCTGGAGAATCTGTTTGTCTGAGCGTTCCTTGTGAAAATCATCTTCATACACTTTAAGCTAGAATGTGAAACGACAAAAAAAACATTAGATATCTGTTTGATTACACCTTTCATACATTGTAAATGTGCAGTACAAATCCTTAAAAACCTGACAAGATAATTGTCAGCATTCCTGTGAAGTACTTGCATCATCGATTATGACAGATTCAACATGACATCAAATAGTTTCACTGGAATCTACCAAACCTCATTTCCTTTTGCATAACATTCTTTGTTAAGTAACAGCTACCGCAAAAACACAATGGAAATATTTGACGGAAATCAGATGAATGTGATCTACAGGTGACAACATCATGATAAAATGTATTCATTATCTCATAGAAATACTAAAACAAAAATGGCTCATTTAGAAAATATGCATTTATATTTTTCCATCAACTGAATGAATTGAGTGTCTAAAATTCTGCTTATGTGCTAAATGCAAGTATGTTCCTCGATCAACCTTCCAAACGACTACTCAGATTTGAGGGATAGGTTCACAAGTTTGGCTCACAACCAGGGTTAGGTGCTTCTACATCAGTGTTTTTCACCAATCGTTTCCCCAGATTTTAGGGATATGTTATGGGTAGTGTTGGATTTAGGGTTAGGACTCTGAATGTTCCAGGATCAACAAATGTTCCATAATTTACATTTATTCATTTGGCAGACGCTTTTATCCAAACAGGGTTATTAGGGGTCACATGTCTTGCTCAAGGGCACTTTAGTCATGGTATCGAGGGTGGAGAGAGTGCTGTTCATTCACAATCCTCACCTTTAATTCCTGCCGGCGTGGGAATCGAACCAGCAACCTTCAGGTTACAAGCACGACTCCCTCACCATTAGGCCGCGACTATGGTGACTATGGTTGCATAAGGCA
Organism: Opsariichthys bidens; assembly: GCA_037194245.1. Lineage (NCBI taxonomy): Eukaryota > Metazoa > Chordata > Actinopteri > Cypriniformes > Xenocyprididae > Opsariichthys > Opsariichthys bidens. The sequence goes on along the minus strand of CM074308.1, from coordinate 2,439,664 downwards.
ACAGACACAAGCAAGAGCAACACAAGCAAACTGCCATCTGTCATTGGTCAGTCAAACTCTCAGTCAGTAGTTTGGGTAACACTTAATGAGTTACTTTTAGTTAAATAACAAAACGCAAAACATTTGTTTGCCGCATTTATTAATCGTTAAGGTTAAGTGCAACTGCTCATTGTTAGTTCACATTAGCCCAGGATCATGAAATAATATGTAGATAAATAATAGATACAACTTTGGATTTCAATAATGTAATTAGTAAATGTTGAACTAAGATCAATAAATGCTTTAGAGATATTATTCATTGTCAGTGAATGTTAACTTATTGTAAAGTGTTACCATAGTTTGATTCAGTCTGTCAGAACCACAGTATTTACGCTGTTTGGAGGAATCAATGATTAGCGACTAACGTCTGCCATCCAGTGGTGGAAATCGGCATCGGTTGATGTACAGTGCAGTTCTGTGCTCACCTGCTCCTGCAGGAGCGCCATCTGCTGACGCATCTCTCCCTCTCTGCGCCGCAGCCTCTTATTCTCCTGCAGCATGCGCTCATGGTCCTTCTGCTCCGTTTTATAATCAGCCTCATAGATTTTAGTCTGTGGATGATTACAAAGTCGATTTTACTGTGCTATGTGACATCTGTAAAACTTTAATCTTGTTTAAAATATATATAAAATATTTTTGTAAAACATCTATGAAACAGACATGTTTCTTTATTATTATTATTTTCATTGTTTGCTTTACTGTAATGCATAAAATAAATAAATAAAAATAAACTAAAGATATTTCAATACTCTACATTGTTAAAAATCATGTTTAAATGTATCAAATATGATCCATCTGACTTTTGAATAAAGTCTATTTGTGCATCTCTCAATCATCATTATAGTGCACTGAATTTTTACGTTATTGGGAAATAGAGTTAAAACATGTATATGCATTTTATGAAGATCAGAATTTCATCGTTCTTTTTGACCACACAAATATCAGTAATTGCACCAAAGTATAAGACTTCTATACTGAAACGGACTGAAATGAGGAAGTTGTTTTTACGTTAAACAACATCTTACGAGACTCAACTGACAAATGCATTGACTAGTGCCGCTATCATGGGAGTGATGACAGCCTGATTTTAAAAGGACAAAGATCGCTTTCCTCCGCGGACATTGAAACTGATTTTGTGATTATGAAAATAAGGTTGATCTAAGGAATATATCAGCTTCTAATACACTCTCTCAGGCGACCTCTCTCTTTCATAATACTCCACATATTACAGTGAAGCAATTCAACGTTCCTTCGTTACTAGTTCTAAAGGGACATTTTAGAATTAGTAACAGAGGCTTGGGCTCAATTGTTAAACTGTCAACTTGAGGTTTGAATCGATGGTGGAAGGAAGTAGATCCTCACAAAAGAGGTTTTGTAAAGACAATCCATTGTTGTTTCTTATTTATTTACACACTCATGCCGTCGAACTCTTGTATTACCGCAATATCACACTTGTAGCCATGCGTGTAGCAGTGTGATATGGCTGTATATCAGCACGCCAAGATAACCTACGGCCGAATCACAGCCGTGCTGATATACAGCTATATCACACTGCTACACGTGTGATACTATATAATACACAGGGTTAAAGAAGGCCTATTTAAAACTCTCTTGGTAATGTTATTAAGTTGACTTGAAAGAGCCAACTTACTGATATTGTACTTCAGCTTATTATTATGTTGGCTTGGGAAAGCCAACATACTGTTCTAGCGGTTATTATTATTATTCTGTTACCCAAATTCTGACTGCTACTCCTCCTAGAGCTTTAATGCCCCAAGCCCCAAACTTGCCACAGACGTGGGCCCTGCTGTGACTTGAGTTGCTATATCTTTTCACAGTAATCACGTGATCATAACTCGAGATATTAATTTTCAAACTATTTTTTTTGGCCATTGAAATGCATTGAAAAAGCAAAAATGCCCCCTCTAGAGGTGCAGTACCGTCCTTTAGAGGGAGCCACAATCCCATTTTCAGCTGAATAAAATAAGACAGAATAGAATATAACACGGTCTCGTGGCTCCCTCTAGTGGACAGACACGTGAATGACATTTACTTCTGTTCACTGATAGAAGAACACGCCCAGTTTCATGTTACAGAGAGAGACGGAGTTGACTTTCGCTTTACAATTCAGGACATTTCGTCTTGTATATGTGTTAATTCATTCAAACATTCCAGCGATTACACAAGATTTAATCACAAGAAAGTATTAAAATGCTTCCTACACAGTTTGCAAGGTTTTCTAAGACAGTTATTAACGCGCCGCGTCCACAGCGTTCTTCCCGAGGCTCGTTCTGTCTCGCGTCTGTCAGCTCTCCTTTCTATTTCATATTTTTTTACTTTCGTTGTTTCAATGATTTTCTGTATGACTGTGTTAATGTGTTGACGATGTGTTGCATCTGTTTAAACTTCATTTCCTAACGGATTAAACAAACAGCCGCGCGTCATTTCTCTCAAAGCACTGATCACCAAATCACGAAAGATCCTGATTTCTACGGGGTTTTAAACCTTAATAAATAAAACGATCAAGCGATTACACAAGATTTAATCACAAGAAAGTATTAAAATGCTTCCTGTACAGTTTGCAAGATTTACTATGACATTTATTAACGCGCCGCGTCCACAGCGATCTTCCCGAGGCTCGTTCTGTCTCGCGTCTGTCAGCTCTCCTTTCTATTTCATATTTTTTTACTTTCGTTGTTTGAATGATTTTCTGTATGACTGTGTTAATGTGTTGACGATGTGTGGCATCTGTTTAAACTTCATTCCCTAACGGATGAAACAAAGAGCCGCGCGTCAGACGGAAAGAGACGGCGCTCACTTTCACTTTGAAATTCAGGACATTTCGTCTTGTATATGTGTTAATTCATTCAAACATTCCAGCGATTACACAACATTTAATCACAAGAAAGTATTAAAATGCTTCCTACGCAATTTGCGAGGTTTTCTAAGACAGTTATTAACGCGCCGCGTCCACAGCGATCTTCCCGAGGCTCGTTCTGTCTCGCGTCTGTCAGCTCTCCTTTCTATTTCATATTCTTTTAGTTTCGTTGTTTGAATGATTTTCTGTATGACTGTGTTAATGTGTTGACGATGTGTGGCATCTGTTTAAACTTCATTTCCAAACGGATTAAACAAAGAACCGCGCGTCATTTCTCTCAAAGCAGTGATCACGAAATCACGAAATATTCTGATTTCTACGGGTATTTTAACCTTAATAAATAAATAGATCAAGCGATTACACAAGATTTAATCACAAGAAAGTATTTAAAAGGCTTCATTTACACATATTCAGCAGTGTTTTTGATACGCCTGCATTGGCGCCGTTGTATGTGAACTGAGCTGAGCCGGACGATTACGTCACTGTTTTCTGCAGTGCTGATATACATAAATGAACTACAATAATAACTAGTGATCTTTGCAATGGAATGAATCAAGAATATATACAATAAGCTGGACAATGACACCATTTTCTTTGGGAGCTGCTGTTCAGCCGAAATTATTGCCAATTATTCATGTAAAACTGCTTTGCCACAATTTGCTTTGTAAAAAGCATTATATGAATAAAGGTGACTTGACTTGACAATTCACAATCCCGAAGCTCTCAATTAAAAGGCCAATGCCTCTTAGAGCGGCAATAACTTAGATGCTTTAATCTTCTGAATGCATCGTGAGTGTGGATGCACTTTCCCCCTGGTTGCACTTCAAGGCTTTCCCAAGCCAACATCAAAGTTTGTTCTACGAACTTTAGGTTCTAGTTACTCTTCTTAGACTAAATTTCTAAACGCTACTCCTCCTAGACCTTCCAAGCTACAACCACCAAACTCGGACCAGACCTTCAGACTATTCTGACTCGGGTTGCTATATCTTTTCAGACTGGTCTGTCTGACGGTTTTCCTAAAAAATCTGATCAAAACTCTGAAAAATCTCATTGATTTCTATTGACGGAATGTTCAGATGAGCCAAGACTGTTCAAACTCCAACTGTCAAAATTCAAATTTAAACTGCCAATTAAACTCAATGAAGCTGCCATTCTATGTACTATTTCTAATCCATTTAAACTCATTCAAACTCAAAATCTTTCTATCATCTGACTATTTCATATCATATCATTTGACTACATCCATCAATCCATCCATCCATCCATCCATCCATCCATCCATCCATCCATCCATCCATCCATCCATCCATCTCATAGCAACCACCAAGAACAACCAAGCAACTGCATAGCAACCACCCAGAAAACCATGGCAACTGCCTAACAACAAACCTGATTACCCTAGCAACCACATAGCAACACCCTAGCAACCGTACTGATTACCCTAGCAACCGCATAGCAACACCCTAGCACCACTCAGAATACCTTAGCAACCGCATAGCAACACCCTAGCCACCGTCCGATGACCCTAGCAACCGCATAGCAACACCTTAGCAACCACTCAAAATATCTTAGCAACCGCATAGCGATACCCTAGCAACCACTCAGATTACCCTAGCAACCACATAGCAACACCTTAGCAACCACTCAGAATACCTTAGCAACCGCAAAGCAACATCTTATCAACCACTCAGAATACCTTAGCAACCGCATAGCAACACCTTTGCAATCACTGAGATTACCATAGCAACCACTCAGATTAACCTAGCAACCGCATAGCTATCTATCTATCTATCTATCTATCTATCTATCTATCTATCTATCTATCTATCTATCTATCTATCTATCTATCTATCTATCTATCTATCTATCTATCTATCTATCTATCTATCTATCCATATCTATCTATCTATCATAACTTCTAAAATAAAACTATTTCAAACTTCAAGCTTTTCAAACTGTTTCAAATTTTTCTAGCTAGGCTTTTTCAAGCCAACTTAAAGTTTGTCTCGACGAACTTTTCTATCTAGTTGAATTTTATCATTACATGTTGACTCACCTGACATCGCAGCGCCTCCAGTTGTTCTTTAAGATCCCGAACCTCTCTAATCGGGTCAGACTGGATCTCCATTCCCATAGCAGCCAGTCTGAGGCTTGACCTTGAGCCTGGTGACACAGTAGACCGTACTTCAACGGATGGTTTAGAGGACCGCTGTAGTTGCTGTGAGTCCGAGGTGCCAATGATATCTGGAGTCTTCCAGTGGAGAAAAAGTAATTACATAAGATAAAAAAGATAAACACATAGAATTCTGTAAATTGCTGATTTTGTAAGCGGACCTGTTTCCCTGTAGTCCACTGATGAAGATCTGTTTGATGCAGTCGGTTCTCCAGCAGTCTGATATACTCTTGGAGATGCTGATTTTTCTTCAGTTCCTGCATCAGGGTTTGCTCGTAATATTCCCTTTTATTCTATAGACACATATCGCAAACACACAAAAGTGTCAGTGTCTGCTCATAATGTATCTAGTTCTGAATTACCTAAAAACATCAGTCACACCAAAACATTCAATGAAAATATGCAATAAATAAATAAATATATAAATCAATAAAGGTTCTAATTAGAGCCAAAATGGCCTGATGACACCGCAGAAATGTTTCAAGTTGCACAAAGACAATTCTGTCATCCTTTACTAACAATCAGATTTTCTAAACCCATGTGACTTGCTGTTTAAGAGTAGCACACTTGAATGGTTTAAAACCACTTTTTATGTGAGCGTGCAGCATGGAAAACTTGAATGATTTAAGTTTGTGTGCATAACAAGATTAATGTGACAGCCGCGTAACATATCTGCTCCCATCTCTATAACAACACTACTCAAACAGCAAAAGACAAAGATAGAATACACTCGTTCTTGACTGAATAACTTTTGTAACTATATTTGTAATGTAAATTCTATAAAGTGCAGTTATTTTACATTTGATTCGTTTCTGAACCTGAAAAAATCCCCAAAATCTTAAAACACTTTATTTCCATCGTATATTTATTCAGTTGTATTTATTTTTTGCAATTGCTATATTTTTTTTGTTCTTTTTCAGTTAGTGTTTACTGGTCTTTAATAATGCTTGGAATTTATATTAGTTAGGCTAGTTATTTTTGCCATGGTATTTTAAACCATGGCCAAAATTTCCTTTTATCCTTATTTTTCTTCATGATACTCGGCTACAATTAAATGTTTTGCAATAAGTCTGAAGATAAATGTGAATGATATCTAAGTTTGTTTTTTTTTCTTCACCTATTGGAATCAAAATATAAAAAAAAAAAAAAATCGGAATTGACGAGCAGAATCAGAATCATTAAGATTCAAGTCAAGTCATCTTTATTTATACAGCGCTTTTTACAATGCAAATTGTGGCAAAGCAGCTTTACATTAATAAGAAAATGGTGTCATTGTGCAGCTTATTCTATATATTATTCAAATGATACAAACCCTATTCCTTACCACTAATTTTTTTAAAAATTTTTATTATATATTAATAATGTTAATGGAATCGTAACCAGAATCGTCAGGGGGAACTGGAAACAGAACCAGAATTGAAGAATTTCTTACGATTGAGGTAACCTAACCCTTAAAAGATCTTATTGTTTGATGAAGAACTTCTAAATATCTTAAGCCCCATTTACACTAGTGCCTTTTCATTTTAAAACACACCTCTAAGGTTACGCCTGTCGCTTCCACTACGCCGGTGTTTTCGAACCTCGAAAACGGACACGAAAACGCTGCAGACCCCATTTTAGGTTTAAAACGCCGGGGTTGTGTTTCAATTTAAACAGAACAAAAAGGAAACATTATGGTGTGGCTGCCCACGTTCTCTCTGCATATCCTTGACGACCTCGAAAAACAATAACATGGAGACGGAACTGCAATCTTTGCTGGCTTTGTTGTCATTTTTAGCAGCCATTCTGTAGTTAAACTTTTTTAAATACTGCAGCTGCCTATATGCGCAAGAGGCAACTGATTACACTTGTACGTGCATACCCAGTGTGCATGAATGGTCATGTGACAATTTCAGCCATGGAGATCATCTCTGAAACACTGTGGAAATGACAAGGACAACGCTGTTTAAAAACAAAAACGCACAAGTGTAAATGGGGCCATACTATATAATGAGAATAATGTGACATTAAGGCCTTTTTTAAAAAAAAAATCTCCTAATTAGCCTGTACAGTGAACACATACATGAACCCTTTACAGCCAAAAATGGTCCTGATAAAAAGAGGAGCAGCAGAAATGCACTGATGAACCTTTTTAGGATTATGTGATATGTAACCACACTGCAGTCAGCCAAGATCTCTAGCATTTACTTGAAATTGACAAAGTCTTCCCAATATGGCTCACAATTATCAACACTTGGCCAACTAGTGTAACCAAATCACTGGTAGACCACGGCTTGGCTCCATTCTGCTGCTCATAAATCTACACTTGAAGTGTGTTATAGGCATTGGTGTGCTGGAGAATGGGATTTTCAAAAGGGATTAGAATGAGCCTGTAAGGGCCTCATATTACTGGCTCTCGACCATCTGAACTAATTACTCCAAACAGGATATTATGACCTAAAGCCATCCTTTGGCTTTCTTCAAATATAAAGTCGTCCAGATGTAATAAATCAAGTGAGAGATGACTCATCGCACATATTGCTTTTCCCATCACTCAAAGAAGCAGGGTTTGTGCACCTTACAGCAGGTCATGGACTTGCACAGAAGGTGTGTTTCAAACTCAACATCAATTCTAAACCCTAACTATGAAATCTGATTGGATAGCTGAAATGTCGTTCAGGGACCAACAAGGACGCTGACCCAAGAACATCATACGCCGCATAGTTCCTGTTCTTCTGCTATTTAGGTTTCTCTTTGTTGATTAGGTTTGATCCGGTTTAGAATATGTCACTAATTTTTACAATTACAGTGTGTTTTTTTGAGACAAACACAGAAAATGTGTTAGCAGCTTCATTTTATTTTTGGAAATCTCGCACATGTAAATACTCAATAGGAATTGTACTAAAGCTGATGAAAGAGCTAAGTGACAACCAGACTGTGATTAAGCATTGCAGCTCAATATGTAAATGCGATTTCATTATGTCCAAATAAGCTACTATGGTAGCAATCCAATCAATTTTTCATAGACAAAATCTAGCCCTAATTTTTTCTCGTTCAAGAAGCTGTTTCAATAGGATTTAGAAATATATGTCACAGTAGAGAAGAAAAGACTATTGCGACTGTTAAAATATGTTCATTATGTCCTCAGCTGTATACTGTGTAATGCCGTACTGTTCTGTATTATGCATATGTGTATGCCACAAAGGGGGCACTAAAGTATAAGCTACATTGGTTGTCCGACCGTGAGAATGATGTGTCGGCAGCTAGAAAAATAAATATGCCAAGTACAGCTAAAGATCCATCTCTATCGTCCACTCTTTTCCTCCGAATGCAACGCTAGATGCAAAAATAGTGCACAGCGACTTCTGTTTCATGCTGACTTAAAAGTATGTAAAAATAAATTCAACATATTCACTTCTACAGTACCTGTAAAAAAAAAAACTGTTTGCCTAACCACAAATGAGTCTTAAAGGGAAACTATAACAAAATTTGCTGTTCTGTTTAGCGGCAATAGTGATGCTAAAATTACACACTCAGCCTTCAGTGCACCTCTGCAACCAAGCTTTGTGTGTGAGTGTCTGCCCACGTACTTGTTCATGTTCTACTTTGAGCAGCAATCTGCCGTTGAGCTGTTTGAGGGCCGTACTTTCCTCCTCGAGAGCCGCCACACGCTGCTGGAGGCCCACACTTGTGCTGTGGTAGATGTGATCCCACTCCTCGTTCAGTTTCATCAGCTGACACACACACACACACACACACACACACACACACACACATGTTGGGTTTTAATGTTTTATGGGTTAGGTTTAGGGTTAGTCACAGAAAACTGCATTTTTATATTAAAAAACAACAAAAAATACTTAATATATAAGTTTTTCTTGTATTCCACCTTTGCCATCCTTGTAAACTTAAGGTTGACTAGGACCGAATTGCATTTGCGAGTTTATATCACCCAATTCTGACTTCATAACTTGCAGTATGTCACACAATTGCGAGAATTGTTTTATTTTTTATTCAGTGGCAGCTGAAACAAGCTTCCTATATGTTTGAGGTATATACCTAGTTAAAGATATCTAATATAAAGTAGGACCACATTGAGTCCCCAAAAATGAGAGACACCTTACTTATTGACATAAAATTGATTACAGTCTGTATTGAATAGTATTGGAATACTATATATGAAACACTTAATTAAAAAAAAAAGACTTTCAATTTGGTCTAAGTGTGACACCCTCTGGAGAAATCATGCAACAGAAACCATGTGTGTCTTCTGAAGTATCAAAACGAATGTCAAATCCATGTTCTGAGCTGTTGTACAAAATGTCAAATCTCTCCTTTTTATGGTGAAGTTCAGAAAATTATACATTACATACACTGTACACTAGTCGATTGAGTTGAAGGATCATGGTGTTTTATTGTACCTCTTTGTTGAGTCTACGCAGTTCAGTGTTTTTGTTGAGGAGCTGAAGCTTTTCTTCATCAGAGGAGGTGATTGACATGCTTTCTGTGATGAGGGTTATCTGCTCCTCCCCAGAAAGAAGGCGCTCCTCCTGTACCGCGGCATCCACATGTCTACAGCACATGCAAACACACGCACATTTTTTTATTTTTTTTTCCACCGCCGTAGGGTTCACCACAGCTCTGTTGTTCATTACAGTCTCATGATGAACGATTCATGAACTGTGACATAGTATGATGAACTAATAAAAGTAAGTTACACAAACACATCACTGACACCCATTAAAAGAAAATGACTCTATAAAAGCTCTGGGAAATTTCAGCTAGGATCGGTTTCTGTTTCTACCCCCCCCCCCACACCCCCATCAAGACGTCGAACAAATAGATCAAAATTGAAGTTGGAAACACTTTAGTTCAGGGTCCAGTTCTCGCTATTAACTAGTTTCATATAAGCGTGCATATTTGTAGGATATTGGCTGTTTATTAGTACTTATAAAGCACATAATGCCTTACCCTGCATGATCATATTTCAACATACTTTACCAAACATCTAAACTTAACAACGACCTTACTAACATTTAATAAGCAGTAATTAGGAGTTTATTGAGGCAAAAGTCTTAGTTAATAGTGAGAATTGGGCCCTTAACTAAAGTGTGACCTTAAAGTTAACAGTTACGCTAAGCCAACATGTCCACCAGTGTGATGCCGTTTTAACTCACTGGTGAATCTGTCACTAAGACATCATATACATGTGATTAGCGTAGAGAATGTAAAATTGCTGGAGGTTATGTACACAAACAAAAAAAGTACTTTTGAATATCATATAAATAGCATGAATATGGTAATCATTCAGTACCATTGTATTCTCACCTAATTGCTAAACATGTCACACTTTATAACATACTGTACTATCGCGCAAAATAGCCCATCTGATACTCAAAATTAAAGGTTCCAAAAGCTATTTTGTGGGAAGAACATTCTTATTCTTAGTGGGAAGAACATTTTTAATAATCATCGAACCATCAATGCCAATAAAGAACCCTTATTTTTAAGAGTGTTTTGGCAAATTATTACAAAAAGAGTCCCAACTTCCTGTTTTCTTGGCAAACTGAATGTACGTTGTCTGATTTCAGAGGCCTGTACACACACACCTTACAACATTCCTGATGAAGTCCATTTCAACTGCAAGTTTAGATGCTGAAAGACAATAAAATAATACCCACTCAGACTGAAGATCATTCTCCTCCTCAGGTAAAGAGTGTTCTTTGCTTGAATTGTCCTCTTCTGACAGTGAAGACTGTGAACTTCCTTCCATGACCCTTTAAAAACTTAATTCAACTGATTAATAGATGTAGTTCTAATCCTCTTGTCCTCTTTTACCCCTAAATCCAAATGATGTAACGTGTACAGCCTAAAGGCAGTGTGGTAGCGTAATGTTATCCACTAGAGGGGAAGTTCACATTTAAACCCCTTCACTGACATGCAAGACATCACATAACAGGAAGTGCTCATGCTCAGTGTGTCACAATAACAAGCAATCCTATGTCCAAACTGTATGATCTTTATGAGCTAATAACAATATAAATGGAAATAATTAATTTTGCCAAAAATCTAGCACTAATGTGTGATTTATTATTAAAAAGAGTGATGTTATGTCTTTATAAGGGTTACTAGATTGAGATACAAAATAAGGAAGTGTTTTGCTGGTAGGCAGCAGGGAATTTCCGCTTTAGCATCATCTGTTCTCTGTGGGCTTTCTGAAATACAGCTAAAAGCAGTACTGTTAAAAACCAAACCACAATGTCTCTCTGTTAGGACACGAGTGAATTGGGGGGATGTTTTCCACTCCTAGAATGTCTGTTTACTTGTTGTTTACAGTTAACAACTTTACCATGGTAACCATACTTTCCACCAATATTCCAGTTACAACAGTTGACAATACCAAGTTCAATGGTGGATGATGTTCCCTGTGACAATTTACCGTTTCATTGTACTAACCGGAACTGTAGTATGGTATTTGGTGGAATCTGTGATTACAAGAGTAAAATTTTGTAGTGAATTTAGACTTACTTAAAACTGATACAAAATTACAAAAATCAACTGAAATCTAATGATGAGTGTAAATTAGAGCAGATTTTGTATATCAGAGCAGAATTTTTACAGCTTGACCACCACATCTACACTGACATCATGCTTACACTTTGAGATGTGTGACTACATTGTAAACTAAATTGATGTATTGTATTTTTTTTTCTTGTTTTATTTTTACAAATTGTAGGCACAGTACAAACAGTAAGAAGTATGCTAGTGAACATTGCAGGTGGGATTACCACAATGGCCACATTACCCTTCCAGTAGTTATTCTTACTCGATTCATAATGACGACTTGTCAGTGTATTGCTGAGTCTAGCATCAGTTAGAGCATTAATTCTAGTCAGCTATGGCTGAAGAGAGTGCTCTAGCAATGGCTTTATTGACCCATGTGCATTTTACCAAGGGCAAAATGTGCTCTGAAATGAAATGTCCTCCCCTTGCTCTGAAACAGAACATATCAGAAGGAAAAGAATGCTTAACTATGACCTGGTGCTACGTCAGCATACAAAAACAAACAAATTAAAAAAAAAAAAGTAATTCAGAAAAATCTACAGGCACGATGGTTTGATGATGAATTGAAAGAAAACACAGAGCAAACTAATTTATAATAATGAAATTCACATAACCATTTAAAGTTTGGATAGTGTCTGTCCCGGAGTCATCACATTGTCACCGCCATCTGCATTTTTTCCTCATCACCAGGACTCACCATAAATACACATCTCACAGCCAGTTCAGTGTCTGGTCTCGTCTATACATGACACTACAGACTCACCCGGCACCACAGTTCCTGCCCGTCTACCCGTCTTGTTCTGTGATCATCATCTGTCCGTCCGTCGACTTCTCTGCCCAGAGTGTTCCCCTATCATCATCTGCTCAGCTAGCATCTGTAACACAGAAAACAGCATGTCACCATTACAGCTAAGTCACCACTATCCTCAAACTCTTTGAACTCACCTGCATCAGCCCGTGTTTCTGATTACCTGTTGTCTGCTAATAAAAGAGTTTATACTTACCTCCTGTAATGACGAATCAGCGAATGAGATCCAAGTACAGGCTTTAATAGTCAAAGAGATGGTCAAACAGGCAATGGTCAATACAAAGCAAACAGCAGTGGCAGAGAAACAAGCAGGCTCATAGTATAAATCCAGGCAAAACAGGTCACAAGGCAGGCAGAGAAACAACAAAACCGGAGGGAATAACAAGACCTAGCAAATGAGTGTGTGTGCGTAGGACTTAAATATGCTGGGATGATAAGTGTCAGCTGGCGCAGTGATCAATGACACGTGTGGGGATTCTGGGAATTGTGGTGAACCGGTGTGAGTGAATGGGTGTGTAGTGTACAGTGGAAGTGAGGTCCAAGGTGAAGTGCCCTCTGGTGTCTGTCTCAGGCACTTCAGCTGATGATCATGACACCACCTCTCCCTTTCTGTGTCTGACAGAAGACTAGACCCAAAGATTACTATGCAGACAACAACGGAAACCGGCGGAGAGAGATCGGGGGATCTGTTCACCAAACTGGTTCAAGCCGTATATCAATCTCTTCCGGCAACGGCATCTTCTTCATCAGCTGCCTCTGCATGTCACATGGCCCGACCAGCAACCTTCTTAGGCGAGGCGGAGGACTGCAACATTTTTTTGCTTCAATGTTCTCTATTCTTTGATCTCCATCAATGAAAAGACTCGGGTGGCGTGTATGATAAACCTCCTCTCTGGCCAAGCGCTACAATGGGCTCAAACACTATGGATGTCCAGTGCGGAAATAATCACCTCATTGTCAGCCTAAAACCTCTCATTTGATTAGAACCACCGTGTATATCCTAACCCGTAATACTTCTGTTTCAGTGCAAGCCCTCATCGATTTGGGGTCCACCGGGAACTTCATATCCCGCCAATTCCTCCGGGTGCTTCAAATCCCAAGAAAATGCTGTTTTCAACCCTAAGGATTCAAACCATCCTCAGAAAGCCACTGGGCCGAGGGCACTTGAGTCATTTCTTCTTCATGTAAAGGACATATCATTCATGGTGCTGGAGGGCTCCACCGCCGAGATTATCCTGGGACGCCTGTGGACGGCAGAACACAACCCTGTGGTCAACTGGAACACCGGTGAGATTCTCAAGTGGGGTGAGGAATGTTTTCAGTCCTGTCTAACGTTGGTAAATGCAATTTCCCCACGACGGGACAAATAAAGGCTTTACTGACTTACTTAAAGAAGAAGAAGATCCCTCCTCTAGATTCGCCAAATCAACCTCCTCATTGGTCCAGCTAAATTCTACTTCAGTGGAGAGTCCAGTGTCAGATCCAAAAACCCTCAGAATATCGGGCGTTCCAGGATGTCTCCAGTAAGCCACTCGTCTTCCACCTCATCGGTCATGGGACTGTGCTATTGACCTGCTACCTGGGGCCACCCTGCCCAAAGGCAGGTTCTATCCACTGTCCATCCTGGAGCAGAAGGCCATGGAGGAATACATCACCGAGGCTCTTCAACCGGATTTTATCCGACCATCAATGTCCCCTGCTGCTTCGAGTGTCTTCTTCGTTGCCAAGAAGGATGGAGGCTTGCAGCCGTGTATTGATTATCATGTCCTTAACTCCCAAACAGTTAAGTTCAGTTATCACCTTCCTCTGGTCCCTTCAGACCTGGAACAGCTGTGAGGAGCTCACATCTTCTCAAAGCTGAACTTGAGGAGCGCGTATAACCTGATCCATATCCATAAGGGCGATGAGTGAAAGACAGCCTTTATCACCCCCTCTGGCCACTATGAGTTATGCTGTATGGCCTATCAAACTCTCCAGCTGTCTTCCAGAAATATATGAACAAGATCTTCAGAGACTTTCAACACCATTTCGTCATCGTCTATATAGACGACATACTCATCTATTCCAAGTCCTTAGCTGAACACTGGATCCAGGTACGTCAGGTCCTCCAACGGCTCCACAAACATCAGCTATTCCTGAAGCTTGAGAAGTGTGAGTTCCATATTCCATCAGTCCAGTTCCTCGGATCATTGATCGCCACGGTGTTAAGATGGACCAGAGGAAGGTGGACGCTATCTGGAACTGGCTCATTCTGAGCTTCATCAAGGAACTTCAGAGATTGCTCGGATTCTCCAATATCCTTAGATTCATAAAGAATTACAGTCAAACCAGCTCTCCGCTCACTTCACTACTCAAGAACTGGCCCAAGTCTCTGTCCTGGACACCATCGGCCTCTCATCTCTGCTCCAGTCCTTCGCCATCCTGACCTGGACCTTCCCTTTGTCGTTGAGGTGGATGGCTCGCTCACTGGAGTCGGAGCTGTCCTATCTCAGTGGCAGGGTGACCCTCAACACTTCCTTCCATGCACCTTCTGCTCCAGGAAGTTGTCCCCATACCTAGAAGAGAGGAGACATTGTCTGGGAGCAGCTCACTGGTTTGAAGTCATTACAATCACCATAACCTGGAATATCTGCAGGACGCAAAATGGCTCAACACCAGGCAAGCGTGACGGGCCCTCTTCTTCACCCGTTTCAATTTCGTTGTGACCTATCGCTCAGGCAACAAGAAAGTGAAAGCGGACGCACTTTCCCACCTGCACGCTCCGTAACCTGAATCTTCCCCTCCAGCCATGGTCATCAGTTCCATACAGTGGGAGGATCGATGACCAGATTCGCCTAGCTACTAACACCGAGCCTGATCTGCCGGGAGGTCCAGAGGGGTGAACCTACGTCTCCCAATATGTCAAGGGCTGCTCAGTCTGAGCCATCACTAACACCCCTCGACAACAATATGAAGAGGAGGAGACAGAACAGGAAATTATGTTGACTGTTGATGTCTTCACCACAATTAAAGAGGAAATTAGGCAGTTATATTTGTTGTATGTAAACGAACAATTTTGTGTGAATTCTAATAAACAAAATATGTATTTAACAGTAAACTATCTGTACCTGTTTAACGTGTCATTTTTTTTTAGTGACACCTGTGTTGCTTGTTATTTTTTTGTCCATTTTCCATTGATAGTCCAGAATGTGATCGTCACACAATAATAAAAAGACTGAAAATGTGAAGTTGCACCTGAGCTTTACGACTTTAATGAAATTGCTATACCTAAAGTAAATGAAATGGCCTAATTTGACCCTACCATGTTGTTACTCTGCATAACCTTTTTGATCAAATAATAGTGCAGAAGATACTCTGTCCCTTCACATAAATCACATAAATTATCAACAGCTGGGTACGTGGTCTTGAAGAGGATTCTTTTTTTTCTTTCTCTGTCTTGACTGTCTAATTTGGACTCGGTCTTGATTTGTCCTTGTCTTGAACTTGTCTTGGACTCAACAAAGGTGGACTCCTTTCCTGGTCAATCAATGTATTTAATTGATTTTGGGAGACTTTTTTTTTTTGCCAAGAAAAAAATGTGTTTCAGTTTTTTTTTTAATGCCTACATTTTGATATTGAGCTGTTTTGAATAATTTGATTTCATATCTTTCCCTGCATATATGAAGTATACTACCTGTACTTTTGTCAGATGGTTATGGTTTTGCTGATTGTGGTATGTAATTTGCTTTAAGTTTTACATGTTTTATCTGTTTCGCTTTACAATTGAGACATGTTTGAGGATAGTAGCAAAGATGATTTCAGCACTGTGAAACAATAATGTCACTTTTCCATTGGGTAGGGGTGGTCTGGATTTACACGTTATTGGAGAGGGAGAGCGTTTGCTAATGTGGGACTTGACCATGTGCACACAGTTGATTCAGTGACTGGTGTTTCTGTAGGTCAGCTAGTTCCACCCCAATCACATACCTGAATACTGAATGTGCCATTACTCCTGAGTCATTAGGGGGCATCATTTCAGATGTGGCTCAGAAAATAGGAGGAAGTATTTCAGCCAGTCTTAACCTTGCACATTAAAGGAGCCCTGGACAGCCTAATCCACCTTGCCGGTCTCAGCACTTCAGTGAGTGCATTGATACATCTAGCCTGAAGGTGATAGTACAGCAAAATGCGCCACCCCTGCCATTCTTCAGGGGAGATAAGAGTAATTCATTTACTGTGCATGAGTGGGAAGATATGATATACAGTTATTTAAACAGAATGAAATGCAGAACACAAACCGATATCTCTGATCTCATCATGAGCAGATTGGCTGGTAGTATCTCCCGTTCAGATACTACTCAGTTAAACTGAAGAGCCCATGTGATGAGAGGGGTAGCATGGGCTATTAAAACCTCCCTCAAAGAAGAAGCAGATGTGCAAAATGTTTTTGTAAACAGCTGCAACCTATTGTCAGGAGACAAAACTGTTATATGTGGGGTCTCAGAGAATTGATGGGGCAAGTGATTGCGCCTGTGACAGTTTGTGACCATTACTCATTAAAGAGATTACTGGATTCTGGTATGTCCTGGACTCTTAGTGAAGAGGGTGAGTCCAAGCTGTGAGCTGATGGTCTTCTTCCACATCCTCAAGCAATTCTCAGAAATGTGGTCCTGGTTGGCTGTGGTGGCCTTACAATTGAGCCAAAGTGTAATTATGACTTGAAGATTGAAGTGTATGGATTTAAGTTTGTCGTTCCCACTCTTGTGTTGCCTGGACAAAGAGACGCGTTCATTATTGGAAGCAATGTGATCAAATGTGTTCTGCAGAAGTTGAAGTTGCATGAAAATTACTGGGAGCTTGTTTCCTGCAATAACAGTAATCTTGAGTATGAGCAATTCCTTGAACTTCTAGGTTGCAACTCCCGATGGTCTGGGCCTCAACAGCCTGATAAACTTAGTACTGTGAAACTCTGCCAGGCAATCACTCTACTTCTCAAATGTGAGTATCTTGTTTGGGGCAAATTTCCAGCTAGTGTCTCTGTTTCCCCTGGAAGCACTGTAATTGTTGATCCAACCACTGCACTGACACTGCACGTCTGAACTGATTCATCCTTTAATCCTGAACAGTTGCTGAAGGATCATGGTCTGACATTGACATTGATGGATGTGAAGTCTCTGAAATGTGGAAGGAAAAATTGGTGGCTCTACTTGCTTCCTATGTTTTCTCCATGGATAAAATGGATTGTGGAGAGGCAAAGGATTTTGTGCACAGGATCCATCTTTATGATAAGCGCCCATTCCGTCTGCCCTATCGTCGCATCCATCCTGCCCACTATCAAAAATTTGAAGTGTTATCAAAAATGGACGAGAAAGGTGTAATCAGCAAGTCTGTCAGTGAGTATGCATCACCCTTAGTGATGTTCTGGAAAAAAGACCATCAAGGTTTTTCACTCTCTACCTCATCAAGCGGACTGTCTCACAGCCTTGGGTGGTAATTCTCTTTCCAGCACCATAGACTTAAATTTAGGATTTTACAACATCTCACTCTATTTGTCTAACCGATGATACACTGCCTTCACAACACCAATGCGCTTGTACGAGTATAATCGTCTTCCTCAAGGCCTTTGCAATAGTCCCACAATTTTCCTGCACATGATGCTGAGCATTTTCGGTGACCTTAACTTTTCCAGTCTTCTCTCCTAAAGCATTGAAGCGGTTGGAGGTCGTGTTTTCTCGATTGAGAAACAGCAACCTAATGCTAGCACCTAAAAAGTGTCACTTTCAAAGAAAATCTGTTGAGTTCCTGGGCCGTGTGATAGATGGTACTGATGTTTCAGTTGACAAGGAGAAAGTTAAAGTCACCTCTGCTTTTCAAAAGGAAGACTAAATGAAGGAAAACAGAACCACACCTTCACAGAAAAAAATCAGGTCGTTCGTTGGTACGGTCCTGTGCTACCAATCCTTTATTCCAAGCTACTCACGCATTGCCAAACCCTTGTTTAACTTGACAGCTGGCCAGAAATGCTCTGTGAAAGCAGCTGGTGGTCACAAGAGACCGTATACTTTTCAGGAGTTGACACCCCAGGACTGGACCCCAGACTGTAATAGGGCATTTGAAGAGTTAAAAAGGGCCTTGACAGTGGGGTGCTGGTTCATCCAAATTTTGAGCATCTTTTTCTTCTATGTACTGACGCTTAGGTGCAGTACTCTCTCAGATCCCTGCTGGTGAGGACAAGGCGAGACCTATAGCGTTTGTTAGCCAGACTCTGAGCCGCAGCCAAGCTAAATATCCTGTGCACAGATTGGAATTCTTGGCTCTGAAGTGGGCAGTGTGTGACAAGTTCAGTCACTGGCTTAAAGGCCATGAGTTTACCAGGTGGACGGATAATAACCCGCTGACAAACATTATGACCACGGCAAAATATGGAAGAGGTGTTCCGTCTTACCTGCCAACCAAAACATTCGGATCAGATGCAATTAATATTTGGCTGGATACATCAATATCCGTTGGTTATGTGTCTTCTGTTTTGTCCTCCTGTGATGAGTGCGAAACAGGAACTGAATGTAGAGCAACATACTTTGCTGAAGATCTGAACTGTTTAATCAGTGGAGACGAGGAAGTGTTTCATTCCCTTTCACTGACAGACATTCAAAAACATCAGCACAAAGACCCTGTCATTGCTGGAGTGTCTTTTTATGTTAACAGGAAGCATAGACCATCAAGACGTGAACGTGCCAGTTAAAATCAAGGCATGCTGGGATTTCTGAAGCAGTGGGACAAGCTTTCAGTGCTAAATGGAATCTTGTACAGAGCTTTTAAAGACCTGCTCACCAAGCATAAGAAGTTCCAACTCGTTTTACCTGAATCCTTAAAATGTCAAGCACTTTCTGGTGTTCACAACCTGGCCGGTCATCAAGGTCAGCCTCGTACTTTGTCTTTGGCCCATCAGAGGTTTTTCTGGCTTGATATGGAGCACGATGTGTGGGATTACATGAGGAAATGTCCCAGACATGTTCTCAGCAAAACTCCAGAGCTTGCAGTGAGAGCCACTTTGGAGAATATTAAAACCACAGCCCCATTGGAGCTTGTTTGGATCAAATCTGTGGATGTTTTAGTGAAAACAGATCCCTTCATAAAGCTAGAACATGCATTCCAGTGTCAAGACCAAATAGCTAGTTTCTACGAAACTCAGGGACAATTTCTTTTGTGTCAATGGATTTCCCCAACGCATCCATTGTGACCAGGGAGCTACCTTTGAGAATAAGCTGATTGCTGAGCTTCTCGATCTGGCTGGGGTTGACAAATCGAGAACCATCCCTTACCACCCGTTGGGGAATGGTGGTCTCGAACATTTCAATAGGACAATATGCTAAGGTTTCTTCCACCTAGGCCTAAGCAGAAGTGGCTTCAGTTGGTACAGACCACCACACTTGTGTACAACTGCACAGGACATAAAGCAACAGGTTTTGCCTCTTTTTACTTAACGTTTGGTAGGGTACAGAGGATTCCAGTTGATGTTCCAAAGTGTCCTGAAGGATGAGTCAATCTGTGACTATGACAAGAATGTTAAATCTCTTGTCAGTGACATCCAATATGCCATGATGTTAGCACAGAAGAATGCTGTTGTGGAGCAAAAACACCCATCTAGCCAGTACAACAAAAGAGCTAAAGGCCTACCTTTAGCCGTTGGTGACCAAGTGCTTGTGGCTAACAAGGGTTGTAGAGGGAAACGAAAACTTGCTGACAAATGGGAACCAGTCATGTACATTGTTTTTGCCTCAAAGCCTTCCACACATGTCTATCGGATCCGTAGCAGGGCTGGGAATGAGAGAATAATGCATTAAAATCTTCTTCAAGTGAACTTCCTCCCTCTGCCCGAAACAGAAATTGTTAGTTCTGATCACGAGGATGCAGAAACACTTTCCTGCAGTGCACCTTCACAGATATCTGATGCAGCACACTGTGGTGGTCTAACTGGGCAGACACACAGTGGTGAGTCCTCCTATGTTGCTGAGATTGAGTCTGCAGAGCACGCAGATTATGGGCAGAATGAGGCTGTGGAACTCTCACATGCAGACTCTATGTTGAACATCTCCAACATGGCTACTTGTGATGATGATCACACTTCTTCATGGGTGCATTCACAAGTTGCTGTGTCCTTGACTGATGATAATGCTGTGGATGGTGCTGCTGCTAACCTTTCATCCCAAACTCTCTGCAGTCTCTGCCAATGAACCCTTTAGGGAAGATCCTGTAGCTGATTTAAATACAGGTGATCGTTACACTACCAGGTTTGAGAGAGTTATAAAACCAGTATGCAGACTTATTGAATCTATGGTTCAACTTGAAACCCTGTTTGGTTTGGATTCTAGGTCTTCAGTTATTCATGTTTGAATACCGAGATTGATTGTGGTTACATGCAGTTTTTGAAACTTGCTTTGTTCATTTGTCTTTTTTTTTTCTTCTACTGAAGCTTGCCTTAAGTACTTGGTCTGAGATTTGACAAAGTGTAATGGGCACTTTGTGTATAACTACAAAATGTCGAGAAGTTTGGCCAACTTTCTTCATGCATGTATCCCTCTTGTTTGGGTGGCTTTCAATGCTGTCTTCATTGGTTTTAAAGTGTGGACCATGTAATTCTAGTGACCAGTGGTATGTTATACTCTGTTATATTCTGGGGGGTGAGTGTAACAGGTACAGAAATCTTACCATTATATACATATTTTGTCTATTAGAATTCACATGAAATTGTTTGTTTACACCTGATTTAACTACCTAATTGAAATGTGAGCGCTTTCCCCTTTAATTGTGGTGATGACATCAAGAGTCAACATAATTTCCTGTTCTGTCTCCTCCTCCTTCTCTTTGCACTGTTAATGCATGGGAGAGAGAAAACAAGGGTGACTCTCACACTAAGAGGCTGCTTTTATCTGTTTTATATTAGGAGTAAAAGGTCAACAAAACTGCTGATTGCTGTCCAGTTCTTTATAACAGACCAGTTACACATGTACCCAATTCTTGAATTCATTGCTTGTCCTAAAGAATCCAAAATAGGCCTACAAATTAACCGTAATGATAACCAGTATTTTTTTTTATTTGTTTCTTTTTGCAATGACAATGACTTAATAAATAAACAAATAATTAAGTGTGCATAATAGGTGCCAGAATGTTTTTAAAATCACTACAGCAGTGGTTCCCAAACTTTTTCCAGTTGCTTACCCTGACACTGAGTGAATCATTTAGTCATTCAGTAGCGAAGCAAGTGGCTGTATTTTTGAATGGGTTATTGAATCATTGACTCTCATGATTTGCTCAAGCCACAGATTCTTTCACGAGCTGTGAATTTGGAGTGCGGCTGTGGCTTTCGTTGGAACTATTATTTTGTTTTGTTGGAACTATTATTTCGTAAAATGCACTCATAAACAATACTAATACTTAAAATGTACTTCCGTTAATATTACCCTCTTGTTTGTTGAACTGTAGTATAAAATCAATGTCACGTTTCCGCTCGTGTAGAAATTTGTGAAAAATTACATTTTTGCTCATATAATATATTATCAGCATTAAAAACAAGAATTCACACTGGGGTTTTTGTACAGTTTTTGTAGGGTTTGTGTTAAATAAATCGATTTCTATGCCCAGCCTATGCCCTATATTTGTTCTTCATGCTAGTAAGTGCTAAAACCCCACTTTTACAAGGTAGCCTACATTGTCGAGAACAGCAGTAATGCAGCGTGATTTGTATTCTGCAAGCAACCTATCGTATGCATGCTGCTTGTGTGGATACAGTCAGTTTTTGACCGCTAAGGGGGAGGTAATTTGATGTATTTATGGCATTTTGCCTGTTAGAAATGATGTTCGGTTTTAATGTTATTTTAAGATAGAAGAAACTGTCACCTCACATAGGCCTACCACAGTTTGGGAACCACTGCATTAAATTATTAGAATAGAATAATTGAATATAATTAAATGTTGTTTCTAGAGCAGCAACATTAAGGTTTATAGCATCAAAATCATTATATATAAATATTGTATTTTTACTCACGAATGTTTTATTGCACGTATGTACAGTAACAAACGTAATGTTGCCTGTCATCAACTCACTTCTTCACTTCACCGTGACCGCAGTGGTGTGTGTGCCCTTGCTCATATGTGTGTTCGTTAGAAGAGCCGGCAGGGTTTCTGAGCTGCTTGACTGCAGCTCCATGGCCTGTTTAATAGCACATTTTGGTGCCCATCGCTGAATAACATGTTCATATCAGAAAAAAAGCATACAGTATATTGCTGGACTTGGTCGAGACCAACTAGAACATTTGGTGAGGCCAATGATCAAGTCCGGGCAAGTCCAAGGGCAAATACCAATGAATTCAAGACAAGTCCAGGACAGGACTCAAGTATTACAACACTACTATCTAGGGTTATTTTACATTTGAATACTTTATTCATTGTCTGCCTGATACTTGTAATGAGGAGTCAACAGAATGGGATCCAAATGCAGGCTTTTACTCAACAGACGTAGTCTACTGGCAGGGATCAAACAACAGCAAACAGGTATATCCGAGGAATGGCAGAATCATAGTCAGTAAACAGGGAGAAAGGTCAGGGCAGGCAGCAAGTAAACAAAGTCCAGTAACACAAGCAGTAAAAACAAGGGCAAGCAGATAATAATCAGGACACGATAGAAACAGGCAGGGTGACAGATATAAACGCTCAGAAATGACAACATAAAGAAAATCATGACCTGGCGATGAATGTGAGGCTGACTGTCTCTTAAATAGTAAAGAATAATGAGTTACAGCTGGTTGAGGTAATCAGTGACTGGGCAATGAGCTGCAGCTGGTTGCGGAAATCATTGACTGTGTACGGGACTTCTGGGAAATGCAGTATGTGTCTGTGTGTGAGTGAGTGTGTGAAAGTCCAAGGTGGAGTGCCCTCTAGTGGTTATCACGGGCACTCCTGCTGATAACCCTGACACTACTGTTACTTGTCTATAATGTTTTAAATTTATATTAGTTAGGCTAGTAGTTTTAATTGTGGTGTCAAAATTCACAAATCTCTCTTCCAATTTTCAGTGTAATCTAAAAATTTTTGTCATAACTGGCTGTGACGAGCACGGCGGGCGAGAGCCGTGGGGGAACGGCGCGAGGCCGGTGACGCGAGCGTTAACGAGTGTCAGGTGCTCGGCGCACCGGTCTCGTATCTCCCACGGAGGAGCTCCGGAAGCATAAAGGAGGAGCGACGACAGGGAAGGACGAGAGAGGACCAGGCCTGGATTTTATGTTGTGTTTTATTTGGTTTGTGTGGGCGGCAGTCGCCGTGAGGAACTGCCGCCCTTATACTTTTTGGTTTTATTGTCTGTTTATTTCATTAATAAAGTTGTTAAATGTTCGCCGGTTCCCGCCTCCTTCTTCCCATATTTACGAACTTTGTTACACTGGCTTTTTACAAAAAAAATTTAATGGCCAGTGAAAATATATATGGCTGGTAAATATTCTTAAGCCACCGGCCATTGGTGTCATAATCGTGTCCTTGTTTGTCTGTTTATTATGTTCCCCTGTCCTGTCATTTGTCACATGTTCCTTGTTTTTGTCCTGTCATTCAGTCATGTGCTCTTTGTTTTGTTTCCATCTCATTATTAGTTAATTTGTCTCCAGCCGTGTTTCATAATTAGTCATGCATGTCACCTGTGTCCCGTTCATTACCCTATTGTGTTCAATTGTATATCTGCCCTCTGTTTCAGTCCAGTCCTGGTCGCGTGTTAACGCTTCTTTGTGGATTATCCTGTCTGTATTCCTGTCTTGAATTAATCTACTTAATGTTATACTCAGTCCTCAGTCTTCGTACGCTCCTTCCTGCAACAACAGCGTGACAGAACACTCGACCAAAAACTGAACGACGAACTCAAATGCCAACATCTGCAGCGATGGATTCAGCTGTAGCTGTGAGTCGTCTTTGGAACACCCAACAGCGTGGGCGTCCATTGGAGAGGTATGTGGGGGAGTTCGTCGAGCTCTCTCATCAGGTGGGCTGGTCGGATGCCTCGGTTAATGTGGTGTTTTTGATGGGACTGGAAAAGAACACAATTCGCCCAAATGAACCAATGTATAATTCCACTCTAGTTGATTTAATTAATTCAATCCTAGACCTTAACGGATCCGGGTTCGAGGTTGAGGAATGTGAACCCAGCCAGCAAGACAAGTCAAAGCTCCTCTGACAGAATGCGTAGCTGATATAAAAAATTGGATGACTAGTAAATTTCCTGCTACTAAATTCAGAAAAAACAGAGATTCTAATTATTGGACCAAAAACTTCAGCACATAAAAACCTAGAATACTGTCTAACACTTGATGGCTGCTCTGTTAAGTCGTCTTCGTCAGTTAGGAACCTGGGTGTGCTCTTTGATACCAATCTTTCATTTGAAAGCCACTTTTCTAGCATATGTAAAACCACATTCTTCCATCTTAAAAATATATCTAAATTGCGACATATGCTCTCAATGACAAATGCGGAACAGCTAGTTCATGCGTTTATGACCTTGAGACTAGATTACTGTAACGCTCTATTGGGTGGTTGCTCTGCTCGCGTGATAAACAAACTACAGCTGGTCCAAAACGCAGCAGCTAGAGTCCTTACTAGAACCAGGAAGTATGAACATATTAGCCCGGTTCTATCAAAACTGCACTGGCTCCCTATTAAACATCGTATAGATTTTAAAATCTTGCTAATTGCTTACAAAGCACTAAATGGCTTAGCTCCCCAGTACCTGAGAGAGCTCTTAATGCATTATAGTCCTTCGCGTCTATTACGATCTCAGAATTCTGGCCAGTTGTTAATACCTAGAATATCAAAATCAACCGCAGGCGGTAGATCCTTTTCCTATTTGGCACCTAAACTCTGGAACAATCTTCCTAGCATTGTTCGGGAAGCAGACACACTCTGTCAGTTTAAATCTAGACTAAAAACGCATCTATTTAACCTGGCATACACATGACGCACTATAAACTTTTGTCTTCATATCCGTTAAAGGATTGTTAGGCTGCATAGATCAGGTCAGCCGGAACCGGGAACACTTCCTATAACACCAGATGTACTCGTTACATCAGAAGAAGAATGGCGTCTACGCTAATTTTTTGTCTCTCTGCTTATCCCAAGGTTTACCAATTAACGTGATTGGCTGGATCTGGGCCGTGTTCGGGTCGGACGGGAACCTGTGCCTGTGTGCGGCAGCAATGTGGCCCTGTGGTGACGGCGGAGACTGTGTTAACTAGCTCATCCTTTGTTAAGACCTTACCGACTCATCAGCCAGTGGCACATATCCCAACAAACCGTCCCATACCGGCGTGATCAAAAAGATCTTAAACTAGATGGAACTAGATTAAATATTTTGACTGTTGTGATTCCAAATCAGTTTAAAGACCTGTAACTCTGCCTGAGTATCGCACAAGTGTTCACTGTTGGCCAGAGGAGAACTGGCCCCCCGACTAAGCCTGGTTTCTCCCGAGGTTTTTTTCTCCATTTGTTGGAGTTTTGGTTCCTTGCCGCTGTTGCCTTTGGCTTGCTTAAGTTGGGGACACTTGCTTGATATTCAGCAGTGTTTTTGATATGCCTGCATTGGCGCCGTTGTATGTGAACTGAGCTGAGCCAGACGATTACGTCACTGTTTTCTGCAGTGCTGATATACATAAATTAACAAGACTAATAACTACTGATATTTGGAACGGAATGAATCAATAATATATAGAATAAGCCGCACAATAAGACCATTTTCTTATTAATGTAAAGCTGCTTTGCCACAATCTGCATTGTAAAAATCGCTATATAAATAAAGATGACTTGACTTGACTTGACTTGACAACAATGGCTTTTGAGGCTTCTGGATGTGCAGCCTCTTAGCGGACCAATTGTATTCCAGTTTCCGGTGGTTGGTCCACACCTTAAAAGGAACTGCAGCTCCGTTCAGCCAATGGCACCACTCGGCCAACAAAAGCTTCACTGCTAAAAGCTCCTCGTTACTGATATCATAATGATAGAATATGACAAAGCCCAGGAATTGTTGTGATGCACAAGCTAGAGTGCAATGACCTTTACCTTTGCAAGGTCCATGTCAAGGTCCCCTCCACTAAAATTATGGAACCAAAGCACAGTACCTGTTCTTAGTGGTTATGTACTTCAGCCCATGAGAACTGATGCAAAGAGCCATCCTTATTTTTCAAAAAGAAGAACCCTGTTCTGGCTGAAGACAAGGAACAATGGTCGCACGTTCAAGTGTGGACAAAGAGAAAATTTGCCTGTGAAGCGAAGTTCCCGTGAGGAGAACATGTTATATCATACAATGTTCAATGTGTAATCCTTGGGTAATTATTGGGTAATCCTACTCAAGGCTCATCCCTTAACCAAGTACTTACCTTTGCTAAGCCCTCTCAAGCCATTATCAACCTAATGGAGTATAATATTGAGTAAAAAATAAATAAATAAATAAACTTCAGCTGATTCTGAGCGACTATAGTACATTCAGATAAAGATATACTGCATAAAGATAGACAAATATGCTTATGCCTCAGAAAAATTCAGGAAAGGATAATGGAAATCAAGATAATGGACAAATAATGATCTGACTGATAGCTATCCAGAATAACTTTTTCAGGAACGTATCACACTATAGTTTCATATTCAAGTAAAAAGAAGTTACATAAACAAAATCATAACAAAGGTTAGTGCTTGTTTGTTTTTTTGACGTTCATCTGTAAAATGTAGTTCCAGATAATTAATTGCATATAAATACCATATGGCAACATTTCAGAATCTTGGTGTATCAAAAGTAGGAAGGTATTGCCATCTGAAGATCTGGATGTACATCTCAAACATTATCTAATGTTTCTATAGTTTTTGTGCATTAAACAGTAGCTAGAACTGGAGAATAACAGTGCTCTGCATATCAGCAGCAACAGCAGAAATGCAAACAGATGAAATGACATTCATTTATCATTTTAGCTGAACCCAGAGCAGCCATCTCGTCTCTTCTCTCCTCCCTTCATTTATCTCAATAGCTCACTGTGGCCCAGGCTTAATGCTCCTCTCATAGGAAGATTCTAATGGGGTCAGACAAGTTTTAATTTGATAGTACCTTTATTAATTTTTGGAGTTAATCACAAAGTACTTAAAATTCAGCATGAATTGGACTTTTTAATGCCCTTATGAAGAATTAATATGACTGTGTGTTATTATTCAACATGAAAAGATTAATTACAAGAAAAATGATTGTTGCAAAAATCCTGTAATGACAGAAACACAAAGCAAAAAGTAAAGATCTTATATTTTCGAAAGAAAAGGTTCATGGTCACATCCACAAAGCTCTGGGGGGGTTGCTATGCATTTACTTAAAGCAAAAGGAGTCGCTGATGTTCTTTACACTAGATATGGTCTCTTTAATGTTGGCCATTTTTATGAGCTGTTTTATTGTATGATCGCCTAAAAGTAGGGGTTCACAAAACTTTTTGTCAGCTGAACCACTTTTGCATTTTGGTGGTTCAATAATGTTGATTAAAAGTCACAAATAAAATATTTTTTAGTAAGTGTCTTATTTTGAGTGTCTTTAAAAGTATATGCACACTGTTAAATGTCACTTTAGATCTAGCAGCTCATTATTGTAAAAACCTACAGTACAATACTGTAAAATTTTAAAATACTGTACCGTCGTGGCCAAAAGTTGAGAATTAGTTTTCACAAAGTTTGCTGCTAAACTGCTTTTAGATCTTTGTTTCAGTTGTTTCTGTGATGTACTGAAATATAATTACAAGCACTTCATACGTTTCAAAGGCTTTTATCGACAATTACATGACATTTATGCAAAGAGTCAGTATTTGCAGTGTTGGACGTTCTTTTTCAGGACCTCTGCAATTCGATTGTGCATGATCTCAATCAACTTCTGGACCAAATCCTGACTGACAGCAACCCATTCTTTCATAATCACTTCTTGGAGTTTGTCAGAATTAGTGGGTTTTTGTTTGTCCACCCGCCTCTTGAGGATTGACCACAAGTTCTCAATGGGATTAAGATCTGGGGAGTTTCCAGGCCATGGACCCAAAATTTCAACGTTCTGGTCCCCGAGCCACTTAGTTATCACTTTTGCCTTATGGCACGGTGCTCCATCGTGCTGGACAATGCATTGTTCTTCACCAAACTGTTGTTGGATTGTTGGAAGAAGTTGCTGTTGGAGGGGGTTTTGGTACCATTCTTTATTCATGGCTGTGTTTTTGGGCAGAATTGTGAGTGAGCCCACTCCCTTGGATGAGAAGCAACCCCACACATGAATGGTCTCAGGATGCTTTATATTTGGCATGACACAGGACTGACGGTAGCGCTCACCTTTTCTTCTCCTGACAAGCCTTTTTCCAGATGCCCCAAACAATGGGAAAGGGGCTTCATCGGAGAATATGACTTTGCCCCAGTCCTCAGCAGTCCATTCACGATACTTTCTGCAGAAGATCAATCTGTCCCTGATGTTTTTTTTTGGAGAGAAGTGGCTTCTTTGCTGCCCTTCTTGACACCAGGCCATCTTCCAAAAGTCTTGGCCTCACTGTGCATGATAGATGCTGTGCGTTTTCAGATAATGAAATGATCTCAGCAGGTCCTTTAATGACAGCAATGAAATGCAGTGGAAAGGTTTTTTGGGGATTAAGTTCATTTTCATGGCAAAGAAGGACTATGCAATTCATCTGATCACTCTTCATAACATTCTGGAGAAACTTAAGCAGCAACTTTTCCAATTTCCAATATTTATGTAATTCTCAAAACTATTGGCCACGACTGAACAATAATGTAATTTGCATTGCATTCTGGGTAATTTTGTTTGAGCGGGAATGTTTTACAGTATATTTTAATGTTGCTGTAACCAACCTGTAACATTGCTGTAAACAGCACCCCCTGGCTAACATCAGAGCACAACTGCAGCAGCTCACTCACGGATATCTGGACGTCACTCGGTGCAAATCTGGAAGTTTGGTAAGTTAATTTTACATGTTTTAATTAGGTTTTAGTATTTTACGCTATAGTGTACGTAGCTTTTAGTGTGAAATGACAGTGGAAGTTTAGCCAGCGAATGTTAACAGTTAACATTTTCAAATCTAACTCGGTGAATTAACGTTACTCCTGGTTTACTTCGACCAAACCAGACCTGGTAATTGTTGATATGATGAAAAGAAAAATCAAGATGGTTTTTGTGGAGAGATGGAGTTTTATTTTGTTTCTGTCGAGTTTGAATATATTGTGTTTTACGATGGTCTGTGAAGTAAATTAACTGCATTTGCTAATAGAGTCTGGTAAGTTTGAGGGATCATATGATAACAAAAATGATCTCTCTGTAATGATCCTTTCCATAATGTTCGATCCGAGCCTGTCTACAAAAACTGATAGTATTATAATAGACGTAGGCATACACTAAATGTGCTCAACTTGCTAAAAAGATTTGCAGTCAGTTTCCCGGATGACAGCGGTCGTGGTCAAAACTGGACCTATTTGAATGAGTCGTTTAGGCACAAAAATATGTGAAAACATGTTTCTTTTGCAATATAAATGGGTGATTTGGGCTTAGAGAGATTGGCTATTGGTTCCAGTTTAGCAATTTAACGTTATGTCACTTGATTTAACTAGGCGGAAGACCCAGTTCTGTAGCGTTGTGATTGTAATGACAAATATTGATTAATTAAAAATATGAATAAAGGTATAAATTACCTTTATCAGAGTTAATAATGATCTATTAGTCAACTACAACCCAAAAAAGCAAGTTAGATTTTTTTGAAGCAGAAGCTTATAATTTTTACTATATGTATTGTTGGAGTGTATGAAATACAGTGATGTGTTAGCCAATACGTCTTCAACAAGCAACACATAACTGAATAAGTGTATTTTGGTCAATTATCTTTACAGTCTGGGAATGAGTTTTCTGTAATTATTGTATTTTAATACAATGTTTTGAAGGGTTAGTTCACCCAAAAATGAAAAGATTCAAACGCTTGAGGTCAACACAAATCCTGACAGAACCATTTTTTTTTTTACTACGTGCACCATTGGGGTGCACCATTCCGTTGGTTCAGGTACTTCAAGAGATTAAGGACAGCATGCACTTGAGCTCCTGTTCTACCTTAGGCAACAGGAGAAAGGGAATTCTACGAGGCTTGGCCAGACTATAAGGAGTGGCATCTGACTTAGGTTCAATTTTCACCGGTTCACATTTGAGCAAGCCAATGTCTCCACAGATATCCTCGTAGTCTGCTATTTCATCCACTCTCTTACAAGCAGTGCTTCGACTGAGCAAATTGTTAGCAATTGGCCCGTCTACAACAAAAACCCAAAATTCCAAAATTTTCACTTTACTTTCAGTATTTGCTAGGAATTTTCCCATACAGCTCACTTTTCCCCCAGGACTTCTCACGTTTATACTGATCGTGATGTCGGCCCCAGTATCAATTTTGAACTTGACTGATCTGCCCTGTATAGGCATGCACAGCCTGTCCTCAGAAGCAGACTCATTCGTTACAGACCCAAGGAAAAAATAATCACAAGTCTCAGTGTTACACACAACCAGAAATTTTTCGTTTTACATGCAATGGAAAAATGTCCCAGTTTATTGCATTTCCTGCATCACTTATTATGTGCGGGGAAATTATTCTCTGTGTGTGTGTGTGTGTGTGTGTGTGTGATTATAACGTGTGCAGTCTATAGCTTGTTTCCTCTCACCAACCTTTTGCTTATTTGGTGGTTTCATAAAACGCTTCGTGCCTTTCCGGTATCCGTGCGGTTCAGCAGGCACTCCCCCGCTCGCATTTTGGATCTTAATGAGCTCAGACTGGTCGATCAGGACCGCTTTGTCCAAAGTCAGTTCAGCTTCCATTTGTAACCTTTGTGAAACGTCACGATCTGTCCCTTATTTGTTCCTCTTTGCTCGCGCCGACCTTGCAGTATTCAGCCAATTCATAGAGACATCTCACAAAAGCAGTCTCTCCCGAAAACAGGGGAACGAAATGTTCAGTAAATTTGCCAACAACAGTCTCAGAATTATTTGCATGTGATGCTTCGGCATACGTGAACGATCCGACTATCGCTTCGGTATCTTTACCCATTGCACAAAGCAGGGAATTGACTTGTACTTCACCGCTTTCCTTGTACAGCTTCGTTGCGATGAGAACCGCTAGATCCATGCAGGCCAGGTCGCAGGCTGTGCAAAGGCGAAAGCCTCTGGTGCGTTGAACTTGGACATTATACCACTCAAAATAAGGCGAACTTAATCGCGGATACAACGTGTCACTACTCGATCCGTAGCGGAACCACGATTTGTTCTGCACATGTGGGAAATGCGTGTACTTCCTGTCTGAAATATGTCGAAACAATTTTCTGCAGTTGTTATTTGACGCTACCCGATTCGTACATGAAATGGTTCTTTACTACATAATTTATTTCACGTTATCGTGCATTATACCTATGGAACACTATCAATCCTGCGAAACTCTACAATAAAGTTTATCTTTATTGATTTCATGAAGACATTTATTTTATCAAAGCACTTTTCTTAAAAGACTACACATCTGTTTGTATTATTGCCCCTACAATAAAGATAATTTGAAACAGAACAATTAGTAAAAAACAAAGGTTTGTATGTTTAACCATTGAGAGTTAGTTGAATGAACCATTCTCAGTCCCTGACAGAAATACTTTTTTTTTTTTGGTAAAATATATCAATGTTAATATGTGGCATAAATTAAATTGATTACATAAAAAGAAAAGTTAAATACAATTAAACTAAAAGCAGTTCACATTTGCTTGACCTCATTTGGGAAATACAGACGTTGATATAGGTGTGTTTTTGTTTATATTTAATATTTCATTTTCTAAAGATTTGTTCTACTTATTCCAGCATACTTTAACAAATGTCTGCATTTAAGTAACACACAGGACACTACTTATTATATAAATATTTATTCAATTGATATATTCATAATTAAAAGCAATACTTTTAATAAGGTAGCCTGACATTTTTCTGACAAAAACATCCGTCCCAAATCAGAAATTAGCCAACCAGTAATTACTGACACAGTAAAGGGTATTTAAATAAAAGAACAAACAATAAATTTATAAATTGTAATAAATAAAGAACAGGCCATCCCAGTAAAATCTCATGTTTGAATTTTAACAAGCCCTTATATTTTGCAGTAGATTCACTTAGATTGATAATAATGGGCAAATAGGCTAATACATTTTGTTTATATTATTCTATTTTTCAACGTCAAAGCAACACAGCTTAACGCAAAATACAAGCTCAGGCATGCACTTCTGTCCATGCAAACTCATGCAGTTGTGCGCTCTAGACAGAATACTCCATTTGCAGGGAACACTTTAGTAGGCTAAGAAGAAAGTATATTATAAAATATATTTATTAGGTGGGTAACACTTTACAATAAGGTTCATTAGTTAACTATATTAGTTAACATGATCTAATAATGAACTGCACTTATACACCATTTATTAATCTTTGTCAATGTTAATTTCAACATTTACTAATGCATTATTAAAATTTTGTTAACATTAGTTAATGCACTGTGAACAAACAATGAACAACTGTATTTTCATTAACGTTAACGAAGATTAGTAAATACAGTAACAAATGTATTGCTCATGGTTAGTTCATGTTGGTTAATACATTAATTAATGTTTAACTAATGAAATTTATAGTAAAGTGTTACCAATAAGTATAACAAGGTTGGGTTCATTTAACTGTCCATCCTATTAAAAACAGCTTAAATATAGCTAGGCTATATAAGATGGTTGTCAAAATTGTGGATTTTTGAATAAATCTAAATAAATCTAATAAATTTACATGCCATAATTGAATTTAGGCCTAATCCTGGCTTAATCCAAGCCCTGTCTGTGAAATTGGGCCATAGTTACCTTTGATAGTAAAATTCATAGACGCCCGTTTCACTTTCCAACGCTCTGTGGGATTGTCAGGAATTTCTCCTGTTGAGAGAAATTCTTGAATATGCACATAAAACGCAAAAGAATCCATATTGCTGTCAAATGTCATTCTCCAGCACGTCACTATAAATCGAGCACATGCGCACAGTACAAATCGCGACAGTGACGTCGTTGTCGTAAAACACAACGTACACTTCTGACACCATAGTGCTGTCCGAATTCTGAGTGAACGACTGCATTCCCCACATAAGTTCGCTACTTTTACCCACAATCCTCTCTGATTTTGAGTGTACGTTCGATGTACACTCGTTAAAGCGCCGTTACCCAAAATCCAACGCGATAAGACAATCGAGCGCGAAAGAAAAATAAATATGGCCGACGGCAACTTCTACAAATGTAAGTGTCATTTTTTTATTAATTAGAACATCTTTGTAAAGATATTTTGAAGCGAAATGGTACAGGTTTATATCATAATACATATACTTATTATTATCATATGATAATTTGGTCGATTTTTCTCATATGTTAGTGAACTGTTGTACAGTGTATTTAACCTACGTCTTACTAGCATGACACAGGTGTTTTTATTCTCTCTTTGTTCTCAAATAAACATGACAAATTAATGGTAATATACAAGTCATGAAGCTAAACAGGACATATTACAGATGGGTAGGGGAAATGTTAATGACGAAACTGTCTGGCGCATGCTATTAACGTCAGCGTCCGAATTCGCTCACTCATTTTCGTTCACTCTTTGCTGATATAGTGCGCTCAACTGCCATGCACTATATAGGGGTTAGTGAACGAGTGGGCGGTTTCGGACACAGCTCAGGTCACGAGAGGGAACCACGATGTTATTGAACATAGGCTGCATGAGCTTCACCATTTAGTGCATAAAACACACTGGCCCTTTTACCCGGGCTCTCAAAAAAATCATTGTGCTAAGTTTCAGAACTCAAAACTTTCTTGTTAGTCCAAAAACAGCTTTCATTGAAACAAAGCTGCCAAAACACTGGCTATAATGTTTAGTGCCACTGTCACGTAGAGTTGCAGAGGAAGATGAAGGAGGTGAGAAGACGGATCGCTTGTTTAACTATTGGGTAATCCAAACAAAAATCCAAACAGCTTTCATACATATGGTAAGACAAATAAACAAGTGAACAAACTGAGGACTTAAATATAAGAGATAACAAGCAACTCAACAAGAACCAGGTGCGTGACAATCTGTAACCATGACAACTGATGAGTGATAGGAACACAGGAAACTTAAGAAAGTTAACCCACTTGAAAACAAGCAAGGTTATCTAATAATTTACTAGAACACAGAGACAAAGATAACCGTGACTAAACAGAAGACAATGAAACTAAACAATCC
Organism: Opsariichthys bidens; assembly: GCA_037194245.1. Taxonomy (NCBI): domain Eukaryota; kingdom Metazoa; phylum Chordata; class Actinopteri; order Cypriniformes; family Xenocyprididae; genus Opsariichthys; species Opsariichthys bidens. The sequence continues at coordinate 2,404,902 of CM074308.1, read as the reverse complement.
TGACATCTGCAAAAACACAACGTTAAAAGGAACATTTGATGAAGTAGATGTATTGTAAACAACGCTGTAATTTGCACTGTTAATAATAGTGTTTCCACATGTGTAATACTTTTCATATGTACAAATGTTACAAATTCATTGCAATGGTGTTAAAAGCAGAGGATCAAAAACTGGGTAAAACATGGCTTAAATTGATATTTAAATCTCATAATCATAATAAGTGGACCTCAGGGAACATTATAAAATAATAATAAAATGCAGTGCATGACCCCTTTAAGGGGGGTCAACATATTTTTAGAAAGTAAGATTATTACCAGTTGGGGAGACAAAATATCCTAAAAAGGAAAATGAAAAGCTTTTTAAATGAAAGATTTAAAAGGTTTTGTGTGGCAATGCGGGTGTCACAGTCTGTTTCCGTCATGTCTAGTTAGTCGTCACCATGTCCTATTAGTTATTGTCATCACCTGTTGTCCATTTGTAATCACCATCAGTGTATTTAGTTCCTGCCTGTCTGTGTATCATTGTCGGTTGTTGTTTATGCGTAGCGCACTCTGTCTTCTGTGTCCTCTTGTTATTAAACCTGCCTGTTATTCGTACCTTCGTCTCCTGTCATCCTGAGCGTTACAGAACAACCGACCTCTCATAACGAGAAAAGAAACTGAGAGAGATGGACTTACCCACTGCGGCGTGGCTGCTGAGCCCGGAGGCACGGCCCTATATAGCGGGAACGCTCTGGGCGATCCGGGGAGAATATCGCTCCGTCCCAGCCTGGAAGCCCGGGGTGCGTACCGAGATCAGCGAGGGGAGGAACGACTTCGGAGCCCCGGAGTTGCAGCACGCGGGGCAGTCCATCACAGAACCAGGAGCCCCTCTGAGTACCATCAACTGGTGGGCCGCGGATCCTTTCCCCACCCAAATCCCCGCCCGTAAAATCTCGTCTGCCCCGTTCCAGTTCGGAAGCCATCTGCCTGTTCCCCTGCCCGTCCTCCCTGTCCCGCCATCTCCGCTGGTTACAGTCAGCCCCCAGGATCCGTGGCCACCGAGACTGTCGTCGAGCTCCTCGGTTCTGCCCCCGTCGCTCTCTCCGTGCGGCTCCGCACCAGCGCCTCGGGCTTCTCCTCCAGCCCAGCCTGAGGCGGAGTCCCCGGCGTCCCTTCCGGCCTCCGGGACCACGTCACCACCGGCCCGTCAGCCCGTCACCAGCGCCTGGTCCCACGTGTCCTTCACCAGCTCTTCGGCCCGGCTGTCCGGATGCTCAGCTGGGCTCCCTCGTCCCTCCGGGTCGGCGTTCGGGGGTCGTCGCCCAGCTGACGCTTCGGACATCCGGGACTACGGCGACGCCTCCGCCCGTCACCCCTCTGGCGTCATCGGACTCCTCCCTCCTCACAACCTCCCCGTCATCCTCGGTCCCACCACCTTCGCCCCGGCCAGCCAGCACCTCATCACCGGCTCAGTCCCGTGTGCCTGCGGCTCGGCGTCGAACTTCCGGTCCGGCGGTGTCGCCCAGGTCCGTCGGCCGGAAAGTTCCGCCGGGTCCCCCTACCAGCGCCATGGTTCCGCTGCCGGAGATCGGCCCCAGCACGTCATCCTACCTCACAGTCTGGACTCCTCCCTGGCCCCTCCCTCTGTCAGCTTCACCATGGCGGTGGCCATGTGCTCCAGGACACTGCCTGTCACCAGCTCCACGCCCTCCTCCAGAGCCTCCGCCTCCTTCCTCTTACGGCGCGAGGACGCGCCTTTCCGAGGGGGGGCGTACTGTCACAGTCTGTTTCCGTCATGTCTAGTTAGTCGTCACCATGTCCTATTAGTTATTGTCATCACCTGTTGTCCATTTGTAATCACCATCAGTGTATTTAGTTCCTGCCTGTCTGTGTATCATTGTCGGTTGTTGTTTATGCGTAGCGCACTCTGTCTTCTGTGTCCTCTTGTTATTAAACCTGCCTGTTATTCGTACCTTCGTCTCCTGTCTTCATCCCGGCGTTACAGCGGGGCACATAAATGAGATTTCAGCGACAATTGTTTCACCTGCCCACAGGCTACTTCTTAGTTTCTTTATTTATTGTATTCATAAACATTGTAATATGTGACCGAGGAAGAGTACACAATTGGCAATGTTTGATTCCAGACTTCCATAGTGGTCTGCTGAACTGCAGCGAGTCACGGCTCTTGCCACTGGCTACAGACAGCTCTTATAGATCAAAACTTTCAAATGAGCACTGCCACAGATTTCATTCAAGGCCTTTAATTGGAAAAGTGGTTCTCAGCTTTCCTCTGAGGGCTTGTGATATTAGAGTGCACTGCTTTTGAAAAAAAGAAAAAATGTATTTGCTTTATTCCCCTGCTCTTGAATAGAAAGCAAACCACTTTTAAAGCATGCCGTGAGTCAGGTACAAGGTCACCTGTCCTGTCAGATATTCAGAGTTATTAACTACTGTACATGGTCAGTCTCACATAGCCAGATTTTTGACTAAACATATGGTTGACTGGTCATAACTGGTTTAAGCTGGTCTCCCTGCCTGAAACCTACTGCCTTATAAACAACTTACGATTATGAATGAGATGATACAACAGTAAAAATACACTTAAAATTACTGTTAAAAATTACTGTAAATTTTACAGTATAATACTGGCAGCAGGGTTGCCAACCAGTTACTGTAATTTTTACAGTACCATTACTATAATTTAATTTACAGAATTTTACTGTATTCTTTGATTAACAATTTTTTTTTAAATTTGCGGTATTGTTTTTAATTAAATAAGTCACTTACCACAGTTGTAGACCACTCTCTCTTGCTGCTACCAGTTGAAAATCCTACAATGACTCTTTATGCTTGAAATTTACAGTAATATCCTGTAATTTTGAGTCAAAACGCCACGCCCCCCAGAATGCATTGCAGTTTACAGCAATACGCTATATTATTAAGAATACAGCCATCTGCTGTAAAATATTGCTGTAATTTTTATTCTATTTGTGGTTAAAACTATTAAGAGTATGATGATTTCTAACACACAATTAACTTAATATAGTTCTATGGATTATCCCCATAGTTTTATGTGTCTCATATTTTGAGATTGTTTAGCTAAAATCTGCACAGTGTCATAGTACATCTTTTGAGTGGTCTTTTACTGCAAAAAGTGAAGTGACAAAAGAAAGTCTTCTTATAAGCATCTTAAAGGCTTTATAATGTGGACCTATTATTTTATTAATATTACACAATATTTATAAGTGATCTTTGTCTGCTTTCATTAAAGTAACAAAAGTCTTATTTTAAACAGCCATTAGATAGGCCTATCATGAAGTGGTTATGAGACATTTGTCTTCTAGTAAAATCAAAGTTGTGTGGAAAAGTACAAAAGAACAATACGTTCACAATGCAAAAAAAAAAGCTTAAAGGTTCTTGTAATATTATAGTTTCTTCATAAGTATACGGACTACAGAAGGCGGACATTTTACGTCATATCTTGTTAAATATGTATTTATTTATTTATTTATTTTACACAAACGCATAGCTTCGCTTCAGAGGGCCGTTATTAACCCTCCAAGACTCGTTGGTATCGCTCACTGCCATTATAATGCTCGGAAGGACACGATGGCTTGTAGGTTAGTAAAGCTTGGTGTAATTTTCATTTGAAAATTTATTATTCCTTTAAATATATTATAATACAAATATATTGTAAGCACAAAAGTGCACAAAAATGTGTTAACTTACAGTCCGGTTAACCACGTTCATGTTTTCTAATGTCATGTATAAGGCGGCTGTCAGGGAGGTCAGATAAACGGAGGACTCAAATGCAGTGAAAAAACGTGAACGTTTATTAGCAGGACCGGCACACGTGTGAAGATCCTCAGGTGTGCTCTCGTGTTCAATGCTCTGCTACAATCTCCTCGTCTTCGGGTCCTGAGTACAATAGTCAACAGGCACGTAAATCATCAGAGTCACACAACAAAAGACTGGGAGCACAGACAAGCAACATCCATGCAACACAAAATAGTGATCAACTGACAACAAGGGGTAGACACAGCTGGGAATAAAAAGGGAACGAGTGACAGGTGTGGGAGATCAGCTCGTGATTGAGCACACAGTGCTGTGAGGTAACTCTGATTGCCCAGATCACGAGCTGCAGGAAATTACAGGACCATGACAAAAAACGAATGACACACCCTGACCCGTGACAAGAATTGCACTTTCAGTGATTCACCACTACTTTTTTTATTTCAGTGTTGCCTGTGAGGCTAATGTTAATTTCAGTGTAATCCAGTTTAAAGGGATAGTTCACCCAAAAATGGGGTAGTCGTGGCCTAATGGTGAGGGAGTTGGGCTTGTAACCTGAAGGTTACTGGTTTGATTCCCATGCCGGCAGGAATTGAAAGTGGGGATTGTGAATAAACAGCACCCTCTCCACCTTTGATACCATGACTAAGGTGGCCTTGAGCAAGACACAAAACCCCTAATTGCCTCACTTGTAAATCGCTTTGGATAAAAGTGTCTCCTAAATGACTGAAAAATGAAAATTCTGTTATCATTTACTCGCCCCTTAGACTGTAGGAGTATGAGTTTCTTTCTTCTGTTGAACACAAAAGAAGATATTTTAAAGAATATCTTTATAATAACTGAACGCAATGAATCATTAGTAAACAGTCAATTCATCATTTATAAAGCATTAATGGACATTTGTAAGCAGTTTATAAATGCAGCTATAAACACTTTTGTTCTTTGCTTATAAACATATCTATAATGTTATTAATTGTATTTTAATACTTATTAATGAATAATTTATCATTTCTAAATTATTACATTATTTACAAACCAGTTATTTAGGAGTTGTCAGTTGTACATGTGATTATTTAGAAAGTGTAAGTAAATTATTAATTAACTATTTAACTGAACATTTATACATATTATTCAGACATATAGTAATAGTTACTCAGTGTGTTAATAAATGCTTTATAAACATGTATTACTACTCTATTTCATAATTAATTCAGGTAAATATAAAACATTTTGTAATTGTCAGTTAACTATTTTTTATGAGCGCATATAAAGTGAGGAAAATTTATGCCTCATAAAGCTTTTACTAAGTAAACATAAAGGATCCTTCTAAAGGAAACAAACACAACACAGAGTGATATAGAACACAGAGATATTTATTTCAAGATGCAAAAAATGAAACTGTAACTGTTCACTTGATATAACATGAAAAACAAACCTCTTCAATGTCATATAAAAACAAAAAAAATATATATATATATATATATGTGTGTATATGTATGTATATGTATATATATATATATATATATATATATATATATATATATATATATATATATATATATATATATATATAATATACTGTAGATTTTGGAGGTTTGCCCACTTATAAAGCATGTAGAAGTCTGTACATCTAAAACAAAAATCCAGAAAATCACATTGTATGATTTTTAAATAATTAATTTGCATTTTATTGCATGACATAAGTATTTGATCACCTACCAACCAGTAAGAATTCCGGCTCTCACAGACCTGTTAGTTTTTCTTTAAGAAGCCCTCCTGTTCTCCACTCATTACCTGTATTAACTGCACCTGTTTGAACTCACTACCTGTATAAAAGACACCTGTCCACACACTCTATCAAACGGCTCCGTATTGAGGGGAGGATGGATGGGGCCATGTATCGCGAGATCTTGGGATCTTGAGATCCTTCCCTCAGTAAGAGCATTGAAGATGGGTCGTGGCTGGGTCTTCCAGCATGACAACGACCCGAAACACACAGCCAGGGCAACAAAGGAGTGGCTCCATAAGAAGCATCTCAAGGTTCTGGAGTGGCCTAGCCAGTGTCCAGACCTGAACCCAATAGAAAATCTTTGGAGGGAGCTGAAAGTCTGTATTGCCCAGCGACAACCCCAAAAACTGAAGGATCTGGAGAAGGTCTGTATGGAGGAGTGGGCCAAAATCCCTGCTGCAGTGTCTGCAAACTTGGTCAAGAACCATCCAATAAAATGAAAATTAATTACTTAAAAATCATACAATGTGATTTTCTGGATTTTTGTTTTAGATTCCGTCACTCACAGTTGAAGAGTACCTATGATAAAAATGACAAACTTCTACATGATTTGTAAGTGAGCAAACCTGCAAAATCAGCAGTGCATCAAATACTTGTTCTCCCCACTGTATATAGTAATATCTCACGAGTAGCTGTGCAATATGTAAGGGATAATGTACATCCAGCCGGTTGTTAACTCAGAATAAACCCCGACATGGGGATGAGGACTGCGAAGCTAAGCTGAGTCAAACTATTTCATTAGCTCCTTAAACATAAAGCCCCGGAGAGAGCAGTTGCTAGCCTGGCAAGTTCAAACTAGACAGACATTTAAGAGATACAGTAGAGTCACACAACTAATTAAAGGGCATTTCTCCAAAAATAATTATGGGGATAAGAGATGTTGATATGGCCGCGTGACTACGAGTGTGAAATTGCGTTTACAACAGTTCAACGGCACGAGTGTGAAAATAATTAAGAAATAACGCAGTGTTTTTAAAACCATCTTTTGTGCAGAACTACTTCCTTCCACCATGGATTCAAATCTCAAGTTGACAGTTTTACTAAGGCTCCGTTACTCAAAAATGTCACTTTAGAACTAGTCTTACCAAAAGCAGCTATTTCCTGGTGGTTCTGGCCCTGATGCTGTGCAATGTCCTTCCTTAATGGAGAATGGTAAACAGACTATTTTCTAGGTGGGCAAGGTCCCTCAAAATACAAGCTGCCATCCTTCTGCATCTGATGATGTAAATATCGCATACAGATGGGAAACAGTGCTGGATGATTTTTGGACAGACTTAACTATCTGCTCTAGTGCCCTCCTGTTAGCAACAGAACAATTCCCCCACCATACAGGAGGCAAGGACACTCTCCACCATACATCTGTAGGGGATTGTGAGGACTGAAATGCCAAGGCCAGTATGCTTCAATTTCCTCGAGAAATATAGGCATTGATGGCTGGCCATATTTATCAGGCTGGCCATATTGTTACTGCAAGTGAGCTTGTTATTAATATGCACTCTCAAATATTTGAAACTGGAGACCACCTCAACAGCTACTCCTCCAATGTCTAGAGGAGGAGGTATGTTGCCAGCTTTCTTAAAGTCCACAATCTCTATTGTTTTTTCTTCACATTAATGCAGAGGTTACTTGCGCTGCACCAAACCAACATTCATTCTACCTCCTGTCTGTACTTTGACTTATTATTCTTGGAAATTAGACCCACCACTACAGTATCATCTGGAAATTTAAATACGATATATACAATATATGTATATTTTTTATTTATTCATTTCTCGCGAGTTGTCTCGCGAGACTTGATCGATTGCTTCTGTCTGCCTCGCTGCTGAATTGTTTGAGTCTGTTGCTCCATAGCTTTATTTGAATCTATTTATTGTTATTGTTTGCTGTCTACTTTATCTTCACTATATATCTGATATTGTCTTATATTGCCTATCACATTAATTTGACATCGCTAGTTTTTAATCTTTTAATCTAAATCACCATCACAACGCGTTAGCATTACGCTAGTTTGTGTTATCCGTGCCCACCGTCATTTCTGTCGCGCTCTCGTTTTCTTCAAATTCATCAAACATCTGGTAAGTCGGATCGGTCTACAAACACGGTAAGCTATGTCATCTTCTCCTTTCATTGTTACTTGCACTGCCTGTCACATGCATAGTTTAGCTTTTTCTGTCAGCGATGAAGGATTCACATGTCATAAATGTAGGGAAATAGTCAGGCTGACAGAGAAAATCTTAGAATTAGAGACACGCATCCAAACTTTAATTGAGGATAGTAAGAATGCAAGCGCTTCAGATACTGTTTTGGATGCGACTAGCCTAGTGAACTCCGTACATTGTTCGGTTTCGGCTGTAGAGCCCGTGCAGCAGGGCAACTGGGTGACCGTGAGGCGGCCTAGTCGTGTTAAAAAACACCACTCTTCCGTTCCGATTAGAACATCAAACAGGTTCTCCCCACTCAGTGACGCACCCACTGAGAATCCTGTTGAAAGTGCCCTAGTTATTGGCGATTCTATTACACGGAACGTGAAAATAGAGACACCAGCCACCATAGTCACATGTTTGCCGGGAGCCAGAGCGCCTGACATCAAAGCAAATTTAAAAGTGCTGGCTAATGCTAATCGTCAATACTCTAAGATTGTTATTCACGTCGGCGCTAATGATGTCCGACTTCGCCAGTCGGAGATCACCAAAATTAACATTAAAGAGGTGTGTGAAATCGCACGTATGATGTCAGACACTGTAATTTTTTCTGGACCCCTTCCTGCTCGTAGGAGTGATGAGATAATTAGCAGACTATCATCACTCAATGGCTGGCTGTCTAAGTGGTGTTCACAGAATGATATAGGTTTCATAGACAATTGGAAAAGTTTTTGGGGCAGACCTGACCTGTTGAAAAGAGATGGTATTCATCCCTCCTGGGGTGGTGCCGCTCTTCTCTCTAGTAATATGGCACATAGTCTTAGAGCTCAACCTTGACTAACTGGGGCCCAGGTCAGGAAGCAGACAGACTGGCTAAACCGACCGTCTGCTAGCTGTCTCACGTCACAGAATTCAGATAAATCCCAACACATAGAGACTCTTTCACCTAGATATCGTCAGATAGAGACTGTGTCTGTACCCCGAACTAATAAATACAGAAAACTTCCAAACCCATTTACGGGTGATAATTTAATTGATGTTCAACAAGTAGTAAACAGAGATTATAAAGATAACAAAATGATAAAGCTTGGGTTGCTGAATATTCGATCCCTTTCTTCAAAAGCACTTATTGTAAATGATATTATCACAGAAAATAACCTAGATGTGCTGTGTTTGACAGAAACCTGGCTAAAACCAGACGATTACATTACTTTAAATGAGTCTAGCCCTCAAGGTTACTATTATCGACACGAACCTCGTCAGAAAGGTAAAGGGGGAGGTGTTGCTGTAATCTATAGTAATATCTTCAGTATTACTCAAAAGTCTTTCAAATATATCTCTTTTGAAGTGATGGTGCTCTATGTAACGTTATATAATGTAAGTGACAAATCTCATCTGAAATTTGTGTTGGCTACTGTATACAGGCCACCAGGGCACCATACAGATTTTATCAAAGAATTTGCTGATTTTCTATCGGAGTTAGTACTGGCTGTGGATAAAGTCCTTATTGTTGGTGATTTTAATATACATGTAGATAATGAAAAAGACGCATTGGGATTGGCACTAACAGATATTCTAAGCTCTATTGGAGTTAGACAACACGTGTCAGGACCAACTCATTGTCGTAATCATACTCTAGATCTAATATTGTCACATGGAATCGATATTGATGCCGTTGAAATTCTGCAGCAGAGCGATGACGTCTCAGATCATTATCTAGTCTCATGCGTGCTACATTTATCCAAGGCTGGAAAACCGCCTGTCTGCCATAAATATGTTAGAACCATCACTTCTACCACTAAAAATTGCTTTATAAATAATCTTCCTGATCAGTTTCATCAACTTAGCAAACCAGACAGCTTAGAAGAACTCGATGTTGCAACAGAAACTATTGACGCTCTCTTTTCAAACACTCTAGACTCTGTCGCTCCTTTGCGCTTAAAAAAGATTAAGGATATTAGTCCAACGCCATGGTATAACGAGCACACTCGGGCCCTTAAGAGAGCAGCCAGAAAACTGGAGCGCAGCTGGAAGAATTCAAAACTAGAAGTTTTTCGGATTTCATGGAGAGAGAAAATGATGGAGTACAGAAAGGCTGTAAAAACCGCTAGATCTGCTTATTTTTCAAATCTTTTAGAAGAAAATAAACACAACCCTAAGTATTTATTTAATACAGTGGCTAAATTAACAAGAAATACAGCCTCAACTTCTGATGTTTCCAAACAGCACAGCAGTAATGACTTTATGAACTTCTTTACTTGCAAGATTGACAACATTAGAGAGAAAATTATAGCCATGCAACTGTCTACTACAGTATCACATCAGACAGTGGGTTGTTGTATCCCTGAGGAAAAATTCCATTCATTCGCTGCTATAGGAAAGGAAGAATTGTCTAAACTTGTTAAATCATCAAAATCTACAACATGTATGTTAGACCCTATACCGACTAAGCTATTGAAAGAGATGCTTCCAGAGGTCATAGATCCTCTTCTTAAGATCATTAATTCATCTTTATCACTAGGTTACGTACCAAAAAATTTTAAGCAGGCTATTATCAAACCTCTTATTAAAAAACCACAACTTGATCCTGGTGAATTAGTCAATTACAGACCGATTTCCAATCTACCTTTTCTGTCAAAAATACTAGAAAAGGCAGTATCATCTCAGCTTAGTTCCTACTTGGAAAGAAATGGTATCTGTGAGGATTTCCAGTCAGGATTTAGACCGTACCATAGTACTGAGACTGCTCTCATTAGAGTTACAAATGATTTGCTCTTATCATTAGATCATGGTTGTATCTCTCTATTAGTGTTACTAGACCTCAGTGCTGCTTTTGACACAATCGACCACAATATTCTTTTGAATAGACTAGAAAATTATGCTGGAATTAGTGGAATTGCATTGGCATGGTTCAAATCATACTTATCCGACCGTTATCAGTTTGTAGTAGTAAACGAAGAGATGTCATTTCGATCACAAGTTAAATATGGAGTACCACAAGGCTCAGTTCTAGGACCGTTGCTTTTCACTCTGTACATGTTACCCTTGGGAGATGTCATTAGGAAGCATGGCATTAGCTTTCACTGTTACGCTGATGATACTCAGCTCTATATTTCCTCACGCCCTGACGAAACCTACCAATTCTCAAAATTAACAGAATGCGTAGCTGATATAAAAAATTGGATGACTTGTAATTTCCTACTACTAAACTCAGAAAAAACAGAGATTCTAATTATTGGACCAAAAACTTCACATAAAAACCTAGAATACTGTCTAACACTTGATGGCTGCTCTGTTAAGTCATCTTCGTCAGTTAGGAACCTGGGTGTGCTCTTTGATACCAATCTTTCATTTGAAAGCCACATTTCTAGCATATGTAAAACCGCATTCTTCCATCTTAAAAATATATCTAAATTGCGACATATGCTCTCAATGACAAATGCGGAACAGCTAGTTCATGCGTTTATGACCTCGAGACTAGATTACTGTAACGCTCTATTGGGTGGTTGCCCTGCTCGCGTGATAAACAAATTACAGCTGGTCCAAAACGCAGCTGCTAGAGTCCTTACTAGAACCAGGAAATATGAACATATTAGCCCTGTTCTGTCAAAACTGCACTGGCTCCCTATTAAACATCGTATAGATTTTAAAATCTTGCTAATTACTTACAAAGCACTAAATGGCTTAGCTCCTCAGTACCTGAGTGAGCTCTTAATGCATTATAGTCCTTCGCGTCTATTACGATCTCAGAATTCTGGCCAGTTGTTAATACCTAGAATATCAAAATCAACCGCAGGCGGTAGATCCTTTTCCTATTTGGCACCTAAACTCTGGAACAATCTTCCTAGCATTGTTCGGGAAGCAGACACACTCTGTCAGTTTAAATCTAGACTAAAAACGCATCTATTTAACTTGGCATACACATGACGCACTATAAACTTTTGTCTTCATATCCGTTAAAGGATTGTTAGGCTGCATAGATCAGGTCAGCCGGAACCGGGATCACTTCCTATAACACCAGATGTACTCGGTACATCAGAAGAAGAATGGCGTCTACGCTAATTTTTTGTCTCTCTGCTTATCCCGAGGTTTACCAATTAACGTGATTGGCTGGATCTGGGCCGTGTCCGGGTCGGACGGGGAACCTGTGCCTGTGTGCGGCAGCAATGTGGCCCTGTGGTGTCGGCGGAGACTGTGTTAACTAGCTCATCCTCTGTTAAGACCTTACCGACTCATCAGCCAGTGGCACATATCCCAACAAACCGTCCCATACCGGCGTGATCAAAAAGATCTTAAACTAGATTAAATATTTTGACTGTTGCGATTCCAAAACGGTTTAATGACCTGTAACTCTGCCTGAGTATAGGACAAGTGTTCACTGTTGGCCAGAGGAGAACTGGCCCCCCGACTAAGCCTGGTTTCTCCCGAGGTTTTTTTCTCCATTTGTTGGAGTTTTGGTTCCTTGCCGCTGTTGCCTTTGGCTTGCTTAAGTTGGGGACACTTGCTTGATATTCAGCAGTGTTTTTGATATGCCTGCACTGGCGCCGTTGTATACAAACTGACCTGAGCCGGACGATCATGTCACTGTTCTCTACAGTGCTGATATACATAAATTAACTAGACTAATAACTATTGATATTTGCAACGGAATGAATCAATAATATATAGAATAAGCTGCACAATGACACCATTTTCTTATTAATGTAAAGCTGCTTTGCCACAATTTGCATTGTAAATAGCGCTATATAAATAAAGATGACTTGACAATATATATACAATATACAAAACAAGTTCTTGAGTGCATGGCTGTACAATCGTAGGTCAATAGAGTGTACAGCAGGGGGTTGAAGACAAAGCCTAGGGGGGGAGCCACTAAGAATAATGGTGGAAGATGAGAGGTTGTGAATTCTAACACACTGTGGCCTATTTGTTATAAAATCCAGAATCCAATTACATAGAGATGTACTCAAACCAAGCATTGCCAGCTTATTCACCAGAGTTTGTGGAATAATATGAATCTCTGTTCTCTAAGGGCTAAGTGAACCACGTATGACATAGCATCTGCAATAGAGCAGTTTCCCCTGAATGCATACTGGTAGGAGTCCACATAGGCCCCAATATAATCCTTTATTTGAGCCATAAATTACCACTCAAAGCACTTCATGACTAGCTGAAGTAATGCCACCGGACATTTGTCATTTAGGCAAGACACTGATGAATTTTTTGGGACAGGGATAATTGTAGCAGACTTAAAATATTTTGGAACTATTGCTGGGGAAAGTGAGATATTAAATGTCCATCAGAACATCTAAGTTACAAATTACAACTTAGTGTTCACTCAAATTTCCTGGAGACATTTCTACTTACATGTTTAGAATCGTAATTATGTACCGTTATTTCAGTCTGGATAAAATGAGGAATGTTTCCATTCACCTATTTATTTTTATTTACACAATTATTTTTATTTACATTTTTTTTGCATTTTGGGATATCGTATTTAATATCGTATTTACTTTTGATTTGATCATTCTGCAATGTCAAGTCAAGTCAAGTCATCTTTATTTATATAGCGCTTTTTACAATGCAAATTGTGGCAAAGCAGCTTTACATTAATAAGAAAATGGTGTCATTGTGCAGCTTATTCTATATATTATTGATTCATTCCGTTGCAAATATCAATAGTTATTAGTCTAGTTAATTTATGTATATCAGCACTGCAGAAAACAGTGATGTAATCGTCCGGCTCAGCTCAGTTTGTATACAACGGCGCCAATACAGGCATATCAAAAACACTGCTGAATATCAAGCAAGTGTCCCCAACTTAAGCAAGCCAAAGGCAACAGCGGCAAGGAACCAAAACTCCAACAAATGGAGAAAAAAACCTCGGGAGAAACCAGGCTTAGTCGGGGGGCCAGTTCTCCTCTGGCCAACAGTGAACACTAGTCCGATACTCAGGCAGAGTTACAGGTCATTAAACCGTTTTGGAATCGCAACAGTCAAAATATTTAATCTAGTTTAAGATCTTTTTGATCACGCCGGTATGGGACGGTTTGTTGGGATATGTGCCACTGGCTGATGAGTCGGTAAGGTCTTAACAAAGGATGGGCTAGTTAACACAGTCTCCGCCGACACCACAGGGCCACATTGCTGCCGCACACAGGCACAGGTTCCCCGTCCGACCCGGACACGGCCCAGATCCAGCCAATCACGTTAATTGGTAAACCTCGGGATAAGCAGAGAGACAAAAAATTAGCGTAGACGCCATTCTTCTTCTGATGTACCGAGTACATCTGGTGTTATAGGAAGTGATCCCGGTTCCGGCTGACCTGATCTATGCAGCCTAACAATCCTTTAACGGATATGAAGACAAAAGTTTATAGTGCGTCATGTGTATGCCAGGCTAAATAGATGCGTTTTTAGTCTAGATTTAAACTGACAGAGTGTGTCTGCTTCCCGAACAATGCTAGGAAGATTGTTCCAGAGTTTAGGTGCCAAATAGGAAAAGGATCTACCGCCTGCGGTTGATTTTGATATTCTAGGTATTAACAACTGGCCAGAATTCTGAGATCGTAATAGACGCGAAGGACTATAATGCATTAAGAGCTCACTCAGGTACTGGGGAGCTAAGCCATTTAGTGCTTTGTAAGTAATTAGCAAGATTTTAAAATCTATACGATGTTTAATAGGGAGCCAGTGCAGTTTTGACAGAACAGGGCTAATATGTTCATATTTCCTGGTTCTAGTAAGGACTCTAGCTGCTGCGTTTTGGACCAGCTGTAACTTGTTTATCACGCGAGCAGGGCAACCACCCAATAGAGCGTTACAGTAATCTAGTCTCGAGGTCATAAACGCATGAACTAGCTGTTCCGCATTTGTCATTGAATGCCTGAACCAAAGTCTGTCATCAGAATAATTTAGTTTAATTCCTGCCCATAATCATCTCACAGGATTTTCATTTCAAGATAACATGACAGTGTTTATTGCTTTTTGTCTATGCGCAAGTCATTTAAGATGGATGAAAAGAGACCCACAAGGGCTTCCCCAATTGTAGCAACTTCAGTTTTTATTACAGATATTTTGCACCAATTTCCCAGGAAGTGAAAATTTTGTCCTCTTGAACACATCGGATGGAAACTGCTTAATTCGCAAATGTTTTATGCGATATTCCAGTTTTGCACATAAGTTAAATTCGCAACTTTAGATGGAAACATTGACTTTCAGACCGAAGGTGAAATCACATTTAACTTTGCTTGGCAAAATTTGAATTTCATTTCAGTCATTTCACTAGGAATTGGCATGATTTGGAATTTCGCTTGAGGGTGGAACATTTGGCACAAGGAGTTGACATTAATTTCATGATGGTCAAGCAGAATCACTGTTTTGACCATCACAAAGCTGCTTGGTTTGAAAGTGACTTCTGTGGGAGCAGCTCAGGTCACACAGAACAAAGCTTCAAAGCTTTATTTTTAATGGCACTTTTTTATTGTATTTTCTACCTTTATTTCTACCTTTTTTTTTCTTTATTAAAAAAAAAGTAAGAAAGCAAAATGGTCAGAGACAGATCTGACTTTGAATAGAATGCAGCAAACATGGACTTTTCTTTCTAGATTAACAACAAGAACATAGAGATTAGAGTTTGCCATTTTGAGAAAGCTTTTGTCATAAATGCAAAACACAGTTCATGTTGCAAAATCTGATGCCTGTGAGTATGCCGAACGGTGGACCTCTTCATCATGCTTTGTTAATGGAGAGCAGATACAACACATTTTACTCATACTACAAGCTTCTCTGATACAGTGGTATATAATCTTGTGATTGTGTGCTCCTTTTCACAAAGAGGAATCTCTTCGTTATTCCACATGGAGGCAGGTAGGGACTTTTGCCACAAGAATGTTCTGCTTCATGCATTGAGAGAATGAATATTGACAAGTGTGGACAAATGATGGATCACACAGTCATGAAGTGTGATAAACACTAACACTCAGTGGCATCTGTGAGTTGCCATACTGAATTAAAATCTAGCTGAGTCATGTAGATCATTTATTTTATTTTTCATGAACGAGGTTGTTTTCCTAGAGCCATAAAATGAAGCTCCTTCACGAAATCTTTCATTTATCCTCAGCAAACTGCGAAGAGCATGGATAATATTTATCCCCTGGTTTCACAGACAAGGCTTAAACCTAGTCCCAGACTAACTGTTGCATGCCTTGTCTGGGGGGGTCAGACCCAACAAAAATCCAGAACTTCACTCAAAGTACAATTAACCCTTTTGTAATGTGGGCATGAAAAGATGTCTTTTTGTGTTGTTTATCCTTTGTTTTATTTGGTTGTCTATTTATTTATTTATTCATTCATCTTTGAAGTTAAATTATGGAAGGCATTTAAAGATGCATTTTATTGATGCTTCTGCAGTTGGTATGGTGTTTCATTTAGTGGTTAACCCATTTAATCTCATCGGTTACAATAATGACTGTAAACAAGGTTTTCATTTCTGACTGGTGATTTAGTGCATTTCCTGCAAACATGAAAAAAAATAAAGGGTCTCAATTAAATATGTGCAGTTTCAAATGGTCAGTGCAAATTGTCACATGACTAGCAGTTTACTTCATTTCACCGTGAGAAGATGATGACTGCATCAAAGCTCGAAAACAAAAAAGGTTAGTTAAGTATTTTAACGTAAAGATACAACAAAGTTTTTTGGTGCGCGTTATCTTTAAGGTGTCTAGTATTAAAATATCAATTCACAATTATTCTGTTTTGCTCAGTGTGGTCATAGAATGAGTAAACATGTCAATGGCAACAATAGTGACTGCTGGGAAAAATACATTGCATTTAGGTACACGCATACTTACACACATAGATAGTTTTAGAAAAGCCTTGCATGTGGAGCCGGTTATGTGATGTCAATGTCAAAATGTATTAATTTACAAATCATGCACTATGGTAGACATGTTTTGAGGTCATAACAGTATTGTGCAACGAACTGCATGAAACAATTCTTTGTTTTGGAGCCGATAGCTTTGTGGGCTGCACTTTGACATGTAGCACAGTTGCGCTTTGGCCGACCCGAGTCTTGGCTACACACACACACACACACACACACACACAAAAATCCTTAAGAATAATAACGAGTCTTTATTAATTGATAATCTGCCCCTGTAATCTAATTTGTGTAAAATGGAATAAAAGTTTTAGGTATTTTACTAGCTCTAGATTTCTTTTCAGCTGGAAACTGTATGTTCAGATACATTTTTTGACTTTTGCAAAAATGTAGCCTTTGTTGTCTACATCACTATACAGCAATAATGTTACGGGGTCAGGGAAGAATCTAGTATTGGTGGGCTAACACTGAGTAGACATCTGCAATGAACCTCCCAAGGCCAATTGTTGGTGAATCAATTCCCTTCACCTGCCACTATGTTGAATAGGATTTGCTTTGGCTTGCAATCAGCTGATTAAAAGCATCGACTGGCCTGTCAGGCACACAGAGAGAGATAGCAGGCATCTGCCATATGTGTGGGGATGCATGCCCATAGCTTTGAAGATGTCCAGGCTAAAACGGGTAGGACATTTGCAGAGTCAAACATGAATTTTAATTCCTATCTCATCTTATTAACAATCAAGAATTTAAAGTTATCAAAATTGTCAGATTGGTTTAACGCTCAAGAAAAGTTTCTGTGTGTATCCCCGGAAAGAAATGAGCTATGAGCTGCCACCATTGACTGATAGGAATGTTACTCAGTGATGACCAGCATGGATGTTTGTTCAGGAACATGTCGAGCTTGGCCATAGTGAGGTGATAAATAAAGCCAATTTAATTCCTCACATTGGGGAAAACCCCTATACACGAAACAAAAGTAATCCTGAAGAGATCACATGAAAATATCTTTGTGATTAATTTCCGGCAATGAAAAAACAAACATCCAGAATTAAATGACCAAAAGGGATTGTCCTATGACATCGTTTTGGGCAAACACCCTTGCAAAGTTCAAAGTTTCACAGAAATGTCAAGTTTTTTGCTTGACCGCACATTCAGTCAAAAAAGGTGAAGTGGAACTAACACCGCCTGTTTCACTTCACTGTTTGTATACAGTTGCTAGAATAGAATTAATCAGAAGCTCAGCTTTGTTTTTTTTTGTTTTGTTTTTGTTATTAACAGCCATGACGTAAAGTATTAGGGTTGCTACTACTTTTGGTATTACTGTAGACATATTTGGTGGTTTTCTACAAAACTCACCTGGTGTGCTGTGTGAGTATATTAAGTATATTGGCAATTTTTTAGACTATAAATCGTTTAAAATGACTTAAATTGTTTATTATATAGATTCAATTTAATGGAAAAATATGAATTGACGGGTTTTAAAATTATGTCATCACTACTGCACTATCTTGAGCATGTGGAGTTTACTCAAACAGTTTAAAGTCTTACTCTGTCCCTTTACATTGCCACGATTATACTGTAGATCTAACAGTTCATTTCACTATTAGTGAGAGTTCATCGTAGTTAATAGAAAAGTTAACTCAACAACTGCATATATAAAGTAGAACTCAAACGAACGAGATAGAGCAGATTTCTAGTTCCCAGCATGCTTTGCTTTTGAATGTTAATACAGAGTAAATGTTAAAATTAAGTTTTATTCTATGTGTTTTTGCTCAAAATTATTAAAGGCGGAGATCTGGAATTAAAGGGTTTTTATTATTTCTAAATTTGGGGGAGGTTTACCACTGCAGTGAAGAGCAGAGCCCCATCATGGTTACCGCAACAGAACCTCCAGCAGTCAAGGACATTACGCCAGAGTCTGCTATAATGAACACCACATCCGTGTTCCTGGTTGTTGTGAGCGACAAGGACTTTAAGGCATTTCCTAACCCCTGGAGACTGGTTTCAAGTCTACGTTGATGTTGGGACATTCCCTTTCCGTGAAGAATCTGTCATTGTAAATTTGTTTCGAACTGGTAAAAGTGTTTTGCGTCTTGTTCATTTGTTTTCTAAAATGTAAATTTGTTTCGTCCTTGGTAAAAGTGTTTTCCCCATGTAACTGTGCTTTATAATATAGATAAAAATGTTTTCCAAAATGTAAATTTGTCTCGAGCTTCGTAAAAGTGTTTCACACTTTGTAATGTTGTTTTGCACTTCCCGGCCACCGTACATCTTGTGTTAATGCATTTGTGTTTTTAATGTTTAGCAGCCAAATTCTTTTTATATTTTATATAGAAATACAATACATTGTATCTATGGGTGTTAAAGATATGATTTTTGTCAACACAAATTATTCCTGTGGTCAAAAATGTTGTGGCACCGATATATATATATATATTTAGCTATAAGGGGGCCCTTAGGTTTACTATAGCCCCAGGGCCCTATGTGTTCTTAATGCTGACCTGTATAGGAGAGGATTCACTGCCCAACACATGACCTTTTGCTCTAACACAGATATGCTTGTATGGACTAGTCTATAGCAGAAATTTTCAAGGCTGTCTCTCTTTCTTTTACCCTTTTCTCTCTTGCTCTCACTTCTTATTTCAGCATTATGATGCATAGCCTCCATGTAGTGGCAAATGCATCACAAAGAGAGATGGTCAGCATTTCTTTATAGGACTTTGTGTCATGCACAGAACACACTGTACAAGATTAATCTTGCTTCAGTCCAGATAATTAGTGTAATTGTGAAGCTGTTTTAAAATATTGATTGTATTTACTTGCACAATGGCAAGGCAGTCCTGCCAAGCTTCTGCTGATACCACTTTCTAATACGAGACCCACTAACGTAAATACACTTAAAAAAGCTAAAAGATTCATTTGAAAAAAAAATATTTCCAAAAAACACCGAACTGCACTGACCTTCATTAAATGGAAAAGAATAGCATTTTTCAAAATATATATTTTGTGTTCCACTGAAGAAAGTAAATGCATCAAGTATATAAACGACATGAGAATATCTAAATGATGACAAAATTAAAATTGTTAGGTGAACTATCCCTTTAATATTTCAACACAAATGTAACAGATAACTTGTACATTAAACGACTTTGCAACACACTTTACTTTACTTTAGTAAAGATGCAGTTTTCAGTAAAACAGGATTTTCAACAACAACAACAACAAAAAGTTTGTATTTGATTTTACTCATTGGAAATTGATTGGATGGTGAGAAGTGCCTCTATATACACATTGTGACAGTTTCTATTACAAGAGGACTTGGAGACATCACTCGAGAAAGAAAGGCAGAGCCAGTGATTACATTTTAATATAAGATTACAAAGGCAAATCATTTTTCTTCAAATGAAATAATGTGCATTGATGAATCATTTACAGTAAAACCATGAACATGCTTTAAGAAAATAAATAAATAAAACTCAGATAATTATCATTTTAGGTTAACCCGATTCAGCTAGCTTTTGCTACTGCACCCTGATGGCTATTAGTTAACTTTTCCTTTCCATTTGGTGACTAATAATTCAGGATCAAATGAATACTTTTATTCATTGTATTAATAATGAATGAATCTTTCTCTTAGCTAAATGATGTGGGATTTTCAAAAACACATATTTACTTGTTAATACACACATTCTCAGAAGACATACAGACACATTCTTTTGCTGACCCACACAAGAAAGTAAATGGTGTGTCTGTGGACATAGGGAAATATGTGGATTGTTTTACAGCAGCAAATTGAGTGGCTTCCCTTCACTACTGCATCAGTGGTGGCCCTCCGTTCATCCACCAGTTCATCCATTCTCTCCATCCTGACACCTGACTGCAGTCCTGACAGTTAGGCCTCGATGAAATAGATGTGGATTACGATTTATGTTGTGAGTCATTAGCTACGTTTACGTGCACCCAAATAATCAGTTTATCATCAGATTGAAGGCTCAGTCGGATTGAAAAGCCTTCATGTAAACACCTCCATCAATATAATTGAGCTTGATCTGAATTAAATATTGATCAGATTGAAAGGGGTAGTGTAGATAGAAGTAATTGGATCAACAGGAAAAAATTAATCATGCAACTGCTTCAATCCGACTATTTTCTCAATTGGATTCAAAAATATCTTGCTCATTTGAGCAGTGCTATAATGCACATGTATACATACATTTTACATCTTACAAATGTGCATATGTGTATTCACGCCCTACTTCTTACAAACTGAGGCCTGTACCATGGAGCCGGTTCAGGTGGCTAGACAGGTATGTTTCAGTTGCACCTATACCTGGGTTTTAGGTACCATGAAAGTGGCTTGGTTTTTGGTAGTGTTCATCACCATAGTGACTTACGCTCCACAGCTACCCTGCTCCGAGGCAGGTTATGTTCTGGGTATAAGATCTGAAACCAAAATTGGACTAATCAGCTGGAAGAAAAGTGACACATGTCTGACACTATTAAGTCACTCACCCAGATTCTACTTTAAACTAAAGGTCACCACATAGTAACAGATTCTTAAAGACAAAATCTGCCAAATCAGCCGGGCCACCTGGGGATGGAATCGCCACTCGATTGAGCACACCAGGGAAGTGAAGCGACCTCGGATTCTTCTGACTCCGAAGGAGGAGATGGTGGGCAAGTTATGGCATACGATGGAAGTGTAGACCACCTTGACGGTTGATGTACGCAAAGGTCGCAGTGCTTGCCCTGAAACGGCCTTCCCAGGCAGCTCAGAGCAAGACGTATTGCCAGCAACACAAGGCAGTTGATGTGCCAATGCAGCTGGGGGCCCGTCCAAACCCCTGACCCCTGACACTGCACGCCCATTGTACATGGCACCCCAGCCGGTGGCAAAGGCATCTGTGAACACCAGAGAATGCCAGGACACTTGCTCTAGGGGCACTCCTGCTCAA
The DNA here is from genome assembly GCA_037194245.1 of Opsariichthys bidens. Classification (NCBI taxonomy): domain Eukaryota; kingdom Metazoa; phylum Chordata; class Actinopteri; order Cypriniformes; family Xenocyprididae; genus Opsariichthys; species Opsariichthys bidens. Next base: position 2,383,363 of record CM074308.1, on the reverse strand, counting down.
AGTGGACTGAAGGCTTGCCGGCATTCCAGAGTGATTGCCACTCGTTACGTGCTGCATTGCCATCTCGGGACTCGGCCGGGAAACCAGTGCTGAAGCACTTTCATATGAAGCAAACTGAGCAGGGTTACTGCCACTGTGGGTGCCATATATCCCAGGAGCCTCTGAAAGAATTTCAGTGGGACCGCTGTCCTGCTCTTGTACATATTGAAGAGTCATGCCATCTGAGCGACTGAATCCAACTCCATACCGAGAAAAGAGATCCTCTGCACGGGGGCGAGTTTGCTCTTTTCCCAGTCGACCTGAAGGCCCGACCGGCTGAGGTGGCTGAGCACCAAGTCCCTGTGTTGGTATAACTGATCCCGAGAGTGAGCAAGAATGAGCCGGTCGTCAAGATAATTGAGGATGCGAACACCCTGTTCTCTCATGGGAACAAGGGCTCCCTCTACGCCTTTCATAAAGACATGGGGAGACAGGGACAGCCCGAAGAGCAGGACTTTGTACTGATATGCTCGCCCCTCGAACGCAAAGTGTAGGAACGGCCTCGATCTACATCTTTAATATGGCCCAGCGCACTCCGATGACAGCTCGACTGGCTGCGGAGTGCAGGAGGAGTGAGGGTTCCTAGAGGGTTGGTTCCCTGAAGGAAGCGTGCTCACTGTAATCCTCAGATCACGAGCACCGCTGCCCAAAGCAACCCTCTGAGGAGGATTGAAACGAGGCAGCGGTACTGGGACGTCGCCCCTTTGCAGGAACTGGATTCTTGATCGCAACTCCGAGATGGTCATCTTCCCACAATGGGTACATGACTCATCCACCAACGCTGCCTCAGCGTGCTTTAAGCCCATGCACATGATTCAGCAATCGCGACCATCCCTCCGTCCCAGGTAACGGCCGCATCCAAAAACACACAAGTAGAATGTCATCTTTAAAAAGCTCTACTTGTGTAAGTTCTTCCAGGGACTTTACTCCTTTAAATGCTGAAGCACGCAGGGGAATGGCTACAGTGACACAGACAGGGATTTGTGCAGCCTGTCATGTGCTTTCCTCTCTTATATTCTGCTGTGGAACTGTGATTATAGATCATTATTTTCCTGTTTATCACTGTAAAGCTGCTTTGAAACAATCTGTATTGTATACAGCACTATATAAATAAAGGTGACTTGACTTGACTAAAAAGCCATTCTGACAAACATGACAATAATCCTCATGGTTGCTCACAGTGCCATAGACATTTTTGTGATCATGTGTGAATGCTAAACAGACCTCTACCTCGAGGTCTCCCTGACTTCAAAAAGATCTAAATCAAGTCAGATCAAATTTCCTCACACCGGAATTCATTAAAATATGAATATTCCCAAGTGTTTTCCATATTAAGTAAGCTCAGTTACATCTGTTAGTTGTGTTAGTTTTACTCAAACTTTTCATATTCAAGTGTAAGAATGTATCCATACTTTCATGCATACTACACACCTACTTCTTGGATTCAAAATGATTCTCTCTGAATGTCCTAACTAGATATGTGTTATATCATGATAATATGCATTATTCTATTTTTAAAGTACTTTGGAGGAAAAAGTGCTTCGATCTGACACCGCATAGATCATCCAAATCCGGTTATAAAAAGAGAAAAATAAACTTCTCCCCCTAAAAGTCCTTGCTTGCCATTAGTCAGCACGCCCAAAATAGGTGTGCCCGGAGTCTTTATAACATGTGGGCATGCATTCATCTGGACGAGACATTCTCCTTCTCTTATTGTTCGGCATTTTGCTAGTTAAATCCATTTGAAACTCCCGCTGAAGACTCGACCTCAGGAAGAGACCAATCGGACGCTCCAGCTCCACTCACTGAAGATCTTAAATTGCATGCACCACAGTACCAAAATTATTAATGCAAGTATTTCATTGCTGGCTCTCAAAAGGTTTAACTGTTTGTAATCTTGCCTTTGATCAACCTCTTTTTTTATCATATTGTATTCCTTTCTTAGATTTAGTTGCATGTATTCATTTATTTATTTATTAAACCCATTGTATTCACGCTTGATTGTCTCTGATTGATGTTCATAAACGAACCAAGTACCTTTAATACTTTGATTTCGCTAGCTATATGCTTGTAAGTACTAAGATAGGAGATCTCTTCGAGACTAGAAGAGAGCCTCTTTCTAAGAGTTGATAATGCTAGACAAAACTAACCAGTCTTTCTAAAATGTATTCTAAAACTAGAACTAATTTTAGACCATATATATTCATAATTAAAATCATTATTAATGTTATCCATATATATCTAATTTTCTTTGAGGTTGATTTATATTCATAATTAATAATAACGCGTTGTGATTCAATTGTGTATATATTTCACCCAATTGAGCAAATTTGCTACAAAATGAAGTGTGAATTATTAAACAAGGAGTATTTTGATATGAAACACCGCCTAGATGGGGTACAATGCCTTATAGCTCTAAAATCGGCATGCATGACACTCTATACATTATGCACAAGAACAATATACAAACAGTAATAGACACAAAATGCACCGGGAAATGAATGTTCATTAATTTAAGCAGATTTATGAATTAATTAGTGGAAAGGATGCCATATCTATGGGCTGCATGTCTGATTCTTTTATTGAGAACAATAAATGTCCCAATGTCTTTGAAGTGTATGAATGAAATAGAAGGGTGACAGCTCTCCATGGTGGGACCAGACATTCTGGTGTCTGTGTGGGTGAGGGGTTGTGAGGAGTATGTTTTACAATTGTGTATTTGATCGATCCAGTCATTATAACTGTTATTCAGAATACATGTAATGCACATGGGAAAAAAAAAAACAAACAAACAAAAAAAAACAAATATACAGCTATCATTAAGTATAGAAATATATCTTTATGCTCAGAGGAAGTGTACTCGTTTACCCAGTATACTTTATAAGTCATCACTAAATCACTCAGTATTTTGCTGATGAAGGCTCAGAACACAGAAGGCACATTGGCTTTACTCATATGGCAAATCCATAGCAGCCAGAATTTGTAAGACAAGCAGTCTTCCAATAATCTCCCACATAAATTCTTGCAAGGTTGTGCACACTTCAGTCAACTATAATCAATATAATCAAGGCCTGAGTCATGTACATTTGTTCTCCACGAAATTGAAATCAGGATGATGTCGAAGGTTTAATAAGCGGAATGGGTAAAACCATATTGATCTATGATTCATCCATGACATTGTTATTGACAATGGTACTGACAGGGTTTGCTTGACATTCAGATACATAGGAGTGGGTCAGTCACAGTCACAGTACAGCTAAACCATGACCAATTTCATGTGTTTGCACTTAAAATAAAATAAAATCAGAGATAGTAATATGCATTTTTGGCGTCCTGTCTGAGGAGAGGGCTTAGAGTTCAGAATTTGGCCTGAACCCAGAGCATTCCCCCATCCCTGGATGGGACAGGAAGAATCAAGAGTGAGGAGTTAGAGTGGAGGTGGGATACTAATTGTTAAACTGAGGTAAGTCCTCTCTATATATTAGCCTCCTTTTGTGCTGATTAGTTAGATTATCTGAACATGCTCCTCCCAAACTTTAAATAAAACATCACTTTCTTCAGATTTTCCATCAAACACAACAACCACCAAATCACTAACTGGCTTACATTTAATAAATAAAAACTGCTGGTAAGTTCTATAAAGTAACTTATAGAAGTGCAGTTAGCACCCCACTGTACATATGGTGTACGATACATTCAATGTGAAGGCCTTATGCATTGCACTTTGCATTTAGATGCTCACAAGCTTCCCAAAGCACTGCTCCACAGTTGGGCTGAATCGCCACTGTCATGTGGACAAAAAAAGTTTAGATGGACAGATTCTCGACCCATCAATTTTTACCAAGGAAACAAGCAACTCATATGTACACTTAAAGCAGCTTCATAGACCACAGTGCAATATGACTGTGACATCATAAAAGCAGATCACACTTAATTTACCCCCACCCTACACAACAATAGTGTGTAATATATTAAATCATTTTAAGATTTAACGTCATAATTCTTGTTGCTACCTTAAGCTGAGTGTTTGTTATGCAATCATAGTTTATTGCACAGGTTCCGCCAGTAGTGAGCACTCAACTGCATAACAAGATAGAACTTTTTGGCCTTAATTCTAAGTGGTATGTGTGGAGAAAACCAGGCACTGCTCATCACCTGTCCAATACAGTCCCAACAGTGAAGCCTTGTGGTGGCAGCGTCATGGTGTGGGAGTGTTTTTTTCAGCTGCAGGGACAGGACGACTGGTTGCAATCGAGGGGAAGATGAATGCGGCCAAGTACAGGGTTATCCTGGACGAAAACCTTCTCCAGAGATCTCAGGACCTCAGACTGGGCCGAAGGTTTACCTTTCAACAAGACAATGACCCTAAGCACACAGCTAAAATAACAGAGGAGTGGCTTCACAACAACTCCGTGACTGTTCTTGAATGGCCCAGCCAGAGCCCTGACTTAAACCCTATTGAGCACCTCTGGAGAGACCGAAGAATGGCTGTCCACCAACGATTACCATCCAAGCTAACAGAACTGGAGAGGATCTGCAAGGAGGAATGGCAGAGGATCCCCAAATCCAGGTGTGAAAAACTTGTTGCATCTTTCAAAAGGGGGCTTCTACTAAATACTGAGCAAAGGGTCTGAATACTTGTGATATTTCATGTGATATTTAATTTTTTCTGTTTTAATAAATCTGCAAAAATATCAAGAATTCTGTGTATTTCTGTCAATATGGGGTGCTGTGTGTACATCAATGAGGAAAAAAATGAACTTAAATGATTTTAGCAAATGGGTGCGATATAACAAAGAGTGAAAAATTTAAGGGGGTCTGAATACTTTCCGTACCCACAGTACATAAATTAACTAGACTAATAACTATTGATCTTTCAATAGTGTGGAATGAATCAATACAAATAGATAGAATAAGCTGGACAATGACACAGTTTTCTTTGGGAAAAAATATTTGCCAATTATTACTGTAAAGCTGCTTTGCCACAATTTGCATTGTAAAAAGTGCTATATAAGTAAAGGTGACTTGACTTGACTTGAATTCTTTGGGCTTAGTTGCTGTGTTGCAGCGTGTTGTTAAGGGAAGAACGCATCCATAAAAGTAGCTATATTCTTGCTACGTAACTTAATTCAAGTTCATCTGTGCTTGATTTTGTACAAATACAAGCTGTAATATTATTTTTACTTTATATATATATATATATATATATATATATATATAAATTATTGCTAATCAGAATGTTCAACACCTATAATCGATGCGTTCTTACCATAACAACGCGCTGAAACAACAATATAGAGAATTCACAACATTTTATTACAATAATGTTGTCATTTTAATGTTAAGTAATTGACAGTCCCTAATGTCGTGCATTGATGTTTGGCTGCCAGGGGTTCCTTCTAATTTAAGCCAACCATTTATTCTGCCGATTTAACTCCTTTGGAATCGAATAAAATTGTAGTCCGGGGTTTCTCTGACAACTGTTATTATAGCTAACAGCACAACATATCCCAGGCATATTGTAACCTTGATGTGAACCTTCTTGGGAGTGTTTCGTTGATCTTCCTCTGGTATTTGTAGCTGCTGAGACCATAGACTGTGACTGGGCACAAAAATGGTGGCAATAAAGCATTGTGACATCACATGGTCCTAATGAATTGGCAGTAGCAACTCTCCTTACTCTTTTGGTTTTATTTGGATTGTTTGATTGAGAGATGAACATTTGCACACTGATCCTGAACCTCTATTAAAGTCTGATCATTCTTATAAAGTTTTGATATTTTGCACAGCCAATTAAACACAGATTCGTATTTCTAATTATTTTGTCCTCTTCCATCTGTTGCATGAGAAATGAGGCAACAGAAACTGAGTCATTTTGGCTCCATCTTGGCTCTCCTCATTTCTTAGGGCATTTTGCTATCTAAATGCTCTCCAGCATCTCTCATTAATAGCTAAATGTCCTCCATAATTTTCCTTTAGCTTGAGACACTTTAGTTCATCTTGCAAACTATTGGCTGTAACTAAATCTAAGCAGGAAGGGCCTCGTATTATTTGACTCCCACAACAGTTTTCTCCATTACCCGTGATGCTGAACGTGTCCTCCATGTGGAAAATCTCCCTCAGAAGACAAGGTTCATGGCTCTGTGATTGCACTTGTAATGAAATGAAGCATGAAGGGAAAGCTGAGAGCTATCAAAGGCTTAAAGAAGCAAAGGCTTTCTGAAGTCATGGTGTGGTAAGGGGCCACTGCGCTATTTATAACAGCAACATTCAGTTACAGAAGAAAGCTTCTGATTTTGCTGGCCAGGGAGCACTCATGCTGTTTACTGACTAGCATTTATGAGAGGCTAGTAATGAGACTTACCAGCTGCAGTGGAATTTTCACACTTGTTGGAACAGTTTTTTTTGTGCATTAACCCTTCTGTGTCATCTTGTCTGGTTTGCATTTTTCAGCAGTGAGCATTTTTTCAGGTGAGAGTGCAATTCCACCTTAAGAACTGGAGCCATCTGCCATACCAGACAGACTTTTGTAAAAGCCCATGTAAATCATGTATATTTAGATGTGACAAGGATGTAACCACAAACATGTAATAATCAGTTTTCCAATTGTTTAAATAAATATTGAAAAATGTATTCTGCATATTAAACCGTTGTCCTCATTCCCAAATAATCATCATTTGCATGAATGTAAATAAATGTTATTAACTTAACATCATTTACATATCACTGTTGATTCAAACTAAAAAAATGCAGTGCCATAGTGAGTTGTAGAAACTAATATAAAGGTTCTGTTCACTTATACTTATGTTATACTTTGTGATCAGTGTGAAATGGGGCTTCTCTTTTTTTTGAATGTTGTGAAAATTGCAGTAGGGTAGACCATGTACAGTAGGAATAGAGAGATAGTTGAAACCTGAAATGATCTGTGCTTCATTTCTTACCATTCAGTGTTAATACAACAGTTCTTTTTGGTTCTTGAATTTGTTTGGGTGACAGCCTTTTCCAGCCATGCAATATTCAATCAGAATCATCATGGGAACCGTTTCCCGTTTGGATCACTCTTGCTTGCAGTATTTCTCACAGCAAGTGTCATGGCGAACAAGCAAACCCACCATAATTTTACAAATCCTACTGTTGTTGTGTCATTGCATGGGGAATTATTTTATTGCAAATCTTCAGAATGCTTGGATTCCAACTGAAATAACTGAATTGCGCAATGTAAAATGTTACTACATTGGAGTGGTTTAGCTTTGTCATTTTGACTGGTCCAACCAGACAGTTGTGGCCGGAGTTAGATTAAATGGCCTTTAGCAAAAATATTTGGATTTAGTGTAAATAGACACTCTGCAGGTAACAGTGTAATTTAACAACTTTATTTAAAACTAAAAATAGTTTTGGCAAAAACGAATGCTGGCCATGCTGGTTCAATAAAGGAAGATGTGACTCTAAATGCAAACAAAGAATTATGCTGTGAGGGGTCATCATCACTAGCCCTCCACTGTGAAGCAGAAGACAACCAAAGCAGATCAGACGAGACCATGGAGGACCCCAAGAGTACTTCTAGAAGAGTGGGCAAGACTTGGCCAGGTGAGACTGAACCAGAGAACAGAGAGAGGTTAGGGGGCCTTCCTTGGTGAAGACCTTACTGACTCATCAGCTAGTGGCACATATCCCAACAAACCGTCCCATACCTGCGTGATCAAAAAGATCTTAAACTAGATGGAACTAGATTAAATATTTTGACTGTTGCGATTCCAAATAGGTTTAATGACACGTAACTCTGCCTGAGTATCGGACAAGTGTTCACTGTTGGCCAGAGGAGAACTGGCCCCCCGACTAAGCCTGGTTTCTCCCAAGGTTTTTTTCTCCATTTGTTGGAGTTTTGGTTCCTTTGGCTTGCTTAAGTTGGGGACACTTGCTTGATATTCAGCAGTGTTTTTGATATGCCTGCATTGGCGCCGTTGTATGTGAACTGAGCTGAGCCGGACAATTACGTCACTGTTTTCTGCAGTGCTGATATACCTAAATTAACTAGACTAATAACTACTGATATTTGCAACGGAATGAATCAATAATATATAGAATAAGCTGGATAATGACACCATTTTCTTATTAATGTAAAGCTGCTTTGCCACAATTTGCATTGCAAAAAAGCGCTATATAAATAAAGATGACTTGACTTGACTAGGGGCCACAACAAAACAGACAGGTAGCTCGAGGGTGTTTTCAGTGAACACCATGGCAGACGTGAAACTCAAGGGTTGAAACAGACTCTGGAGATGACTCCTGAGATGAAGCAGACCTTGAAGCAGACTTGTGGACTGAATAAGACTTTGAAGCAGGCTTGGAAGAAGGCTCTTGGGATAAAGCAGACTTGGAAGCAGGCTCTTGATCTGATGAACAGTATGCAGCCCAAACACACATAATGATCATTGCAGTGATGAGGAGTGCAGTCACCCGTGGGACCACATCTTGACTTTGGACAACCACAGGGATCATAAGCGGTGCATCATCCAGACTTGACACCAATCTCTTGCACCTAGGGACTGCCTTAACGACTTCATTTGCAATGAGCATGATGATTGGGATCCATGACCTGACATCCATGACAGCTGAAATTTCTGGTATGAAGCCCTCAAAGGCTGGAGGTTCTGGCATAACGTCCATGATGACTGGAGGCTCTGATATGGCAGCCATGACAGTAGGAAGCTCTGGTGTTGCAATCATCTTAGCGAATGACTAAGGTGTGGTGGCAATCTTGGTCAATCCTCAGGTGTGGCAGCCATATTGCCTGATGACTTTGAAGTGGAGGTCATCCTGACTGATGATATTGGTGTAGCGGCGATCATGACTGATGACAATGGCATGGTAACCATGACATGGCTTGACTCTCCCTTGATGGTTGTGATGTGACTTTAGATTGATAGTTGTGAAATGAAAAGATTCTGGCTCATGTTCCATGAGGATCATTACCAAAAAGATTACAAGGGTGCATTAAAACTAGTGCGATAAAAAGCAACAATCAATTTATCTGGAAAGTCTGTTTGATATGCGAGGTCCAGAAAATCTCATATGTGATCCTCTGGGAAGTGTTTGCCCTGATGGAGCATGGGAAGACGAACTCCCTGTGGCAAATCTGTTGTTAGCTCTGCTGGTCTGTGATTTTGTAACACTGGCTGTGCTGGTTCAGTAAAAGGAGATGTGGATCTAAATGATCCAAACAAACAAACATGGTTCCAGGACGTCGACATGGTAATTCATTTACAGGCATGACATGAATCCAGGCAAGTCAATAAACATTCCAAGACAGACAAGGCTTAAAACAAACAAGGAAATGACCTGAACACCATGGCGCAACACACAGTACTGATGAGAACCTCAAACAATCACAGATAAACTTTAACTTGACTTGATCCCGTTTACACATTAAAGTTTAACGAGGTAACAATGAGAGTGGAGCGTTGTCAGGAAACAAACAGTGGTAACCACGGATACAGACGAACAAGGTAAAACAAGACATAACAAGACAAAAACACACTTCAACATAAAAGTCCCAAACTCAGACACCACAGTTCTAAGTTCAGTGCACAAAGGCCATTTAATTGACCTTTTTTATATGATTGATTTTTAATTTGTTTATTTGAAATACATTTAGATATATATAGTAGTTATAGTAGTGTTATCAGTATTTGATAACATAAAAATAATTATTGGCAATGGTTACATTTTTTTGAAATGTTTGCCTCCTTAAAAATGGCAGCTAAGAATGCACTGGAATTAATTGCAGCAAACATAAGACTAATCTCCCAGAAATATTTAATTATATTAATTTAGTGAGTTTATGAGCAACATGCGGCATCAGAGCTATTTGGTTGTGCAAGCCTGAGAATGAGAAAAAGCATAAATTGCAAACATAATGCACATCCTTTGGCTTATTAAAAGCTCCCTGTGTTTGTCTAGAATTGGAAAAGAAAGAAATAGGAAATTCTATTCTATTCTATTCTATATTCTATTCTGACCAAAATCACTTGAACTCACTTTAAATCATAATCATGCCTTTCAAAGATGCAAGTAGGGACTCCCCAGAAGGACTTTAAAGCAGCAAGAAAATAAAAATGGGTCACAATGAAGAGTAAGAAACCCATTAGTAAGAAATTCTAGATTTTGTGCAAAATGGTGATGAGAGACCCAATAGTTTTGTAGGTCTCTCAAATTGTGATTCAGAAGGATAATACATCTTTGGCTACTGCCATTACTCATTTAATAGACTCATGTCCATTCTTACCAGACACACACACATACAGCAGAGTGCTGCGTTACTGCTGCTAGGCAACACCTCCTCAGTGGAGAACAAGCCCTGGCTCATTGTTTCCTCACCAATCAGAGCGTCTGTCTCAAGGTCTCACTCTTTTTGTTCCTGTTTACTGTAAGATAGATTCTACACATATATTGTCAAGAGTACAGTCCAGGGCTCTTCGACTTTGGAAAGCTCAGGGGACACAAAGCAGAATTCCTTTAACCTGTAGGCTTTACATTTTGCAGCAATTTTTATATTAAAAAGGCAAGTGTGTTATATATGCTGTGTTTAAAATCAGTAGGTCTATATCATGACCGTTATATGAGCTGGAACTTCAACCCTATAATGGTTTACATATTACATCACCATGGAATAATTACTGCACAAAACAGTCGCTGCTTATACACTGCTATAAGAAGAAAGGGTAATACTGTACTTTAGAGTCCAATTATTAACTAGTTGTTCATTAGCATGTATATTTGGCCTGCATTTTACAGACATTGCCTGTAATCATAAATGCCAGGATATATAGATTGGTTTTTAGAAATGTATGATTTCACAATTCATTATATGATTGTAAATCCACTCCTTTCATTAAACCTCTTAGATCACTTTTAGGATTCAAAGGACAATTGTGGTCTAACTAAAAATGAACACTGAAAAATAAGTCCTATGATCAAAGTACTTTAAGTCTATATAAAATTATTCTTCAGTTTACAGACATATCATGTCTGTATGTCTGTATCCTTTAAAAATAGAAACAAAACAAATTCACGTCAATTCATTCATTATCTTCACTAAAACAGAATTGTTGCTTTTATGTAATAACTTTTTTTTTTTCTTTTCTTTTTTTTTTTTTTAAAGATTTTTCACAACAGGTTCATCTCCAGTCATTATAGCCCCCCAAAAAATAAATAAATGAACAAACATACTCAAACAAAAACACTTTGTTAAATGACATAAGTGTCACGCACAGACGAGGTGAGTATTAAACAGTATTTATTGCTGGTAATATGTAAAATGAACAAGACGCAAACAGATAAGGGGATTGCAGTGCAGTGGTGATGGTGAAGACAGATGAATCCAGGAAGACGAGTAGGGGTACAGAAGGCAGACGACGGGAGACGAATTAGGATCAGCAGGAAAGTTCTCAGATAAGTATTAGGGAGGGTCGTGGAGCTTGTCTTAAATGAGACCAGACAAAGGTGCGCAGGAGAAGCGAGTCTTTTTTAGCGAGTGCTGATGAGTGGTAACTAGGGTGATGGATTGCAGGAGCAGGTGACTGATGAGTGAGTGCAGGTGTAGAACAGGAGGAATGGTGGGAGTTGTAGTGCAGAGAAGGTGACTGTGAAAATAAGCATCAAAACATATAAATTCACTAATAGCAACAACTTGTTTATCTTACAATGCATATATCTTCATTATGACATCACTGTTAATCATACTCAATACCTAATTATTATTATTTTTTTAACCTGAAACTCAATTTTCACAACATTTCACATTCCTCAGATCATGTCAACAGTACATTATTCAAAATCAAATAATTAGGACTTCCTTTAAAGTCAGTTTTGTTCTCGATGTCTTGTGTGTTAGACTTGCTTAGGCTAAATGACCAAAATCTTAAACCATTTGGCAGTGATACTTATCTCATTAAGCTTGCCACTGCACCAAAATTGTCATTGTCAAACACAGTTTTTTTTTGTAGCATCTGGAACAATCAGACACTCTTATTCATTACATTTACTGAATTATCCAGAAATTCACTCTCTCAACAAAGTTCTGTGAACCCATCCCCCTAAAGTGCAATTATCATTCCAAATGCAGCTAACACCAGAACTCTGGTTACTGTGGAAATGCAGATCAGGGTCTGGAGCGGACTCAGGTGCAGACTCAGGTACTGGAACAAACTCTGGGGCATGGCTTGTGGGTTGGAGAAGACACTGGAGCGGACTCAGGAGCAGGAGAAGACACTGGAGTGGACTTGGGGCTGGAGCCGACACTGGGACCAAAAGTCAATAAGCCATGTGTATTGAAAACCGTAGGTCAAGGTCAAGGTCAATTTTATTTATATAGCCCTTTAAAACAGCTTGAATATCAAACAAAGTATCTTTTGCACAATAGAATTTCAATACTAATAATAAAATATGAAATCAAAACAAAAGTGATCAAATTAAGACAGGAATATAATAAAAAATAATGATATCAAATTACACATATGCCTGAGGAAAAAAAGTATGTTTTGAGAGAAGATTTAAATGTAGAGAGAGTAGGGCAAAGTCTAATAGACAAGGGTAGCTTGGGACCAAGAACTGAGAAAGCTCTGTCACCTTTGGATTTGAGTCGAGATCTTGGAACATATAATATCATCTGGGTGGACGATCTGAGCATTCTTACCGGAGAATACGAATGGAGAAGGTCTGAAATATATGAAGGAGCAAGAAGCGATTTAAAAACAAATACTAAAACCTTAAAATCAACTCTGAATCGAACAGGTAGCCAATGAAGTGATGACAACACGGGTGTAATATGTTCTCTCTTTTTTGTCCCTGTTAAAAAGCGAGCCGCAGCATTCTGTACCAGTTGTAATCGCGAGAGCGAGGACTGATTTATTCCAGCGTATAGAGCGTTGCAATAGTCCAGCCTAGTGGAAATAAACGCATGAATAACAGTCTCCAAATCTCTAAAGGTCAGAATATTTTTCAGCTAAGCTGCAGAAAACTGGCTCTAACTACAGAGTTGATTTATTTATCAAATTTTAACTCAGGGTCAAAGATAACTCCCAGATTTTTAACTTTATCACGAATGTTATCTTGAAGGGGGCCTAGGGTAGAACTTATATTATTTAAAAGATGTGAAGAGCCAAACAATATAACATCAGTCTTCTTCTGGTTTAATTGAAGGAAATTATTGTCCATCCAAGCCTTAATGTCCTCTAAACAAGCTAGCAGAGAGGAGTATGTAGTATGAATTCAATTAATGTCCAGGGACTAAGAGAGGAGTAAAGATGTCAGAGTATGTATTGATTGATCAAATGAAATAATGAATTATTTGCTCACATCGTTAACAAAATGTAAATATCTCAAATAAACCAGCGTAGGCCTAAAATAACCCACCTGCAGCAGTTTCTGAATCTCTAATTCATAAGATTCAGCCATACTAGGCTCTCTCTCGCTAGTTTCCACTCTGTGCTGCGCAACAGGGCCATGACTGTCTCCTTGGGTGCGTTCAGAGGAGGCGGTGACTCTCTCTCCAGAATAGAGCCTTGGTGGACCTTTTGTCACCATTCACATCAATCCTGATGGTTTTCTCCACTAGGAGGCGAATAGCATCAGCATCCTGTCAATAACGACTGACTACGTTCTGACTGATAAAGAACAGTGTCCGGCTTTCAAAGGTTTTCAACCTGATGACAGGTTAATGACAGCAGTATTTAATCACAAAAGTCATTAGAGCATCATATCAGTGGTACGATTATACTCAGTGAATTTAGTTATCACAATTGTCCATTCTGTGTAATGTTCTGCTACATCCGTAACCGGAGCCATCAGCTGGTGGAGGCCAAGATCCGACAAAAAAAATAACCGGTCATAAAATAGCTTAGTCAAAATAGTCACTTCTATTATTCAGGTCTGTATTATTATTTAAATACCTCTTCATACTCATTAAGGTTTTCTTTGACACATTCAACAACAACTTGCCCTATTTATGGCAATCATTTCTTTTAAAATCTCTGTGACTATGATTTGCTTTCACTATAAATAGCTTATCAACTTGTGACTCTGGCTCAGATAGCGGCATTTAGCTGACTTTGAATAAGAGAGAGACTGTTGAGACAATAAACTTCATTGTTTATATATATCTTTTACACACATATCTGGAGATTTAGGAAAAGAAAAAAAATCAGGCCCAATCAGGCTGAGTTTCCGTGACACTGGCAGTCTCATTTTTGCCTTTTAAACCCTCTATGTCACATTGACCATTAAAAACCAAACAATTAGAACTTAGAGGTCCTACATCATTTTAGTTCTTTACACTATGGTAGTGATGTGCTCATCACATAGAAAACATACTTGAGACTGTCTTTCAAAAAAGTGAAACATTCTTTCAGAACAGCCAATCATCCTATTATCTCCTATACTTTTTATATATTTTTGTAACTCAAATGTTTTAGATTCATTGTCTGTAATTTTACATCAACCTGTATTTGTCCATTCGAAATACAAATTGTTATAAATATTTTATTAATAAGGAATTCCTTAAGACTTCAATCTTATGACTGTCAGACACAGACATGGAACAAAGGTAAGTATAAAGTTCTTTATTTTGCAGACAGCAGATACAGTGGTAACAACGGATGCACCAGGTGAGTCAGACAGTCTTTGAAGATAATGGTGGCTTAGCTTTGTAGATAACAGCAGTATTTCCCTTTGTTGCCGATGGATAACACTTCACGACCAGGCATGGGTAAACAGGACACAGACGAGATGATGGGAACGGATGGGCAGACAGGTAACTAGGAGGGCAGACAGGTAGCAGCGGGTGAGTCTGTGAGCAGACACTGAGTTCTGTCATAAGAAACTTTCTTGCTAAATGATTCGGCCAATGTTTGTTGCGTGTGTGTTTTTGATTTTGCTGCAGACGCGAAGCTTTTCATAATCCTCATATTAGAGCTGCACGATTTATCGCATTTAAATCGCACGCCATTTGGCAAAGGCTGCGATTAGTCAATGCTTGTCAGAGTTGTAGCGCTCTGTTTAGCAGTAAATGGTTCTCCCCATCTGAAATCCAGGGGGCAATCTTGCGCAGAAACTCAAAATATGCCTTGCAGCAGAAGTAACACGCGTCATATCGCTGTACCTGAATAAACAGAAGATTGAAATGCTTTGTTTGATTAAACATGGATAATAAACACACAACTGCCTTATTCTTTGTAAGAAGCCACATGATCTCACAGAAGGATGCTCAACAGCATTATGAAGTGAGTTTGCAGTAATAAGATATTATTAAATATTGTCTTTTGTTAGATAAGATGTTAATAAATGCTTCTCACGTCTGTAAAGATGTTTGACGCGTGCTGCCTTTTCAAATGTACATTACCAGCGACTCAAACTCACAGTGCTCTCAGATGGATTAGCATTTGGAGCCATACTTCATTGACAAGCTTCTTCGCCTTTCTTCACTCCTTTTAACTTCTGTCACCACACTTTGAATACACGCATACAATAGTACTTAGTATATACTTGGCTACATCACGCAGTGAATTCGTGAACACCTCATGCAGCATTATGATTGGTTTCTAAAAATGAGTGAAATGCTCAGTAATATGATTTGGCATATCATTAAAACATCAATTAAGATATTATCACACACGATATATATCACACTGTTATGGAATGTGGTGGTGGCTTACAAAGCGCACAATGAAGATCAGAGTAGAAAACAAGCAGTCTTTAACTCATTCTCATTCTAGCTAGCCTGTCCCCCACTTCTGATGGACAAATTTCAAGACCATCCGCCCCGTATTCCCGGAGATATCTACCCCAAACAGCATCCCCTGGCCCGGGGCTACAGCCCTCCAAAGAATGACACCCGAAAAAGAAGGAAGCCTCCCCGAGCACCCACCGAGACCTACTACCACGGCGAGCCGCGAGCTAACCCTAACCCGGTGGAATACAAACATTAGTGTTAGTCACACTTGAATCAACACGGTTCTAAACCCGCCTATGGCTACTAAACCCAGTCTTTCTAGCCCAGGGTAGCTTTACCCTAAGACAGGTGGTTTTTTTGGATCAATTTAGATCTAATCCCATACTCATACGTTCTCTAAACCTACCTGCAGTAGCCCGGTCAATTCATTCTAGGCCCAATGCCCATATGGGAGAAACTCCAAGTGAGCAGGATGCTATAGTTTAACATGCATCGGCCCATGCATTTCCTCAGTCTCCCTATTCCAAACCTTCCTAGACGGATGCTAGGTTGGGGGGAGCTGTTGTAATTTTCAACACCTAACCCTAACCCTAACCCGAGATACGGACGCTTTTTCTAAAAAAAAGCCTTGCGTGTTCAGGCAGATATGCCTCATCAGACTTTTAACTTTGGCCCGCTCTAACATGCAAAGCAAGCCGACTCGGACCATCCACAGACAGCTTACAGGGGCCACGTCGAATATGTAAGAGGTGGGAGTTTGCCACAGGTGGTGAGTGGTGAAATAAGTAGCATCCACAGACGGCTTACAGGGCCCCTGTCAAATAAATTATAGGTGGGGGTTGGGCACAGGTGGTGAGTTGTGAAATAAGTGGCATCCACAGATGGCGTACAGGGGCCCTGTCAAGTAAATTATAGGTGGTAGTTGGCCACAGGTTATTTTTTGAAACTCCACGTGGAAAACAGCATCACATCAGTGTATAGGCCCCTTTCAAGGCTCATTATGTGTATTGAACAGGGACTCAGTGTTCCTCAGACCTGTCAGGGGACAAAAAGTGCACTTGGTGGAAAAATAGGCAGTTAGGGTATACGGCGGGTCACTCATGGACGTGAGGAAGACCACGGTGAAGAATAAGCTGTCAGGGGACAAAAAGTGCATTTGGTGGAAAAATAGGCAATCAGGGGACACGGTAGGCTACTCGTGGACGTGAGGAAGACCATGATGAAGAATAAGCCATCAGGGACAAGAAGTGCACTTAGTGGAAAAATAGGCCGTCAGGGGACAAAAAGTGCACTTGGTGGAAAAATAGGCTGTCAGAGGACAAGGCGGGCTATTCATGGACTTGAGGAACACCATGATGAAGAATAAGCCATCAGGGGACGTAAACTTCTTCCCTAGACAGTATCTGTCCTCTTTCAGTCACGCCAGCACGTGGTACTCCTTCCAACCCCTGGTTTTCTGATGCTCTTCGTGAATACCAGACAAAACTGAGGGCAGCAGAAATCAAAAGACCCATCTGACCTAGGATAGTATCAAGTCCTTTTGTCATATTTTTCTGGTGGAGTCCATGCAGCTAAGACCTCATATTTCCACAATTAGGTCAACAGTGCTACGACCACTCGTTCACTATTCATGACATTCAATGCACTGCTCTGTCCCCCTCCACCACCACCCACCACATTTTTAACTGCTGATCAATTTGCCAATTTCTTCACTCAGTAGTCAGTTCTCAGCAATACTCACAGGAACTCAGACCATCCACATCCACTAATCTTTTCTCTTCCTTCTCTCTTCTCACTGAGGAAGAAGTATCCAAACTTCTCCTCTCCAGTCATCCCACCACCTGCCCTTTAGACCCCATCTCCTCACACCTTCTACAAGCCATCTCTCCCACTCTTTTTCCAGCACTTGCACACATTATTAACTCATCTCTCCACACAGGCACTTTCCCTACTGCATTCAAGCAGGCTCAGGTAACCCCACTGCTTAAAAAACAACATTAGACACATCACTTGTAGACAATTACAGGCCTGTCTCTCTCCCACCATTCATATCAAAATCTCTTGAACGAGTTGTGTTCAACCAGGTGTCATCTTTCCTCACACAGAACAACCATCTGGACGTCAACCAAGAACAGACATTCGACCGAGACTGCATTCCTGTCGGTCACGGAATCCCTGCGGATTGCAAAGGCTGATTCCAAATCATCTGTTCTCATTCTACTGGATCTATCTGCTGCCTTCGACACCGTGAACTATCAAATTCTTCTGTCCACACTCTTGTCACTTGGCATCTCAAGTACTACACTTCAATGGTTTGAGTCCTGTCTCACTGGTAGGTCTTTCAGAGTTTGGGATGGGAGGTATCCAAACCTCATCAACTGATCACTGGGGTTCCTCAGGGTTCAGTTCTTGGACCCCTCCTGTTCTCAATTTGCACCACATCACTGGGTCCCATCATACAGGCACATTGTTTTTCCTACCTTTGCTATGCTGGTGACATACAACTCTACCTGTCCTTCCAACCAGATGACTCCACAGTAGCTGCACGGATCTCAACCTGTCTGGCGGACATCTCTACATGGATGGAAGAACATGATCTGCAGCTCAACCTGGCAAAGACTGAGCTTTTAGTCTTCCTTGCCACTCCAACTCTACAACATGACTTCAGCATCCAGCAAGGTACATCCGCAATTTACCCCATCAAATTCGGCCAGAAATCTTGGAGTTATTGTCGATGACCAACTGACCTTCAGAGACCACATCTCAAAGATAGCTCAAGAAAATCTGGCCCTTTATAACTGAGCATGCAACAACCTCTCGTCCAGGCCCTGATCATTTCAAAGCTGGATTACTGCAATGCTCTTCTGACTGGACTGCCGTCAAGTGCAATCAAACCTCTTCAGATGATCCAGAACGAAAGTGATATCCAGACAGAACTGGAACCGGACTAGACTTGCGATGAAGAGGATGATTCGAGGGTGGGGACTTGGGTGGGAAAAGGATCGGTAGACCACAGATCGATCAGGTCTAGATCTGCTCCTGGCTCTGCGATGGACCCTTACGTCGACTCCAGGGCTCTGATGTTCTCCGGCTCAGTAACGATCTTGGTGGCTGCCTCGGGCTCACTGGCTGAGGGGAAGAGACCGCCGTTCTGGATCATCCAGACCAAGTACACCAAGTACGGCTTGGTCTCTGGAAGGAGAAGAAAACACATCGCTGGTGAGTCCAATTTTCTATTCTCGTTATGAGAAGGTCGGTTATTGTATTATGGAACGTGGTGGTGGCTTGCAAAGGTCACAACGATGATCAGAGTAGAATAAAGCAATCTTTAATTCAACAGAGGAACAGGACATGTAACATCAACAATAACCAACAAGAGACTAAATTAAACAAGGAGAATATATACACAGGGTAAATGAGGGAACTGATCAGGTACAGGTGAAAGAGATAAACTAAATAGAGCTTACCAAGGACAAGTGCAGACATGACAGAACGGAACTAAACAAGACATGCACGTGACACACACACCCGTACTTCAAGTCATCTTTTACAATTTACAATTTACAAACGACCTCTAGTCTGGCTGTCGATTTACTCACATCTAAGTGAATCTTATTGCACACTCTTTTTTCCACCAGTTCCGCTTCAGACAGCCCTAACCAAAATCATAAAATAACTTCCTACCTTGTTTGTTGTTTAGTTAGGGATATCACCGAAGAAAGATTGCGCACATTCTCCATCATTAAATGTTGGCAAATATTTACAGTTAATGACAAGATATGACGAATGAAGACATGGAGTCTTTAAAAGAAATAAATTGAAGAAAATTTTACTGAAGAATAGTTTGCAGTTTCATCAGCAGAAGCCAGCTTCAAGTCTCAGAAGGAGGAGTTCGTAGGTCGCTCACATTTCCACAGCAATTATACTAACAGAGTCCACTAACTTTGTCATTACTTCAGGTTGAATGAATCTGATTGGCAAACAAAAATAGTCAAAACTAGTAATCTTCCACACATGGACAGAGTTAGTTTAAAAAAAAAAGAAATTAAAAACAAATAAATTAGCCATTTTCTAATTTCAATATTAAATTGAAAAAGGAATGAACGCGACATACTCTTTTTCCACTAAAATGATGTGTGTTTAGAGTTTTTTTTAATTATTTAAAATCAGATAACACTCATTTTTAACCATTAAATGCATACTTCGGGTCTTTATCGACCTGCGATGTCATTCATCATTCACCTTCTTAGTATTCCTTCATTATAAAGTATATATAACAAGAAAAAAAAATCATAAAAGAATGCTTATTTTCCCATTCATATTTTGTAAAAACTGTATAGGGTCGCTATCGACCCGAGGTATGTATCGGTGTATGTATATTTTTTTCTGCACAAAAATAACTGAATCTTTGATGACGGAATTAGTGCAATTCAACTTTGATCCACAAGGTGGCAATGTCTGATACGCAATGATGAAGTGGCATTTCATTCAGACAAAAAATGAAAGAATAGGAAAAACATGAAATATGAGCGTCACTGTCACTTTATGATGGATTTGATGAAGCTATCAGCGATCAAAATATTGATTTTGAAGATGTTGAAAATGATAGTTTTGAGAATATGTTTGAGATCACGAATGGGGTCATATTCATGATCTCAAACATATTCTCAAAACGATCATTTACTTAATGTACTTGGAAATGAGCTCTAATGAAATGATGATGGCATAAACATCTACTCAAAATGAACCCTTCCAAGCTCCAAAAGGTAACATGTTTTATTTTATTATTCTAATGGTAATCGTTATTGTAATATTAGGGGAGATTTATATATTCGGGACAGGTGGAGATCCATCCGTGTTAGATATAGACATGGGTCTTTAAAGAACCGAATATGTAAGGGTTAATGTTGTAACGTTGAAGCTAAATGTGAAACGTAGGCCCACACACCACCATACAGAAATCTACGTCTAATATTTTTTCATTAATGTGGGCTACCCGTTTTTAATTTTCCTTGCACAAAGAGGATGCTTACATGAGCAGGAAAATATTAAATTTTTAATTTAATTAGTTTACTACTAATTATTTATTGTTATTCAGTTCACTCAATAATGCATTATATAAAACCAATTATATTTTGTTAAATTAAATAATTAACAGTAACAGTAAATTAAATCTTTAAACAAGCATCAGAAATCCAGACACTGACAGTATAGCTCTTAAAACTTGTCATTCTTTACTTTATGATGTTGATCACTAGACACAATACTTCCACATGGACCAGGTCAGGTCAGCCAACCAGAAGACATCTCAAAGTACTAGTGGATCTCTGCTGCATAAACAATTAACTAGACACTCCTTCTTCATGTCATTATCTGGAGAAGGCGTGGAGATGCTGGAATCGTCTGAAAACCTCCTGCATATTTTATATGATTTTTAAAGAAACAACAGTTCCATACTCCACTCATTTCGGGTAGTCGTGGCCTAATGGTGAGGGAGTCGGGCTTGTAATCAGAAGGTTGCCGGTTTGATTCTCACGACAGCAGGAATTGAAGGTAGGGATTGTGAATAAACAGCACTCTCTCCACCTTCAATACCATGACTAAAGTGTCCTTGAGAAAGACACCTGACCCCTAATTGCTCCCCGGGCGCTGTCGCAATAGCTGCCCACTGCTCCGGGTGTGTGTTCACTGTGTGTGTGTGTGTGTGTGTGTTCACTACTCACTGCTGTGTGTGTGTGCACTTGGGATGGGTTAAATGCAGAGCACCAATTTCGAGTATGGGTCACCATACTTGACAATACATTACAACTTTTTCACTTTGATCCTGGCTATAGTCTCACATACGCACTCCCCACAAGGCTCTGGGACATTTATTCTACATATATTCATATTCATTATTTAAAGTAATCATACATTGTGTATAAAGTATACATAAATTGTGCATTTCCAGTCACCCATGCATAACTGGTGCATCTGTGTGTATTAAAAATAATTGTTGTGTGGAATTTATTTTACCTTTACTGATAACAGTTAAAAATACTAAATGTAAACATTTTGCTACAACTATGATAAATGTAATGAAAACAACAACATCAGAATGCTTCAGAACAACTCTGACTGCTCAAGCATCACTACTCAGTGCTCACTTTGATCAACAGAGGACAAGATCTAAGAGGAGACAATGAGGAAGGGTCTTTTCAAAGAGTTGGACAGGAAAACAAACAACAGCACAACAATGAGTTCAGGCCAAATTCCGAGCCATACCCTCAGACACCATGACAATATGCATATTCTGTACTATATTTGACTATATGTAAGTGTGAATTTGTGAAAGGACTATTGGTAGCATTCACCTTTTCTTCTCTGAACAATCCAAATGTCCCAAACAATCAGAAGAGTTCTTCATCAGAAAAAAATCACTTTTTTTTTTAAATTTTTTTTACTAGTTTTCTGAAGTGCAACCAACTTCCGGCAGAATTTCAGTTTGTCCAGATGCACTCACACCCACCTGCTGCCAATATGAAGCAAGTGCTGCACCAGTGGAGACACAATTCCGTAGCTCACTCCTCACAAGGAGATTGTTCTGCCACTTGCTGGACACTCTGGGATGTCCTAAAGCCTTCTTCACTGCAGTAGAACCTCTTTCGAAGTTCTTGATGAACTGATGAACACTTTTCTTGCATGTGAGGCCATTTTGATGCAAGGCGATGATGGCTGCATGTCTTTCTTTGGAGATAACCACTGTTAACACAAGAACACAATGATTGAAAGCATTTCTATATGAGTAACTAAACAAGGCACAGGTGAATGTAATAAGTAACCATAGGAACATACAAAAAAATGGAGACATTTTTCCATTTCATTTTTCTGTGAACAGACAACAATGTGCTCATTATTCATGCCAGACCAGTAGTTGGTAAATGTTACTTTGTAAAGAAACACTACCTGTCTATCCACTGAAAACATAATAGGCCTACACGTGCAGATGACGTCACCGTTTTCGCAAATTTGTGATTTTGTAGCTTACTCAGAAATAATAACGGTATTGTTTGTAAATGTCATGTAAACAAATGTACAAATGGACAAAATGCATAGAAATGTTTCTATTTTTAGTTTAAAACTGTTGTGGAAACGACCCCTAAATCCCAATCAAATTGAAACTGAAATTAAACTTGAAGATATTAGAATATAAGAATTATTGATTACTAATAAGGAACTTCTCAATTCTAAATTTGCTTCTACTTACTGGTTAGTTCATCTGGTTTCTATATTAGTTAATAGTAGCTAAAGTGCAATACTTCTTTGTGAATGCATATTTCTTGCATAGTTACCTATTCATGATGGACTTTTATTCTAAAGTGTTTCCAAGATTTATACTAGATAATGACAAATATAACATTAAATGTATTCATTTAAAAAAAATCTTATTTCTTTCTCGATAGTGTAATAATTTTTTGATTGTTATTTATTTATTTTACTTGGGAAAATAAGAGACAAAGTCAATGTCCTTTGTTTGTTTTTCGTATTTAAATACAAGTTTCCAAAAACATTTTCCAACACATCTGCATGCCACTGATATCTCCTGACTTTTTATTTCTGTTGACAGAGTCTGCAGCTGCCACATTTGCAGAAGATGGTGTCGTGAACAACAGTTAAGATGGCATTCCAGGGACCAGTTTACAACAGGGCCCCTCTCTAACTGCTGGTTTGATTGGATGTTTGGTGAATGAACATACATAATTGTTCAGCAACATCAGATAAGATGTTAAGACAACTGCCAGACACCTCTTCCAGAGCAGGAAGGGGGGACCTTCTGCACCCACCACAGCTAATGAGAGGACTTCACATTGGACGATGCATTGACTCTAATCACCAAACTCATTTCTATGGTTCAGGCAAGGACTGCCATAAAAATTCCTTCAAGACCTCCTGGATGCAACAGCAGTGACTGAAATAAAGAGAGGCCACAGATATCTATCTAAATCCATTCATACCTATGTTTGGAAGCCTTCATTTGATTTAAACTGCATCACATCCACTCCATCTTCATGCAAAGAATAGTTTATGTTAATGGTTACTGACTGTTAACACAACAAGTCACGGGACAGACATATTAAGAGATAAACAAACGCATGGACGATGACTTATCCATTTCCTGTTGTGTTTGGTATCCATCTCTTCCCTAAAATGCCTTGAAAGAGGTTTAGTAAAGAAATAATGTATGGGAAAAATGTTAAAGGTACTATTTTAACACTGATCTCATAAGTACCTTTCTTATTACTTTCATATCCCCTGTTTGGTTTTGGTTTATATTTGTTTGGTTCATGTGTATAAATGTTTGTAAGGTGCAAATTAGACCAAAGACACGACACTAAGAGTTTTGTTTTTGTTTATTTTATTTATGGTTTACCAACTTCATTTCTTACTTTTTTTGTCTATGGGTTTGTGGCTGCAGCAAGGTTCCAGGGGTGGGGGTTTATGAGGAAGTACGGCCACCTTGTTTCCTTTTATATGCCATCAGAAGGAATTCTGGGTAATGTATGCATAGTCTACTTACCATTGTTGTTTCATTGTGTTTATTTGAATGTTTTGATAAATGTATTTTGTTTTCTTGTATTTATTTGGGAAGTATTGATTTGTTCAAATTCCTTTTTAAATTCGATATTCAATTGTCGAATGTTTTTATGTGTTTGTGTATACTTTTTCATTTTTGCTTTTTTTGTGATTATGATTTGGTTTGATTCTTGTGTTTGAAAGTCAGTTCTGGTTGGGGCCTCCATGTCTCCCTGTCTTTACTCTGGTCATGTCCCCACAGTTCCACACTAGGTTGGGCAACACCGTGGCTACTTCAGATAACGGTGGCAAATCACACTCCAGGATCAGAAATGCGCCTCATCTCAATCTCCTCCTCATCAGAAAGGGATACCTATGTCCTCCGGGTAGACACACCCTTGTTCCGTGTTACCAGGTTGACAGGAAAGGAGACATTAACAGACACTCCACATCCTGAGTTTCTGACCTGACAAGGAAGGTTAAGCTTTTGTGAGCAAAACCTTTCACATTGCTTCCAGCTGCACTCTAGCTGCAAAAGTGCCCCAGCATTTAGGGACTTCATCTGACCCTTATGCCTCCTACAGCAGCGCAGCCCAGTCCACAAAGGACCTCTGCATCGGCAGAAATTGCCTGTACCACACGGCTCCTCAGTGACGCAGCCAGCCTGCAAAGGAACCTGTGAAGATTCATCTGACCCAGCTACCCAGTCCATCCTTAAAGGACCCTCTTGGCACAACCGAAGACCAGCATCTTCCAGCCCAGTGTGGCACGACTACTGGATCGTGACTCCGTGCCCTCCCACTGCATGCAGCCTGCATCAGCAGAGGAAGATGTCTCTACCGCCGCATTGATCACCGGATTGATCACTGTGTGGAACGTAAATATAAACTTGCCAAACCTCTGTCTAGAGACCTTGGCATTAGTTTATACATGCAGCATATGTTTTTATAACCTGTTTAGATAACAGTTACTTGAGGTCAGCTTGTTACAAATAATAGGGATGATAAATAAGCAACTGTTCATCACCATTTTATCATAGCCATTAGGTGCTTTCCACAAGAAGCATTCCCATTCTACATTCAGTTCAAGAGCATTCCATTTATCCATTCTGTGTTTACTTCCTGTATTTGTTTCCTTGATTTAATTCAGCATTTTCCTTTGGATATTAGTTTAGTATCTTTTAGCCGTGCATATTCATTGTTAGCATTGTTAGTCATTGTGGTATTTACTCTTGCAATATCTATTGTTAAAAAAAATTCATTTATTTTATTAGAATGGAAGACATGTGTTAAGACTCTACTAGTTGGCCGGAATATCACAAATCCCTTAGATAAATCAGTTGACCGACTCCCTCCCATTTATATTAATTCTAAGTTATGGAACAACTTTTGGAGTGTTCTTAAATTGTTAAGAAAATATTCTGGTGCCCCGTATTACAAAGGGAGGGGTCATCTGATACACTCATAACCAGTGGCGGACTGGGACAGTAAATCAGGCCGGGAATTTGACTCCACCCCAGGCCAGCTCTGCTGCTGCAGTCACCACCACCAAATTCATGTGTCCACCAGCCTGCTAAACTTATAGGGTCACCCTGTTAGTTGATGGAACAGGTAGACGACCATTCATAATATGAATGGATAAATAAATAAACCCTCAAAAACTCACTAGGAATAGACCATCTATACTACCACACCAAAGACAAATATAAAATTGGCTTACACATTTTAAGAAGGGATAATAAAAGATACATATTCACATGTTAAAATATTTATATTTTATATATTTCCAATGCTCTATGTATCCCCATACAGTATATAAAACAATGTGCTAGTTTGTCTTTAAGATGCGCTTTTAAAACTTCTATCATTATATATATTTGTATTTTTTTTTTTTTTATAAAGAATAGATTTTATCTATTGTAAGTTGCTTCGGATGAAAGCGTCCATCTGCCAAATGATGAAGTAAATATTAGGGGTGGAACAGTTCAACTTTTTCGTTTTTTTTTTTTTTTCTCCATCGCTGTTGTTGTAATGTCTGGGAACCCAGAATGTTCATCCATCAACACATAGATTAGCTGAACCCTGATTAATTATTTATAGTAAACCATATCACAGATACTTTGTCACATTTAAGTTGAACAGCGGACCGTGGAGAACCGAGTGTGGAGAACCGAACGGATCGATTTTTTTTTTTTTTTTTTTTCACCCCTAGTAAATATTATGTAAATGTAATTCTGACCGACCTGTTACCGGCGAACATGGCTGGGATTTTGCAGCAACTCGCTGCATCTGTGGCCAGGGCTTTTCTCCTTTTTATGCGTTCCCTCTCTGCTCCTCCTTTGCGTTTACGCGCAATTTTTGCACTATTTTCCAAGATAAAGCCTGCCTCTGGATATAGCCAATTGGGCAGTGCTTCGCTGATGTTGGGTCATGTGGTGGTGTCATTTTCACTCCGCGATCGCCTGATTCGTAGATTCATAAGTGCGTCAATTAATTCGCAGTTGCATACCAGCCTATTGCACGTCAGTCTGATCGACAGCACAGCGGCAGCCGGCAGGCCAGAATGACCATCAGGCCACCTGGAAATCTCCCGGTGCTCCCGATGGCCAGTCCGCCCCTGCTCATAACCACACTTTCAGTGACATGTGATCAAAAATCACTACGTCACCGGTGAGTGGAGTAAAAATCACTACAGTGGTGTGGTGGAAGCTAGTTATTTTACTTAATAATGTGTCAAGTATGGATATTGTTCTTACACAAACACATCGCTTGGCTTCAGAAGGCCTTTACTAAGCCCCCAGAGTACGTTTATGATGGTTGGATGCACTTTTTTTTAGTCAAACAGGTGGTTTCTGTGCATTGCCATTATAAAGCTTGGGAGCATCAGGGTGTTAATTAAATACCATAATATAACTCTGATTATATTCATCTGAAAGAAGAATGTCATATACACATTGGATGGCTTGAGGGTGAGTCAATCATCTGATAATTTTCATTTTAAAGTGAGCTAATCCTTTAACAATCTTTTAACTGCATATGAACAGGGATTCCACTGATAGGAGCTCTAAACCTGTGATCCTCAAAGCTTTGAAGATTACTTGTTCCTCTTTTTTCTTTGTTATGGACTGATGGATGATGTCTAAATGCTCTCCTGAATGGCAGTCTAAGAACAGACTAAGAGACACTGAGTCATTCTGAATTCCCAAAGTTGTACAGTGCAGTATATGCACAGTATTTGATGTGCCTTTTTGATGAAATGTTGAATTGCCATTTTAATGTTCTGGAGACCTGTAATGGTGACTGTCTTAAATCCACAAGGATTCAATTAATGATACAATCTCAGGTGGCTCTGTGCATTTCAAGCAGTTATTGTGCCTCATAGTTTTCAGAGAAAACTGATAACAGTGGTTGTCAGAAAGCCCTACCATGCCCCCTGGTGGAATGTAGGATTTTGCAACTCAGTCAGGCACGGACATGCAGAATGGGCAGCCGAGTTATGAATATGAATCAGGTTGGCTGGACTGTTAGTCAACTTTGTATATGTCTCCAGTGCGTAAATGATTACGAATGAGTTCTCATATACATTTTGCCAATGTAATTAATATTATTGTACTGAATGTCGATGTTTGCCTGTTAAATTGTTTGCACATTTTAAATTGCGTCACGAAACCTAATGTTTTCATATCGGACTTTAAGCTATAAATAAGTGTATTTCTATTCAAATCTAAATTACTATGTTCACTTACTAGTTAAATATAACCCAGTTTGTTTTTTATTGTCTGAAAATGTCGAATTTGATGACGTGACATGTTTCCCGAGTGGAGCTTGGTGTGTACTGCCTCTCCCAAGTAAGGGCACTCCAACCTCAGACTTCAACCCATAGTTCATTGCCCTGGTTCAACAGCCACGATTGTTTTCAGATGTCTGTCATCATCCTCATTAGCCATGAAATAGCTACTCTGACTTTGAAACAAATTTAAATATTAAATAAAAATCATCAAACTCAACAATATGCATGTTAGACCCTATACCTAGTAAGCCATCGAACAAGATGCTTCCAGAGGTCATATATCCTCTTCTAAATATCATTAATTCATCTTCATCACTAGGTTCAGTACCAAAAACTTTTAAGCCGGATATTATCAAACCTCTTATTAAAACAACACAACTTGATTCTAGAGAAATCTCCAATCTACCAGTATCATCGCAACTGTGTTCCTTCTTGGTAATAAGTGGTATCTGTGAGGACTTCCATTCAGCATTTAGACCGTACCATAGCACTGAGACTGCTCTCATTAGAGTTACAAATGATTTGCTCTAATCATCAGATCGTAGTTGTATCTCTATTAGTGTTATTAGATCTCAGTGCTGCTGTTGACACTTTTGACCACAATATTCTTTTGAATAGACTCGAACATTATGTTGGCATTAGTGGAATTGCATTGGCATGGTTCAAATCATACTTATCTGATCGGTTATCAGTTTGAAGTAGTAAATGATGTCATTTCTATCACCAATATGGAGTACTGCAAGGCTCAGTACTAGGACCGTTGCTTTTCACTCTGTAAATGGTAACCTTGGGAGATATCATTAGGAACCATGGGATTAGTTTTCATTGTTACGCTGATGATACTAAGCTCTATATTTCCCCGCGCCCTGACGAAACCTACCCATTCTCAAAATTAATGGAATGCATAGCTGATATAAAAAATTGGATGACTGGTAATTTCCTACTGCTAAATTCAGAAAAATCAGATTATAATTTTTGGACCAAAAACTTATGCACATAATAACCTAGAATACAGTCTAACACTTGATGGCTGCTCTGTTAAGTCTTTTTGTCAGTTAGGAACCTGGGTGTGCTCTTTGATACCAATTTTTCATTTGAAAGCCACATTTCTAACATATGTTCTTCAATCTTAAAAATGTATCAAAACTATGACATATGCTCTCAATGATAAATGCAGAACAGTTAGTTCATGCATTAATGACCTCAAGGCTAGATTACAGTAACACTCTACTGGGTGATTGCCCTGTTCGATTGACAAACAAACTACAGCTGGTCAAAAATGGACTTCACTCTTCAGAGCTCCTCTCCTTATTATGTACAGCTTGCTAACACAGCTTGTAAGCTTCTGTGTAGCAGTCATAAGTTAAGTGTTTGGCTCTCTGTGAGCCTCCTTAGCTATTCATTCTAGTAACTCCCCATGTCAATTTGGAACATCATCATCATC
Organism: Opsariichthys bidens; assembly: GCA_037194245.1. Classification (NCBI taxonomy): domain Eukaryota; kingdom Metazoa; phylum Chordata; class Actinopteri; order Cypriniformes; family Xenocyprididae; genus Opsariichthys; species Opsariichthys bidens. Next base: position 2,353,811 of record CM074308.1, on the reverse strand, counting down.
ATCTGGTAGGGATACTAGAGGCTTTTTGCAAAGGTTCTTCCAAACTGTCTTAATGAAACTGTTCTTCAATTTGATATGCATGGATTTATTTGTTGTTTAATGGTTGTGTGCAGTTTATACGTTGATGTTTTATATTCATCAGTTTCTGATATGTTTTTTATGCTCCTCGGCAGTTGCACTTGCTTTAAGAATGAGTCTGTTGTTGTAATAAATAGTGTCTGTTTTCTCCCAACAAACAATTCTTTACAGAAGTTTATGTATGGTGTCTGTGTTTGTTTCAAATTTGGTTTTAGACATATTCCTTTCGGTTTAATCAAAGCATTCCCTTAACATATCAACAGCCTCCAGCAATCTAAACTTAATGGTTAACGATCTGAGTTTGGGTTTAAACTTTTCTTTAAATGTCATAATAAGGAGTAATATGGCAAAATCAAACTTACAACACAGATCATGGGGGGAAAAGCCCTGTAGGAATCCATGGGGCAGATTGATAAGCATTCCTTTTAAGTTTTTCTTCATTTGTGCAAATGAAAATAATAATAAAAAAAAACAAAGGTATCAGTATGTAACGACTGAGATAAATCAGACACAAATTTGTTATATTTAACAAATATTCTTAAATATTCTAAATATTATGACCGCAAACCAAAGTGTCCACCCAACTCCCAGAGGCAATAGGACTGCAGGCCTTTTTACGACCCGAAAATATGCAGACCTCTGCAGGCTACAAGGAAGAGACAATGCCTGTAAAAAAAAAGACTCTCCTGCATTAATTTATAGATGAACTGATCTATAAATGAACATGCATCCCAGTACATTGTGTTTACGATTATGACTTGTTTAGCATTTTTTGTATGTTATCTTGGTTTAATGCATATGCAAACTACCTCACATATGTTGTGTCTCCTATCAAATGAATGCTCATTTCACGACTTACATTTTCATGTATGTGACTTCCTCATCAGAAGCGTGTTTGTTGCATTAATTGGAGCATAAAACTAACTACCAGGCCCAGTTTTATCATGGTCTGAAACAAAAGCCATAAATTTCCCCAGAGAGGAAGTTCCCGCTCAGGAATTCCTCTTTCCTCATTGGTCAGGTCCACCTTGGGGAGGGTGCCAGAACCCCAAAAGCTAAAAGCTAGCGCACAGTCTCCGCCCTCTCTTATCGTCGACTGTTTCAGACAACTCCTGTGGCCTGGTCTCTCTGGCCAGGCCCGCAGGCCATGTGCTTACATGAGAAGAACTCAACAATGCAAGCTTGTAATCATTCCTTCATTCAACGCAGAAGACATTGGTTGCAACTTCAGCACCATCGGACCAAACTCAGGACTTTCTACTGCAATCGGATTTTCGGACGCTGTTCCATCTCTGAGGCAGAATGCAAGTACTGTACAATATACTAAATTGCAGCTAGTTAGTTAAAGTTGTGAACCTCCTTTGTTAACAAAGGATCTTTGTAATGAATCCTAATTATTCCTTCTGGGTTGTTGACTTAACTCCACTTCCTGTTCCTACACTGACTTCTCCTTTTACCTACGGAGGTGTGATTTGTGTCTATGTATGTGTTTGTTAGTTAGTTCATTTAGTTAATGAAACTTGTGCACAATACATATTTGGTTCTGACTCCCTGTCTACTGAATAAATTGACACTTAAATGATTTCTGATTCTGTCCATACTCTTAAAGCACTGGAGATGGTAAGAAAGGATTATTTTTCTGTCAGTGGAAAATATCCTTTTCTTAGAATCAATTAATAATAAACATTGAGTTCACACGATGAACAGATCGATTGAATGTAAATACATTAAGTTAATCGGATTAACTGATTCAAATATTCATAATTAATCATAATGAGTTATGAATAATTATTCATTTTCCCCTTTGAGCCAATTTGCTACTAGTAAACCGATACATTTAAGATGTTCTTGTAAGCTTTTCCGACATCCTCTTGGTTGCTGCTACTGCAAGAGCCATGGGCTACAAAGAGCTTATGAAGCATCAACGGGATCTCAGTTAAGAGCTACAAAAAGATTTCTAAGGCATTATACATGGAACATAGTGAAGACCATCCTCAACTAGAGCAGGACATTTGGAACACAGTGACATTTTCAAGAACAGGGTGTCACTCCAAAATTGATTAGAAAACAAAGAGTAAACTGATCAGGGAGGCTGTCAAGAGGCTTACAGCAGCTCTTTACGGCAAGTACTAGTTGCTCCCTATGTGTCTACCGTGTATCTACCGTATTCTTTATCTGGGCACAAGAGACACAAGCCTTTTCTGACAAAAAAACCCCCCCATCCAAGCCCTGCTAAAATGTGCAAAAACATGCATCCAAAATATTTGTATGCACAAATTTGTGCGTGAAATCTGTATGAACGTTTTCATGAACAAATCATGATTCATTACTAATTTTCATTCTAAAGAGTATTCTAAATTTATAGAGGAAAAAAAAGTAGTACACAAAAATAACATGCTCTTGGTGGCTTTATAAACATGTTAAGATTCAATTTTAAACAGATATAGATCCTAGATCTTAAATATATTTCAAGAGTAAAAAAAGTGTGTTATAGCTCAAGCTACAAATTAGCTCTGCATAAAGATGCAGATTGACAAATGTACAGCTGGCTAATTAGTGGCGTGTAATGTCTGACATAAATCTAATGATTACATCATTGCCTTTCTTTCAGTTTTAGTGACTAATTCCAATACTGCACTCTCCAATAGAAATGTGCAAAGAATTCCAATATGGTTTAACTGAAAAAGCCAAAATGTTGATTTAAATTTAATGTAACAATCACAACTTAAATCTTGTTAACAGCAGTGGGATATTACTAATTGTTTAAAATGCGATCGATCAAGTATGTCACCACGTAATAACTTATATAATAATGTTACATTTGCCATAACTGTAATTCCCTTTCAATAACGGTTCACTCAACACTGCGTCAGTAGCTAACGCTATGTGCAAAGACCCTTTCTCCGAAATACTGAAGTCTGATTCAACCGCTTCAGTGCAACTACATTGACAAATGGGGTCTCAGCAGCATGTTAAACTGGGCAGGACTATTTGCCTATGTAGTGATTTATGATCTTAAATAATAATACATTTTTACATTAAGTATTTACATTGAGTTTTTGGTCACACATCACCTAATGTGAGCGTGAGAGAGTCAGGTGATTCCTTCTTATATTACGGGGCACCAGCCAAGGAATTTCACCTTGACAGAAAAGAACAATCATGAATGATTGTTGACTGAATTAGAATTATATAAATTGGAGGAAGTTTGTCATCTGACCAATCTGAAGGATTTAGTGAGATTCTGGAGAGCTTGTAGAGCCTCTGATTATCAAAACAAGAATTTATTAACAAAAAGATACAATAATACAATATCACACTCACTAAATACTAATAAAGAAAATGACTAAACTACTAAGAAAATTTAATAAGTCAACAAATAGAATCTATGAACTACAACATAAATGGACGATAATGGAAATAATACCAAGCTGATGAGCAATGCTGCCCTAAAAGGCCAAAGACCTTAACTCGCTAGAGTGTAGAAGTTAGAAAAAGAAAAGTTTAAAGATTTTTAGTTGTCCAGCCAAATTAATTATAGGTAGCACACTTGAAATCTGGCAGACGATTATCTAAAAAATCTTGACCACAATTTTGTACTGTACTCTGCCTTTATTGTCTGCAAAAAGTGAGAATTTACACAAAGGCAAATGGCAGTAGCTTCCACATGATCAAAATTTGGTTGCTGATAACCATTTACAAAATCATTACAGTAACACCTGTATAAAATGAGTGATCATGGCATTTATTTTGAATGATTTACAGTTGCTTTGTTATATGGAGCAGTTTGGAAGCCTATTTATGCTATAGGCTGCTAACTAGCTAAATGAAGTAGATTGCGATCTGTCTAATTTGTCTAATGCATCTTTGACCTTTCAAAGCCATCTCCACTCAACTATTTCTACATTTTTATTGGGGTATCATGTGTGTCAGAAGTGCGTCAGCGACAGATGTATGACCCAGGCTACACCGTAATTTAAACGCAGCAAAATTGGACAGTAAAATGTACAGTTAAAAAAAAGGCAGAATACCATAACTCCAGGCCAGCACAGTACCTTCTAAACAAATGCTAAACAATAGCAGAGTACCCTAACTCAATTTGAGTGTTTCAAAACAACGGCAAAGAGCTGTAACTTGTGTTATATGGTCTGCTGCCTTGGTTTCGCCTGGGCTTCTGGAAGTTACCGTTAAGACAACCCATAATTTTCTTGAAAAAATACCAGAATTGACTCAAGATACTTATTGACATGATAAAGGAGGTCTTGAATGTCCCAAACATATCTACACCACCAACAATTAAGTTACTGCCATTTTCCTTTGAATGAATGGCCAGTCTATGGTGGGAGTCAATTGTGATCTTTCTGGATGCTGGTATGGAAAGTATTTACTATGAAAGCAGATAACGTGTCTAATGTATTTATCTGTATACGTTGACCCAGATAAAACACAAACATCAGTCTCATATAGCAACAAATTAATGCCAAGGCCTTTCAGAAGAGGTTTGGTTAGCTTAAATTTACACTACACATTCTCGGGTGATCAGTCCGGCAATGGCATATGTCTTCCACTGGTATCTTTCCACTCGCAGTGGGAGTAGACTGGATTGCTTTCCAACAGTTGCAGTGAGTGCTGGGGGTTCGCTGTTGGTCTTTGTGTAATCCGGAGAACTGTAGGTCAGGCAGGGGTCGATCCGCAGGATCTTTTGCAGGCTGGAGGTTACAACGGCAAGAGTTGTGCTGAAGTCCTCTGCAGAAGCAGTTAGGCTGCTTGAACATCTGTGGGGGGGAACGCAAGAGTATAACCACTGTTCCTTCCCTACCTTGTAAAAGATTTATTTCTTTTTCAAACATTTCTCAAAGCCCTTATGCCAATGTTCTGAACTCGTAGAGTCCAAATTTAATGTGAACTGGTTGAGGTATCACTCAAATGTCCATTTCTGTGTCAGTGGGTGAAATGACATTGCCTGTTATTCCACTTGTGGTTTCTGTTGTGTGTGCACAGTTATCTGGATGAAAGACATGTATAGGACATGTTCCTTACAGTTTCCTGTCCATTTTTGTTGTGTGTATAGAGATCGTCTTTCTCTTGGAGCCTTCCTTTGTTTTTGCTCTGCTCCAGCCAGAACCATTTTGGGGAACACTTTAGAATACTGTTCCATCATCAATGAATAACTACTTAGGAACAATGGAATAATGCATTATTAACACTCTAATAACTACTATTTACTAACAAGAATCTGATTAATGAATTAGAAAGTAATAGTGCTCAATTCGCAAAGACCCACCCCCTTTAGATACTGTTGCTATGTCCGACAAGCCATGTGCTCTCACGCCACACATCATGTTCTCACGAAGTGAAACTGCTGGCAAAGGATCAATTGAATGTGGCAGTTCACTATTAGCTAATCAGTTTTTTTTGCATACCTCCCAGAGAACTACTAAGAACTACTATATGCAGGTGCATTATTAACATGAATAGTGCATAATTTATAATTAATTCTAAAGTAAAGTTCATGGTAACACACTAGTAGTGACTTATTTCATTTTTCATTATTTAGCAGACGCTTTTATCCAAAGCGACTTACAAGGGGAGCAATTAGGGGTTAGGTGTCTTGCTCAAGGGCACTTTAGTCATGGTATCGAAGGTGGAGTGAGTGCTGTTTATTCACAATCCCCACCTTCAATTCCTGCCGGCGTGGGAATCGAACCAGCAATCTTCAGATTACAAGCCCGACTCCCTCACCACTAGGCCACGACTACTATTTAAGTATTCTAAAGTGAGAAACAGAATAACTCTGTAGTAACTACTGAAGTCATGTGTCACACACGTCGAGGACCAAACAGGATCAGCTTTCTTTGTTATGTCACCGGACTGCTCCGCGACAGAGAAAGAGGCTGCATCCGAAATCGCCTACTTAATGAGTAGATACTTAACGAGTGCTAAAAGAGTATGAATGAAATTCCGTTGAGTCTGAATGCGATCCGGAAATCACCCGTTATGTTGACATTATCATGTAACATACGACGTTATTGCAAGTGAAACAACTTAAAAGATATGAGTGACAGGTTTAATTCATTTTGTGTAAATATCTTGATAGAATTTGCTCATTTTCATTTACATTTAGTCATTTAGCAGACGCTTTTATCCAAAGCGACTTACAAGTGAGGAAAACAAACAAGCGATTCTTCATGAATTGGCAAATAACACAGGAAGTGCTCACAATACAAGTTTCATACATTGCTAACTACGGTGAGGGAGTTGGGCTTGTAACCTGAAGGTTGCCGGTTCGATTCCCACACCGGCAGGAATTGAAGGTGGAGATTGTGAATAAACAGCACTCTCTCCACCTTCAATACCATGACTAAAGTGTCCTTGTGCAAGGCACCTAACCCCTAATTGCTCCCCGGGTGCTGTAGCAATAGCTGCCCACTGCTCTGGGTATGTGTGTGTGTGTGTGTGCACTTGGATGGGATAAATGCAGAGCACAAATTTCAAGTATGGGTCACCATACCTGACAATATATCATGACTTTCATTTTTCATAAGCTAGAGTAGGAAGGGAAAATGGGAAAGGGTTTTTTTTTTTTTTTTATATATATGAGGGGATCAAGTGTTCACGGAAGAGATCAGTTTTCTGCTGTCTCTTGAATATTGCCAGGGATTCTGGTTCCTGACCCATTTTGTGGTCTTGTTGAAGAAACAGCTCCCCATTTATTTTGCGATTGTAGTGTAACCAATAAATTTGGGGTTAATTTCAGTTCTTATATTTTCAACCCTACTAATGTGACCCACAGTTTTATCCTTGAAGATATTTTTTATTATTATGAAAACTCAATATCGCAATCTCTTGAATATGATAATTTATTTTATATGCAAAAATTTTCATCCATAAGCAAAAGTGACTTAAATCTCCTTTGTTTCACTCTTTTTCTTGAATTTAACTGTTTCATTCTCAGGCTTATAAATACAAAATATATTTTTGATGCATTATGATGAATTATTCAGATATTTAACCTTAAACCTTAAGTGCTTTTTGTGCTCTGTATTTAATCTCACAACATGTACACAAACCCATGTTTTTTTTATTTTCTTTTCTTTTTTGTTTATGATTGATTATTGTTAAAGAGACAACCATGGTATTTTCCCTGATCTTGTATGTAATTATAAAAAATTATATGAGTGACAGGTGCAGTAACACCTTGTAGCATCAGTAACTCAACCCTACCTAGTATGGTTTTCTCTCAGCGTTCGGCAGCTGCTCGAAGATCCCATTTTTGCAAGAAGAATGTTGATTTTGTACTCAGAAAATGTAAGTATTATTTCTAAAAATAAGATTACCCCAGAATGAATTGCATTTCTCGCCCACCCCAACACTTACGCACAATAATAAATGCTGCCCAATACTTAATTATATTACTTGAACACCTTCACCTGTCTTTGTCGTCCATCATGTCCCTCATTGCTGCTCTTCTCAACGGGGACGTCATTGATCCAGAGGATGAGGAAGACCTTGATGATGGGCCCCTGAACCCCACAATCTTGATGAAAGAGTGGGAGTAGATGCGTGAGACAATCTGGCTGCCGCTGTGTCTGCTCCAAACATTTGTGTGCCTGCTCTCCATGAGCATGACTACCTGTAAAATATCTAAAGATTAAAATATTTTACAATCCATGTCAGCATTCTGCTTCTTGCCATTTTTTTATGTAATATTTTTACATGTGGAATAAAGTCCTGGTCAGATGTATTACAGTGGCTACTTTCTGTCTAAACAAAAGGAAACCTAAACTTATGTTAAATTATCCACCATATTCCTACCCAACTTTATCATCTGCATCTGGACAAAATATTTAGTACGATGTCACAGAACAGAAGGGATCAGACAGGATGTATAACAAAGCACAGTCTTTATTTTCACAGAGGCATGGAACACACAAGAAATGTTGACAGGTGAGTAGACAGTTGAAATGACTGATATGATGACTTAACTGGATGGTAATGAAACATCTCTTGCAGATGGAGGAAGGCGGAAGGCAGACGGAAGATCGAAGGCAGGAATGCAGGTTAGTAATCCAAGTGGGTAAGAGGTCTGTCCATGTACGTAAAGACGATGCCAGACAATGAAGGGTAGTTTGAGCAGGTGCCGGTGATCAGAACTGAGGGGAAAGTGAACGAGTGGGGGGAGTGTGGTGATCTGGTGACGATGGTGCATGTGTGGCTTGCGTTGGCTGTGACTCCGTGACACACTGCCTTTTATGCTAAACTTGAACAAGAAAATAATATTCATTCTAAAATATAATTAAATTTTTTTTATGCATTTCAGCACATTTTTACAACACTAACATTTTAAGTTTTTAAGTAAACTACTTGTGTTTCTTGAAAATTATTGTTTCAATTAATTTTTTGTAGATCCTTAAAATTTTTTATTTTTTAGAATTAGAATTAGAAGGTTCTATCTGCATTTGACTTGTTCCAAAAATCCCCATTTACAAATTTGAGAGGATTTTGATATCTTAAAGGTAGAACACATTTAAGATCCTTGTCATTTTCATGTATGAAAGAAACTTATAATCTTTGCTATATGGAATGCAAAAACTTTAATTATCTTAATATCTCAAGTGCACAGAAGTGGCTCAGACTGCACTGAGAAATGCTAGTTTGACTTTCATTTATTATGCTGTATGAAATATGAATGACCAACACATACTTGATCAATACAAGGTTCCAAAGTATTGATACAATTTTGCATGAAATAGATCTTTTAAGGTAATGATTGTGGCCAGCCGAAGCACTGCCAGTCTGGCCAGTCGATCATAAAGCATGCTGTTCAGCACAAAGCTGTTTTGACTTGTTTCATTAAAGACCAGCTTACCTTCCCTTATCAATCGCAAATTCTTTGACTGCAATTTAGTGACGTGACCCTGAGTGCACAAAAATGAATGGCAAACGAAGAAAAAGCATTATTTCTTCTTCTTATTTCTTATCTGCTCACATGAGGGTAAAATAATAGTGACCATACTTTGACTTTCAGACAGGGCAGAAATTGCCTCGTTCGGAAGAGGTGACATTGGCCCTTATCTTTTACAATACACTCTTTTGCTGTGGGCTGTACTTTTTCATTCAGTTCCATCAAAATTGAAGTATATATGAATCGAAGAACTGCCAGACACATTTTTCACTTGTAGGTAAGAAAGATTTCTGGGCTCATGGTGACAAACATAGTAAATAGAGATTGTTTAATGTGTTTGATAGTGACCAATGCCTGAACATGCAATGTTGTCCAAAAGTGTTTTTATTTGAACGTGTACTACAACCTTATAAAAATATATACATGCACGATTTCCTTTGATTCCGTTTCATGGTTAGCGTCACTCCTTCTAAATTGATTTAGGATAAGCTAAGGTTTCGATTTGAGTGATTGTGCCTCCTCTCGCCTTTGAGAGTTGTTCTGTTGAGACTGCTGCTTTTGGGCAGGCCCTTGCCAGCGCTGCCCCGACAGCTGGCGTAGGCTAAGCACTAGGGATATTGGGGCAGTCTGGTAAGCATTCCTGCCCCGACCCCTCATCAGTGAGTGTAGATTACAAGGCTAGATTAATGTTGGTGAACTTTAAAAATTGTGTGTTCTCCCATCTTTCCACGGTTGAAACAACATTCCTTCTGATGTCCATTCATGCTTATTCGATGCTGTAAATGAAAATTGGTTCACGAGCCACTTGAAGAAGCTACAGCGATCACGACACATTTGTAGCAAATTAGCTCAAACGAAATATGATCAATCATTACTTGTTATAATTGATTATAAATATTTGGATTAACTTAATGTAGTAAAAAAATCTTTATCCAGTGAACACTTGGTTAATTATCTATTAATTCTATGAAATGTTAATTTCTGGGTTATGGGAAATGACATTCTTACTGTACAGTACTAAGAGCATGTAGTCAAAATTGGCTTGATTAGGGACTCCAGTATATATGAGCATGAAACACAGACAACTCCACATGTGATATGCAAAAGACTTTATTAACTAGACACTAATTAAACACAAACTACTCTAACATTCACACACATACATACATGCATGCATACAGTTGACCAAGGGAAACTGTTTGCATGCTGAATACAGGAAATCAAGAAGTTATAGCATTTTTTGGAGAGTCAACAGATCAACAGCCTTGAGCAAACCATCAGTTTAATTCTAACACACCCTTCTTTAAAAGGGGTAAGGATACTTGATGTACCAAATAATGTTGTCTTGATGAGAGAAAACCAGTTGGATTCAGATGATCTTTGGTGAATGGAAAGACAAGACCACAGCCTGGCACAAGCTTGGGGGTCTTCAGAAGTCTTCTAGCTCAGCATCATCTCCACAACAGCGTTTCCTCAGTGTGGACTTGCGATCAGTGATTTTTGAAGTGTGAAGATGCAACACCCTCTGGAGGTGACTGAGCCAATAAGGAGCTGTTCTTTCGGAGGGAACTTTTTACGACTCTTTGTTCTCTAGCAAGATATTAACTTAAGATATTCTATTGGATGTATGAGAGAAGAACCTTTCTGATCGTAAAATCTTATCTGCGTTACCACAGTAACCAGAGGCCTGGTGTTAGCTGCATTTAGGGTGTTAGTTGTAGTTTAGGGGGATGGGTTCACAGAACTTTGTTGAGAGAGAATTTCTGGATAATTCATTAAATATAATGAATAATTGTGTCTGATCGGTGCAGATGCAAGACATTAAAGAGCCGCTATACTGTATTTACTTCTTTAAAAATTATAATTTTTTCATATCAAAAGTCATATCTGTCATATTCATATTCATATCTGTCTTATCTGTCGATGTGTTGTCAGTGTCCTCTTTGCTCTGCGATGTATTTTTCACAGCATGAGAACATGATGTGTGGCGCAAGAGTGCATGGCTTGTCGGGCATAGCAACAGTAACTAAAGGGGGCGGAGGGTCAACTAAAGAGTCTTTTAAAATGAAAAACTAATTGGTTTCTTTTTATAGAAAAATCTATATTTTTTAAATGCATACAACAATATTTTCTATTAAAAATAAACAGTTATTACCCATTGTTTCTCTGTCTGAACTTGTACTGTGAACAATGATAATAAAGTTGACTGAGATTAATTAAGGGCCAAACATTCTGGGTTTTAAATAAAGCATATTCTGAGCGCTTTCAAATTACTTTTTATTTTAAAGTATTAAAACTAAGGCATACATTAAAATAAATAAATAAATAATAATTTAATAATAATACAAAAACACTGCCTTTAAGTTGTGAACTTAACTTTCAGAACTAAAAGATCAAAATCGTTTAGGCACAATATAAACATTTACTGTGGTCTTCTTGGAATGTTTTCTGGCATTTAGGAGGCAAAAAAGGTTGGACAGGAATTTGGAGCAAGAGTCCAAATGGTTCCACATTGAGTGCTTTAAGCCAATATATACATGAGAATATATGTCTCTCTTTTGACGTGTGTGTGTGTGTCTTTAAAGTCTTTATGATTGCATGTGATTGCAATGAAGAACGGTAAGCATGTCAACATGCAGAGAACTGAGGCTCTGCGCTTTGAAGCAATGCACAGCACAGTCTTTACCAGCTTTGCCAGTGTTGATAGCATGCTGCATTTATTTTCCACCATGACAATGGATTTTCCTTCTTGGACAGGGGATTTTCTCCGAAAGACATCAAGATCTGTGGAATAGTTGTGACAATGATAGAATTAAAAATGTCTTTTGTTTTTGTTATTTATCTTTTCCAATACTTCTGCAAAACAGTCATTTTCTGTTTCTGTAAGGTTTCTATTATGTGTACTACTTTATTGTGGAAATTGTTAAAGAGGATAAAAAAGCCTCCTTCTACACACACAGCTTGGTTTAACTGCTGCTCCTCCTTTTCCTAATATATATAGTGTTGAGACAGTGACTGAAACTGCTAAAAAGAACTGTGTTATTTAAACATATGCCCGTTGTGTTGCCAATGACACAATCAGACATAGTGCATTTTAAGTGCATTATTTAATTTGAATGAAATTTATTCAAGGTGTTCTGATCAGTGGACCTCAAAAATATTGAATGAAGCTGGGGTAAAAGTGGATCTTTTTTAGAAAAAAATTTTCATAAAGCGATTTAGTAATTAGCTCGTGTGCAATAGGTAGAGGTCACTCTAAAATATTTCATACACACCGAAGATCCGTAGGCGGGGTGAAGTGCATGAGCGGTGAAAGCGGTTTTAAAGTGGCAGGTCTGCACTAAAGGGAATGCAGTGTATAAAAAAACCCTAAAACATTTAAACAGGCTGAAGTATCAAGGCTCCATTTATACATTATAGTAGCTAGAATCCTGGGCATTCCGACATTGACAATAATGTTCAATATTTGAGGAGGAGACTGATCTAAGTTGAGTGGGGAAAAAAAATTGAAGAGATAAAAAAAAGGAAATTTTCATATATATATATATATATATATATAATATATATATATATATATATATATATATATAAGAGCTGACTTTGCTTTTTGTCTTCTGAGTTTTCAGACAGGGAGAGAGGGAGACAGAGAGGGCCCCTCCCTTCCGCACACACACACACACACACACACACACACACACACACACACACGCACACACAGTTAAACATAGCCCTGCTGCTGAAAGGACAGACACAGATCATCTGCAAATGGCAGATAGCAGCTGTAATAGCAGAACAATATCTGCTTGGTACCTGGAAAAGAAGAACAAAAAGCAAGCTAAGTGTTTGAAGAAAGGACTGTTGATGCGTCTTTGGAGGAACAGTTTAAATGGTTCATGATCCAAAAAGACTCTGTCAAGCTGAAAGCCTTTCCTATACTGGCAGCCCACTGGATTGTGAAGCAAGGTGGAATTTGTTGCAGAGCTGATGGTAGTCCTGCTTCACTTGTTGAAGCAATGAAACCCCAAGTTGAAGCATATAACAAGTTAAATAAAATCATATCTATTACATGTCCAGGAAAAGAAAATACAATCATTGATGATTCATGTGATCCAGATTGGAGAAAATATTTGCAAGCACCAGTGGACTCGGCAAAAACTGTAATGCCTCCTCCATACAACCCAAAGTATCCAACTTTGCCTGAACAATGCAAAGGTTCTGGTAGATCAAATGGAGTACCAGTTGACAAGATATTTATTGCATCTACACAGGCTGCTCCAGTAATAACCAGATCCAAATCCATCCAGCCAAACAGAGACATGTTGCAATGTACACCAGCTCATAATTATGAATCTGATTGGGGTGATGACACAAGAGATGACGACATGATCACAGTTGAAAAGGTCGGTCTTGAATTGTCTTCACTTGCTGTTAAAAAGGAAGATGATGACAGAAATCAAAGAAATCAATCAGAAATGATGACAGAAGAAAGACCATTCCCACCAGGAGAACATCAAGCCATACTTGCCAGCGTCAATAACAACATCCCAATGGATAAACTTATGGGTAGATGGCCAGGGATGACCCCTGGGTCTTTGGCAAGCCTTAGATGTGTTCCAAAAAGAAATTCAAGATGTCCTGGGCAGTTTCATTTCAGTGACATTGATTAAGCAAAAAGATCACGAATCTCCAGATGAATATGCCCTGCGTAAATGGAATACTTATGAAAGATGGGCTCTATGTGCAAAAAAAAAAGCACCAGATTGAGATGATGTAAAATTTATCGACACACTTGTGGATGGTTTTAGCTCAAAATACCAACAAGCCTTGTCACTTGGAGTCAATCCAGGAGAAACATTTGATCAAATTATGCAATGGGTTGGTCGTCCAGAGATGGCTATAAGATCAAACAAGGAAGAAGGAAACAAGCCAAATCGAAGAGGAGTGGCATTCGTTCAATCCAATATTGACACAGATAGGATGGTGAATGTTTGCCGTAACTGTGGAAAAATTGGCCACTTTAGGAAAGATTGTTGGGCTAAATGAGGCAGAGCAGAAGATAAAGGTCCATCATTTAAACAGGTCAATGCGAAAAACAATGATGAAACTCCTCAAGGGAAGAAGTGGACTGAAGCACAAGTTCGTCAGCTCCTTGAGGGAATTATGCGTCCGCAATAGGAATCAGCAAACCCCTGTATAAGTAAGAAAAGAGACAATCGCCTTTTCATCCCTGCATTTAATAGGGGGCCATCCATGTGACTGCCTTCTCGATACAGGGGCAGCCATCTCCATAACTGATTTGAACCTACCTACAACACATGAAACTATAGAAGTTGAAGGAATTGGAGGAGGTATCACAACATTTCACAAAAGTATACCGGTTCCTCTCCAGATACATGAAGATGAAATCTTGTGGACACCTTTCTGGGTGGGACCAAATTCTCTAGGAAGTCTCATAGGTATGGACATTTTACCAATGTTGAACATGATCGTATTTACTGACAGTCGTCAAATTGCTACAACAGCTGAATAAAACCACATGAAGACCGTGCATGTAACATAAGTTATATTAGTGTGGCAACACCAATCACCAGAGAATGGGAAAAAGAAGGTATGTGGGGTCTTCCGTGTAGTTTATATCCAGATGTTTGGGCTAAACACAAATTAGATTGTGGAAAAGCCAACACTGACCCAGTTGTTATTGAGGGACCAACACATTCCCCTTATAAACAATGCCCCATTCAACCAGAAACAAGACAAGCTGTGGTAGAGATTGTGGCAAACTTGGAAGCTGAAGGAATTGTTCGGCAAGCTTTCTACTACCAACAGCCCTGTCTGGCCAGTCAGGAAATCAGACAACTCATGGAGACTAACTAATGATTACACAAGACTTAACAGTGTAACACCAAAACCACATCCTATAGTGGCTAACCCTGCAACCGTTCTGAACGATATTCCAGGAGATGCAAAAATCTTCATGTCTTAGATGTGCTATCGGCATTCTGGTCTATACCTATTGACGAAAAATCTCAAGAAAAATTGGCCTTCACAGTAGGCGCAAACCAAAATGTTTGGAATAGACTCCCACAAGGACTTCATCTTTCTCCAGTTGTATTTCATAGAGCTCTGGATCAATTATTAACAGAGCGGAAAGCTGAAATTGAGAGTTCAGGAAGTGTTTGCCTCCAATATGTTGATGACTTGTTGATTGCAAGTCCAGACGAAAACAGCCATATATCTTCTCTAAATATTACTCTGCAGGCTCTAAGAAAAGTTGGATTTAAGGTTAACCCTGACAAAGCACAGCTGGCCAAAACTAGAGTTATCTATTTAGGCCAAGAAATATCTGCTGAAGGAAGAAGAAGGACAACAGAGCGAGCGCACGGCAACCTTACGGCAACTCCCAAAACCTCTGACAGTTACAGGAATGCGAAAGGTGATGGGACTTTTCAATTATTTCATTATTTCAGAAGCTGGGGAAGCATTTACTTCTATGAAAGAGAAACTGATTTCAGCTACAGCCTTAGGACTTCCTGGTGGTCGTTTGCCATTTCATTTGTGGACCAGGGTAGGAGATGAGACATACTCAGCAGTGCTGTGTCAAAAACCTGGTGATCGTTACAAACCAGTTGGGTACTTTTCCACAAAGATTCCTGTCACCATTATAGGTCAACCACAATGTATACAAGCCCTTAATGGTGCCACCTGGGCAGTGAATGCTGTAGAAAATATGATAGGTGCACAAACTATCACATTGCACACTCCACACAGTATAGTAACACTGTTGAACAACACACATCAAAACAATCACTGATGCAAGGAGAGCAAAATGGGAAGTAGCCCTGCTCAACAAGGACTTGAGAGTGGAAATCATCAGAGACACTTCCCTTAATCCCGCAACAATGGTGTTGGAACCACATGAGGGAGTACTACACGAGTGTGGAAAAACAAGTAGAAGAAGAAAGCCTTGGCCCAGTTAATCCAATCCCTCTTGAAAGTCCAGATAAAGAGCTATGAGTCAATGCATCCAGGGTTAGGGTATGCATCCAGTTACTACATAGATGGAAAACGACACACTGGATGGGCTGTAGTAAAGGCTGATGGAACTGTTGTAAAAAAAGGGAGCTCTTCCTGGGCAATTTTTTAAGCACAAGTAGCTGAGCTCATAGCACTTACGGAAGTTCTTGAACTATCAGATGGAGATCGAGTCAACATCTAGGCAGATAGTCGTTATGCTTTTGGTGTGGTTCATAACTATCTTGCCCTTTGGAAAAGATGTGGACTCATCACTAGTTGTGGGAGCGAAATACAGCATGCTTGCATAATTCGTCACTTGATTACAGCATGTCACTTGCCAAGAGAAGCAGCTGTGGTCAAAGTAAGATCACATCAATCTGACAAGTCCAAAGAAAGTCAAGGAAACACAGCAGCAGATGCAGCAACTAGAGAAGCAGCTTTACTTTCCCCCACTCCTATTACCTTGGTTCAAGAAAGAAGAAGAGATAATCCTGAGCTCCAACTTCTGTCATCTCTCACAGAAGCAGATGAAGAAAAGGATCAATGGATCAAAGTTGGAGTGAAGGAGTGAAGATGATCAAGGTATCTGGAGAATTCCATCAGGACAAGTGGTGATGCCTATTGGAACAAGTAAAGGACTAATGCAGCTCTATCATGGAAAAGTGCATTGAAATTTGAAAAAGCAATGAAAGTTCTAATCAACGAGACTTGGTGGTGGCCACGAATGATTACAGATATTGATAATTATTTTTGGAGATGTTTAATTGGCATAAAAGCAAATGTGTGAAAATCTGTCAAGGTGCGAATGTCACATGCAGACCAACAGGGCCATGGACACATCTCCAAATCGATTTCACAGGACTATTGTCACCCAGTGGAGGGTACCAATACATTCTAGTAATCATAGATCGATTTACTAGACGGGTGGAAGCATTGTCAACAAAAACTTGCACTGCTGAAGCTGTAGTAATGGTGGAATAAGTTTTTCCACGCTGAGGCCTTCCATATGAAATTGATTCAGACAATGGAGCCAATTTCACTGGAAAATTGATGAAAGAAGCAATGAAATTGATGGGGATTAAACAGAAATTCCACATTCTGCATAGGCCACAGAGCTCGGGGATGATTGAGAGGATGAATAGGTCTTTGAAGACCCTTACCAAAGCTATCCTGCAGACTGGCCAAGGATGGCTTAAATTGTTACCTGCTATATTGTGGAACTTAAGAGCAACTCCAAACAGAGTAATGGAACAAACCCCTTTTGAACTGATGACTGGAAGAGCAATGGTTCTACCTCCTGATGCTCTGCGGCCAGCGGGAACAGGAGGGGATTCTACGTTGTTCCAAGAGAAGTTAAAACGTTATCTCATGATGCTGGACAAAGCTACCAAAGAAAACAACCACAAAATGCGAGAAGCCCAGCAGCAATGGGATGAAAAACACACCACTACTGATATTCCACACATTCCAGAGCTAGGCAGTTTTGTTATGGTCAAACGTATTCCTAGGAAAGGTTTAGAGCCTAGGTGGGAAGGACCATATGAGATACTTTTAATAACAGACACAAGCGTGTGCCTTAAAGGGAAGGGGGTTCACAGCAAATTGCCCAGTGTTCATTTAACTCCACAAGTGTACATTTTACACTTCTCTGGTGTATATATAGGTCCCACCAGCCTGGTGTTTAAGTAACTCTTTCAAAAGTGTTGAATATATACCCCTCGACAGTGTACATTGTTTTACACCAAAAGTGTAAAATATACTCTAGTGTACACTGTGTATTACTCTCTGCAAGAGTGTATTATGCACCAATTCAAAAGGTTATTTTTACTCTGACAGGGTAAAGTGCCTATGTTTATTCTAAAAATGTACAAAGATTAATTGTGCTTTTAGCACTCTGGAATTAAAGAACATTTTTACATTTCCAAATGTTCACCATTGTGCATTGTAATATATATATATATATATATATATATATATATATATATATATATATATATATATATATATATATATATATATATAAATAAATAAACAGATCACAAAAAACCTTTCAAACTGGGATTTTTTTTTTCTCAGATTCAACAGGCCACAAAGAAATGCAACTCATGTTGTGTTTACAAACACAATTAGTACAGCATGCATAAAAACAGTGCAACACAGCATTAAAAAGATGAATGATGAATTATGACTGTATGAATTTCAGTCATTTGTACAATTTCAAATTACTGAATGACAACATACACACTTAAACATGTGTATTGCATTGTATTAAACATGTGTATTGTTTGAAAAGTTCATCGAAGGCTGAGATAGAGGACTTAGCCATGCAGGGGATAAGCTGCTCATCCACAGCAATGTAGTTGTCATGGATGCTACTCTTCGAAGTGCCAACTGCCAAGATGAAGGGCTGTGTTGTCTGTGTTGATCCAAGGACTTCTTCAAAACTGCAACAAGACTGAAAACAGAAAAAAACATTCACGTTTAGAGTAATGTACACTTACACATTAACAAACATTCTAGGCATGACATGCAGTTCTACATAACATTAAGAGTAAGCATACCTTGTGAAATCCTATTACATGATCCAAAGCTTCATGCACACTGATATTGACAAACTTCTTATTTCCGCTAGAAGGTGGTGGCAGAAGATAGACCAGCAATAACAGGGAAGACATATCACTGTCCCTGTCTAAATTCAAAAAAGAAAACGCAAACCATAACAAATCTATATAATTAAATACCGATATACATAAGCTGTTTTATATACAGATAAAATGATTAGCCTTGCTCTTGATTAGCATGCATAATGAACTGCCTGTACCTCCTTGACTGGTGTTGCAGTGTTCTGCAGACTCATCAGACAACTCAAAAGCAGTGACTGGGTGAGGTTTTTGGCTTACTGAATGACTTTTTGCTTCAAAGTAGATTCCCACTTCTCCAGAAGTTCAAATGCAGTCTCCACTCCAAATATTAACTCAAAGTCTTGAAGCACCTAAAGTTGTATACAGTTAAAAGCAAAAAATAATTAGCGTGGTGTTTCAAATGGCCAACAATATGACTGAAATGTCCCATATGTAAAATAGCACAGACCCAGCGTACATCTTCGCGCTAAAGTTTCAACATGAATTGAAATTATTTGATTAAAAAACCTATGGCCACATATGAAACCGTCAGTTTTCACTAACAATTTCAAAATGTACAAAATAAGTTGCAAAAATGCAGAATGTTTTAAACAGCTTTAACATTCAAATATCGCTGCTTCAGAAGTCGGTATCCTCTATAATAACCTTTTAACAAACATACTTTTACACACCCACCACATATATTCAAATAAACTAATGTTCTACATTATTTTTCGGGAGGAGAATTTGCAACACGTTAGAAATACTTTTACGTTTTTAAAATGGCGGTGACAACAATACACTATATTGATGAAACTCCTTTCTAAAATAGATTGACCGTCATTTAAGAGATTAAAACAAACATAATCAGAATTGTAAGTCCTACCTGTGGTTTTATCTTGTACTGAATAGAGAAAAGACCAGAACTGTGTGCTTGTGCTTCAATGGCCACAACACGACGACTGAAATGTCCCGTATGTAAAATAAGCACTGAACAAGTGTAGATCTTCGCGCCCAAAATTCCTATAAAATGTAATTAATCCAATCAAATAATAAAGCCATATACAATAAGTAATGCAGTTCTGCTGTTTTGAAATTTAAGATTTCACTAAAAATATAGTTACAAAATACTGTCTGTCAGGCTATTAATGTGATTCACTAAAGCTAGTTTACGTTCCGTTTCATGGAAACAGAACTTATTAAAATTAACTCTGCATATCAATTAAATATATGTAGTAGTATTAAAACAAAATGTTAAAAGTGAAGATTCTAAATCTTACCTTTGTGTTTTGCTTTAAATCGCACGATTCCACCGAAAGAGCCGCCATTTTTACCAAACAGGGTAGATTGTCAAATGCGGACTGCATTGTCTCAATTACTTCAAGTTCCCGTATGTTCAATTAACACTGGACAGGAGTCTGGAAGCGCAACACCAAAATATCGCACCACTTGGGGGTACCAATCATACAAGCTGGTGTTTATTACAGTAAATGTACACTTTTATTTGAACACTGTAACACCAGAAGACCTTACACTGAAATTTTAACACCACCGAATTTGCTGTGTAGGAACAGATAGATGATATCATTGGTCACAAGTCAAACCTTTTTTAGTGAATGAACAAAATGAGGACGATAGCTTATGGCCAGAAACTGAGCACTGTTCATCCATCAGTTTTAAAACCTAGGTAACAAAGGAATGATGTTTAATTATTTCTCTGCTTCCATTTCAGGAATCAGGTCCACTGACATTGACTAGAGATGGTTGCAAGTTATTCTTGGTACACAACAACAATAATATGCTTGTTTTTATTTTTATTTGGCATTAACCAAGGAAGCCAAGCTTTATGGACTCCTTGAGTTCAAGAAATAACTTGGAATGCAACTTTGAAATCTGGCCAACGTTTTAGTAATTTTAATCTACCCTTTATCTCCAAATGGGGATTATTGGATTGGGTGCCTAGAAATTATAAAGACCTCGCTAAATATCGAGAGGACATCTATGGTGGATGCAACTATCACCATGAATGTTACAATAGTAGAGAAATTTGGCCAGTCAAAGATGGGGAATATTCAAGTAGTGCACAAAGATGAGAAATTTGTTATTATTATACCTCTAAAGATCCTCTGAGTAGTTGAAGTCGTAAACCTCGAAGTATATGGGGAGACATAGCAGGGATATTTGGTTCTGTTAATTCATATAGTAATACCACTCAAGTAATATAACAGTGGGTGGTGAACAGTGGGTCTTTACATATTATAGCAGCGGGTCAGCATCTTAATAATGCAGCAAAGGAATTGGCAGACACATTGGCAAAATCATCTAATTTCGAGACACACTGTGCAGCATGTTTGTTTTTAGCTCAAAATCTAAAGCAGGGGTGGCCAACGTCGGTCCTGGAGAGCCATAATCCTGCAAATTTTTGCTCCAACCCTAATCAAACACACCTGAACAAGCTAATCAAGGTCTTAAGGGTTACTAGAAAGCTACAGGAAGTTGAGTTTTTATCAGGGTTGGAGCTAAACTCTGCAGGATTGTGGCTCTCCAGGACCGACGTTGGCCACCCCTGATCTAAAGGATCAAATGGTAGAGGATGTTCAAGTTATTCGGATGGGTCAAGTTCCTGAACAAATAGCTGAATCTTTGTTCCTTGTTGTCCTTTGAAAATTGCAATAGATGAGAAATCTTTGTCAGGTTCTGGAACATTACCGTTTTATTATGGTATGGCCTCAATATGGAAAGTTTTGTTTGTTTGTTTTTGTTTTATTCCAATTTCCTTATGTTTCTATTCTTTTGTCCATTGTATGTCTTTTCTTGGTCTGCTATTTCTCTCCTCACTATCACTCCATTAGGTTGGCAATGGTGTGGAACTAACGGCCATAGATCCAGTGGAGGGAGATGAAGGTTAAAATTCATTGTTTTAATATTATTTATATGTATAATCAAATGTATATTCTATTTGAAAGAGTGTAATACATGAGGGTTAAGTTTGCATGAACATGTTGGTGTCATATAGCATGCACAGGGGAGGAGAGATATACAATATTCCCTATAAGGAGGGTAGAATGTGTATGTCTGAAGTATACGTTCTATTTTAAAGAAACCAACTTGTATCTCTACCTTGAAAGGAATTGCAAGATCTCGAGTCATGGTATACAAGCTTGACGAAAACACAATGGCCCCAGAGAAGCACATGAAGATGGCCTGAAGACAATAGAACAAACTTCTCTCCTATGCCTAAAATATATACGACGATAAAAAAATTTTCCTTTGCAAGGCAACTTGGTATCCAGTCCTGTGATTCAACTATAATGGGGACAAAAGCTGTAATTTCAGAACAACAATTTTCTCTGGTGAAATGTCAAATTTGGCAGTTACATCCTCAATCCACTCAGCAATATTTGCAGCCGTGTGTCTCTCCTCAAGGGGCATAGTTGTCAGGCAGTGGGACAACATTTCCCAATCCTCCTCAAGATAGTGACACATCACCCTCTGTTGCAACACTCATCCAAATATCAGTTCTGAGTGCAATCCTGTCAGGCTCCTGCAGCGCTTTCTTCAACTTGCCTTTGATACCTTCATGAAGGAAGCTCGTACTTGGAACTTGGAAAGTGGAAATCATCGCTTTTAAGCCATCATCCTACAACAGTGGGTGCATGTCTGTTACAATCATGTTTAAAATACTGTCTGAAAACGCAGCTGCTTACTCAGGGGAACTGAGATGGAACTGTCTGCACATATCTGTCCATACGTGATGATTTACTGAAAAAGAGGTGAAAAAAATAATTAGCTTCTTGATTATTATTGATATTTATAAGACAAAATTTCTTTATCATATAGTAAGTTCATGCTTGTGCATTTATAAACCCTATTCATTGCTATCAAACTAAAATTACCACACCTGCTGTATTGGAGCACATTAGGGGCATGATTACAATATATCAAACGTTCAGTATTCAAACAAAAGCATCAACTGAGTATGCATCCAAGCCATGGTAAAAAACAAAACACAAAAAAAAACTATCAAGTATGTTTCATCATAAAAGCAATTCTCATCTTTTTTTTGACAGTAAATTAATTCCTTTGGTAAGTAGCCGTGGTATAAGCTGTTAAATAATATGGTGGTGTAATGGCCCTTCCTCATCCGTTATCGCCATTGTCATCGCTTTTGACATTTTGCAGTCTGCACTAGCCCACACCCTCAAATCAAAACATTGCATGCTTCTCCTTCTGCTTTTGGGGGTGATATTTTTTTTGGGTGACCACTCCAGTAAGACCACTTTTTCCTCTTCAGAGGACACATCAGACAAGTCTTTGGTGTCTTCATCTTGTGGAACTGGATTTACACCTACAACTCCAGATTGACCCTGTGGCACATAGTCTAGGCCATCAGCATCAGATATTTCAGACTCTGAATCAGGGCTGAGAATTCCTTCACCCTGTTATGCAACCATTTCAGCTATTTTAGTATGGACCAGCTACCACTCTGGATAAAGAAAATCAAAAGCACAAAAAATGTAAATCAACCATTTTCAAATGTACATCATACCGTTGATCAAGTATATACTATAGATATATTATGTATTATGTACTTATATAGAATTATATATTGTCACTGTCAGACAAAAACATTGTATGTCAAAAACTGTTACTTTTTAGGAACACTGGCAGACATAAAGGGTGACCAAATTATTACAAAAAATATACATAATGAACTATAATATATATAGCCTATTGTATGAAATATAATAAGAATTACATGCTTCAAATATACAAAAGTAGCCATGTTGAGTTGTAAAATGTGTGGCAACTAAAAAAATTTTCCAGTAAATGTTAATACTTGCAACAATGTGGAAATATCAAAGATTTCTATATTTTCTATATAAACCTCCCCAAGAGGTTTGTTCTCAGGTGTAAAGCTGGTTTGGTTGAGCTTCTGTTTATTTTCACTAATCAGTGTTTATATATGAATAAAAGCCTAAATTTAATCTGTTCATGCAACGCAATCGAAACTTTGAAATTTTGGACTAAAGTTCTTAATTCAATTCATATTCAGTTTTACAATCCCTTTATGAACTTTAAAATGCATCTAAGTGTTAGTTGCGTAGCTATCTATGGAGGGACAGAAAGCTTTCAGATTTCACTGTAAAGATCTTCATTTGTGTTCCCAAAGATGAACAGAAGTCTTACAGGTTTGGAATGATGTGATGGTGAATAATTAATGACTGAATTTTCCTTTTGGACTTTCATTAGTCCTTACCAATGAGCTGATGAGTTGATTTGAAGGTGTTTGATTAGCGAGAAATGTGCAGTTCTATGGGTCCACCAGGATCAGGGTTGACAACCACTGTGTCTAATTTAAAGAGAAATTTGTAAAATTGTTTTCATGTAAATGAAACTTCAGTCATCATTTACCCAACCTCATTTTACCACCAATCAAGGACAATTAATGCAGCCTTCACATGATATTGGAAAATAAATCCCAAGTTTCTTTGTCAGAAATTGGATATGGACGTCCTCTCAAGTCATATTTACAACTGTGGAACTTGGAGATGATTTTGATACCCAAGTTTCAGAGTTTGGCATCTCTTAAAACTCAGGGCAAATGGGAGAATGATTGCTGCTGTGACTGGTATTTTTTTATTGTTTTGTTTTGTTTTTTCTTTTCACAACAGCTACTTAACCTTGTCTTTTTGTCAAAGTGCATATTTGCATATCAGAATAAACATTTGAAGCATATTGTATGTTTTAAACAGCGACAATAGCATGTATTTGACCAAATTTCAGAATTGTCAGCCAACTATCTAGCTAGCACAGTGAATGTACAGTGGGGAGAACAAGTATTTGATACATTGCTGATTTTGCAGGTTTGCCCAGTTACATAGTATGTTGAAGTAATTTTTACCATAGGTACTCGTGACTATGAGAACTGAGTGACGGAATCTAAAACAAAAATCCATAAAATTACATGGTATGATCTTTAAATAATTAATTTGCAATTTATAAATATATGAGTATTTCATCACCCACCAACCAGTAAGAATTCCGGCTCTCCCAGACCTGTTAGTTTTTCTTCAAGAAGCCCTCCTGTTCTTCACTCATTACCTGTATTAACTACACCTGTTTGAACTCGTTACCTGTATAAAAGACATCTGTCCACACACTCAAACAGATCCAACCTCTCCACAATGGCCAAGACCAGAGAGCTGTGTAAGAACATCAGGGATAAAATTGTAGACCCGCACAAGGCTGGGATGGTCTACAGGACAATAGGCAAGCAGCCTGGTGAGAAGGCAACAACTGTTGGCGCAATTATTAGAAGTTAAAGATGATGGTCAGTCTCCCTCGGTCTGGGGCACTATGCAAGATCTCACCTAGTGAGGCATCAGTGACCATGAGGAAGGTGAGGGATCAGCCCAGAACTACTCAGTAGGACTTGGTCAATGACCTGAAGAGAGCTGGAACCACAGTCTCAAAGAAAACGATTAGTAACACACTATGCTGTCATGGAATAAAATCCTGCAGCACACGCAAGGTCCCCCTGCTCAAGCCAGTGCATGTTTAGACCCGTCTGAAGTTTGTCAATGACCATCTGGGTGATCCAGAGGAGGAATGGGAGAAGGTCATGTGGTCTGATGAGACAAAAGCCAGTCTCCAGACCTGAACCCAACAGAAAATCTTTGGAGGGAGCTGAAAGTCCATATTGCCCAGCAACAGCCCTGAAACCTGAAGGATCTGGAGAAGGTTTGTATGGACCAGTGGGCCAAAATCTCTGCTGCAGTGTCTGCAAACTTAGTGAAGAACTACAGGAAAAGTATGCTCTCTGTAACTGAAAAGAAAGGTTTCTGTGCCAAATATTAAGTTCTGCATCTTTTCTGATGCATCAAATACTAATGCCATGCAATAAAATGCAAATGAATTTACTTAAAAATCATACAATGTGATTTTCTAAATTTTAGTTTTAGATTACGTCACTCACAGTTGAAGAGTATCTATGATAAAAATGACAGACTTCTACTTGCTTTGTAAGTGGGCAAACCTGCAAAATCGGCAGTGTATCAAATACTTGTTCTCCCCACTGTATATGGTTGTCTACGTATGGGATGCAAAATTTTATTCGGAAATTAATTATCTCCAATACATTTTGTACATTTTCCGCAAAAAGACAAAAAATACAGGCAAAAATACACTTGGTGTCCTCCATTATAACTATTCTTTCTGACAATAAAAATCCTGAACACGACAAGCTCAAAATCATGACTTCAGAAGAGGGAAGTATGAGAATTCCAATCACACAGGAAGGTAGCATTTTTGTTCATAATCCTTCAGTCATGTATGGTCTTGTTGTCTACACAAAGACTGTTAAGAATCCTGTTTGCTAATCTCTGTTTTCAACTATTGTTAGTTAAACTGTGCAGTTGAGTTCATAATTAATCTATGCATCTGTTGATCTGTGACAGAAGCCCGTGTTTGCAGGTAACTATTTCTCAGCAAAGCTCCACCTCCACTCAACAGTAGGTCTCTTCCTCCACATAGTTTGACTTCACGGTTTCCAATCATCCAGGGTCTAAGAAAGTTGAAATGCAGATACCCTGTCTTATCTCTACATTCCTGAGTCTCCTTGCTCTGCACCCGACCATTGTGATTATGAGTCCTATCAAAAATGGACCCTGGACAATCAAATCAAAGAAGCCACCACCCCAGAACTTGCTCTGCCTGGATACCCAGGAGAACACATCTATGTACCACCCACCCTACAGCATACACTCATGTATCCATTCACTCCTCCCTGATCACCCTGGAACTCATTAGACCCCCCTCGCTCCTCTCGCGACTGTGGTCTCTGTTGTCCAGACTGTCCCGTATCCAAGTCTCCTCACCACTTTGCAGCAAGCTCCTTTCTCTGCCTGTTCAACACCAACAGGTGGACTTCATCACTGTAGTTGTAGTGGACTGTTTCTCTAAGACTTGTTGTCTGTTAAGGTAGAAGGGCCTTCCTGCTTCCAGCATAAGTGTTGTTCCATCATCACAGTACTGACAAGCGTGAGGACAAGCGTGAGATCACTGAAGACGGCGAGAGTGCGTGAGTGTTTGCTAAGTTATTATTTGCTGCTAGGAAGGATTTGTTTCGATTCTTTGCTTATTTGTATGTTTGCACTTTTGACTTGTATCTGTTTGTAATTGTATTCACTGCCATTTAGAAGAACAGTAGCAGTTGTTAGTTTTGGCATTGCTGGGCTGTGCACTTAAATGCCGTACGTGCGCTCCCTGCAGTAGTTTCGATTTGGCCCATTCAGGGCGAAACTCTTTTGCTGAGCTAATTGTTTGGGTGGACACAGCTGTTTTCACTCATACGTTGGTAGGAAAGCTATTTATTTAGTGTTTCCGCGCTGTCGCGGAAGCGTCAGCGGAAGCGTTCAGCTGCCGGGTAAAGACCGACTCGGGTAAAGACCTGCGACTCTACCTGTGCAACTCCATCGAGCAAGGACACTGACAGGACACTTAAGTATCCCCCTTCCCCCTCTTTTCTTTGCTCCCATACTCAACATGTGCTTTCAATATATTCCTGTTGTCACTTGCATACACTCCACTATCACCCGTAGGAGGCACCAACACTACCAACCTGCGTTCTATTTACTCCTCTTCTAACAAACCTCTATCTGTTTCTGTAGGCCTATGGAATTGTCAGTCAGCTGTTAACAAAGCTGACTTCATTCCAGCCTTTGCCACTAACTCTACTCTCAATATCTTAGGCTTGACTGAGACATGGATTCGTCCTGAGGTCTCCTCAACCCCCGCTGCTCTTTCTAACAACTTCACTTTTACTCATAGCCCTCGTAAGTCAGAAAGAAGAGGGGGCACAGGTTTCCTCATTTCTAACAATTGGAAATACTCACCCTGCCCTATGCATCAACTATTCGTTTGAATCTCATGCCATTACAATTACATACCCTGCCAAAATTCATCTTGTACTCATCTATCGCCCCCCAGGTCATGCTGCTGTCCTCATTCCCAGACGATGGCAGTCCACTTGTACTACTGGGTGATTTCAACATTCACCTTGATAAACCTTATGCTTCTGACTTCCTCTCTCTCCTAGCCTCATTTGATTTCAACCGACTCATCACCACAAGCACCCACAAATCTGGCAACCAATTGGATCTGATCTACACACGTAACTGTATCACTGACAACATTCTGGTCACACCTCTGCACGTCTCTGACCATTTCCTCATCACTTTCAATCTGCAACTTATTTGTGCACCACCAACCACTTCACATGTTTGCTTCAGAAGATACCTGCGCTCTGTTTCCCCTTCTCATCTTTCCTCTGTTGTGTCTCCCTTCCCTCACACACACAATTCTCATCTTTGGATGTAAATACTGCAACACACACTATATGCTCCAATTTATCTTCTTCCCTGGACAGTATCTGTCCTCATCCACACCAGCGCAAGCAACTCCTTCTAACCCCTGGATATCCGATGCACTTTGTGAAGACCAGACCAAACTCAGGGCAGCAGAAAGGAAATGGCGCAAATCACAAGACCCATCTGACCTAGGTTCGTACCAAGACCTGCTATCATCTTTTTCTGGTAGAGTCCATGCAGCTAAGTCCTCATACTTCCACGACAAGATCAACGGAGCTACAAATACACGCTCATTCTTCAAGACATTCAACGCACTCCTCTGTCCCCCTCCACCACCACCCACCACATCTTTAACTGCTCATCAAATTTCCAATTTCTTCACTGACAAGACATCTTCCATCAGTAGCCAATTCCCTGCACCACTCACACAGGAACTCAGCCCCTCCTCATCCACTAATCTTCTCTCTTCCTTCTCTCTTCTCACGGAGGCAGAAGTATCAAAACTTCTCCTCTCCACTCATCCCACCACCTGCCCTCTAGACCCCATCCCCTCACACCTTCTACAAGCCATCTCTCCCACTCTTTTACCAGCACTTACACACATTATTAACTCGTCTCTCCACACAGGCACTTTCCCTACCACTTTCAAGCAGGCTCGAGTAACCCCACTGCTAAAAAAAACCCACGTAGACAACTACAGACCTGTCTCTCTCCCACCATTCATATGAAAACACTTGAACGAGTTGTTTTCAAACAGGAGTCATCCTTCCTCACACAGAACAACCATCTGGACGTCAACCAATCTGGATTCAAGAACAGCCATTCCACCGAGACTGCGCTACTGTCTGTCACAGAATCCCTGCGAATTGCAAAGGCTGGTACCGAATCATCTGTTCTCATTCTACTGGATCTATCTGCTGCCTTCGACACCGTAAACCATCAAATTCTTCTGTCCACCCTCTCGTCACTTGGCATCTCAAGTACTGCGCTTCAGTGGTTTGAGTCCTATCTCACTGGTAGGTCTTTCAGAGTCGCCTGGGGAGGGGAGGTATCCAAACCCCATGAACTGATCACTGGGGTTCCTCATGGTTCAGTTCTTGGTCCCCTCCTATTCTCCATTTACACTACATCACTGGGTCCCATCATACAGGCACATGGTTTCTGCTACCACTGCTATGCTGATGTCACACAACTCTACCTGTCCTTCCAACCAGATGTTTCTACAGTAGCTGCACGAATCTCAAGCCATCTGCCGGACATCTCGATGTGGATGGAAGAACACCACCTGCAGCTCAACCTGGCAAAGACTGAGTTTTTAGTCTTCCCTGCCACTCCTACTCTACAACACGACATCAACATACAGCTTGGTACAACCACCATTACCCCATCAAAGTCGGCCAGAAATCTGGAGTTATCTTCGATGACCAACTGACCTTCAGAGACCACATCTCAAAGACGGTGCGGTCATGCAGATTTGCACTTCACAACATCAGGAAAATCTGGCCCTTCCTGACTGAGCACGTAACACAACTTCTTGTCCAGGCCCTGGTCATTTCAAGGCTTGATTACTGCAATGCTCTTCTGGCTGGTCTGCCGTCAAGTGCAATCAAACCTCTTCAAATGATCCAGAACGCAGCTGCACGTCTTGTCTTCAATGAACCTAAGAGAGCCCACGTCATGCCCCTCTTCATCTCTTTGCACTGGCTACCCCTTGCTGCTCGCATCAAGTTCAAGGCGCTGATGCTTGCTTACAGATCCACCACAGGCTCTGCACCTTCCTACCTCCACACACTGCTACAACGCTACGTCCCCACCAGAAGACTATGATCACTAAAGGAGCGAAGGCTTGTGGTACCATCACAGAGAGGCACAAAATCACTCTCCAGAACATTCTCGTTCACTGCTCCCTGCGGGTGGAATGATCTCCCTATTTTCTTCAGGAACGCAGAATCCCTGGCAATATTCAAGACACAGCTGAAAACTCATCTCTTCCGTGAACACCTCATAAAATCCCCTCATAAAAAAAAAAACCCTATCCTTCCCTTTTCCCTTCCTACTCTAGCTTATGGTACTGAGCAATGTATGAAACTTGTATTGTGAGCACGTCTTGTGTCTATTTGCCAGTTCATGAAGAATCGCTTGTTTGTATTCCTCACTTGTAAGTTGCTTTGGAGAACAGAGTCTGCCAAATGACTAAATGTACTGACTCAATTGTTCAATCTCCCTTTGTGTTGTTACCTTTATTATACTCACCTGTGTTACGTTTTCACACCTACC
Organism: Opsariichthys bidens; assembly: GCA_037194245.1. NCBI lineage: Eukaryota > Metazoa > Chordata > Actinopteri > Cypriniformes > Xenocyprididae > Opsariichthys > Opsariichthys bidens. Next base: position 2,323,545 of record CM074308.1, on the reverse strand, counting down.
AACAATAAAATTCTGCACTTGAGTTCATATTCTATTCCTGCACATGCTGATCCATGACAATGACATTCCAAATATGCATGACGTTTTTCTTTACCATATTATCAAAATATCTTGTTCCAATAAAATAAATGCATGATAATATTTTATTACTTCATCTAATGTCATCGCCTGTGTGCTTGTAGCAGAGCTGTTATGTTCATGCAAAGTTTATAGTCATTGCTTGAAAAATGCATTATTATTTTCATTAATGTGAATGTGCAGACAGTAAAGAAAAAGGTTTTTTTTTTGCATACTTGAAAATTATATTCAGTATTTTAGTTTTTTTGTATTCCGACACACATAATCATTGTTTGCAGCATGTTGGATTTAACTTAGCTTGTGCAACATTGAAAAAGTGAAAGTCAGACCCGGTTTACACAACACTGTTTTCCACTAAAAATGGAAAACTTTATGCGTTTGGGCCATTCATTTACATGACAATGACGTTTTGGGGGGACTAAAAAAGTGCATGTTTTGAAAATTATACCATTATCACCTTCATGTAAACTACAAAAACATTAATTTGATAAAACAGTGACGTCATGCAAATGCATACTACATGGGGTGCTTCTCAATACTCAAATTGATGCTTCCTCATTTCCTACATCGTCCAGCCTGTGACCCAGAAACCGATCGAACTCAGCCATCTTGAAGGCCATCTCAGTTCTCTAATTGCACCATGAGGAGGCGAGGAATGAGGAAGCTTCCCGAGGAGGATACACAGCTGTATCATCTGCGGAAGTCTTATACATTACTTATACATTCTCCTCCTCTGTCACATCTATCAACCATAATTTACATTTTCTATAATTTACTTTTGCAGTATAAATAAACTTTACATCTCACATATTTCAATGGGGCATCTTGCATTATTAATATTATTATTATTATTATTTTTTAAATAACCAAACTTTAACAACATGAGGGCAGATTCCTTGAATGCTGATGACTCTTTGAAGTGACGGAGAAGTGATTTAAGAACATTCCAAAATACAAATAACATTTCCATCGATTTCTCAGTCCTCGTATTCTTTCCTTGCCTCATTCCCTCACATCCTACAGGGGGTGGAGCTAAGATGCAAGGAAAGGTAATGAGGATGCACAAATAAGAAATTAGAAGCAACCCATGTTCAGTCTATAGACTTGTCGTGTTTACAAAGTGACATTGTCAGCTACTGAGTTGGCATGCTTAATACAGCAATACATATAGGCTATATCATCTTACATACAGAACAGAAAATTAACTAGTATAATCCATTTGCTGTGTTCTCTGAATGACATTCCAGAGCACAGATGCTCCTATCTCTGTTGCATGAATTTGACTTAAACTCTGCAAGTCAGCAGTGTTAATAGTTTCATGTCCTTCAGCCAATTAACAACTGTTCTTGTGAAGTGTCATTGATGACTTTTACAGTTTATGGTAACACCAACACACATTATACACCACAGTGCTAAACAGTTTTTTTTCCTGTCTTGTGAATGTTTCCCAAGCTCACATTCATTCACACATATGATAACTCACAGTAAGCAAGAACAGATGCTCTCTTGAATCTTCACGTGTGAAGCCACTGAAGCAGCAAACAGGGCCTGGTATCCTACCCAACATGCATTTACATTTTTATAGCTTCAGTATGCTGCTGGCAGCACTGGCTTGCAAGCCAAAGGTATGCTGGACATGAGCCAACCTAATTGTGCCCCTTCTAGGTCTCTTCTGAGTGGAGTGCAGAGGATAACTTGAGTTGTAAACCTGATGTATTATTATGCATTAAGGGGATTACTGCATGATAAGACACTGCAGATATTAAGAGACTTTACTGTCAAGAGATGGTCACAAGGGTTGCCAAGATAAGGAATGTATTGTCTAATGAGGAACCGACAGTCCTCTTGGGTTCAGGTTGCATTATTTCCACAGTCATATCCTCTATGGTCCCATTCGCATTCTGTACTGCCTGAATTTCCACATCCACAGCCATCATTTACATTAACAGGGCCTGGGACTAAATAATACACAACTGTGTAAAGACTAGTCAATACGGTTATCACAGTATTTATTTTGATTCTATTTTCCATTCCATTTTTAGATGATATTCTATTCTTCTTGGAGTTTAGTCTTTTTTACTATGTTATATATTAAATTCAAATTTAGATTCAAACGTTAAATCACAACTGATCTAAATTATTCTGCTCTGCAATTATTCATAATATGTATTAAAAATATTAAGACATTCAAAATATTAGAGCAAAAATTAGAGCAAACTGACTTGATATTGTATCTCCATGCCAAGGCAGCATCAATAGCTCATGAATGTTAACTAGGCAACGTGACTGGACTAAGAAGATTATCTTGCAGTGTCTGTGTGCATTAATTAATATTCATGAACTCAGTATTCTCTATATAGTGACATCATGACCTGGCCATATTCAGTCCCTGAAATCTAAAACTCATTCCAGCCACACTGCTAGGCTGAAATCTTGTCGAAAAGATGTTCAGCTTTGCCAGGAGTACAGTGGTAACAGGCCTAGTGCCTTCTCTTTGTTTTATAATAAAAGTTCCATTGTTATTTGTTATTCAAGTGTGGCCACACCTCATGCTCTTGTACATGCTCTCATAGCATTAAAGATTTGGCTCATGGCCTTGAGGCCTAGTTAACATGTACCACCATGTGAAAATCTTGCATACTTCTGCAATAATCTCAGGAGACCATTAAAAATGCGGAAAAAGTTCTATAAGTAACATCTGTAAGATCTGGGTAGTTTTGGTGTGTCTTTTGAAGACTCGCGTCGATCCCAAAACCAGGTGCCACATTTTCAAATTTTAAAAACTTGACACTGGAGTTTGGCATCTACCCAAAATTATTATGTGTGTAATATTGTTAATTTCACAATTTTGCTAATTTTAACAGTAGTTTACCTAAAAATGTAATTAATCAGATAGCGCCAGAATGAGATTCTTCACAACATGGGTCTTTCAGATTTCATTAAGTCTGTTCACATTTTACACCACCACATGAATAAATATCAATCACTTTGTCTGTCATGGAGATGAACTCCACAATCCCCTCCTCTGACCAGCAGAGGGCACCCTCACTGGAGTATTAACACACACCATACAGTGACTTCACTACATTTCCCATAAGCCCGTACCTTGGCACTGATTGCAGCACCAGCTGCAAACTATCTATTGGACTATTTAAGAGACTCTCAGACTAATATTATTTGCGAAGTCTTGTGTCCCCCCACGGTACATTACTGAGCGTTATTCCCTGTTTTGTATTCCCGTTTATGACCCTTGCTGCCTGTCCTCTTGTTTGTCTGCCTGGTTATCTCTGCATGAACCTGTTCTGCCTTTCTTGACTTATGCCTGATTTCGGATATTGCAGTTCGCCGTTGTTTGACCCTTGCCTGTCTGACCATTGTACATTTTATTAAAAGTCTGCAAATGGATCCTAACTCTTGTGATGAATCATTACAAAAGAATTCGCCACTACCAGATCCAGTGGCTTTCTCACACTTTTGTGCCACGATGTCTAGTCAGGCTAGTCGCTGCCCACCAACACCAACTAACCAACTAACTCACCTCTCTCAACAAGGAACTGGTGAAGGCACTCCAAAACCTCCATACCACTACCGCTCCTGCAGCCACTCCCACAACTGCTACGTCCGCCATTACACACGCGACAGAAACACCATAACCAGTCAGCTCACGATTGTCCTTTCCCTGAGTGATTTGATGGAGATCCTGCTAAATGCAAGGGATTTTGTCTACAATGTTCTCTGTTCCTGAATCAACAGCCTGTTCTATATCCCACTGAAGCGAGCAAAATAGCTTTTGTTTGTTCACTGCTGACAGGCAGAGTGCTTGATTAGATTACGGCTGTGTGGCGTGAAGATGGTACTGCGTTTTCCTCCTTCGAGACCTTTTTTTCAAAGCTTTTGTGAAGTCTTTGATCATCCCCATGATGGAAAAGGAGCTGGGAGAGGTTACCACCACATCGAGTATATGACTGCACCATTGATCTTGTTCCTGGTTCCACTCCTCCTAAGGGTCACTTCTTCCCTCTATCTCAACCCGAATCTCAAGCTATGAGTCAATACAATGAAGAAGAACTGGCCAAAGGTTTCATACATCCATCAACATCCCCTGCATCGGCTGGCTTCTTCTTCTTACATAAGACGGCGGTTTACGACCATGCATCGACCACCGCGGGCTCAACGAAAACAAAGTTAAATATAGATATCCTCTACCCCTGGTTCCCGCTGCCCTCGAACAGTTACGCAACACCAAGTACTATACCAAGCTTGATCTCCGGTGAGCTTACAATTTTATTCGTATTCGTGAAGGTGATGAATGGAAGACAGCATTCTCTACGAACTCAGGGCATTATAAATATCTCATTATGCCGTTCAGGCCAAGCATTTGTCAATGACATCTTTAGAGACATGATGAACCAATCTGTTATTGTCTATATTGATGATATTCTCATCTATTCAATCACCCACGAGAAACACGTACAGCATGTGAGGGCAGTATTAAAGAGATTAATTCAGCATCAACTATACACAAATTTAGAGAAATGCGAGTTTCACTGCACCTCCATGTCGTTCCTGGGTTACATCATTAGTCCCGACAGAGTAGCTGTGGATGAGAAGAAAGTCAATGTAGTACTGAATTCGCCTCCACCGACTACCCTGAAGGAATTCCAGTGATTTCTGGGGTTTGCCAACTTCTACCGGCGATTCATCAGAGGCTTTAGTTCCATCGCTAACCCCCTAACAGTTATGGTTCGTAAGGGGAATCACAGATTACTCTGGTCTACTGCAGCTAATCAGGCTTTTCGACACCTGAAGGAACGATTCACTACAGCTCCCATTCTTCATCATCCCACGCATCATCATAGCGTTGAAGCGCAGCTGGAATGTAGCTTTTGAAAGGGAACGCAACAGAAATAATTTAAAACAGTTGAAGACCTGTAATGGAAATTTTTATCTTTTATTTTATGTTTGTTAAGCTTATGGGCATAAGGCATTAAGAAGTTATAAGTGTTCATATTATAGTGTCTCTCATGACATTTTCTCTGTAACTGCTCAAGGCAGAACAACAGGATGTGGCTGTCTGCTGAAAGGGTCATAGAGGGGCTGAGTTCTAAGAAACTAAGGTGACAAGATGAACTTCTCGCTAACAAAGGCGCAGTTAACGGAAACCACATCCTGTGCTAAGCGAATGATGTTTTGACAAAGGTGTGAACGTAAAGTGTGTGCGAAGCATTAAGATGTTAAGTATAAATAGAGAGTGAGAGAGACTAGCTCCTCACTCCTCTCATGCATACTCTGCTGTATGTGTGAGACGAGTCCTTGCAGCAAGTAAAAAACAAATCTACCTTCTCTGATATTACTGACTCTGAGTATTTCATTGAATTTCCACAACAGAATGGCGACGAGGATGGGATGCCAATCCTAAGGGAGAGACAACGGCCTGATCAGCTCATCAACTAAAACTGGTGATGACCCAAACCCCCCTCTGAGGGAAGTGGGAGTTGGATTTCCCTGGGAAACGGCATCCCAAGAAAGAACCCGTGGAATTAAGGAATACAACGGTAAAGTGATTTGAACTATTATCAAAAAAGGGAGCCGGGCGTCGGGTAACACGCAGACAAATCAGAAAGGGAGCAGGGCGTCGGGTAATACGCTAGAAAAGTGCACGTCTTAAAATTACTCAGAGGAATGTATCCGCCTGTGATAAGAATCAAAGTTACTCAGAGGAATGGTATCCGCCTGTGATAAAGTACTTAAAGTTACTCAGAGGAATGTATCCGCCTGTGATGAAATTATAAGTCTTAAAGTTATTCAGAGGAATGTATCCGCCTGTGATGAAATTATAAGTCTTAAAGTTATTCAGAGGAATGTATCCGCCTGTGATAATAATTAAAATTACTCAGAAAAATAGTATCCGTCTGTAAGAATGGGGAACTCTCAAGAAAAAGAAAGGGGCGAAAAGCCCAGGCATAATACTGAGAGTGGTTTATCAGAGAAGGATGAGAAATTTCTCGTGAGAAAATATGGGGTAAAATGGTTAGAACATGTGAAATGGTTAAAAGAAAAAGGGTATACCATAGGTTTTAGTGTCTCTGGAAATCAAAGATTGAGACGAGAATTGGCAGATAAATTAAGACCAAGAAAGGGGGATCCGCCCTTGTCAGAAATTTTAGAAACAATAGATATGTTCGTGGAGGAGGCAAGCGCCAAATTAAAAGCCTCACTCTCCAAAGAATTACCAGGTTGTCCTTATTCTCCCCCAAAAGAAAAGAAACCTCAAACTATGTTGGGAGCCAGACGTAAACACAGGGATCCTTATGATCCCTACCCAGACTGGCTACCTGGGAACTCTCTCTCTCAGTCTTCTTTTCCAGGTACGAACTCCCGACTCCTCAAAACCCACCTGGAGGAAGACGATCGACCCCCTCCCTATAATCCGAATAGACGAAGATCAAACCAAGAAGAACGATCACAACAGCCGTCGTCTTCCTCCTCGTCTGGCCTCTACCCAAAACTACCAGACCCAGAATCAAAGAAACCATCCGAAGACGAACGGAAAGAAGAAAAGAAAGGACCTTACGACTTAAGGAGCCACAAACTGGTCAACAAGGAGGAACTGGGAGAATCAACTCGAGCTCCGTATGTTCAAGTAAGTGGTCCTGATGGTGTTATGTACATACAAAGACAATGGAGTCCCTCTGAGATTGCAGAAATAGGTGCCAGTCTTCCAGGAATCGACTCTGGGGGAGAGGTTCTGAGTGAAGCAACAAGGAGTTCTGCAAGGAATGCAGCCCCACCGCGGAAGAAGCTAAAAAGATATTCATCAAAAAGAACGGACTGAGCGCAGGCCGGAAAATGGAAGGGAAATGGATGGCAAGCGTCCGACGCGACAGGGTCGAATGGGACACGGAAAATGGTTACAAAGCTGCTGTTGACGAATTCTGTCAAAAGATAAAAGAGACTTTCACCACTCCAGCCAATCCAGGTAAACTCAACACTTGCAAACAAAAATCAAATGAAAGCGTTGATGACTACCTCAACAGACTCACCGAGGTCTTTGACCATCACGGAGGAGTCCCGAAGAGAGCTGGGACCGTTCCAAATCCAGCGTACGAAGCTCACCTGAAGGTCCATCTCCTACAAGGGCTGCTCCCTGAAATAAAGAAAGGTGTCCTATCGTCCTGTGTGGGGTATGAAACGGAATCCTTGGATTGTGTAATGCGTCACGCCCGACATAAAGAGAACCAGCTGAACGACGACAAGGACAAGATGGAAAAGAAGGTACGAGCCCTGCACCTCACCAACCTGGAAAGTCAAGTCCAAATACAAAAGGACTGGCAAAGAGGGAGAGGAAGAGGAAGGGGCAGAGGCAGAGGAAGAGGAGGAACAAGATGGACGGGACAAAGGAACGACGGACAATGTTTTATTTGCGGACAAATGGGTCATTGGAAGTCTAAATGCCCCAACTGGGGAGGGGGAAATCAACACCAGCAAAAGCGACATGCAGACTGACCAGGTGGGAAACAGGAGGAGGGGGTGAGTACCGATCTTTTATTTCCTCCTCTTTGCAATGAAGAAAGCTTACGCATGATGAAAACTGATGTTAGCAACCCCTGGATAATGATTGATGTAAATAACACAAAAGTAAAATTCTTAGTGGATACCGGGGCTGCTATTACAGTAATTAAGAGATCTGAACTACCAAGGGGCATAATAATAAGTAATGAATATGAAGACAGCATTGTAGCCTCGGGTGAAGTGTTAAGAGAACCCTTCACCCGCCCAGTGAAAATCTCTTTCTGTGGTAAACAATGTGAAACAAAAATGCTGGTCAGTGATCAATGCCCCTGGAATTTATTAGGAAGGGATGTAATGTGTAAATTAGGGATCAAAATAGACTGTGATACTGAAGGAATGAATGTACGATGTGCCAAAGAGCCAAAAATGACAGTTTATGAATGGGTATGGCCGAAAGGGTCAGATTTACGGGAATTTGCCATGATGGTGTGTGTAAATAGTGATTTTCAGAAGGTCTCCGATATGCATGTCACAGCAAATGTGACGTGGACAGTGGACACCGAATATGAGGGAATTTGGGCAGGGAGGCAGTCAGATGAAATAACCTTGACTAATGCATATTGGAAAGAACATAAGTGTGCAGTGCAGGTGACTCTGACCGAAGAAGCACAGTCAGTGTACAGAGTTGAGAATGCGGTTCCACATCTGTCCTTAGCAAAAGGCAGGATGGATGAATGGAAAGATTTAGGACCCTTCGTAAAAGGGTGTAGTGAAGCCACTGACTGGACTGAGACTCATGACACAGGCATCTATTACTCTGAGCAATGTGCCGCGTATAAAAAACACTAAAACGCTGCACCACAATTAACCCAGCTACACTCATGCCGCTCCCTGAAGACGGGGAGGGTCATGACTGTCTGTCCATCCTGTCTGTCATGTGCACGCCGCGCCCTGATTTACAGGACACACCGCTTACTAACCCAGACTGCACGTTTTATGTAGATGGAAGCTCCACCAAAGCAAATAACACGACTGTATCCGGATATGCAGTAGTGTCAGACCATGGGGTGGTGGAAAGTGGCCCCCTAGGACCACTGTCTGCGCAAGCGGCAGAACTAACAGCCCTAACACGCGCCTGCGAGCTCGCTAAAAATAAAACAGTAAACATCTACACGGATAGCAGATACGCGTTCGGGGTAGTGCATGACTTTGGGGCATTATGGAAACAAAGACAATTTCTGAAAGCTGACGGAAAACCAATATTACACCATAGGAAAGTAGCAGCCCTACTGGAAGCAATTTTATTACCAAAACAAATATCAGTCATGAAATGTGCTGCACATACTGGTGCAAAAGATGACATTGGCAAAGGAAACGACAGAGCAGACAAAGCTGCAAAAGCTGCATGCTCCATGCCACTGTCATCACACATGCTAAAAAGCACATTCAGCACAGATGACACTCTCAGTCTAACTGATATGCAAAAATAGGCCACCCCCCAAGACCTATCTGATTGGAAAAACGCCCTTTGTTCAAAAGACTCAAGGGGGTATGGAGAGGCCAAGTACATGGCAAAAACAGACCATGTCTACCCAGACATTTTTTTCCAAATGTATTGCCAAATAACACACGGATTAGATCATGCAGGTAAAGGGGCTATGCTTAACAGTATTAATGAGTCATTTTTCACAAAAGGGTTTTCCACAGCGGCAGGAAAATATTGCGAGAGGTGTGTGACATGTGCCAGGTACAACACAGGAAGGGGTGAAAGAGTGGAGAGAGCAAGCCATCCTACGCCAGGCGAACCAATGGCACACGTCATGACGGACTACATAGAACTGACCCCCCACAAAGGTAAAAAGTACTGTCTGGTCATGGTGGACATGTTCTCCAAATGGGTGGAGGCAATGCCCACCACTAAGGCAGACTCAACGGGGGTAGCAAAAATGTTACTAAAAGAAATAGTTCCAAGGTGGGGAATACCCCAAAAGATATCAAGTGACAATGGGGCACATTTTGTTAATTCAGCTATAAGACAATTGGGGGAACAGCTAAAAATAAACCTTACACATCACTGTGCCTATAAGCCAACCTCTGGAGGGGCAGTGGAGAGGGAAAATGGGACTCTAAAATCAAAATTAGCAAAGATAATGGCTGAAACTGGCCTGGGGTGGACTGATGCTCTCCCAGTGGCATTATTGTACATGAGAATGAGGGTAAGACCTGTGATGTGCCTGACACCATATGAAATGCTCTGGGGAAGGCCACCCCATATGGGGTGGAGCACTCCCTCAGTGGGTACAGAAGGAATTTATGGGTTAGAAAGCATGCTGGAATATTGCATTAATCTGGGAAAGGTTGCTCGTGATATCTCTGTCCAGGTGAAACAAGCGAGACCAGACCGCAGCAAAGGCGAGGTGACCCACAGGATCGAGCCAGGAGACTGGGTCGTGGTTAAGGACTGCAGAAGATGAACGTGGAAAGCGGAAAGGTGGAACGGACCGTTCCAGGTGTTGCTGACCACCAGAACTGCAGTCAAGGTAGCTGAGAGAGCAACCTGGATTCACGTAAACCACTGCAAAAGGGTGCCAGGCCCCGACGAGAGCTTATAGGGAGCTGGAAACCCTGAGGACGAGGATACCGAGGACGGGCAGGACAGTTCGACCTCCACCCCAACTGGCCCATCCCAAGGAGCAACCCAGGAGCCACCAGAAGGGAACAACAAAACTTCGAGACCCAGGCCAGACAAGCAGTGCTAAGTGACCCGGCTGTTATAGCCGTTGCTAAAGAGACTATAACTGACTGTGGGGAAGGAGAATACAGTGGTCTTAGTATTAACTCCAAAAGGGTGGGTACCGAGTGTAGACGAAAAACAAGAAAGTGTGACAGTAGAGAGAAAGAAACCAGTCTTAATATGGCCCCTAAATCGCCTTGGGTGTTGGTGATGGTACTGGGAATCCCGCATATAGGCCAGATGAGGATTCAGGTGACGAAGAAAACCACTGGTAATGAAGATTCTAATGAAAAGGGAAACTAGAGTTAGAATTGGATAAAATGTCATTCGGACAAAGAGTGGAATGTAATGGAAATTTTTATCTTTTATTTTATGTTTGTTAAGCTTATGGGCATAAGGCATTAAGAAGTTATAAGTGTTCATATTATAGTGTCTCTCATGACATTTTCTCTGTAACTGCTCAAGGCAGAACAACAGGATGTGGCTGTCTGCTGAAAGGGTCATAGAGGGGCTGAGTTCTAAGAAACTAAGGTGACAAGATGAACTTCTCGCTAACAAAGGCGCAGTTAACGGAAACCACATCCTGTGCTAAGCGAATGATGTTTTGACAAAGGTGTGAACGTAAAGTGTGTGCGAAGCATTAAGATGTTAAGTATAAATAGAGAGTGAGAGAGACTAGCTCCTCACTCCTCTCATGCATGCTCTACTGTATGTGTGAGACGAGTCCTTGCAGCAAGTAAAAAACAAATCTACCTTCTCTGATATTACTGACTCTGAGTATTTCATTGAATTTCCACAACAGACCTGTTTTCTGTCATCTGCATTTTGGATGCAGGTAATTGTTTTCAGTCTAATCCTAGGAATAGATATGACTGTAAGTTATAAATTTCATATTGAAAACCACTGCAATAATGTTATGTTAGTTTAATTAAAAGCTGGTTATTAAGATGTTTAGAGATCGATGTTTGATTCTGAAATGTAGCGTGATCTAACTGCTAATATGCTAATGGAGCTGCTCAATCCTTTTTTCTTCAAGCACATGTTGATAACATAAATCGGTTGCTTATTTAGTTGATTGATTGTGAATGAGGAAATATCCATGATATTTTGTAAATCACTTTGTAATTTGTATCTTTTATGTTTCTTTCAGTTTTTACAGTAAAGTGTGCATCACATAAGCACAATGAAAAACGTGTGATGGAGCTTTATTTCTGTTAGCTATCTATCAACGTTTGGTTCAGACCACCATAACCAGGGCAGAATAGTAAAAGGTCGACTGCACGGCGGGTGAAGACAAACAAACAGGATTTCATCCAGCTAACTTTTAACACTATGATATTAAGATGGATGAGTCACAGCCTTGTAGGAAAGAAGAGGATGCTGACCAACCAAACAGATCACATCAATCACAAGTAGATCAGGAGCAGCAGCATGCAAAGTAAATTTCTCTTATGCAGAGAAGGACGCCATCATGAGAGAAAGAATTCAAATCGAAGAGCATCAACAGAAAGCACTAGTTGAGACAGCTCGCAGGAAAGCAGAGGTTGAGGCTGATTTTCACTTTTCACAACTGCAGAAAAAATCTGCAGAGGCAGAAGTTTACGAAGCTGCAGTTTATAGAGAAGACGGAGCAAGAGTCAACCTAGAAAAATATTTGTGCATCAAAGAGTATGTACAGAAACATTCTCAGCTACAAAATGACTCCTAAATCATAACTTACAAGTGAGGGTTTAAGTTATGGGACAAGGAGTTATGTTGCAGGCTCACTAAGTTCTCTCCCTCCAATGGTGAAAGAGGAATCGAATGCTGAGACAATTCCTATGAGGCAGGGACAGACAATACAACACAACTTCCAGTGTTCTCATTCGAATGTAAAAGTTGAGCCATTTGATGGAGCTGATGAAGTAAGGCATCATAACTATTGAGTATGAATGCAGCGTGATTCAGGCCTGCACTCTCAAGTCCCTGCTGAGTGATTTACTCCAGCAGCACCACCACCACATGCAAACGACTTCACTACATATTTGTTGAAAAATGAAATGGTGAGGTCTGGCTTGTTCCAATTTGATGACTGTCCGAAAAATTACTTGTGTGGAAAACGCTTTTTTGAGCTGTAACAAGGGAACTCAATATAGCTACAACAGAGGAGATTAACCTTCTCATCAGCTGGCTTGGTCCTGATTCGTCTAATCATGTCAAACAAATCAAATCAGTTCATGTCATTAATCCTGCCTTAGGAGTTCGAAAGACATGGCATCGTCTGGAAGACTTCTACAGATGTCAAGAGGTCATCGAGCAGGCAATGTTAAAGAGACTTGATGGGTTTCCTTACATCACAAACAAAGACACCCACCGTCTTGAGAGACCTTGGAGAATTGCTGCTTGAGCTGCAGTCAGCGAAAGTGTCAGGGTTATCTGCACCAGAGGGCACTCCACCCCAGACTTCACATACACGCACACATTACATTTCCCATCAGCCCCATACCTTGACACTGATCACCCCATCCAGCTGCAAGTCATTACCTGGACTATTTAAGTTGCATTCAGTCTTGTATCCTTTGTGAGGTCTTTTATTACCATGGTTTGCATTTCTGAGCATTCTTGAAACCTGTTTTGCCTGCCTGTTATTTACCCTTTTTTTGATCCCCATTACGTTTCTCTGCTACCTACCCGCTGGACTGTTTGCCTTGATTCTGTTCTGTGATTGTTCTCTGTCTGCCCTGACCTACTGCCTGTCAATCGACCACGACTGTGTCTGCCCTCTGTTAATGTGCTTGTTGGTGATTGACCTACTGCCTGTCTGACTACGCTCTTCCTGTGAATAAAGCCTGCACTTGGATCTACACCTAAGTTGTCACGCACCCATTCATTACAGAAAGAGAGTAGTCATTTACCTGGACTTATTGCTTACCGTGACATAGCACTGGGAGTCAACCCCATCATAGAAAAACTCCTGTTCAGACTTCAAGACAAATGGATTACTCTAGGTTCCAGGTACAAAGAAGACCATAGCATATGTTTTCCTCCTTTCAGCTTCTTTGTCGAATTTGTTTGTAGACAATCAAAAACTAGAAATGACCTCAGTTTTGCCTTTGCTTCAACTAACTACTTGAACAACACAAAATCCGACGGAGCTGTCCAGACGAGTAACAGAACTTCTGCTTTTGTCAAGAAAACTGAAATAATGGCTGCACAACCAAACCAAGACAGAAATTCAAACAAGAATGTAGACCCAGACAAGCTTTGCACCATACACAATAAACCTCTTCACTTAACAAGTGTATCACGTTTAGGAGCAAACACCTGAATGAAAAGCATATCTGAAGGAAAATCTGTTTCCATTCCATCTGTTTTACTTGTTGTGCTTCCACTAAGCATGTTGCAAGAGACTGCAGAGCATCTGTTAAGTGCAGATAAAGCGACAGTGAATGACACATTGCAGCCATGTCTCCGCGTCTTTTGGGGCAATTGTTCCCCCTATACACTGAAGACATGTTCAGGTGCAGTGTCTACGTTGGGGAGGAAAGTAAATGGATTCTCAGTCGAATTGCTTGATGGAAAAACAGTAGATAGAGTGTAACACTTTACCAGATGACAGATCTGAGATTCCTATGCCTGAGATAGCTATGTATTTCCCCCACCTCACTGCTGTGTCAGATACAATCCTGTCTTTAGATCCTGGTGCCTCTATACTTCTCCTCTTGGGTCAAGATTTTCTTAGTGTGCACAAAGTGCGTGAACAACGCAATGGACCCCTCAACACACCATGTGCACATTGCTTAGATCTGGGCTGGGTAATAGTGGGAGAAGTTTGCCTGAATGGGATGCATCGCCAGTCCAGCGTGAACGCGTATTAGACCAACATACTTCCAAACAGGCGAACTTCATTCTTCTACAAAAGGTTCAATGGTTCAATGTCATAGTGTGTCACCTCTTTTTTCATATTTACTCAAACCACCATGTTCTCTCAAGTGTTCAAAAACTAGTGAGAGCTATACAAAGGGCTTAAAGGAGAATATGTTCTTCAGATCTCTAGAGGACGATAAAGCTTCTCTATCCATTGAGAAAAAAGCCTTTCTAGACATTATGGACAAAGAGGTGTACCTTGATGAAGATGACCACTGGGTGGTGCCACTTTGATTCGAATGCCCAGTGTGGAGGGGTCTCCCTCAATGATGTTTTGATGAGCCGGCCTGACCTTAACAATACCCTTTTCGGTGTGCTGTTGCACTTCTGTAGGGAGAAAATAGCTGTGATGGCGGACACATGTTCAACAAATGTTCAATTGTTAAAGTAAAAGAGTAGCATTGCAACTATCGTCATTTTCTTTGCCACAAAGACAACTCTACAGAAAAAGAGATCATTGATTACAGAATGATCATACATATCTACGGTAATAGTTATTCGTCAATGGTCACTATATATACCTTTAGACGAGCAGCAGAATTTGGCGAAGCAGAGTGTGGAATGGATGCTAAGGACATTGTGTTAAGCAACTTCAATGTTGACAACGCCATCACATCTGTCTGAAAGAGAAGCCATTGCTCTCCTGAAACGTACACAAACAATGCTATCGAAGTCTAGCTTGAATCTGTATAAAGTGGCCTCCAACAATGCTTCGGTGATGGAAGCTTTTCCATCTAGTGAGAGAGTCAAGGATCTCTAAGACCTAGATTTCGATAAAGACTTGATACCTCTCTAAGTTGGAACCTGAAGACAAACCGCTTTACATTCTTCACTCAAAGAGGGATCCTTTCCACCGTCAACAGTTTATATTATCCTCTCAGGTTTGTCTGTCCAATCACTATACAAGGCAAAGATTTAGTGAGAGGATTTTCAACTATTAAGCAGGATTGGCACACCATTCTTCCATCGGAAAAAAGAGATCCATGGAAGGCATGGACGTCATCTCTAGCTAAGGTTGATCAATTGCATATACCATGTCCCAATCTCACTGTGCAGAGCTCAGCTTCGAGCTGTGCATCTTCTCAAACGCTTCTACTTTATCTATTGCTGCAGTAGAGTACCCACGAGTAATAGATTCAAGTGGACAGCTTCATGAGGGGTTTGAAATGAGAAAATCCAAATTGGCCCCTTTTCCAGCACATACTGTTCCATGCCTGGAGTTATGCACAGCAGTGCTTGGAGTTAATGGAACTCATAAAGGAAGAAATCGACACAAAGCTCCACAATATCTACTTCAATACTGACAGTCGCATAGTGCTTGATTACATTCACAATTTAATATTTAGATTCTACATGTACGTGGCTAATAAAGTTGCATGCATGAGAGAAGACAACCTAGTGGCATAACGTCTGTTCTGAACAGAACCCAGCAGATCATGCCACCAGGTTTGTGGCAGCAGCCCACTGGCCCCATGCCAACTGGTTCTCGGGTCCAGAGTTCCTTAGGGAATGTAACCCTATAGAATGTAATTTAGAGTAGTCGTATGGACTTGACAAAACAGTCTTAACGTTAAAGAGCAGTTACTAGGCTCAAGTAGATTCAAGCATTTCTCAAGCTGGAGATCCTTGGTGAAGGCTGTTACTACTCTTACTCACACTGCAAAATGATTCTTACAATCTCTTCCGAACAATCTCTGTCGAAAGTGTGTACCAAAACCTCAGATGTGGATATATCACAAGACAAGTTGACTATAATAAAAACTTTACTCTGTGAAGTGTACAAAGAGGAATTTGAGTGTTTGACTAAGTCTGGTAAAGTTTTGCAGCGTAGCACACTCCTGAGACTTGATCCCTTTGTCGATGAGGAAGGTCTGTTAACAGTTGGGGGTCGAATTCACTGTGCTGACATGTCGGATCCAGAGAACCATCCCTTGATAGTCCTACCCAACCATCACGTGACTGATCTTTTAATTCAGCATTATCACGATCAAGTGGCTCTTCAAGGCCATGAATTTACTGAGGGTCCTATATGTAGTGCTAGATTGTGTAATTTGTGTGTACGTATGTGTTTGTTCGTTTAGTTATGTGTTTGTGATTTAGTTAATAAAACTTGTGCACAATACATATTTGGTTCTGATTCCCTGTCTGCAAATAACTGTCACTTAAATGATCTCGATTTCATTACATGCTCTAAGAACTGTAAATGCAAAAAAAAAAATCATTTTTCTGTAGTCATGAAGAATACTTTTCTTTTAGAATTAATTTATAATCAAAACTGAGTGTTCAGAGGTGAAATTTATTGTATGATTGTAATGTAAATTAAATCTGATTAACTGATTCAAATATTCATAATTTATCAATGAATGATCATGTTTCATATTTCTCCTTTGAGCTAACTAGCTACTGTTTCAATCAGCATAATAATATGGAAAACGTTGCCAAATCTAACTTAAATTCCATGAATTTAACAGTCACAGATTAAAAACATCCATCCATACTTTTTAGATGCTGTCAGTATGTCCATATTGTCCTTTTTAGTGTATATACAAATGTGCAATGTACATGTAGTAGAACCACATTTCCGTAAAATACATATGAATGCTCATGAGATCATTCTCATTGGCTGCAGCTATGAAATCAAATATGTGCCTATTGCATAAGTTTAATGTCAACAACCTCCATTATCATTGGCTCTTACTCATCACTAAACAACACTTGAAATCAACTTGTGCCATAGAAGGCTACTCTCAGGCTACAGTGGAGGGTGGATTTTCATATTATAACATTTTCAATTCCAATTTGTTCCTTATACAAAGCTGTTGTATGGCTTCAGAAGAATATTGTGAAGGTATAGTATTTTCTGTAATAGCTGACATGACAAAGTATGATAACTGTCAAACTATTGAGAACAGGGACAAATGAGTTCAAAATAAATTGATGGCCCTCCTTACAATTGTGATCAATATTAACTGTCATTTTTTGGCTTCAACTGTGAAAAAATAAATAAATATAAAATAAGCGCAGGTAATGAACAGCTAGAGGGTGAGTAAATAATTAATTTGATTTCTGGGTGATCTGTCTCTTTATTGTTCATTAATAGTTGGTCATGTGCAGGAGATGGATGAAACACCAAGCAAATCTGCATTCAAGGTATTTCATTAACTGTTTGCAATTTAGAGCCTCGAGATGTTGACTTTTATGTTTGAAATGATTTCAGATTTCAATGTATTTAAAAGCCATTTAAAGAGATTAAGAAAAAGGCATTTATTTTGACATTATATTAAAAAAAAAGGAATAAATTAATTTTTAAAATCATCAAACTCCAGAGTAATTTTTGCCATTTTAATCATGTTCTTTTACTTGCACAAAAAAGGCCCTTTCTAAACACATCTATAAAATGCAGTTTAACTGTGCTGGTAGTTTGATAAGCATGTCATTCACAGCTGAAAACCGTTGTTCACACTTGGCTGAAGTAGGCAAGGTAAGTTTGACTGCCGTTTATGATCTTGGAGAGAGTCTTAGTGTAACAAAGGGTGAGTCAGCGGGTTTAAATCCAAATGCAACTTTATTCAGAGATGTAGCCCTTACAAAAAATTACTGCAGTTTTTTAGAAGTAATACTGCAGTTTTTGTTACATATAGAAAAATGCAGTTTTTTGGACACGAAAAAAACTGCAGTATTGCAGTATAACCTCAAATCTCTGTAGTTTTACTGGAGTACAACTACTGCAGTACATCTAAAGTACTAGTAAAATAAAACTGCAATACAACTGCAGTTATACTGTTTTTATACTTCATGCAACTTTCAGTTGTACTTCATTTTACTGCAGCTGTACTTATACTACAGTTTTACTGCTGTTGTACTGTTACTATACTTCATTATACTGCAAATCTTTGGTTGTGCTTAATTAAACTGCAGTGAAACTACATGGTACTGCATTTTTAATGCAGTTCTACTTCAATATACTGCAGTTCTTTTATGTAATTTTTTTAATTAACCCTATAATTTATGCTACTTGTTTGGTTTTGTATAACTTTTGTGATGCTCTTTGTTTACAGCCCAGAAGTCATACTGGTTTCACCCAGAACACTACCACAGGAATCACTGAATTATTAGTGTGATTACAATAGCAGCTGGCATGCCCTCAACCTAAGCACAAGCTCAACACTTCACCACAATGGTAACCCCAAAACTATTAACATAACAGAAACTTTTAAATATCAACATAATAGAACAGTAAACATTAAAAACATCTCTCAATTTTCTCATCTTGCTAAAAACGGTTTAAAATAACACTTTATTTCAACATTTACTCTCCCAGTTCAGCCGCTTTGCAAAGCATGATGGGAAGTGAAAGTCCTGTTTGATTGAGTCCTGGTTGAGTTTACTTGAGTGAAACATGTTAGTTTAAAATGAAAACATTACGTTAAGTCAAAAAGTAATCATTTCAAGTCAATTTAACATGAAGTAATCACGTTTGAACCTAAAACCAATATAATGGTGTTGAATCAAAATAAGTTGTTTAAATAAAGTGAACAGCATCGAAAAATCTTTTTTTTTGAGTGTGCAATACAACTGCAGTTATACTGCTTTTATACTTCATGCAACTTTCAGTTGTACTTCACTTTACTGCAGCTGTACTTATACTACAGTTTTACTGCTGTTGAACTTCAATGTACTGCAGTTGTACTGTGACTATACTTCATTATACTGCAAATTTGAATTAAACTGCAGTTAAACTACTTGGTACTGCAGTTTTACTGCTGTTGAACTTCAATGTACTGCAGTTGTACTGTGACTATACTTCATTATACTGCAAATTTGAATTAAACTGCAGTTAAACTACTTGGCACTGCAGTTTTATTGCAGTTCTACTTCAATATACTGCAGTTCTTTTTTGTAAGGGAGTCAGACAGGAAATGGTCAACTCAAGAGCAAACAGAAATAGTAGGGAACAGGCAAACTTGTAGTAAATATCCAGGCAATAGGTCAAAGGCGGGCAGATAAACATCAAAAAACAAGAAACAGGCAGGATCTGAAAAACAGGTAAACAAGACAAGGAGAATGCTGAGAAATGTTACAGGAAAACAATACTTTGCAACCAACAGGTGTCGGAGGGTAAACTTAAATAGAGAACTGGATTGGTTGCAGCTGGACCGTAATCAACATCAGGGTAAGGGGATTTTGGGAAATATAGTGTGAATGATAGAGTCCATGAGATGAGCGGGCGTCCTCTCATGGGGGGACGGGATGGGAACGGGACGGATTCATAACACTTAGTATGTAATACTGCTACTTTTAAAATTGCCCCCCACCGCCAAGACTTTCCAAATAGGCTTTCGGGAGCTTTCTTGTTACATTCCGCAGGTCTTAGAACCCATTAGACTCCTGTTATTTGCAGTGTGCATAAAAACGTCAGCTTCAGTGTTTCTTTGCTTATCTATATATAACTGTATCTATGTATAACGATGAGTACTATGTAGTAGGGGTGTGACGAGATTTCTCGTCGAGGTGAAAAGTTGTCTCGTCGTGTAAGGGTGAAATTATTATTGAAGACGTTTGTGTGGAAACATTTTGGTTTTCCAGTAGAAATAATAAATGGCGAAAGAATAACACACAAGACGCAAACAATATGTAAACATTGTAAGAAAACTATGCCGTACACCTCGGCTAAGGTTGCGCATTTTCATTTGCGCAAAATGGAAGCGACGCGGTCGCGCTCGTTTTTTCCTGTGCCGCGACGAGATGAAAACATCTCAACTTTTCAGAATGCCGCAAGCGCACCGCAGGTCATGTGACAAGAACCAACTGATCAGCTTCGATGGAACAAAACATGGAAATCTCAGCCGAACAGCTGATCATAGCTGTACAGGGGCGTTGTTATATCTCATCTCCATAAATATATTTAGTATTAAAGCTGAAGCAAGGGCTAAAAATCAATTTATCCCTTGCTGAAACTTCCTCATGGTCGTGGAGAGCACAGTTCATGGTTGCATAGCAACGACAGACGCTACAGAAGCGCGAGCTCTCGAACGCTTGCAAAAGAAGGAGGAAGCGACGCGGCCGCGCTTTACACGCTTTTTTAGGCGCGACATGTGAACGGCCCCTGAAGAGGCAGAAAGCGTCGCTATCACTGCTGACGGTTGGACTTCTCGGTGTACGCAGAGCTATATAACAGTTACAGCCACACAATCAATAGTGACTGGGAAATGGTCAACTTTGTACTGCAGTTAAAGTGTTATTTGAATTTTTTATTTATATGTTTATTTTATTTATTCTGTTTAATTATGTTCAATCTGTAAAAAGAAGTTTCTCATGTGAAATTATACAGGGCAGAAAACAATTGGTTGATTTTGTGGCAAAACATTTAGCAGTGTTTGCATGTTGTTTCACTGCAAATAATTCATTAAAATAGAAGTAAAATGACATGCATTACAAGTTGATTTAAAAGTGCACCAACATTTTTGCATTTTATGATTTTCAGTTGAATAAAATACTATTTCCCCTTCATACGTTTCATTATTGAGGATTTCTTAAAAATACTATAAAAATCTGTCTCGTCTCGTCTCGTGGGATAGAGGTCTCGTCACACCCCTACTATGTAGTATAACTAGAGAAACTAAGTAGTTACAAGTAATCCTTGACTTTCAGTGATTCATCACCACACCACAACGATGGAAAGAAAAACAAAAAATCTACAGTAGGCAAAGCATCATGTTGGTTGTGAGTTACAAGCCCCACAGGTGAAATAGTACTGGAAAATGTTATTGATTGTTGCTCTGCTGGCACATAAGGGACCTGTGTGTTGCTATTTTTTGCTCATTTTTAATTGTAATTTTTTTTAGGAGTCACCCGTCTCAAATGCTAATGGATGAGAACTGAACTGAGCTGAGCTGGATGATGACAGTTTTCTTCAGAGCTGCTTTATAGCTGAATTGAATTCAACCTAAGTATGTTTTGGGAATTCATTTTTAGTTCATCTCCTACCCTGAAGTCCGCTTTGCAGAGATGGACTAAAATTAACTCCCAAAACTTACTGCCAGATTCTGGAAGATAAATTCTTAAAACAGTGGTACAAGAGGATGTGGTGCTGGTCCTTCAGGAGTTACTCTTAAACTGTCTGTCTATAAAGCCTATAAAAAACATTCTTCATGTATTTTACAACACTTCAGCTTGTGATTATTTGTTGTAGGTGGGGTGCTTTTTTAGGATTCTTTACCTAACCTAAGTTTCTGAGATCCTGATACCTTGCACTTCCAGAGACTTCAGGTAGGTTTCAGTTCTGGAAAATGGTGGGGATGGAGACTAAAGTGTTCCTGATGGTCTCACACTTAATTCTTTACCTTCTTAATTCTTAATTATTTTGCAGTTAACATTTATTTTTGTCTGACCCTGCTGACCCAATGAGCATTTCAATGCCCAATGGTCATCTACTATTGTATTAGCATTGGATTGTTCTCATGGGCATTTAATAATTTTTGAATTTTCAATCTGAGTTAAATCTATTTTTCAGCTTGTTTAATTTGTAAAAGAAAATGTAACCTAATAATTATGCACACCTGAATATAACGCATTTTTCATTTCCAGCCTTCATGAACAACTATATATCCCTTATAAATGATTAAAAACAAAATTAATAGTGGTTATTAAGATTAATGTGTTTTGGCATTGGTAAGATGTGCCTGGAAAATAAAAAAATTTAAAATATTATAAGACAATCAAGTTCTAACACAGTTATTGTGTAACTGAACTGAATCAACACTTAAATGACTTCAACTAAACAATGACAATTTTTTTTTATAGCTGTTTTACAACAGAAGTGAATTCTGCTCGCACATATATTTTTTATTCACTGCATTAATGGGCCATATGTTTATTCTTTAAGAAATACTTCTTAAATTCCTACCTGGTCATGTTTCCACCCCTCTGCATCCTGGCTTGGTAACTTAGCATCCTTAAACTCATTTAAGACTGTATTGTATCCAAAGTTGTGAGGAGCTTCTTCTGAGCCACTATTAGTTTGAAGACTAGCTACTCTTTTCAGGTGATCTAAATGTAGTTCTACTGAATGGCTAAGATAGTGAATAAATAATGACAGAATGGTCTCATTTTATATTAGATGTCCTTAAAACCATTTCACACATAAGTTTAAAATATTCTGGCTGAGCCCCCTACGTGAGTTTTTCAAGGCAACCGTTATTAATGGTGACGGGTCATTGCTTGTCTCGTGACACACAGCAGCCACAATAGTGCTGTATGTCTGATGATCTGCTTTTATTTCATTTTTCCTTTTTTATTCAAAATATTCACAAATTTGTTAACTATAGCATGGAATATATGATATTCTGATTGTCAAATATGTGCAAGTGGATGTGTTTCGTTGTTTAAACACCTTTATAATGATCACATTAGTTGAGCTATATGCGTAAAGGGCACCGCCATGTAAGTTTACACCACAGTACAGAGAATCACATCTGTTGGATTCATCCACTTCTGCCGAAATACACGAAAGTAATTAAATCGGTGAACTGAGAGAATAATAGAGTAAAAAAAAAAAGGTTTAAGGATAGGTTAAGGTGTAAGGGATGGGTCAGAAGGGTAATTATAAATGTAATTACAAGCAGGTATTTTTAAAACATAAGTACAATGTAAAACCAAGTATGTACATAATAAGTCCATTGAAGTCCATTGCTAAGGGCTGTCCGGTCCCTGTATGACCGGAGCAGGAGCTTGGTTCGCATTGCCGGCTGTAAGTCAGACCTGTTCCCAGTGCATGTTGGACTCCGGCAGGGCTGCCCTTTATCACCGGTCCTGTTCATAATCTTTATGGACAGGATTTCTAGGCGCAGTCAGGGGCCGGAGGGAGTCTGGTTTGGGGACCACAGGATCTCATCCCTGCTTTTTGCGGATGATGTTGTCCTGTTGGCTCCATCGGGCCGGGACCTCCAGTGTGCATTGGGACGGTTTGCAGCCGAGTGTGACCTACAAGTCTGAGACCATGGTTCTCAGTCGGAAAAGGGTGGCTTGTCCTCTTCAGGTTGGTGGAGAGCTCCTGCCTCAAGTGGAGGAGTTCAAGTATCCTGGGGTTTTGTTCACGAGTGAGGGAAGGAAGGAGCGTGAGGTTGACAGGCGGATCGGTGCAGCTTCTGCAGTAATGCGGTCGATGTACTGGTCTGTCGTGGTGAAGAAGGAGCTGAGCTGCAAGGCGAAGCTCTCGATTTACCGGTCAATCTACGTTCCTACTCTCACCTATGGTCATGAGCTTTGGGTCATGACCGAATGAATGAGATCCCGGATACAGGCGGCCGAAATGAGCTTTCTCCGCAGGGTGGCAGGGCGCTCCCTTAGAGATAGGGTGAGGAGCTCGGTCACTCGGGAGGAGCTCAAAGTAGAGCCGTTGCTCCTTCACATCGAGAGGAGTCAGCTGAGGTGGCTCGGGCATCTGTTTCGGATGCCTCCTGGACGCCTCCCTAGGGAGGTGTTCCGGGCATGTCCCACCGGGAGAAGGCCCCGGGGAAGACCTAGGACACGCTGGAGAGACTATGTCTCTCGGCTGGCCTGGGAACGCCTCGGTGTCCCCCCGGAAGAGCTGGAGGAAGTGTCTGGGGAGAGGGAAGTCTGGGAGTCTCTGCTCAGACTGCTGCCCCCACGACCCGGCCCCGGATAAGCGGTGGAAAAAGAAGAAGAAGAAGAAGAAGAAGTCCATTTAAATAAATTATTAATTTAAATGTAAGTACATAGTAGTTAAGGGCACCTATTATAAAGTATATAATTGTTCAATTAAGATAAAATCGATGATTGAATGCAGTTCTAAATAATTTGGGACAGACTTCAACAATACTCTTTCTGCCACAAATTAAATAAGTTACATGCATACAGTACAGTAGAGTCCTGCTTCTACATTACAGCTACATGCAGGAACTGGCTGGTTTGACAAAAAAAAAAAAAAAAAAAAAACCTTTTGTAAGGGCAAAATAAATGCTCTCCTACACATCTATTCATCAGCCTTTGTGACCTGAAGACAACAGTCTCCACCTACTCAAACTGAAATTCTCAGGGTTGTTCACATCATGTATATGGTCATACCACTCAAAGTCCTTTCATTGCCTGATGCATACTGCACACCAGGATGTCTGTTGCAGAACCCCCAGACATATTTAATGTGAAATCTGCTATTTTTGTTCATAGACACATAGTCCTGGACACAAATGTTTTTGAGACTGGCTAATAACATCACAAAAATGGGCCTTACAGTATATATCAACCTGCGAGACCTATGACATTAAAGGCAAAAAAAAAAGTCCATTAGAGCCCAGATGCTGAAAACTTGGGATATAAAGCATGAGCTTTCTTGTTAAGATGCCAAATTTCATATGTGTTTTGGTGTTGTGTTTGTAAGAGGGTTGTGGACATCAGTTATGAATCCTTCAGGACACTGGAAAACACCAAACTCTGTAAAGGGTAAAGAACTAATAGAGTTGTTTATTTGTTCAAGATACTAATCGGCCTCAACCCTTGGGGGAGAACTGGTTTGTTCCTGGCAGATGTTTAATTGCTGATGTTGTGATCATCACTGGGTTTTTGGCCTCTGATGCACTGTATGACAGTTAACATCCAATTTGATCTTGGCAGTACAAATGAAGATGGTCTGTTTAACCTTCAGCCCTGCATGTGTGTTTGTCCAAATAATAGGAGCCAGTAGGTGCCAATGAGGGCCCTGTGTCTTCCCATCTGCCAATGTATATGTGGATCTGTTCAGGAATTTGGTTTAGGTCAATTTATGCCAACCCAGGTGAAAAAGCAAAAAATACACTTTCATTATGTATCTAAAGTGCTCGATTTTCATATATTAATTTTGTTTTTAATATACAAATACAGGTGCTGGTCATATAATTAGGATATCAAAAAGTTGATTTATTTCACTAATTCTATTCAAAAAAGTGAAACTTGTATAGTTTATTCATTCATTACACACAGACTAATATATTTCAAATGTTTATTTGTTTTTATTTTGATGACAAGATAAACCAGGGACGACGCAGATATTACGTCATTGACAGGCGCAAGTGACAAGAGAGGGGCACTATTTTAAATTGTGTTTTTCTCTGAATTTAATTCTTGGAAACATTTAGGATAATGTAAGTACACAGCTGAACGAAATATATAACACTGTGCAAATGGTTTTTGGATGTTTTAACATAAACATTTTACATATTGTATTTGTAAACAATTCAAGTATAATGGTTTCTATGCCAACAAATGACATCAAACAGATATTAACTTCATGGAACATGAACACATCTTTAAGTTAGATCCTTCCTTTTTAACAAAAGAGTAACAACAAGAATGTTTATCAGGGTAGTCGTGGCCTAGTGGTGAGGGAGTCGGGCTTGTAATCAGAACGTTGCTGGTTTGATTCCCACGCCGGCAGGAATTGAAAGTGGGGATTGTGAATGAACAGCACTCTCTCCACCTTTGATATCATGACTAAAGTGCCCTTGAGCAAGACACCTAACCCCTAATTGCTCCCCTTGTAAGTCGCTTTGGATAAAAGCATCTGCTAAAGGATGAAAAATGTGTGTGTGTGTGTGTGTGTGTGTGTGTGTGTCTGTTTATACAATATATCTATGTGCATCCCCATAAACTATTCATAGGCTTTTCACTCCCACATGGCAAGCACAGTTGGGCCGATTCTGGCTGAAATGCGGCACTGTCGGATCAATGTCGGCATCGGTGAAAAGATAATGGGCCCGATCTGTGACGTCTTTTTTGCCTGGGCCAGTCTCGGCTGAAAGCAGTTGTCTGGTGTCAGATCCCTACTCGCTGTAGCTGTGTGCATTCACCATCGGCCCGAGATCATTTTGTCACAGGCGGGCCACTTCTAGAATTCAGGAACTCAAAAAGTTTTGCCGGTTAAATCCTGAGGATCCTGCAGACGACGCAGACCAGTTCATTTTCGAGAGGAATCATTTCAGCCGAAAAACGAGTAAGTAATTTAATTCATTTATTGTTCTAGTGTTGTTTGTTTTAAATGTGAAGATAAACATATATATTTTTTTAATATCTAGATGGTTTGCGGTGATAAAGTCTACGTAACGTCAGAATACATTCGGTCTCGGAGATACGGAGTGTTGATGAGAAGTCCTAACGGTCTCTTTTTAGGATAACATCTTGAGTTTTATTATTTAGAAAAACTAGTGAGCTGTATCCAGTACACTGTAATATTGGTTTATGAAATGAGTTATTATTCCATTTTGTTAGCTAAAATTTAGCCAGTCAATTTTCAACTGTTTCAATTTGTTTTCAAAGAGTGATTATCTTTCGCCACCCTCTTATCAATACAGGTGGACGGCTCTGTCTGCTTTGATACAATAACCTTTCAAAAGAGGTATTTGTGAATCAAACTACAGGGACCACCACGTTGTTTCTGCATCACACCCTCAGAGACAACTCATGTGTGCGATCTGAAAATAAAAATAAGATGTATTTTGTTGTGACACTGCGGGGAGCTGCAAAATAAGTGCATCTTATTAAATTGTGTTCTTGAAAGTAAAATAATCTGCTTCATTAGAGCAGGTGCACTTTGTTTAGAGTGAAATAAAAATAATAAAGTGTATATATCCCATATAACGTCATTAAAATCACAGTACTTAACATATTCGACTGCAGTAGGGATTAAGATTACGATCAAACATTAACTATAGTTCCCTCTGAACGAACTGTGGAATATGACAAAAAACTGACTAAGAATGCACGATGCATTTATTAATCTTAATTTTCATTTCAACATTTACTAATTATTATAATGACAAGTTGTATTTGTTGATGCACTGTGAACTAACAAGAACAAACTTTGAATGGTTGTATTTTTTATTAACTAATGTTAACAAAAATGAATACGGTAACAACTATATTGCTCATTGTTAGGTAATTATTAGTAAAGTATTAGTATTTATATTAGTAAACATTAACTAATATTAACAAATGAGACCCTATTGTAGAGTTACCAAAATTTTAAAAGAAAGAAAGAAACACTTCCGGGTCGAGCACGCTGCGCGTCTGTGCTGCCGCTTCGTACCTGGACGGATTGTATGTTTGAGCTAGATGTTTTTCGCAGTTCTGCTTAGATTATTTTTTATCAGAAATATGTTTGAATGACTCACTTTATCACCGCTGATCTCTGATCTGGACTGTTGTTACAACTTTTTGCTGTCTGTGAGTTTGCCATCGGGCTGCTGCGAGCTCTCTACCCTGTTAACGTCTCCACCACGTTCTCTTCCGGGAACACTTAATCCCCTCATAATAATAATAAAAAAAAATGGTACTTATGGTTATGGTACTGAGCAATGTTTGAAACTTGTATTGTGAGCACTTCCTGTGTTATTTGCCAATTCATGAAGAATCGCTTCTTTGTTTTCCTCACTTGTAAGTCGCTTTGGATAAATGCGTCTGCTAAATGACTAAATGTAAAATGTAAATGTACCACGTTCGGCTCTTTAGATGGGTGAGTTACCGCTCTCTCAGTCAGTTGCTCTGTTTGTTTACTGCTTGCTATCTGGGAGCGATGTCTCCTATTTAGTCTGCTGTTTTTGGTAAACTGACGTTCGGGGTCCGGCTAACGTGGTTTTCGCTTGTGATTTTTTGCTCTTATTTGCTCAATACTAACATGCCGTGGGCAAAAGTTTTTCTTTTTTCTTTGATTATCTCCCTCATTTTTTCTCTCTCATCCATTATGGATATTGGATATTTACCATCTCAGCTAAGGGCCTTGAACAGCCACCCGCGTCTTGATTCTACGACGTACGAATGCTGCCAGAGGCTAGGGATTCTCCTTCGCCCACGAAACATACACAGCTCACGGCGTGTCTTCAAGAGTACCTTCTCTTGTAAGCCTGGTGCTCTTCCATGCATCTGGACTAACCGCAGATCATCAACCATGCCCGGATAGTTGCATGCTGGCCCATACTATGCAGCGCTCTCTAATCTATCTCACTGGTAGTGTCCAGCAACATACGTCTAACTTGAATTCTTTGCATCGTCATTTAGCACTTTTGAACTGCTGCTTAATCTCGGACAAAAAGCCCCTTATCTCAATGACATTATCAGTGACAATAACCTTGACATTTCTCATTACTGAAACATGGCAAGTTTCGGATGACTTTCTGCAGTTAAATCTTCTATCACCTGAAGGATATAAGTATTTGTCCAGACCTCGACTACTCGGTAAAGGGGGCGGTCTTGCTGTCATTTATGGAGATAATGTTATGCAATTTGATTTTCAGAATACCAATACATTTGAATATATGGTGTTGAAGGCTGACTCTCTTATTTTTATTATTATCTTGCTCTATCGTCCTCCTAAGGCCTTTTCCAACTTTTTTTCTCAACTCAGTGAACTATTAACCCTTGCCTGTTCATTGTCATTTCCCGTTCTCCTGCTCGGTGACTTCAGCATTCATGTCAAGTCAAGTCAAGTCATCTTTATTTATATAGCGCTTTTTACAATGCAAATTGTGGCAAAGCAGCTTTACATTAATAAGAAAATGGTGTCATTGTGCAGCTTATTCTATATATTATTGATTCATTCCGTTGCAAATATCAATAGTTATTAGTCTAGTTAATTTATGTATATCAGCACTGCAGAAAACAGTGACGTAATCGTCCGGCTCAGCTCAGTTTGTATACAACGGCGCCAATGAAGGCATATCAAAAACACTGCTGAATATCAAGCAAGTGTCCCCAACTTAAGCAAGCCAAAGGCAACAGCGGCAAGGAACCAAAACTCCAACAAATGGAGAAAAAAAACCTCGGGAGAAACGAGGCTTAGTCGGGGGGCCAGTTCTCCTCTGGCCAACAGTGAACACTTGTCCGATACTCAGGCAGAGTTACAGGTCATTAAACCGTTTTGGAATCGCAACAGTCAAAATATTTAATCTAGTTTAAGATCTTTTTGATCACGCCGGTATGGGACGGTTTGTTGGGATATGTGCCACTGGCTGATGAGTCGGTAAGGTCTTAACAAAGGATGAGCTAGTTAACACAGTCTCCGCCGACACCACAGGGCCACATTGCTGCCGCACACAGGCACAGGTTCCCCGTCCGACCCGGACACAGCCCAGATCCAGCCAATCACGTTAATTGGTAAACCTCGGGATAAGCAGAGAGACAAAAAATTAGCGTAGACGCCATTCTTCTTCTGATGTACCGAGTACATCTGGTGTTATAGGAAGTGATCCCGGTTCCGGCTGACCTGATCTATGCAGCCTAACAATCCTTTAACGGATATGAAGACAAAAGTTTATAGTGCGTCATGTGTATGCCAAGTTAAATAGATGCGTTTTTAGTCTAGATTTAAACTGACAGAGTGTGTCTGCTTCCCGAACAATGCTAGGAAGATTGTTCCAGAGTTTAGGTGCCAAATAGGAAAAGGATCTACCGCCTGCGGTTGATTTTGATATTCTAGGTATTAACAACTGGCCAGAATTCTGAGATCGTAATAGACCTGAAGGACTATAATGCATTAAGAGCTCACTCAGGTACTGGGGAGCTAAGCCATTTAGTGCTTTGTAAGTAATTAGCAAGATTTTAAAATCTATACGATGTTAATAGGGAGCCAGTGCAGTTTTGACAGAACAGGGCTAATATGTTCATATTTCCTGGTTCTAGTAAGGACTCTAGCAGCTGCGTTTTGGACCAGCTGCAATTTGTTTATCACGCGAGCAGGGCAACCACCCAATAGAGCGTTACAGTAATCTAGTCTCGAGGTCATAAACGCATGAACTAGCTGTTCCGCATTTGTCATTGAGAGCATATGTCGCAATTTAGATATATTTTTAAAATGGAAGAATGCGGTTTTACATATGCTAGAAATGTGGCTTTCAAATGAAAGATTGGTATCAAAGAGCACACCCAGGTTCCTAACTGACGAAGATGACTTAACAGAGCAGCCATCAAGTGTTAGACAGTATTCTAGGTTTTTATGTGAAGTTTTTGGTCCAATAATTAGAATCTCTGTTTTTTCTGAGTTTAGTAGTAGGAAATTACAAGTCATCCAATTTTTTATATCAGCTACGCATTCTGTTAACTTTGAGAATTGGTAGGTTTCGTCAGGGCGTGAGGAAATATAGAGCTGAGTATCATCAGCGTAACAGTGAAAGCTAATGCCATGCTTCCTAATGACATCTCCCAAGGGTAGCATGTACAGAGTGAAAAGCAACGGTCCTAGAACTGAGCCTTGTGGTACTCCATATTTAACTTGTGATCGAAATGACATCTCTTCGTTTACTACTACAAACTGATAACGGTCAGATAAGTATGATTTGAACATGTCGACATCGTTTGCTCTAACACAAATCAATTACTGTCTGTTTTTGACAGTTTTAATATGACACAGCATGTTAATTTTCCTACCACACTCATGGTCATACACTTGATCTTATATGTACATCAATGGGTGATATCTCCTCCATCTCTTCCTCCGACAATGGTATTTCTGATCATAAATTTCTTGATTTTAGCCTAAGTCTGCCTATGCGTAAAAAAGGTCCTACAACTGTTATATCTTACCGCAATCTGAAAGCTGTTGATACGGTGTCATTTTCTACCTCCATTGTTTCTTCGAATCTCTCTGGTGTTTTTGATATTTCCTCTCCCTCCCTGATTTTATCCAACTCTAATGCCATCATTTCTGAAATCTTACAGGATCATGCGCCTATTGAGATTAGAAGTGTCCCTTCCACCCACTCTTCTCCTTGGTACACTCCTGAGCTCCGTATCCTAAAGGTTACTAGTAGACAGCTTGAGCGTCTCTATGGAAAACTGGTCTTACTGTTCATTATTTATCTTTTATTGATCATCTCAAATCATACAAAGCTGCTCTGAACTCAGCTCATTCTAGTTTTATCTCTGCCACAATTAATAAATCTAGCAACAGGCCAAAAGCGATATACAACACTTTAATTAATAAGCTTTCCAAACCTCCACCCCAGGATACTCATCTAATGAACTCCGCTGTTCCTTTCTGAGTTATTTGCTAGAAAAGACAGATGCCGTCCACAAATGCTTCTCTAGGGATACCACTAAACTTAGCTATCTGCCAAATCTATCTGGTCAGTCTCTGTCTAGCTTTTCTCTGACTACTCCATCTGGTGTTTCTAAGTTAATCTTGAAATCCAACCCTACATCCTGTCGACTTGACCCTGCTCCGAGTTGTCTCCTGAAACTTTGCCATTCTTTCATCTCTGCTCCCATCTCTCATTTCATCAATACATCTCTTAATTCTGCGTCATTTCCTCTATCACTGAAAACTGCTGCAGTTACCCCTGTTCTCAAGAAACCTCAACTTGATTCCTCAGTTCTATCAAATTACCGTCCTATTTCTAATCTTCCCTCCATTGCTAAATTACTGGAAAGTACTGTTGCCTTCCAGCTTCAGTCTTTTCTTGTCGAAAATAATATCTTCGATCCCTTTCAATCTGGTTTTTGCCCCCTCCATAGTACTGATATAGCACTTGTAAAGGTAGTGAATGATCTACTACTTTCTGGTTGGGCTGTAGTCAAGTCAACCTTTGTCGAGTCCAAGACAAGTCCAAGTCCAGGACTAGTCTCGTAAAATCTGTATTGTATTTCATTGTACTTGATTCTATTCTGCTGTATGTTGCCCTGCCCATTTAATGTTCTTTACTGTTTGTTTGTCAACAGTGTACGCTACTAGTGTTGTCCCGTCTTTGTTAAATGTACACTGTAAAGCGTCCTTGAGCCATGGAAAGGCGCTATATAAATAAAACTTATTATTATTAAACTGCTGCATGAAATCTGTCTACAACATTTATCAAACCTGTGCACTTAAACTGTAATGCTGAAGATTTAATAAAGATATCACAACATGTATTCCATTTATTTAAAAGATGCACTTCAGAGGAACCCTCACAGCTAATCCTGCTGAAATGGAGATGGAAGGATCCATGAAGTGGTTCCAGCCTCCAACTGGAAGCAGATCGAAAGGACAGACACAAGATAAGTCTTCCTAGTGTTATTCAGGAGGCAGACACACTCTTGTCAGTTTAAATCTATATTAAAGACCCATCTCTTTAAACCTAACATAACCACAACACTCGGTCACATTTATTTCATTCAAATCCCTTAAAGGATAGTTAGGCAGCATGAATTTGGTCAACCAGAACCAGAAACACTTCCCATAACACCAGATGTATGCTAATTTTAGTCTTTCTGTCTTACTCTTATCCCAAGGTTGCTGTAGTTAGCATCCAGACCAGATGGTGGACCTGCACCCTAAGATGACCACAGTGAAATTGGCCCTGAAATTCAGACGAGACCTAAAAACAAACCACCTTTGAAGACCTCTTTGACACAGCAGTCATTGGCATAGATTCTCAGCAAGTCAAGTCACCTTTATTTATATAGTGCTTTGTGCAATGCAAATTGTGGCAAAGAAGCTTTACATTAATAATTGGCAATTCACGAGTTCACACTTACCAATAATCAGATAGGGAATTAGTATGCATATTTGGCGTGCTGTCCGAGGAGAGGGCTCCGAGCTCGGTATTTGGCCCGAGCCCAGAGTACTCCCCCCGTATCTGGTTTAGGAAGTAACCAGGCAAGTGTGAGGAGACGGGGTGGTGGAGGGATGCTGAACTGTCCAAAAGCATAGGTGAGTCAACTGCATCGATATATATATAGGTTTCTGCTCATGCTGATTAGGCAGACATGTTGATTGCTGATTAATGACAGCTGGCTGGAGTGATGTGATGATTAGCTAGATCATTTGAATGTGTTCCTCCCGAACTTTGTTAATAAAACATCATTTCACGAGTTCACACTTACCAATAATCAGATAGGGAATTAGTATGCATATTTGGCGTGCTGTCCGAGGAGAGGGCTCCGAGCTCGGTATTTGGCCCGAGCCCAGAGTACTCCCCCAAAAAGCTGCAGCCGGCGAGGGACAGGAGCCAGAAAGTTGCTAATCCCCCAAAATTTGCAGAGTGTGAAGCTGAAAGTGTCGTAATCGTAGGGAGGGGTTAGTCACTTGATTGGGAGGGCTTCTTGCGACGTCAGAGTTTGGCTTTGGCTTCAGGGAGTTGAGCCTCGCTGGTAGTTAGCTGTGGAAAGTTGCATATAAATGAGCTCCTGCGGGAGCTGAGGAGTAATACCACTGCTGTGGGAGTGGAGAAATTCCCCAGACAATATTGGTGCAATGGTGTAGAAATTGCCAGAAAAAAATGGAGCTCCGGCGGGAGAACCGCGCTATTGATGATGATGACAATAGTGATGATGATGATGATGATGATGACGGTAATAGTGATGATGGTGATGATGACAATAGTGGTGATGATGATGACGACGACAATAGTGGTGATGATGATGACGACGACAATAGTGATGATGATGATGACAATAGTGATGATGGCAATAGTGATGGTGATGATGATGATGACGACGATAGTGATGATGATAGAGATGATGATGATGACGACAATAGTGATGATGATGATGATGATGATGATAAGGATGATGATGATGACGACGACAATAGTGATGATGATAGTGATGACAATAGTGATGATGATGATAGTGATGATGATGGTGATGACGACAATAGTGATGATGATGATGATGATGATGATGATGATGATATCCAAGGATGAGTATCTTTGAATTATGATTACAGTTCTGCTCATTAATTCCGTTTCTTGAGCTCCTGCGGGAGCATGAGAGAACATCACTGCTGCGGCAGTGGAGATTTTAAAGCCACTGAGCTCCTGCGGGAGCATGAGGGAACATCACCGTTGGCGTCGGCAGATGAGGATGAAGATGAAGGATGATGATTATGATAATGATGATGATGATGATGATGATGATATCCAAGGATGGGTATCTTTGAATTAAGATTCCAGTTCTGCTCATTAATTCCATTTCTTGAGCTCCTGCGGGAGCATGAGAGAACATCGCTGCTGCGGCAGTGGAGACTTTAAAGCCGCTGAGCTCCTGCGGGAGCATGAGAGAACGTCACTGCTGCGGCAGTGGAGACTTTAAAGCCGCTGAGCTCCTGCGGGAGCATGAGAGAACATCACTGCTGCGGCAGTGGAGACTTTAAAGCCGCTGAGCTCCTGCGGGAGCGTGAGAGAACATCACTGCTGCGGCAGTGGAACTTTAAAGCTGCTGAGCTCCTGCGGGAGCGTGAGAGAACGTCACCGTTGGCGTCGGCAGATGAGGATGAAGATGAAGGATGATGATTATGATAATGATGACCATGGTGGAGACAATGGTGTGATGGTGATGGATGATGATGATGACAATGATGACGATGATGATGATATCCAAGGATGAGTTTCTTTGAGTTATGATTCCAGTTCTGCTCGTTAATTCCATTTCTTGAGCTCCGGCGGGAGCATGAGGGAACATCACTGCTGCGGCAGTGGAGACTTTAAAGCCGTTGAGCTCCTGCGGGAGCATAAGAGAACATCACCGTTGGGTTCGGCAGATGAGGATGAAGGATGATGATTATGATAATGATGACCGTGGTGGAGACAATGGTGTGATGGTGAAAATGGTGACTGTTGATGATCGAGATTTGATGGTGTTAAGGAGTTTCAGCTGTTGAGAGTTCGTTGGGCTTCTTTGATGTGATTGCGATTTGATCGGATGTAGCTTCTTGAAAGCCTCTGATGACCAGCGACCAAGTGCTTGGATCTGCTGCTGGGAAAGCCCTTTTTGGGCGGCTGTGGTTGCTGCACCAATGCGAAAAGAATGGCTGGAAAAGTGCTCTGCTGGGATGCCAGCAATATGGATTTGAGGTGTTTTTGGAACCAGAAACGAGTGACGGGGTGCTTAGAAACGTCTGTGAAAAGTGGGTCGGATGGCAGTTAAGCCTATGAGCTTCTGAAATGGATATAAGCTAGGAGGGTTTGGTATGGTTGGATTGAAGATGGGAGATTAAAAATATAGATAAAATGGCCTTTCCTTGTTTGGTCAGTCTTGCTTTTCTTTATGAAGTATGAGAAGGTTTCGTTATCGAGAATGACGTGATGGTGAGAAGGGAAAAGTCTGGAAAAGACCGGCTGTAGGTGGAGTGAAAGGACTTAAAACTCCTCCATGCAGTTAGGTAAGATTGTAGTGTCCTCAGGGATACGGCTTGGAGAATAATGTTGAGAGAAGCATCAAGGAGTGATTTGATTGGATGGTCTATAGGGAATATCAGCTCTGAAAAGTGAGGTACTGGAGTTGGAAATGGGTCCGCTTCTGGTGCCAGCTGCTTGGAGGATCTGCGCTCGGATGCTGCTGGTGACAGGGGGTGGTTCCAGGGTTGTTGCGTTCGCTGGGATAGGCATTAGCTTAGCAGAAAACAAGGTGAAAGGAGATATTATTTGGAGGAAAGCCATAGTAGGAAAAGAGGCCGGGGCCTAACTCACATGCGGAGGCAACCTCACGCTTGTGTCGACCCCTGGCGCCTGGGGAGAAAAGAGAGGCGGTGGAAACAAGGGTTATGAGGAAGAAAGTGGACGTCTGGGCCTGCGCTGCTAGCGGAGGCAGCCTCGCGCTGGAAATAGACAGAGGAGCGGCAGGCCACGGACAGGGGAGAGAATTAGAAAAAGTGACAGGAAAAGACTGGGGAGGCATACTTACCGTGAAAGGATAGCCTACGCTTTTGGGGGAAAGCCATAGCCGGAAAAGAGGCCGGGGCCTAACTCACATGCGGAGGCAACCTCACGCTTGTGTCGACCCCTGGCGCCTGGGGAGAAAAGAGAGGCGGTGGAAACAAGGGTTATGAGGAAGAAAGTGGACGTCTGGGCCTGCGCTGCTAGCGGAGGCA
The DNA here is from genome assembly GCA_037194245.1 of Opsariichthys bidens. Classification (NCBI taxonomy): domain Eukaryota; kingdom Metazoa; phylum Chordata; class Actinopteri; order Cypriniformes; family Xenocyprididae; genus Opsariichthys; species Opsariichthys bidens. The sequence goes on along the minus strand of CM074308.1, from coordinate 2,287,486 downwards.
GCCTCGCGCTGGAAATAGACAGAGGAGCGGCAGGCCACGGACAGGGGAGAGAATTAGAAAAAGTGACAGGAAAAGACTGGGGAGGCATACTTACCGTGAAAGGATAGCCCACGCTGGTAGGGGCTATTATAGGAACTCTGGAAGCAGTGTTAGGAAAAACTGCGGTTTGTAGCTCGGCGGAGCTAGGAGAGGATTGGGGCCGGGCGGCGGCAGAGTCTGGGGTGCAAATCAAAGACTCGGGGGGAGATATGAGATGAAAAGGCGGCCTTGCAGGATTAAATGCGTTAATCATGAAGTTTAAGTGGTCAAGCAAAGACAGTAGTTCACATTTGTAGGAAAATTAGACTGTCTAGGAAAGCAGACCAGACCAGAAAAATCTTTTCGATTTCCCTTGTGCACACTCTGTAGGTGAACAATCCAAGTTAATGCCCTGAATTCACTGGACTTGGCTGGACCCATGGTTTTAACCAAGGCAAATGATGAGAAGCCTAAAACATGCTGCGCATATTCGCCTCTGACGCAGTTTGATCCTGTTGTCATTAGTTGATATTGGATGATCGTCGAACAGCAGAGTACAGTCTGATTTGTGATCGTTTGCTCCTTATCTGGGCTGGTTTGTGTGGCACATACACATTAATCAAGTTCAAAAGAGACTTACGGTAAAGTTGAAAGCTTGAATAAAATGTGCGCATAAATTTATTCAATCGTGTTCAACAATCACTGAAGGATCACAACACAGTTACTTAAAGAAACACTTCCTACTGTATTCAGTAAGAACAAACGTTTTTATGAATTTGTCCTACCAGTCTGTGCAGCGTCTCTTTCCCAATGATGAAGCTGTGGGTTTAGATCATTTAACAGAAAAACATATGCGCTATATGACTTCGGTCATAATTAATTTGTTGAATAAATCGCAGGACAGTGTTGATTCTGTGTAGGCGATTTAACTGCGCGTGACTTGCGAGCCACAGCGCGTTTGTTAGAACAGCAAATCATTTGTAGAAATAGTATAAAACGCGAATTTCCTTGATCAAACGGAATATTCAGATACCATAACTGTGCCCGTTATTTAGCGTCTGAACGCGACGCGATCAGGGGCAGAAAACCAGAAGTATTTGAGCTGTGCCGTTACTGTTTTGAGCCGGCGGAGAGAGAGACTCGGCTTGCTGCGGCGGCCTGACGCTGGAGAAAAGCACGTTCAATCGCGGGAAGAGGGCGGTATTGCCCCAGACGCGAGTTTGGTGCTCGACGGGCCTTATTGTCCGTTTCTCTATGGCAGGAATGATTGAATATGCCGAAGCGGAGAAATACGGAGAAGGAGATCGCGGATGTTTCGCCCGTGGTGGCGCGTGTAGATCTCGTTGTGCTGGGACTTGTTTGTTTGGGCTGATGCCTGCGAGAAAGTTGGTTCTAGGTAGGAGATAATCGCGCATGGGCCAGAGAATTGTGGCAACGATTTCTCGAGGATGAAATATTTTCGACGGACGGGAAGATCTCGATTTCGGGCATGTTGGGTGGGCCAAATGCTGAACTGTCCAAAAGCATAGGTGAGTCAACTGCATCGATATATATAGGTTTCTGCTCATGCTGATTAGGCAGACATGTTGATTGCTGATTAATGACAGCTGGCTGGAGTGATGTGATGATTAGCTAGATCATTTGAACGTGTTCCTCCCGAACTTTGTTAATAAAACATCATATAATTTTGGCTGCACAGCAGCTCCCAAAGAAAATGGTGTCATTGTCCAGCTTATTCTATATATTATTGACTCCTTCCGTTGCAAAGATCAATAGTTATTAGTCTAGTTAATTTATGTATATCAGCACTGGAGAAAACAGTGATGTAATCGTCCGGCTCAGCTCAGTTCGCATACAACGGCGCCAAATGCAGGCATATCAAAAACACTCCTAACTATCAAGCAAGTGTCCCCAACTTAAGCAAGCCAAAGGCAACAGCGGCAAGGAACCAAAACTCCAAGAAATGGATAAAAAAACCTTGGGAGAAACCAGGCTTAGTCGGGGGCCAGTTCTCCTCTGGCCAACAGTGAACACTTGTCCAATACTCAGGCAGAGTTACAGGTCATTAAACCGATTTGGAATGGCAACAGTCAACATATTTAATCTAGTTCCATCTAGTTTAAGGTCTTTTTGATCACGCCCGTATGGGACGGTTTGTTGGGATATGTGCCACTGGCCACTGGCGGATGAGTCGGTAAGGTCTTCAAAGAGGATGAGCTAGTTCACACAGTCTCCGCCGACACCCCAGGGCCACGTTGCTGCCACACACAGGCACAGGTTCCCCGTCCAACCCGGACACGTCCTGGATCCAGCCAATCATGTTATTTGGTAAACCTCGGGATAAGCAGAGAGACAAAAAATTAGCGTAGACGCCATTCTTCTTCTGATGTACCGAGTACATCTGGTGTTTATAGGAAGTGTTCCTGGTTCTGGCTGACCTGATCTATGCAGCCTAACAATCCTTTAACGGATATGAAGACAAAAGTTTATAGTGCGTCATGTGTATGCCAGGTTAAATAGATGCGTTTTTAGTCTAGATTTAAACTGACAGAGTGTGTCTGCTTCCCGAACAATGCTAGGAAGATTGTTCCAGAGTTTCGGTGCCAAATAGGAAAAGGATCTACAGCCTTCGGTTGATTTTGATATTCTAGGTATTAACAACTGGCCAGAATTCTGAGATCGTAATAGACCTGAAGGACTATAATGCATTAAGAGCTCACTCAGGTACTGGGGAGCTAAGCCATTTAGTGCTTTGTAAGTAATTAGCAAGATTTTAAAATCTATACGATGTTTTCACACACCTCTTTAATGTTAATTTTGGTGATCTCCGACTGGCAAAGTCGAACATCATTAGCGCCGACGTGAATAACAATCTTAGAGTATTTACGATTAGCATTAGCCAGCACTTTTAAATTTGCTTTGATGTCAGGCGCTCTGGCTCCCGGCAAACATGTGACTATGGTGGCTGGTGTCTCTATTTTCACGTTCCGTGTAATAGAATCGCCAATAACTAGGGCACTTTCAACAGGATTCTCAGTGGGTGCGTCACTAAGTGGGGAGAACCTGTTTGATGTTCCAATCGGAACAGAAGAGTGGTGTTTTTTCCCACGACTAGGCCGTCTTATGGTCACAAAGTTGCCCTGCTGCATGGGCTCTACAGCTGGAACCGAACAATGTACAGAGTAGGGCTGTGCAATCTGGACAAAATAATCACATTGCGAATTTTTTAATGAATATTGCAATTGCGATTTATTTTGCAATTTTGGTAATTGTTTTTCCTTTTTCAAACATGCTACATTCTGAATGTATTCAGTGCACAAGAAGTACATATAAAAATGTTTCACAATGAAGTAACAGTATTTACAGCTTCATAAACAAAACTGTAATTAACGGTCTTTAAAACAGACAACATAAAATAAAGTAAGGTTAACTAACCTGATATTTCAGTCATAATAAGTAAACTTCAAAATTGTATTTCAGTGCACACATTTCACAATGAAGTAACATACTGTGGAGAATAATTAACTGCTTGATAAACGAAACTGTAAAAAAAAAATAATAGTGTCTTAAAAACAGATAACATAAAATAAATTACGATTATTTCACCAGCTTAAACTCGTATTCAACGCCCGCCTTACATTTCTCATACAGCAACTTGTGTGAAATAAGTGTGAGTTGGCAGTTGGCATCTTTTGTCCAGTGTTTGACTCCAAAATTCTCTCAAATGACTGATGTTGAATTTCTCTTTGGTACCAAATCATTTTTATTCTGAACTGCATCCATATTTTTTCTTCTTTCCTCCCGTTTGCCTATTCTGTTCTCCCGCTTTGCTTTGTTCTCTTTTGTGCGGTGTGCTGAGTGAGTTCTGATTGGTTAACATCTTAAACATGCGCACAATAATGTTGCAGTATTCTGAATTACATTTACATTTAGTCATTTAGCAGACACTTTTATCCAAAGCGACTTACAAGTGAGGAAAACAAACAAGCAATTCTTCATGAATTGGCAAATAACACAGGAAGTGCTCACAATACAAGTTTCATACATTGCTCAGTACCAAAAGCTAGAGTAGGAAGGGAAGAAGGAAGGATAGGGTTTTTTTTAAATTTAAAATTAAAATATAAATAAATTAACAAATAAAATTGCAGACTTGTGCGATTTAGAAATTGCATGTGCTCAAATCGCGATTGTTTTGCGATTGCGATTAATTGCACAGCCCTAGTAGGCACAGATCTGTTTTTATTCAACAATCGTGACTATCTCGTCATGGTGGATTATTATTCAAATTTCTGGGAGATGGATTACTTGCCAGACACAAAGTCTTCAACAGTGATTAAGAAGCTGAAAGCTCATTTTGCCAGACAAGGCATACCTGACGTTGTGTTCTCAGATAATGGCCCACAATACACGTCAGCCGAATTACAGCAGTTCAGTAGACGCTGGGAGTTTCAGCATAAAACATCATCACCTGCTCACCCACAAAGTAACGAGAAGGCAGAGTCTGCTGTGAAGACGGCAAAACACCTGATGCAGAGAGCAAAAATGGCAGGACAAGATCCATACCTGGCGATTTTAGATAACAGAAACACTCCCTCACAAGGTCTGAATGCAAGCCCTGCTAAGAGACTGTTAAGCAGGAGGACACGCACGCTCCTCCCAAAATGCAATAATCTGATAAAGCCAAAAGTAGTACACACCACAAAGGGTCTGAGACAAAATCAGAGACGACAGGAAATGTACTACAACAGACATGCAAAAGACAGGAGCATACTGAAACCGGGTGACCAAGTGGGAGTACAACCAACACAGTTACAAAAGGTTTGGCAGAAAGCGACAGTTCTGGAACCTGTTAGCAAACGATCATATAAGACAGTGGTGGCGTTCTGAGGAGGAACAGAAGGGAACCTCAAACACACTGGTCATCAAGATCAGGTCACAAAACAAGAACAGTCTGCGGAGAACACCAAACAAAAGAATTGTGTTCAGCCAAATGGTGATACAAAACCTACTGTCACCACCAGAGCAGGTCGGATTTGTGTCAAACCATAGTATTTGAAGGATTATGTTACTTAGTTAAACACGGATTTTTTTTTTCTCCCACTCGTTCTTTATGGTAAAAGCACTGACATGTTCTGCTGGCTGGGAAAAGACTATCTTCAAATCGAAAGCCCAAAAGGAAAATAAACAAATAAGAGAGTAGAGGGGGAGAAATTAAAATGTTTTGAAATGTTCAGACAGTTGCAATGTTCAGATAAAGAGAAATGTGTTGTTACATTTGAAAAAAAATAAAAGTAGACCCTTTTGTATGTGACACATGTATAAGGAAGTGCTGTTGAGTAAAGAGTTCCGGACACCTGCTAGTGGTCTGACTTATTCATTCACTCTAGGAGAGAATGAGAGTGAAACAGTGTTCGACAATCACTAAAGAATCAGTAAAGAATAACTCTGTATTAAGTGAGAACGAACGTTTTTATGAATTTGTCCTACCAGTCTGTGCAGCGTCTCTTTCCCAATGATGAAGCTGTGAATCGAAATCGTTTATAAAGAAATACATATGCGCTATATGACTTCAGTTCTAATTCATTTGCTGATAAATCGTAGGACAGTGTTGATTCTGTTGGGCGATCTAACTGCACGTGACTTCAGCACGTTTGTTAGAATGGCAAATAATTTGTAAGAAACAGTATAAAAACATGAATTTCGAAAAACGTTAAGTCTATCACAACTAAAACTACCTTTGACTAGCTATGACAGGGTTGGCTGAAAACTGCAGGTCTGACTTCATCGCTTACAATTTTTTGTTGGATTTGAATTGTCAAATGAAATTCGAAGTGGTGGTGGTGGTTGCATCACATATCTGTGTTGCAGGCCTTGCATATTGCTGTTCTTCTCTTCTTAGCACAATCTTGCACATAATCCTGGTAACGTTACCCGAACTTAATTATTCTTGGCGTAGCGCCTGTTCAGTCGACTGCCCAAGCTCTTATGTTAGATCTCTCAGCTTGCCTGCTGCATCAACTGCAGTCACGCCATCTGTGCAGTTGAAAAGCGCGGTCGCGCCATCTACGCTTAAAAACATACTGCGCAATGTGTATGCGTTTGGTTGTCGGTAGACTTTTTGAAAGATGTTCATAATAAAATCACATTTTTTTCTGCAAACTCCACCAGATTCTTGTTCTACATCTCACAGACTACCACTTTCATGTTTCATGTTGTTTTATTCTACCTACCTACTATATCTATCGATCTCTCTAGTGTTTTGGGGGATATTAATTATTATTATTTTTTACCAACTTACTTAACTACACCATTAGAATATATATGAAATATTATTTTTATATTTTTTTAACGCTAATGTTGATCAAAATGAAATGTGTTTTGGTTATGTTTTAAATATGAGTTGTTTCAGAATATATAGGTGTTAGATGCAGAATTCCACCATCTGCTGATGAGAGAAAAGTTTTATTTTATGTTTTATTTTATAAGCCATAACTCATATAGTTTAGCTAATTTGACAAACGGTGTAAGTAAAGTTATTTTAACGACAGCTCCTCGTTACTTTTCACTTTTTCTTTTAAGATATGAATAGGCCTACCTTTTATTTAAAACAATTGTCTTTTCAAATCTACATTTTGTTTAAAACTATTAGTTTTGAAACCTAAGGCTATTGTGGCCTAAAAGTTACCGAGCGAAAAATACTTGATCAGAAGATAGTAATGACAAAGGGATGAAAAAATGGGTGAGTTCGTTTTTGTTTATTTCAAATATTTCTTGGTGGTTGTTTTGAATAATGTTTAGTGCTTCTTTGATAATTAATATGATTGTTATCATTCGGTTCCTGAGAATATGACTATATCATATTTATTTACATTTAACCTTATTGTCATTATGCAAAGTAATGTGATGTAAAGTAATGTATTTTGCGTAGTATAGCAACATATACAGTTGCTTATATAAAGCAATATTAAACATGTGTTGTCTGTGCAAAATACAAATAGTGCAAATAATATTCTGTAAGAGGTATAGATGCAATTACAGTTGTGGTATGGAGTTCAGCAGGGTCACGGGCCCAGGGAAGAAGGTCTTCCTGAGCCCACTGGTGCAATAACGTACAGTATAACCTACTGTAACTAGTAACAAGCACTATATCAAATAGCTCCCCAACTAAACCAAATTATAGGATAATATTTTAAAATGTAAAAAATGCTCAAACCTCAAGTATTTCAATTGTATATACAGAATTGTCTCCAATTATTATCAATAATATTAAATTAAATTACTAATTATATTATATTATATTATCAAATCACTAATAATTAGCTAAACACAGATTTATCAAAATAAATTTCAATTGATCTCATCCACAGTCCTAAAGTGGAAACACACTGACAAAACAATGTTGTGAGGGAGAACTGAAGAAACTAAGTCAAAGGGGAGTTCACACTCACATTCAATTAGAGGGAGTAAAGTTTAATGCGTATTTAGCATGCTCTCTGGGGGAGGGCTCCAAGCTCGTAGTTTGGCCCCAATCCAGAGTACTCCCCACGTAAGTAAGTGGTTGGGACTAGAAGTGTAGAGAAGGGGTGGTGGAGGGATGCTCTTAAACTGTCAACAAAATGAGGTGAGACTGCTGAATCTATATAAACCCTTTTATCATTGATTGCTGAGTGCTCTTCACTTGTGTTAATTATCTGAACTTTGTTAAAAAAACATAATTTGGAGCTGCCTATTGAGGTCAAATAATTCAAGTTAAAAGAAATGTTTCTTTATGGTGTTTATCTCATAGAAAGGGTGGAAACCACAACGAGCACAAAGGCAAAGGTCCCATGGACCCCTTTAGATACGGCACTCACCAAAGGACGTGATCCAAGCCACTAAATTGGTGAGAGAGGTAGTGCTTAAACAGAGACAAATGCATTTGACAAAAGCATCCTGCACCCACACACTTGGCTCAGCAGTGATGAAGTGGATGCAGCTTCTTTTTACATTTCGCAGAAGTTCCCTCATACAGATATGTTTCAGTCGAGCCTACTGTATCAGAGTCTTCACCAAGGAGGTGTGGTTGGGACACCACAGGCACCATTTGTCCAAATACTTAATATAAATGACAACCACTGGTTGTCAAACTATCTTGGTTGATTTGTCCACAAACACCCCATTTCGACATTCAAAAGCCTGCCATACAAATACGGCGGTCATCAAGCAATTGCAGACTTTTTGCATTGGCTTTTGCAACGTTATTGGGCGATGGTGTCAAACCAGAGGAGTGCCAGTTTGTGGAAAGGAACATGAGACAAACACTATACAGAGCATTCCAAAACAAAAAGGCCCCAGTATTTGCTTACAAAAAACCCAGAGCAAAACCTGAAAGGGAAACAATTCAACTGGAGGTTCACTGCATCTGCAGCACCTCACACTACTATGAGGTGATGGTGCAGTGCAGCAACTACAATAATATGTACCATCCCAGTTGTGTGTCTGTCCCACACAAAGCGCTGGACACCACCGCAGAAGAGTGGAACTGTGAAATCTGCACTAATTATGTGTGATCTGACTTACATACATTGTCATAGGTAATTTTGAGTACAGTATGCTGCAGAATATATGTTCATGTAATAGTGTTAGTAATGGAGTTCACTGATTTCCCTTTACCATAAGCTTCTAAAGAATAAATTAAGTTAAGTTTTGGTTCACAGAAATTCTGGCTGGTGAATTGTTTTCTTTATTGCTTTTGCAATATGCAGCATAATGTATACAAACACTATTGGTAATGACTTTGGCAGGTTATTATTAAATAACAAAACAGAAGAACAACATGAGAATTACCACAGTGTTACTCTGTGAGATGTAGAACAGGAATCTGGTGGAGTTTTCAGAAAACAATTTGATTTTATAATGAATATCTTTTAAAAAGTCTGCCGACAACCAAACGCATACACATTGAGCCTACCACGCAACCTCGTGTAGACATAGTATGTTTTTAAGCGTAGATGGTGTGACCGCAGTCTGCATCACGTGGTTAGGTTGCGACGCGTTCAAAAACAGATATTTATTAAACAAAAGACTTTATTTTGATTCATTTCACTCAAGTCCGAGTCAAGTCTCAAGTCATCAGTATCTAATCAAAGTCAAGTCAAGTCTTTTAAAGGTAGCTTCCGGTTGAGCGAACGCTGGCGTGTTTGACTGCCGCTGTTCACCGCTATACTCTCCGAGCTCTGAACTTTGGACTTTGATCGAATCGTTTTTGTTTTTACTTTTTGTTGGGTTTTTTTCTGAGTTACATTTTGTTTCTCTCTGTTTTAAGCAAATACAACAAGAACCCACATACGGACTTCGATAATCCATTTAGTTGTGCTGTTTCAAACGCGAGCTTTCACCACCACTCAACGAGCTATCCTTCCGTCTTCCCTAAGTGAGTTAACACTTTCTTTCGGATTATCGGTTGTCAGTTATATGCTAGTGTGAATGTGGTCTTAGAAAGGGCTGCCTTTTCCATATACTTGCGCTGTGAAGTGGCTTAGTTTGGTGCGCTGGCTAACGTGGTTTTAAAATCTGGCTGAGTGTACACGGCTGCAGAATGTTTTACCTTCCGATGTTCGTTGTGGGTTTTATTATTTGCGCAGTGTCCCAGGTCTCGTTATTGCCTTCTGGCTTATGGAGTTCTACTCGTCTCTGGATGTTCATCATAAGGAGTCACTCTGATTCACAGAGTCAGCGTGTTTGTATCCTAGTGGATCTACGTGTTACTTTTGCGTTTGCCAGTTTACCTGTCGGTTATTGATTGCTCCTCTGTCCTCTCTGCTGTATACCATTCTGTGGTATGGACGATGCTACAGTATTCGGCGGCAGAACTTATTCAGCTTCGTTTTAGTTCGTTTAATCTCCCGTCAGCTCTACATCTTCCCTCGGATATTGTGTATATACCACGTCGGAAATACATACATCGTGGGTCTCGGCGGACCTATAACATCGATGGCTCATGTCAAATACGGTCCTTTTGGTCATCTAAATCACGCTCGCCAAGGAGGCTCACACGTACTGTTGATTGCAGAGTATTAACCAACTTGGCCAGATCGGTTGGCAACGATCCTGGAAAAAACAATCTTTCCTTTGGATTATTTAATATACGATCACTTTCCACCAAAGGACCTCTGGTGTATGATCTGCTGTCTGACCGTAAGTTTGACTTTTTCTGTCTAACAGAGACATGGCAGAAACCAGATGACTTTTTTCACATGAACCAGGCTGTTCCCACAGGATACCGTTATGTTTGTAAATCCCGTGTTACGGGACAAGGAGGAGGGCTAGCGATATTTTATAAAGAGAAATTGAAAGTATGTCAGTTAACCTTGCCTGCATATTCTTCTTTTGAATCACTTGCCTTAAAAATTAATGGGGTGATTCCTACCATCCTCATGACTATTTATCGCCCTCCCAAGATCAACAATGCCTTTTTAACTGAACTTTCTGAACTCTTGACTCATCTATGTTCCATGTCTCCGAATGTTATTATGTTGGGTGATTTTAATATTCACATAGATAATGTCAGAAATGCGCTTACAAGTGAATTTTTATCATGTTTAGATTGTTTTGGTATACAGCAATTTAACACACCACCCACTCATACTAAGGGGCATACTCTTGATCTTGTTTGCTGTTCTGGTATAACACCTTATAATTGTGCTGTCTCTGGTCTGACATCATTTCAAGTCAAATGATGGATTTTGGCATGTTATGAGTAAACCTGATGCACCAGACCAGAGTGACCGTAGCCAGTTTCTTCGTCTTCTGTCTAATCTAGAGAGATGGAGGGGAGGGGAGTCCATCCCAGATAAGGTCGGAACTCTGAACCCTATTCAGCCTATGACTGAACATTTGGTGTGGGGTCGTTTACCGACAGGTATCGTGTTATCAGCTGGTAGTACGGTACTTGTGGAGCCATGTGCATCACCATGTGTGAACAGACAGATAATGGTTGGGCGAATAGTTTCTCCACTGTGGGGAGATGGGTGGACACCCATGAAGATTATCAACCCCACTACTGCAGAAATGACTCTACGCAGAAACTCAAAAATTGCAGATGTTTTCCCCTGCGTTGCGTTAGAGGACATTGATCAGTTGACTGACACTTTGTCCGTTCACCAAAATGTGGGGAAAGTACAGAGTAATAGTTCCTGTGGTAGCCTTACTGCCAGAAGTGTGTGCAGTGACACCTGTGATGTGAATGATAAGCTGGAAAAGCTAGGGCTTAGCTCTATTCCAATTAGGGGCTGCGAGGTATCTCTACAGTGTAAAGAGAAACTTGTTGATTTGATTGAGACCTATGAGTCTGTCTTCTCGAGACATCATCTAGATTGTGGTGAGGCGCGGGATTTCTGCCATCGTATTAGACTAACAGATGACCGACCATTCAGGTTACCATATCGCAGAGTATCGTGTGCTCATTATAATAAATTGAAAGAGACTTTGGACGAGATGGAGGCAAAAGACATAATTCGTAAATCCTGTAATGAATTTGCCTCTCCCTTGGTCCTCGTGTGAAAAAAGAACGGCGATCTACGAATCTGCACAGATTTCAGATGGCTTAATGCCAGAACTGTTAAAGACGCCCATCCGCTTCCACATCAGAGTGACATTCTGGCTGCGTTGGGGGGAAACATGTTCTTTAGCACCATGGACTTGACGGCTGGCTATTACAACATACCCCTCCATGAGCTTGACAGGAAGGATGCTGCATTTTCATCCCTGTTAGGATGGCAAGAATACAATCGTCTCCCACAAGGGCTGTGTAATAGCCCAGCCACATTTATGCGCATGATCCTTTACCATATTTTTAAGTCTTCTGTGTTACCTTGATGATTTGTTGGTGTTTGCCAAGTCTGAAGAAGAGAGCTTAGCCCGATTGGAAATGGTATTTCAACGCCTGAAAGTGCATAACCTGAAGCTTTCACCTTCAAAATATCAGTTTGTGAGGCGCTCAGTTAAATTTCTGGGTCATATAATTTCTCAGCATGGAATTTCAAGGGATCCAGCTAAAGTGGAAGCCATAGTCAAGGTGGAAGAAGCTGATTTGATGGAGATAGATGGTGTCACTCCATCGCCTTCCAAATTGCGTTCCTTTTTAGGGATAGTCATCTACTATCAGCATTTTATTGAAAACCGTTCTGTACTGACCAAACCCTTGTTTGCTCTGATTGGTGGTCAGAAAAGGCCTCGTAATTCAAAAAGCAGAAAAAGGCATTTGCTGTCCCGCAAACTTGGCCCAGATGATTGGACCCATGAGTGTAAACAGGCGTTTCGGAATCTTAAGGCAGCACTTGTTGAGGAAGTACTTTTGGCTCACCCTGACTTTAGTTAGCCGTTCATTTTATCTGTTGATGCGTCTACGGCTGGACTTGGTGCAGTACTGTCGCAAATTCATCACAACAGTGACAAAGCGCAACCAATAGCTTTTGCCAGCAAATCTCTAAATCATGCTCAGGCAAAATACCCTGCACATCGCCTTGAATTTTTTGCAATGAAATGGGCAATTTGTAATAAATTCAGCCATTGGTTGCGTGGTCACCGGTTCACTGAGTGGACTGACAACAATCCCTTGAAGTACACACTGACCAAGCCCAGGTTGGATGCATGCGAGCAGTGACTACTGTTGACGTTTTAGTAGTCACTGACCATTTCACGAAGTTGGCGTGTGCATATCCTTGTCCCAACCAATCTGCGAGGACAGTGGCACCGGTTCTTTGGAATAACTTCTTTTGCGTGTATGGTTTTCCCGTTCGCATTCACTCTGACTAGGGTGCCAATTTTGATAGTTTTTTGATTGCGGAGCTGTGTCAGTTGGCTGGTATTGACAAAACTCACACCACACCATACCACCCAATGGGCAATGGTCAGGTGGAAAGAATGAACCGCTCTCTTGGTAACATGATCTGTGCACTGCCCCCCAGATCTAAAAATCTAAGTGAGTTAATACGACAATCGTTTTCAGCATGTTATTCATGTTATATAAAGAGGGACAAATATAACAGAGATGCCTCTTGAAAAGATGTGATTCTCATATTCCCTCATCAGCCACATAATATCTGCATGCTGAGTTTTGCATAACTTTTGTGAAATCCACAATGAGGAGGTAATGCAACTTGAAGAAAACGACAGTGCTTGCCAAGAAGACAATGAAAACCATCAATTTTACAGAGACAGTCAGGGTGGCCATGATATTAGAGATGCACTCTGTACATATATGTCTAGACTGTAGGTTTACAGCTAAGGTTTAAAAAAGAAAGAAAGAAGAAAAGACAAAATGAAACAGTTGTATAAATTAAATGATTTCCAATGTTGCTTTAATCTGACTTTGTTCAAAAGTATTGCTTTTTATAATGTTTTAATTCTTTCTTTTAAATTTTGAAACAACAGAACCACTGAATGAAATTTTTACTGTTTAAAGTTTAATTAAGGTCACTTACTAGTTTAAAAAACAATCTCAGGAAATATTCTGATGTGCAAAGTTTGTTATCTGTGCAAAATAAGTGCAAACTGACATTTGTTGTTTCTCTTCCATACAGTCAAACATACTGTATATTCACACATTTTGAACAAGTGTCTTAAATAAAGACACATATAAAAAATTTTGTACAAATTAGGAGTTGTACGTTCTATAATTTAACTGAAAACTACTCTATATCAACACATTCCCTGAAAGTCACAGAAAAACCGGTGACCATCCAAGAACAGGTGACTATCCAAGCTTAACATCTTGGTTACGTATATAACCTTAGTTACCTGAAGAGGGAACGAGACGCTGGACCAGGAAACTTAAAGCACCCCGCGATCAAACACAGTCAGCTTCTGATTGGCTGAAGCAAGTCGATCACAGACAATGCCAGGAGTATGGAGAACTAAGGTTCTTCAGGGAACTCAGGTTACATATGTAACCAAGACGTTCCCTTCCAGGGGAACTCGCACTGCGTTGACCGCTATGGGAATGAAATACCCATGTCGCCATACAAGGCAGTGCCTGTCTTGTGTGAAGCCGAAGTGCACACTAAGAAGAAAGCACAAGAGCCTCGGGCGTAGAATTGAGGTCAAGGTCATAGAACCTAACAAAGGTGTGCGGGGAAGACCACCGTGCAACATCTTGGATGGAAACTCCTGATAATAAGGCTTTAGAAGCAGCCATACTCCTTGTAGAGAGGGCACGGATAGCCAAAGGGGATGGCTGATCAGCCGACTCATAGGCAAGTGAGATGGCCTCGACCACCCACTTACTCATTCTCTGCTTAGATGCAGGGTACCCCTTTCTGAGGGACCCAAAACAAATGAACAGCTGTTCAGACTTTCTCCACAGGGCAGCTCTGTGGACATAAGCATTTAGGGATCTAACTGGGCAAAGCAGACTTGGTTTCCCCTGGTCCAACGTCCTGAATGGGGGAGGACAAAAGGCTTGCAGTATAATGGGTCTCACAGTATTAGTGGGAACCTTAGGAATATATCCTGGCCTAGGGTGAAGAAATGCCTTTACCATACCGGGAACAAATTCCAAGCATGAAGGTGAAACTGAAAGGGCTTGAATATCTCCAACCCTTTTAAGGGATGTAACAGCCAGAAGAAAGGCAGTCTTTAAGGTGAGGAATTTAAGAGGAACCTCTTCAATGGGCTCAAACGGAGCCTGAGTAAGGCCCTCCAGCACCATGGCCAGATCCAAGGCCGGCACCCTCGTGCGAACTGCATGTCTCACCCTCAGTTTGCCATGAAGGAAACTAGTAATAAGAGGTTTCTCCCCAAAGAAATACCACCTAAAGGAGTGTAGAAAGCAGCTAAGGCTGCCACATACACCTTCAATATGGAGGGGATAACCCTGCAGAAAACTGTTCCTGCAGGAAATCCAGCACTGCATCCACTGGGCAGTTAACTGGGTCCAGCTGGTGTTCTCTGCACCAAGAAGTGAATAATTTCCACTTCAAGGCATAAGGTTTCCTCATGGAGGGAGCTTTGGAGTGAAGTATGGTCTCAACAACCTCAGTTGGGAGACCAGAACCTATGAGCTGGGCCCCCTCAGACGCCAAGCCCACATTTTCCATAGCTCGGGACGGGGGTGATAAATCGACCCCTTCGCCTGAGATCGAAGAACTTTCCTGATCGTGAATCTTCATAGGAGGGCCCACTAACACAAATACTACGTACTAGGCCGACCAGAATGGGGCTATCAGCAGGACACTGGCCCCCCAATACTCTCTCCAGAACTCCCGGGAGCAGAGTGATCAGGGGAAATACATACAGACGTAGCCTCAGCCACATCTGTACCATGGCATCCAGCCCGAGAGGAGCTGGTTGAGTGAGTGAGAACCATAGCATGCTTGGCCAAATTTCTTCCACAGGAGCTCCACCACCTCGGCGTGAAGTCTCCATTCCCTGGGCCTTGGCCCCTGCCTCGATAGGATGTCTGCTCCCTGATTTAATTCTCCCGGGATGTAAACTGCCCTCAGAGACAGCAGTTTCCCCCACAAGAGGATCTGATGTGCCAGCTTGCATAAGAGGCATGACTGCAGACCTCCTTGATGGTTTATATACGAGACCACGGATGTATTGTCTGATTGAACTAACACATGGTGACCTCTCAGGTCTGTGATGAAATGTTTTAGCACCTGAAACACAGCTAACATCAAGACCACTCATGATCCCCCCCCCCCCCTCCCCAGCCTGTGGGGATGCATCCGTCGTTAGTGTGACACGAGGACAAGGAGCTCACAATACAGGTCCCTGGGAAAGGAACCAAGGATCCTTCCACACGACTAAGGCATGAAGGCATCGCCGTGTGACCTTGAACATGTGCAGTGGATTTCCCCTCAGAGAAAACCCCTTGGTCCTGAGCCACCACTGAAATGGCCTCATGTACAACAGGCCAAAAGGTATCATGTTGGTTGCTGCTGCCATCAGACCTAACAGTCTTTGAAACTGCTTGGCAGTGAGTGACTGGGCTAGCTTTAACCCTCTCACGGCTGAGAGAATTGAAGTGATACGAGCAGGAGACAAGTGTGCTTTCATCATGATCGAATCCCATATTCCTAGAAATGTGGTGCTCCAGGAAGGAGACAGCACACTCTTTTTGGCATTCAGCCTTAGCCCCAACTTTCTCATGTGGGCAAGAACAACATGTCGATGTTGAGCTTCCTGATGCTCCGACTGAGGTAGAATCAACCAATCGTCGATATAATTGAGTATGCGGATACCTTGGAGTCGCAGTGGAGCCAGTGCTGCATCCACACACTTCCTGAAAGTTTGGGGAGATAAAGCCAGGCTGAACGGAAGAACACAATAGAATGCTTTACCCTGAAAGCGAACCTCAGGAACTTCCTGTGTTGAGGAAGGATGGAAGTATGGAAATACGCGTCTTTGATGATAAGCATTTTGAATTTGAGCTTGCCTACTGATTGATTTAGAACTCTTAAATCTATAATTGGATGTACCCTCCATCCTTCTTCGTAACAATGAAGTATCTGCTGTAAAAGCTGACTCCCTGCTAGGAGGAAGAACCCGTTCTATTGCCTGCTTTTGCAAGAAAAGCTGTCACCTCTTGTTCCATACCCAGAGCCTGCTCGGGATTCACCACAGTGGGTATGACCCTGCTGAACGGCGGACGATACCTGAATTGAATGGCATATCCTTTTTCGACTATCTGCAGGACCCAACGAGATACATTTGGCAGAAGTTTTCACTCTGTCCACTCCGGCCTCTGGTATGCTTCGAACAGCCAGTGCATTTCAGTTTCAATTCAATCTGCTGAACATTCCGTGCTCACGTCTCCTCTCTCTTCTCCCTTCCTTTACGTCCGGTGATCACGTCATTCCGTTGCTTCCCTCTCCCTTTCATCCAATAGGTCAGCAGCAAACCACACGTCTGTTTTCTTAAACCCGCACCCGCCCACTCTTGCTCCCACTGAATGTATGACCAGGACCGCCCGCTGCCGAAAACTATCTGTTCCACTCCCACCTGCTCCTGCAATGTTTGTGTCCACTCCCTTCCGCTCCTGCAGACTTTGAGAAAAATATAGCTACACATATACTCAAACTAAATATTCATTCAAGTTAACACCATTAACAGATTGTAAACGAACACTTTCGCACATTTATCGCAATTTACGAAAAAAAATTTTCAGTGACAATTGACCCTTCGCAAAACCCACCCCCTGTTGCAATGCCTGACAACCCATGCTCTCTCATTCCACACATCATGTTATTCCACAGTGCAAAATACATCACGGAGCAAAGAGGACACTGACAACATATGAAACAGTTTCATATTTAAATCATTGTAATTTTTTAAAGCAGTTTAAACAATAAATACTGTATAGCATCACTTTAATGTGTTGTGACAGAGTGCTGTAGCTCCTTCAATCGGCTCATGAACCGATCATCTCTTCATACTAGTTCATTTATAGCATCAAATAAACATGAATATACATCAGAAGGAATGTTGTTTCAACCACGGAAAGACGTGAATACGCACAAAATTTCAAGTTAACCAACGTTAATCTACAATAGGCTACTCCCTGACGGCTTTGTCGGATAAGATGGCGGATTCGGCATTATCTTTATTAAGATCGCCTGTCAATCAAACTGTTTGCGAAGGGTCAATTGAGAATTGTTTCCGTATGTCTGACTTGCCTTGTTTTGCTTTTGTCAAGTAATAGCCGCTTTAATTTTCTTCTCAACTTCTTGTGGTGACTCCATTTCTACTACACACAGAACAAATCTGTTCCCAACGGGTCTCCCGCTAAATTTTCTGACCGCTCACTCCTGCCCGCACCAAGGCTAACACCGCCCGCTCCCGCGGGAGCCGAAACCCAATGTAGACCTCTAAACCACACCCCACACTCTCTTAAAGGTGACATGACATTTAACAATACAAAATACATTTCTTATTTTAATAATAAGAAAATAAAAATAGAAAATTTAACACTTAAATCCTATATGAAAAGGGTTTTTATTTCAACCTTCTAAACTCAGACATTAATGTTTTCAGTATTTTAGTGATTCCTATTGTCATTATTATTTTTTTCCTCATTACTAATCAATAGACTAGCCAATTTACTGGTGCAGTAGTACATTATCTCTGTGTAAGAACCTCCATTTCCATTTTTAAGTGTATGTAGTGCCCTAATGGTAGCAATTTGGGATTTCTGTGAAATAGTTATTTTGTCCAAAAGGCAGTCATTTGTGAAAAGATTGGGAATGGTGAGGGGTGTTAACAGTGTGGAACTGTATATGATTCAAGCCCATTAGCAATCCCCATGAAAAGAGAGGGGTGGGGTGCTCATTATCCTTTAAAGAACACCTGAAGGACTCCAAGATGGTGAGAAATAAGATTCCCTGGTCTGATGAGACCAAGATAGAACTTTTTGGCCTTAATTCTAAGCGGTATGTGTTGAGTGTATAAATATGTATATTTATTTATTTTATTTTATTTTATTTTATTTTTTTTTTGGGGGGGGGGGGGGGGGGTGATTTCGTGGTGTAAAATTTTAATTATATGTGTTTTGTTGTTTTTTTGTTGTTGTTGTTTTTGTATTGTTAATTGTAATTTTGTTAAATGTTTTTGTCATAGTTGGATTGTTTCATTGTATGTTAGGATCCCCTCGAAAACGAGATGGTACATCTCAAGGGGTTTATCCTACTAATAAATTTCAATAACTCATGGCTGTATTAGATCAAAAGAGTGCTTCTTCTAAATACTGAGCAAAGGGTCTGAATACTTGGGACCATGTGATATTTCAGTTTTTCTTTTTTAATAAATCTGCAAAAATGTCAACAATTCTGTGTTTTTCTGTCAATATGGGGTGTTGTGTGTACATTAATGAAGAAAAAATGAACAAATGGCTGCAATATAATAATGAGTGAAAAATTTAAGGGGGTCTCTATACTTTCCGTACCCACTTTATATCTATTCACTCTTCCCATGCTGAAGTATTAAAGCTCTGTGGCCTTTCTCCCCATGTCTACACCAGCACTCCTTCAGCTACATCAGGCTCAAATAAATTACTTTCAGAACATACTATAAAAATGCTACTATATGACACTATAAACACTCACATGTTATTCACACATTCTCAAGTTAATCAGGGTTATTTTAACTGTTATGTGTCATTTACTCATCACCACTATGTTTCTACTATTACAGAGGTATGTGGTGCTATGCCATAGCCCACAGCTATTTTATAGTGCAGAGTACTTAACCTTATTTCATATCGACAGAACTTTGTTACAGTACCTTTGAGACTACCCATTTGAACAGGTTGCTGTTGCACCAGTCTAACTTAGCTGCCCTGTCTTAGAGCCTGCAGCACTGGCTATTACAGTGTTTCAGAGTCACTGTACTCGGTGGCACAGACAGTTCATTATATGTTATTGGGTTGAGCTAATGTTACAGTGACATTGTAGCTGTTTGCATGGGTAGCCAGCACCTGCTTTACTTAGCATCAGTCAAGTCATGTCAAGTCACCTTTATATAACGCTTTGTACAATACACATTGTGTCAAAGCAGCTTTACAGTAATAACTGGCAAATAATTAATGGCTGCACAGCAGCTCTTAAAGAAAACGGTGTCATTGTCCAGCTTAAAATCAATTTAGTATTGATTCAATCTGTTAGTTGTAAAAATCAATAGTAATTAATTTAGTTAATTTTATGTGTATACCAGCACTGGAGAAAACAGTTATGTAATTGTCCAGCTCAGTTCAGTTCGTATACAGTGGTGTCAATGCAGGCAGAAAAACATTGCTGAATATCAAGTCAAGTGTCCCCAACTAAGCAAGCCAAAAGCAACAGCGGCAAGGAACCCAAACTCCAACAGGTGACATCAGGTGACCAACAGGTAACAAAAATGGAGAAAAAACATTGGGAGAAACCAGGCTCAGTCAGGGGGCTAGTTCTCCTCTGGCCAACAGTGAACAGTGCTTGATTGATTCAGGCAGAATTACAGGTCATAAGTCCAATTTGGGGCCGCAACAGTCAAGATATATAATCCTGTTCCATCTAGTTGAAGGTCGTATTCATGTCACCGGTATGGGACGATTTATGCTGACACTTCGGGACTGCGTTGTGGTCGTGTCTAGGCACATTGTACATTGTAGGTCTGACCTGGATATGGCCCAGATCTGGCTGATTACGCTAAACCTCTGGATAAGCAGAGAGGCTAATATTAGCATAGACGCCATTTTTCTGATGTAACGAGTACATCTGGTGTTATAGGAATGGTTGCCAGTTCCGGCTGACCTAATCTATGGAGCCGAACATTCATTTAACAGATATTAAAACATAAATTGATAATGTGTCATGTGTATGCCTTGTTAAAGAGATGCATATAGTCTATTTTTAAACTGACAGTGTGTCTGCTTCCCGATCAATGCTAGGAAGATTGTTCCAAGGTTTAGGTGCCAAATAGGAAAATGATCTACCGCCTGTGGTTGATTTTGATATTCCAGGTATTAACAACTGGTCAGAATTCTGAGATCGTAATAGATGTGAACGACTATAATGCATTAATAGCTCACTCAGTCACTCAAAATCTACACAATGTTTAATAGGGAGCAAATGCAGTGTTGACAAAACAGGGCTAACATGCTCATACTTCCTGGTTCTAGTAAGGACTCTAGTAAGGCTGTAGTTTGTTTATCAAGTGAGTAGAGCAACCACACAGTAGAGCATTACAGTAATCTAGCCGTGACGTCATGCATGGACTAACTATTCTGCATTTGTCATTGAGAGCATATGTCGTAGTTTAGATATTTTTTAAAGATTGAAAAATGTGGTTTTACATATGTTAGAAATGTGGCTTTCAAATGAAGCACTGATATCAAAGAGCACACCCAGGTTCCGAACTGACGAGGAAGACTTAAGAAGAGCAGCCATCAAGTGTTGGACAATATTCTAGGCTATTATGTACAGAAATGTTTTGTTCTATTAATTATAATTTGTATTTTTTCCTGAATTTAGTTTTAGGAAATTACTAGGCATCCAAATTTTCAAATTAGCTACGCATTCCGTTAATTTTGAGAATTGGTATGTTTCGTCAGGGTGCGAAGAAATATAGAGCTTAGTACACCTAGAACACCATGCTTCCTAATGATTTCTCCCAAGGGTTGCATGTACAGAGTGAAAAGCAATGGTCCTTACTGAGCCTTGCGGTACTCCATATTGAACTAATGATCAATATGACATCTATTCGTTTATGGCTACAAACTGGTAAGTATGATTTGAATCATGCCAATGCAATTCCACTGATGCCAACATAATTTTTGAGTTTATTCAAAATAATATTGTGGTCAATAGTGTCAAAAGTAGCACTGAGACTATGGTACAGTTTAAATCCTGACTGGAAATCCTCACAGATACCATTTCTTTCCAAGAAGGAACATAGTTGCGATCATAATGCCTTTTCTAGTATTTTTCACAGAAAAGGTAGATTCGAGATCGGCCTGTAATTGACTAATTCAAGTTGTGTTGTTTTAATAAGAGGATTGAAAATTTCCAAGTTTTCAGTATGTAAACTAGTGATGAATTAAGATGAATTAAGAAGAGGATCTATGACCTCTGGAAGCATCTCTTTCAATATCTTAGTTGATATAGGGTCTAATATACATATTGTTGATTTTTGATGATTTAACAAGTTTTGACAATTATTCCACTCCAACAGCAGCGAATAAATGGAACTTTTCCTCAGGGATACAACAATATACTGTCTGTCGCAATACTGTAGTAGATGGTTGCATGGCTGTAATTTTCTCTCTAATATTGCAAGTACAGAAGTCCATAAAGTCATTACTGCTGTGCTGTTTGGAAACATCAGAAGCTGAAGCCGTGTTTCTCGTTAATTTAGCCGTCGTATGAAATAAATACTTAGGGTTGTGTTTATTTACTCCTAAAAGCCTTTCTGTGCTCATTCTCTCTCTCCACAAAATGTGAAAAACTTTTTTCTTTTTTCCATTTTCTTTTTTCCCAGCTGTCTCAGGGAGTGTGCTCGTTATACAGCATTGGACTAATTCCCTTAATCTTTTTTTTAAGCGCAAAGGAGCAACAGAGTCTAGTGTGCTGGAAAAGAGAGAGTCAATAGTTTCTGTTTCAACATCGTGTTCTTCTAAGCTATCTGGTTTGCCAAGGTGATGAAACTGATCAGGAAGACTATTCATAAAGGAATCTTAAGAGGCTGAAGTGATAGCTCTACAATATTTGTGGCAGGGAGGCTGTTTTGCAGCCTTGGTTAAATGTAGTGTACATGAGACTAGATAATAACCTGAGATGTCATCGCTCTGCTGCAGCATTTCAACAGCACCAATATCGATTCCATGTGACAATATTAAATCTAAACTTTGATTACGACAATGAGTGGGTCCTGAGGCGTGTTGTCTAACTCTAATAAAGTTTGCAACATCTCTAAATGCCAATCCCAATGCCTCTTTTTCATTATCTACATGGACATTAAAATCTCCAACTATAAGACTTCATCCGCACTAGCTCCAATAGATAATCAGTTTGTGTCGATAACAGAAACCTTTAAGGCTAGATTCATTTAAAGTAATGTAATCATCTGGTTTTAGACAGGTTTCTGTCAAACACAGAGCATCTAGTTCATTGTTTGTAATAATATCATTTACAATAAGTGCTTTTGAATAAAATTATCTAATATTTAGCAACCCTATTATTTGATGACCATCAATATTTACCCTTAAATGAGTTTAGAAGTTTTCTGTATTCACTAATTCGGCATACAGACACAGTCTCTTTGTGATGGTATCTAGGTGAAAGTCGCTATGTGTTGGTGTTTATCTGACTTCTTTGACGCGAGACAGCTAGCAGACGGTTGGTTTTAGCCAGTCTGTCTGCTTCCTGACCTGGGCCCTAGTTAGTCAAGGTTCAGCTCTAAGACTATTAATATTACTTGAGAAAGAGCGGCACCATCCCAGGAGTAATGAATCTCTTTTCAACAGTTCAGGTCTGCCCAAAATCATTTCCAATCGTCTATGAACGCTATATTATTTTGTGGACACCACTTTGACAGCCAGCCATTGAGTGATGATAGTCTGCAAAGTATCTTATCACTCTGACGAAAAGGAAGGGGGCCAGAGCAAATTACAGTGTCTGACTTTGTACTTGTAAGTTCATGTACCTCTTTAATGTTAAGTTTAGTGATAAACAACAAGCAATGATAATAAATAGAATCAAAACAAAGCTAGACGGTAAAAATTCAGCATCAAGGCAGACAGGAGCAATCGATCCCTGTCATTGAGTGTCACTGTGTCTATCTGCACAGGTCAAGTCACCTTTATTTTAGTTTGTTTCAAAGTAGCCTCACAGCAATAAACAGGAAAAGAACAGCATCAGTGATGCAAACGAAGAGACAAATTCAATGTCTACTGATGAGCAGCTTTACAGAAGACAATATTGTCATTATTCAGATCAATTCAGTACAAGTTTTTTCTCATCCAATAGTGTCAGTGTAGTCAAATCAATAATGCAGTGTTACTGAATATTAAGTATCTTTTTTAGCCTAACTAAGCCAGCCAAAGCCAATAGTGGTGAGGAACCCAAAATCCATAAGGAGGTCACTGGCTATTCAGTGGTCCTCAATGAACAAACATGCTGTTATTTATGATTCCAGACTGCAGAACAAGTCAGATTAGTGAATTTGAATTTATTCAAAATGTTTCATCCAGCTCAGCTTTAAGATCAGTATTCATCACGGCAGTATTAGGTGGGATTGAAGAGTTGTAGACTGTCAAGCAGGTTGAAATACAAAGGTAGAGCTGCCATTTAGCCAGCGGTAGATGACTGGGCTATGAATGACCGTAAGCACAATCGGTTGCGCCAGTTTAGCTTTATCATCAGTGTCAATAGCTGTTTCAATCCAAAGTTACAAATTGAACTTTTGCACAAAATTTGAATATTGCATAAAACGTTTGTGTATAAAGCACCGTTTCCATCCAGAGATTGTAATTGTAGTATATAATTAATTACTTGCATCTGAGAGTGTACAGACGAAATTCAATAAGCGTGTTATCTTGCTTTTAGTGGAATACAGTCATGTAAAATAGTTCAGTCAGGACCACTTTTTGAGAATAGTAAATTTGTTGAGAATCTTAATTTGCCCCATCGTCCCATTGTGCACATTGTGATTTTTTTTTAATGCGTATCAAGGAATTTATTTGATTAACATTTCCATCATTCCATCATCGTTTACGTGCATGTTTTTTTGTTTTTTTTTAGAATTTATGCACATCATTGCATTTCTATCCAGTTTTGTTTTTAATGCAACATCCCAAAATGCGCATAAAAATAGGTGAATGGCAACATAGCTATTGTGCCTGCCAGCAAGGGTAGTCGATTTACAGGAACCAATAGCGAGGATACAAAGATCTCAACGTAAAGACTTAAACTCAGACAATTCATCAGCAATCAGAATTCCAAAATCTATTGCCAATCAATGCCTCTAGTGATACCCACTTTTAAAACATATCTCACACAAAGGCATATCCTTTCTAAATGCTAAAGCAAAACTCATAGTCTGGAATCAATTCTTAAATGCAACATTACTGACCTGAGAGTGCTTTTGTCAAGAATTCATTGGGGGTAAAATACACAATTATTTTCCATCATTCAGGAATGACTGGTTATATAAAAGCCACAAGCTTAGAGAGAGGCTGGTGTGACATACTGCAAAAGCTTTTAGACCATTTAGATGTCAATGAGGGCTGTTCCTCAGTGCCACCTACATGACTGCAGTTAGACAAAATAACAGAATGTTAGGAAGACATTTTATTTATCATTACCCATCTCTTCTAGAGCATGCTAATTGCAGAAAACAAGTTGTACAGCAGTATACACTCTAATGTACACCCCAATCATGCCTCTAGCCTATGAAAAGCTGTTCAATGCTCCACTGGCTCTCAGTTGCTGCCCAGCGCTGCTTTTCAATCAACTGTGTGTCTCCTGTGGGTTCTTGGATGAGAGAATAAGGAGGGGAGACAAATAATAAAAACACATTCCATGTGATTAATTTGATTCTCTGTTAGCCTCAAAGCAAATGACATCCACACTCAATCAGAAAGAGACTCTATTAAAATGTATTGATTCCAAACAGCAGGTGAAACGTGCTGAAAATGCTTTAAAAGGTTAGTTCACCCAAAAATGAAAATTGCCATTTATTACTCCCTCTCATGTCGTTCTACACCCGTAAGACCTTCGTTCATCTAATATCTTAATCACAAATTAAGATATTGTTGATAAAATCGTTTGGCTCAGTGAGGCCTCTATTACCAGCAAGACAATTAACACTTTCAATGCCCAGAAAGCACAATGCTAAAGCACAAAAGTGAAAGATGGTACTTTACAATTGTTTGAACACATTTAAAAATACTAAAAGTTCAATATAGTCTAAAGTAGTTTTAACCACCTTCAAATGTGGTTTCATGTGCCCAGGGAATCACTAATAATAGGTATACGACAGTAATAGTGTTAAAGTTTTACATTAGATAAGTTTATGTTTTAGGCTTTGTTTCTGTGTAAAGTCAGTATTGAAGTTGTCATCACATAGCATGCATTTTGTTTTCAGTCCATGAAAACATGTAATGTAAATGTGTAAAGGCTATTATATGGTTAAACACATAAAAGAGAAACCAAACAAATTAAAGCTGCAAGCAGGGATGAAAGGGCCCTCGCACCCATGCCACAGCCAACTGGTAGCTTAACAGAGCACGGTGGGTAATATGCATTTAATTATATAAATATAAGAGGAGTAAGGCCCCGATCAAACAGAACGCATTTTTCAGGTCTGAAAATGCGAGGCGCACCACACTGCCTTTTCTGTTGATTGTAGAAAAAAAAAGAGCAGTGCGCTGTGGTTGTTTATATTTCTAGGCAACCACTGAATCACCTGTCTTGTCTGTTTGCTTTTAAACTGTTATATTAGCACTAACTAACTAAGTATATTACAAGCAAAGGGCTCCATCTTCACAGTGTCCAAAGAACTTTAAATATTCGCATGTAATTCACATGAAAATGACATCATGGTGGATGTATTACATTCAGATTACATTCATACTACACACACTCATATTATATCCTCATATAAAATGACGGTTTCTGGGTTATGATTGGTCAGATCGCCTGTCAATCAAACTGTTTGCGAAGGGTCAGTTGGAAACCGTGACATTCTACTCGGAGCTGTTGACATTCTTAAATTTATGCATTTCCATGGCAACGCTATCAACACCATAATTAATCTGCTGCAGTCAAGTAATTTAAGTCAGAACTCTTTAGGTTCTTTACGTTCATTATTATTGTAATGTTATGTGTATTGAGACATGAGGTAATTTAACGTTGTCTCTCGTACTCTTTGCAGACTCTGGCTGTGTGTGTTCATGTGTTTGGGAGGAGTGTCTTTGGAAAGGTCTGAAGGGATGGTAGGATCTTATGACTGGAGGACAGTGTGAATAATATTCAATGCTATTGTACAGTATATACTCAAGGTATGACACTGAGAATGAATCTGAATTTATTAATCCTTTTTCATTAAATGAAGGTTTTACTGGAGCATGCTTTATTAAGTGTTGGATGTTTTGCACTAGCTGTAGTCAAGGCTGTGCTTTTAAATTATGGTACTGTAATACAGGCAAAGCACCAACCACTGATGTTTGTATGATGCGTTCCCATAGAGTAAACTCCCACGCTCACATTTTTCTTCTTCAAGCCACACACATACATGCATGCTGACTACGGCCCACACCGCCATCTCCCCTCCATACATGTTTCTTGCAGAAATTAGGCACTCTTGACTCTTTAACTGTGTTATTATAATGTTCCCTTTGAATGCCATTAGTTTCAACCTCCCTTTCAGCCAGCTTTGACCCATAAAAAGCTGGAAAAAATTCACCTATTGAGATCAACAACTCTGCAGGAAGCAATCAACACATTTTACGCCTTATGCAAACCCTGAAATTAACCTGCAAACTGTTTCAAAAATAACATTTATTGGCACATTGACTAAAAGTCATGTATAGTATGCTTATTGCTCATTAGTAGAAGAATCTGTTTATTGCACATAAAGGGGTTTAACAGGCACATGCACTCTGCTGTGACTAGACAGCTGCCATTTTTGCAAAACATTCTTTTAATTTTAATTTTATATTTTAGTTATTTAAATCTGGCCTATGGCATAAATTAAACTAGTCTACTATTAAAATATTTCATTATAGCCAGCTTAACTAAATTAAAAACCCTCCACTAAGCTGAACAACAACCATGCTAGTCTACCGTTGGCCTAAAATGGTGACTGGTAAGGCTGGAAAAGCCACCAAAATTAATAAAGATTTTTCCAAAATTTAAGATATAAACTTGTATGAGATAACTCAAAAGTATTTTTTTCCCCCAATATTTCTTGTTTCTATATTAAAACATATATATTTAAAACATTAAATTGTTAATTCACCCAACAAATGAAATTTCTGTCATGAAGTACTCACCATGATGTCATTCCAAACCCGCAAAATCTTTGATCTTCTTTGGAACACAAATTAAGATATTTTTGATGAAATTCAAAAGGTTTATTAGCTCCCTCAGAAAGCAATGAAATTACCACATTCAAGGTCCAGAGAAGTAGTAAAGAGATCATTAAAATAGTCAACTGTAAGGCTTGATTTTCCGGAGACAAAGACAAAAGCTGAGATCAAGCATCCTTCAATAAAGCAATAAAACTCATCTGGAGAGAAGTTTTGTTCTGGTCTGGGTATTTAGGGGAAAAGATACAGCAGCAAGAGGGGACATTCTCTGGCCAGAGACCCCCACATAGAGATGGTGAGTGTCTTTCATCCACCATCTCTGTGTGCGTGCATAACTTTTAAATACTCTTAGAGAAATCTTTTGAGTAATTGATGTTATGTATTTATTATTTCTGAATTGGTTTATAATTGCGTAATTATGTAATTGGCATTGATAGATTTTTACCTGATAAATAATCAAGTTACATCTTGATTTATTTTGAATTCTTCTGAAATCATTATCCCCGGTAGATCAAGAGGTTATTGACTCTTCCGCAACTCTATCACAGGTATTGAGATTTTAGATTTCTGTCTATCATGACTTAGCATGTTGTAGTGTCGTGGCTAAACAAACAGCACTTTTGTATGAATAAGCAGGTGGCGATTCCACAATTTGTTATTAGCAAACGCTACATCCTCTGACTAAGATTCTAAACTGATGAGATTGTGACGTAAAGGCATATTACGCATATACAGGGAGTGCAGAATTATTAGGCAAATGAGTATTTTGACCACATCATCCTCGTTATGCATGTTGTCTTACTCCAAGCTGTATAGGCTGGAAAGCCTACTACCAATTAAGCATATTAGGTGATGTGCATCTCTGTAATGAGAAGGGGTGTGGTCTAATGACATCAACACCCTATATCAGGTTTGCATAATTATTAGGCAACTTCCTTTCCTTTGGTAAAATGGGTCAAAAGAAGGACTTGACAGGCTCAGAAAAGTCAAAAATAGTGAGATATATTGCAGAGGGATGCAGAAGTCTTAAAATAGCCAAGCTTCTGAAGCGTGATCGTCGAACAATCAAGCGTTTCATTCAAAATAGTCAACAGGGTCGCAAGAAGCGTGTGGAAAAACCAAGGTGCAAAATAACTGCCCGTGAACTGAGAAAAGTCAAGCGTGCAGCTGCCAAGATGCCACTTGCCACCAGTTTGGCCATATTTCAGAGCTGCAACATCACTGGAGTGCCCAAAAGCACAAGGTGTGCAATACTCAGACACATGGCCAAGGTAAGAAAGGCAGAAAGTCGACCACCACTGAACAAGACACACAAGCTGAAACGTCAAGACTGGGCCAAGAAATATCTCAAGACTGATTTTTCTAAGGTTTTATGGACTGATGAAATGAGAGTGAGTCTTGATGGGCCAGATGGATGGGCCCGTGGCTGGATTGGTAAAGGGCAGAGAGCTCCAGTCCGACTCAAGACGCCAGCAAGGTGGAGGTGGAGTACTGGTTTGGGCTGGTATCATCAAAGATGAGCTTGTGGGGCCTTTTCGGGTTGAGGATGGAGTCAAGCTCAACTCCCAGTCCTACTGCCAGTTTCTGGAAGACACCTTCTTCAAGCAGTGGTACAGGAAGAAGTCTACATCCTTCAAGAAAAACATGATTTTCATGCAGGACAATGCTCCATCACACGCGTCCAAGTACTCCACAGCATGGCTGGCAAGAAAGGGTATAAAAGAAGAAAATCTAATGATATGGCCTCCTTGTTCACCTGATCTGAACCCCAATGAGAACCTGTGGTCCATCATCAAATGTGCGATTTACAAGGAGGGAAAACAGTACACCTCTCTGAACAGTGTCTGGGAGGCTGTGGTTGCTGCTGCACGCAATGTTGATGGTGAACAGATCAAAACACTGACAGAATCCATGGATGGGAGGCTTTTGAGTGTCCTTGCAAAGAAAGGTGGCTATATTGGTCACTGATTTGTTTTTGTTTGGTTTTTGAATGTCAGAAATGTATATTTGTGAATGTTGAGATGTTATATTGGTTTCACTGGTAAAAATAAATAATTGAAATGGGTATAAATTTGTTTTTTGTTAAGGTGCCTAATAATTATGCACAGTAATAGTCACCTGCACACACAGATATCCCCCTAAAATAGGTAAAACTAAAAACTAAAACTTCCAAAAATATTCAGCTTTGATATTAATGAGTTTTTTGTGTTAATTGAGAACATGGTTGTTGTTCAATAATAAAATTAATCCTCAAAAATACAACTTGCCTAATAATTCTGCACTCCCTGTATAGCTTTTTAAGCGGCACCCTGATGAAAGGATAAGTGAGAATAAAAGAACTTAAATAATCAAAGATCTAAATTAATTCATATTTAATCACACGATCAGCTATTAATGTTACATCAGAAACATAACCAATTAGAGGTCGTTTACAATTGGAGTCAGATTAAGTGAGCAGCTAAAGTAAAACTTAAACTAAATCCTAAAAATTTTGTGAACTTCACGTTGGCGCTGAAAAGACATATATGCATTTTACTTTCGCCCAGGCCATCAGATTCTGTCCTTGGGCTGATGGGTGGTCCTTACACAACTAACAAATTTCCGCTGTGGCCGGAGCCGGAGCTTGGCCCAGAGTGGCACCCGTTCGGATCCGGCTTGTGTTTTCACTGGCAGGGAGCAGAAACTTCTACTACTTCACCAACATGTAATTCATCTTGTGTAACACGTAATCACTTGTTATAACTTGCTGACCACCTCTGAACTGACATATGTAATTGTTTTTGTTAATGTTGTTAATTTACCTGAACTTGGCTTATAAAAACAGCGTACCTATTTACACTAATTGCAAACAACGCATCTTGTAAGCAAATGCTATTTCCACTAGGTTCGCCCAATGTGGTTTGACCAATCAAGTTTAAAAAAGAATGCATGTAGTTCAACATCTTCAGTAGCATACTTAGTATAGCGTATGTCTTGGAGAATTGGCTTATGATGCAATCGACACAGGATTGAATCCTGTGTGTAAAAAAAGTGCCTAAAAACTGTTTAATAATAATAAAAGTATTTATTATGCAGTGTTGAGGTTCTGTCACTTCGGTCTAGTTTATTTTATTGGTTTTGTGACAGAGTTCTGACACTCCCATTATGTCCGGTCTTTGTGTGAGTGAGCGTACGGTCTCGAGTTCTCGAGCTGTGCGCTCTCTTGTCTGCATGTCTTGTTTGACATTGGGTGCGTGGTGTTCAGTTCTCGGTATTCGTGTCTGGTTTGGTCTCAGGTTGAGGTTCGGACACTCGCGCTCCCTCTTTCTGTCTTCATTGTGAGTGCACGTCTGTGTATTCCACTCACCTTGCGTTCTTGTGTTTTGTGAGTGTTGTCGTGTTCTGTATTGCACGTGGTTTGTTTACACCTGCCGTGTGCTTTCATGTCGTGTTTTGTGAGTGTGCTCACTGGCTGCACGTTCGTGTTATGTTCATGTTTCGTTTTGTGAGCACATGGCTTGTGATTTTGTTTTCATTAGCCATGTGCTTGTGTTTTTGTCATGTTTGGTGTGAGCACATGGCTTGTCATGTGTATTTATTGCTATTTTCTTTTAATGTAAATAGTATCTATTAGGGGTGTGACGAGATCTCGCGAGACTAAAACGTGACGAGATTTCTCTGCGAGGTGAAAAGTTGTCTCGTCGTGCTCTCAGTGTGAGGGTGAAATTATTATTCAAGATGCCCCCGCCACTTTCAAATCGTTTGTGTGGAAACGTTTTGGCGCAAGAATAACACACAAGACACAAACAATGTGTAAACATTGTAAGAAAACTATGCCGTACACCTCGGCCAAGGTTGTACAGACTCTTAGGGGCCGTTCTCGCAAAATGGAAGCGACGCGGGGTCGCGACGCGCATATGGTACGGCGCGCTCGTTTTTTTCCTGGCGCGCATGTGCCGCGGCGAGATGAAAACATCTCAACATTTCAGAATGTCTTGTCATGTGACAAGAACCAAGCGATGGTCGTGGAGAGCACAGTTCATGGTTGCATAGCAACGACTGACGCTACAGAAGCGCGAGCTCCCGAACGCTTGCAAAAGAAGGAGGAAGCGACGCGGCCGCGCTTTACACGCTTTATTAGGCGCGATATGTGAACGACCCCTAAAGAGGCAGAAAGCGTCGCTATCACTGCTGACGGTTGGACTTCTCTGTGTACGCAGAGCTTTATAACAGTTACAGCCACACAATCAATAGTGACTGGGAAATGGTCAACTTTGTCCTGCAGTTAAAGTGACACTTAAAGTGTAATTTGAATTTTTTATGTTTATTTTATTTATACTGTTTAATTTATGTTCAATCAATAGAAAGAAGTTCAGTGAGATTTCTCATGTGAAATTATACAGGGCAGAAAACAATTGGTTGATTTTGTGGCAAAACATTTAGCAGTGTTTGCATGTTGTTTTACTGCAAATAATTCATTAAAATAGAAGTAAAATGACATGCAGTACAAGTTGATTTCCAAATGCACCAACATTTTTGTATTTTATGATTTTCAGTTGAATAAAAGACTATTTTCCCTTCATACGTTTCATTATTGAGGATTTCTTAAAAATACTATAAAAATCTCGTCTCGTGAACCCAATCTCGTGTCTCGTCTCGTGGGATAGTGGTCTCGTCACACCCCTAGTATCTATTGTTATTTGCATTTAATGATGCAAATTCTTTTAAAAATAGCGCCTTTCAAACTGCTGTCTGTAGTGGAGGCTCCACCTATTGACGTCATAAGTTCCTATTTTCGAGATCAGCAAGGTTTCGAGATGGTTTGAAACCAGGATCTGGGCGCCGGGCCAGGATTTTTTTTGAGTGGAAAAAAATTTGGTTCCCAATTGGGCTCCAGCACTGGCACCAGCAGTGATCACGTTGACTCATTTTAACAATGATGGGCCAAGGTGGAGAAATGGGCCTCCAGGTGTCCCTTTTTCTGCTTGAGCACATGCCCCCCAAACAGTCTGTGCATGACCGTTGGTTTAGGTTATGGATATGCCTGAAAGAAATCAGAGCTTGTCAAGAGTAACATTAATAAAAATTACTTTGAAATTACATTTAAAAATGGGCTTTTCATGTAGTTTAAACCTGTGGTTTAAGCCATACACATAGTCTATTTTACCCGAATGGATGCAAATAATTCTGCCATTGTACAGAATACAGATAAAGATACAAATATTGTCTTTTTTGCATGCTTCTAATATATATGCATTGTTACGGAAGTATACTCGGAACACAGAGGCTGATCAATTTGCCCATTTCTTCACTGACAAGACATCTTCTATCAGTAGCCAATTCCCTGCACCACTCACACAGGAACTCAGCCCCTCCTCATCCACTAATCTTCTCTCTTCCTTCTCTCTTCTCACGGAGGCGGAAGTATCAAAACTTCTCCTCTCCACTCATCCCGCCACCTCCCCTCTAGACCCCATCCCCTCACACCTTCTACAAGCCATCTCTCCCACTCTTTTTCCAGCACTTACACACATTATCAACTCGTCTCTCCACACAGGCACTTTCCCTACCACATTCAAGCAGGCTCAGGTAACCCCACTGCTAAAAAAACCCCACGTTAAACACATCACTCGTAGACAACTACAAAACTGTCTCTCTCTTACCATTCATATCGAAAACACTTGAACGAGTTGTGTTCAACCAGGTGTCATCCTTCCTCACACAGAACGACCATCTGGACGTCAACCAATCTGGATTCAAGAGCGGCCATTCCACCGAGACTGCGCTACTGTCTGTCACGGAATCCCTGCAAATTGCTAAAGCTGGTTCCAAATCATCTGTTCTCATTCTACTGGATCTATCTGCTACCATATAAACCATCAAATTCTTACGTCCACCCTCTCGTCACTTGGCATCTCAAGTACTGTGCTTCAGTGGTTTTAGTCCTATCTCACAGGTAGGTCTTTCAGAGTCGCCTGGGGAGGGGAGGTATCCAAACCTCATCAACTGATCAATGGGGTTCCTCAGGGTTCAATTCTTGGTCCCCTTCTATTCCCCATTTATACTACATCACTGGGTCCCATCATACAGGCACATGGTTTCTCCTACCACTGCAATGCTGATGACACACAACTCTACCTGTCCTTCCAACCAGATGATTCCACAGTAGCTGCACGGATCTCAAGCTGTCTGGCGGACATCTCAACATGGATGGAAGAACACCACCTGCAGCTCAACCTGGCAAAGACTGAGCTTTGCTTGTGCTTGCCTGCCACTCCTACTCTACAACACGACATCAACATACAGCTTGGTACAACCACCATTACCCCATCAAAGTCGGCAAGAAATCTTGGAGTTATCTTCGATGACCAACTGACTTTCAGAGACCACATCTCAAAGACGGCGCGGTCATGCAGATTCGCACTTCACAACATCAGGAAAATCCGGCCCTTCCTGACTGAGCACGCAACACAACTTCTTGTCCAGGCCCTGGTCATTTCAATGCTTGATTACTACAATGCTCTTCTGGCTGGTCTGCCATCAAGTGCAACCAAACCTCTTCAAATGATCCAGAACGCTGCTGCATGTCTTGTCTTCAATGATCCTAAGAGAGCCCACGTCACGCCCCTCTTCATCTCTTTGCACTGGCTACCCCTCGCTGCTCGCATCAAGTTCAAAGCGCTGATGCTTGCTTACAGATCCACCACAGGCTCTGTACCTTCCTACCTCCACACACTGCTACAATGCTACGTCCCCACCAGAAGACTGCGATCACTAAAGGAATGAAGGCTTGTGGTACCGTCACAGAGAGGCACAAAATCACTCTCCAGAACATTCTCGTTCACTGCTCCCTGCTGGTGGAATGATTTCCCTACTTTCATCAGGAATGCAGAATCCCTGGCAATATTCAAGAGACAGCTGAAAACTCATCTCTTCCTTTTTTCATTCATTCATCTTCCACCACTTATCCGGGGCCGGGTCGCGGGGGCAGCAGTCTGAGCAGAGACTCCCAGACTTCCCTCTCCCCAGACACTTCCTCCAGCTCTTCCGGGGGGACACCGAGGCGTTCCCAGGCCAGCCGAGAGACATAGTCTCTCCAGCGTGTCCTAGGTCTTCCCCGGGGCCTTCTCCCGGTGGGACATGCCCGGAACACCTCCCTAGGGAGAAGTCCAGGAGGCATCCGAAACAGATGCCCGAGCCACCTCAGCTGACTCCTCTCGATGTGAAGGAGCAACGGATCTACTTTGAGCTCCTCCCGAGTGACCGAGCTCCTCACCCTATCTCTAAGGGAGCGCCCTGCCACCTTGCGGAGAAAGCTCATTTCGGCCGCCTGTATCCGGGATCTCATTCTTTCGGTCATGACCCAAAGCTCATGGCCATAGACCATAATACAGAATTTCTCTCGCACGATTCAATAGGACTTCAGTAAATACCGGAAAAGGTGTTTTCCCATAGCGTAAACGGTCCCACATTATATTTGGTAACATCTCCAATATATAACAGTTTTTGACAGCACCTCACAAGTTGCATCTTCTCACCGGAAAGTGTACAGCAGCGGAGCGCGACGTTCACAATAGCAGCTTGATTCTATCCGTAGAAGAAGTGCATTTCTATGGCGATCAACTTGTTGGGTTTGTTCAGGCCAGTGGTTCTCAACCCCTGGCCTGTCACAAATGCAAATTTGGCCCACAATATGACCATCACATTTAAAAAACAACTTCCAGTTTTAGAATTTATTTAAATTAAAATGGATTAAGTGAATAGTTATATTACTATAATGTATTTTGTTATATAAAATCATTTTGGTGATCATATTTTCAGACATGCGCAAAACCTATATACTGAATAGCCTACACAGTTACAAGCAGGAGCTTTGGGAGAACTCCAAACAGACAAATTCGTTATTAGAGGAGAAAAACGAAAGGAACATACCAATAAAGGAACACATTGCAAACAAGATGAGCCATAGAATCAGCAGTGAAAGTAAGAAGAATGAAAAAATGTGTCATTTGTTGTCGTTTGTTGTCAATGAGCGAGATGGGCTGTCTTTGTTTGCTCTGTAGTAAAGTATATGCAAAACTCAACCCGCTGCAAATAGAAAAAAACACCAACAAATTAAGAAAACGTGATCATTAGTTTGACAACACATGTGCTGCAAATCCTCAAAACACAAGCAAACACAGGAACGCACTGCAAATCCTCACAACACAAGCAAACACAGGAATGCACTGCAAATCCTCACAACCCAAGCAAACACAGGAACGCACTGCAAATCCTCACAACACAAGCAAACACAGGAATGCACTGCAAATGCTTACAACACAAGCAAACACAGGAACGCACTGCAAATCCTTACAACACAAGCAAACACAGGAATGCACTGCAAATCCTCACAACCCAAGCAAACACAGGAACGCACTGCAAATCCTCACAACACAAGCAAACACAGGAATGCACTGCAAATGCTTACAACACAAGCAAACACAGGAACGCACTGCAAATCCTTACAACACAAGCAAACACAGGAACGCACTGCAAATCCTTACAACACAAGCAAACACAGGAACGCACTGCAAATCCTCACAACACAAGCAAACACAGGAACGCACTGCAAATCCTTACAACACAAGCAAAAACAGGAACGCACTGCAAATCCTCACAACACAAGCAAATACAGAAACTTGCTGCAAATCCTCACAACACAGGCAAACACAGGAACGCACTGCAAATCCTCACAACACAAGCAAACACAGGAACGCACTGCAAATCCTCACAACACAAGCAAACATAGGAACGCACTGCAAATCCTCACAACACAAGCAAACACAGGAAAGCACTGCAAATCCTCACAACACAAGCAAATACAGAAACTCACTGCAAATCCTCACAACACAAGCAAATACAGAAACTCACTGCAAATCCTCACAACACAAGCAAATACAGAAACTTGCTGCAAATCCTCACAACACAAGCAAACACAGGAACGCACTGCAAATCCTTACAACGCAAGCAAACACAGGAACGCACTGCAAATCCTCACAACGCAAGCAAACACAAGAACGCACTGCAAATCCTCACAACACAAGCAAACACAGGAATGCACTGCAAATGCTTACAACACAAGCAAACACAGGAACGCACTGCAAATCCTTACAACACAAGCAAACACAGGAACGCACTGCAAATCCTCACAACACAAGCAAACACAGGAACGCACTGCAAATCCTCACAACACAAGCAAACACAGGAACGCACTGCAAATCCTCACAACACAAGCAAACACAGGAACGCACTGCAAATCCTCACAACACAAGCAAACACAGGAACGCACTGCAAATCCTCACAACACAAGCAAACATAGGAACGCACTGCAAATCCTCACAACACAAGCAAACACAGGAACGCACTGCAAATCCTCACAACACAAGCAAATACAGAAACTCACTGCAAATCCTCACAACACAAGCAAATACAGAAACTTGCTGCAAATCCTCACAACACAATCAAACACAGGAATGCACTGCAAATCCTCACAACACAAGCAAACACAGGAATGCACTGCAAATCCTCACAACACAAGCAAACACAGGAATGCACTGCAAATCCTTACAACACAAGCAAACACAGGAACGCACTGCAAATCCTCACAACGCAAGCAAACACAGGAACGCACTGCAAATCCTCACAACGCAAGCAAACACAAGAACGCACTGCAAATCCTCACAACGCAAGCAAACACAGGAACGCACTGCAAATCCTCACAACGCAAGCAAATACAGAAACGCGCTGCAAATCCTCACAACACAAGAAAATACAGAAACGCGCTGCAAATCCTCACAACACAAGCAAACACAGGAACGCACTGCAAATCCTCACAACACAAGCAAACACAGGAACGCACTGCAAATCCTCACAACACAAGCAAACACAGGAATGCACTGCAAATCCTCACAACACAAGGAAACTGTCACACCGTCACCATCACCAGCACGTCAAGCTCCACCCACACGATCCCAATCACCAGAGTACTGATCACCTGCACCTGCATTCACTCACACTCACACCTTAAGAAGCCCGCACACGCTCACTGTGGTGTCTGATCTCGTCGTTTATGGACCCCAGACTTACCTGGTGCGACTTACCTGCCTTCTGGTCTTCATCGGATGTTTATTGCTACCGTCTTCTCAGGCGTGGACGCGAACCGCTGGACTGGCATCTTCAAAACCTACAAACACACGGACACCGGATTAATTCACAAGCTAAGTCACTTCCTGGTTACCGGATTCAGAGACTCACCATACCATACCACTTACCTGTTGTTGTTGTTTCACTCCGTTCAATAAAAACCCTGTCTAACACTCATACCTGTTTGTCCGTGTCTGACAGAAACACAGAAACACGCTGCAAATCCTCACAACACAAGCAAACACAGAAACGCGCTCAACGACCACGTCATATGTGAGCTTGAGTTTCTAGCAAACTGAAAAACACTTTATTAAAAATAATAAATACATGAAATAATGAACACTTGTTAATGTGTGTTTATTTTTGTTTGCAGTTTTTCATAGTATTTCATGACTGTGAACACATCACTCAAATGCCGTACACTATAAAGGGATTAGTGAATGTGTGAACAGGTGAGTGGTTTTGGACACAGCTAACAAGCAGCTCCTAGTAGGGTTCGTCACTTTTGTTTTTGTTTGTGTTGTGAGGATTTGCGGCACGTTTCTGTATTTGCTTGTGTTGTGAGGATTTTGCAGCACATGTGTTGTCAAACTGATGATCACGTTTTCTTAATTTGTTGGTGTTTTTTGCTATTTGCATGTGTTTTCTTATTTGCAGCACGTTGAGCTCTCTCGGCCACCGTACCTCGGAGCTCCCGCACCCAACACTTTGAGAACCACTGTACTAACATTTAAATTAATCATTTGATGACTACATTTATTGTGTACATGATTTTACATTGTACTTATAAAAAAAATGTATTTGTTAAATTACAGATTTATTTAATTTCTCTAATTGAGCTTTAGTTACTGTTGCAATGCCCCACAAGCTATGCTCTCTCACGCAACACATCATCTTCTCACACAGTGAAAAATACATTGCGGAGCAAAGAGGACACTGACAATGTATGAAACAGTTTCATATTTAAAATATTGTAATTTTTTAAAGAAGTTTAAACAATACCGTATAGTGGCTCATCTCTTTATACTAGTTCATTTATAGCATCAAATAAACATGAATGGACTTCAGAAAGACGTGAGCATGCACAATTTGTCAGGTTCAAGTTCACCAATGTTAATCCACTAACTCCCCTGACCGCTTTGTTGGATAAAATTACGGATTTGTGGTTATAATTGGTTAGATCGCCTGCCAATCAAACTGTTTGCAAAGGGTCAATTACATCTATAATTACACTGTTGACCCTTCCCTTACACATTAAAGAGTTCACCCAAAAATGAAATTTCTGTCATTAAAGGATTAGTTCACTTCAGAATTAATATTTCCTGATAATTTACACACCCTTATGTCTTACTTGGTGTTCCAAAGATGAACAAAGGTATTAATGGTTTGGAACGCCATGGGGGTGAGTAATTAATAACAGAAATTACATTTTTGGGCGAACTAACCCTTAAACCTAACCATACCACCAAACTTGTCCCTAAACTTACCCATGTTCCACCTCAATAGCAGAAAAAAATATTTTTATATAGTATAGACACAATAAGTACATTGTAATTATGATTTGATGTACTGTAAGTACACCTAATATAAAGCGTGACTGTGTC
This sequence comes from Opsariichthys bidens, assembly GCA_037194245.1. NCBI lineage: Eukaryota > Metazoa > Chordata > Actinopteri > Cypriniformes > Xenocyprididae > Opsariichthys > Opsariichthys bidens. The sequence goes on along the minus strand of CM074308.1, from coordinate 2,248,156 downwards.
AACTACTATAATGCCAAGTGAGCTAATATTGAAATGGGAACCAAAGAAACGCCTCAGAAACCAGCCACAACACCTTAGTAACAGTATAGTGACATACTGAAAACCAGAAAAGTTCTGACAACACCCTGGTATTATGGCACGGTTGAGCATCACTCACATTTTCTTCAGAAAGTGTAACCTGGGTTTATCTTTTTATTTTTCACAACAGATGTATGTCTTTTATTGTAACAGCATTCAACACATGCTGTTTAGTTACCTCTTGCAATCTTACAATGCTAAGAGAAATGTTAATCTTGTTGAGCACATATTTGCTCTGTGAAAACCAACAACAACAAAAAACCTCTTAGCCAATCTGGTTTTTGTGGATAGTCGAAATTACATGTGAAAAGATGTTGTGCAGAAAATGTTATATGCCAGAGAACAAAATTATGTTAACATCCAGCAGAGAGAAACAAATGATTGCATCAACTCAAACAGAGAATGCAAAATTAATATTCTTCCAAGGTATGGGAAAGTGCCACTTCAGTGCAATCATCCCCAACTGTCTGCCAGCCAGTGCACAACTCAGAGAAATGGGCAATGAAACAGTGGATATAAAATGGATCTATAAAGGTGAATTATAATACACTCGTTCAGGCTTGAGCTGCCGTAGTTTTGCAGCAAAGAGTCATGGGCTGTCCTGCTGTGTAAACGCTTCCATGGTGATCAATTAGGAAGTGTGATGCCTGTTGTGTTGTTGTCACGTCATCCATCACACAGCTTGGAAGACACGGATGACAGACAAACGCTAACAGGATGAACGAGCGGATCTCCATTTGGCATTTATCAGAGATGTTTGCCTCTTGCTGCGTGCCCTCTTGTGTCTGAAGCAGATGCTAATATGTTTACCCTGTGGTGTGATTAAACTATAAATCTCACACTTCAAACATTATTTATATGATGGAGTTTAAAGTTCAATGTGCCTGTCTTGACGTGACTTCTTGATGTCATTGTTAAACATCACAAACATTTAAATGTAATCTAGGACAGTGTTTCTCAAACCTCTTGCTGCAAGACTTGAACTGGGTGTGTTTAATAACATCCAAAATGTGCAGCAGTGGGGGTCCTCCAGGACAGATTTGAGAGGCACTGATCTAGAACACTTACTGTATTTGCTGCTTGCATTAAAAGTAAATTTAATCCAAATATTTGCTGATTTAGTTTGAACCATGTGTAGGAATTGGTAGCATGGGTGCAATAGGATGGTCTCAGCCTAGATGTTCCATTTCTGCTGAATACATTTGGCCTTCAAACAACACTGGATGCCATTTACTTCCATTATATGAACAAAAAAACAGAATGTCTTTTTCAGTTGTATCCTTTATGTTGTAGCCCTGTTGTAGTTTCATTTCATGATTGGTCATGTTGTCACCCAAGTTTATGAAAAAATTCCCAAGTGAAAATGCTGTCGCTATAAATGTTCATTTTCTAATTGTGCTATTTTAGTAGTTTTTTTTATTTTTCATTTTCATTTTAGTTAAAGTTTTTGTACTTTTTGTTTTAAAGTTTTTTGTTTTTTTTGTCTATATTGTTTTATTAATTTTATTTCAGTTTTAGGTATTTTGATGGTCCTTTTTTAGACATTCTGTTGACCATATGGAACGGTGCACCGACCAGTCAACTGTAATGAGGAAGACTCAAATAGTGTAAGGGTTTAAAAGGCATTTAATATTTAATTATATTATTTAATAGTATTTAACAGGCAAACACAAAGACAGAGTTGTAAGACCTTACAGATAGTAGTTAGAAGGAAGCAAGAGTTTGTGTGTTACAGGGGTTAATCTGACTGATGAAAGGGCTGACACACCTGGGACTGAGTTTCTCACAGGTCCACAGAGGGAAAATTTGCTGACTCTTTAGACCAGGCAAAGAAGGGGGTTGTAATCCTGATACACACCGAAATGGGGTAATGCCAGTGGAGCGCAACTACTCCAATCATGCTGATTTTGGCAACAGTGCCTTTGTAGGAACGTGCCAGTCTCCTGATTGAGCTGCTTTACCTGCCCATTGTACTGTTGGTGATACCAAGATGTGAGGCTCATTTCGATGTTGAGGATTTTACAGAAAGCTTTCCAGACTCAAGAAATGAACTGGGATCCTCAATTAGAGACAGTGGGAGGAAGGTCAGTGACAAAGCCAACCCCCAGGTAAGACCATGGCCGATGAGGAATGGACAAAGGATGAAGAAGACCAGTAGGGAGTTGTTTTAGTGTTTTCACTTGAGGACAGGTTGGACAGTTCTTGATGAACAAGGAAACATCCAAGGTCCTCCAGAAAGAAGTTCGCTGCAGAAGATTCCGCTGGATCGGTTGATGGCGAAGTCTTCTGTATCAAGGAAGACACAGGAGGCACAGCGGAATCCATTATTTGTATTTAATCTGCAAACAGGACAGGTGAGGGTTCACACCAGTAGTATAGTCCAACCAGGCAAACAAATCCAAAACAATAAGCAAAGGAGTAAACACAAGTGAAGCATGGTCATACACGATAAACAGCAGTGGATATAAAGGTTCGACAAAGGTTCAGAATTCGGGAGATGATTTCGTCTGATCATTACAAGAGTGATGTAACATTAAATAACTCTCATTAGAGTATTAGTAGACTGTCTGCGTAATATCTGCGAACACTTTATTTTAATGCTCCCCAACAGATATTCTTCTGACTATAAGTAACTCTGCAGGTACAGTCGTGGCCAAAAGTTTTGAGAATTACATAAATATTGGAAATTGGAAAAGTTGCTGCTTAAGTTTTATAATAGCAATTTGCATATACTCCAGAATGTTATGAAGTGTGATCAGATGAATTGCATAGCCCTTCTTTGCCATGAAAATTAACTTAATCCCAAAAAAAACCTTTCCACTGCATTTCATTGTTGTCATTAAAGGACCTGCTGAGATCATTTCAGTAATCGTCTTGTTAACTCAGGTGAGAATGTTGACGAGCACAAGGCTGGAGATCATTATGTCAGGCTGATTGGGTTAGAATGGCAGACTTGACATGTTAAAAGGAGGGTGATTCTTGAAATCATTGTTCTTCCATTGTTAACCATGGTGACCCGCAAAGAAACGCGTGCAGCCATCATTGCGTTGCATAAAAATGGCTTCACAGGCAAGGATATTGTGGCTACTAAGATTGCACCTAAATCAACAATTTATAGGGTCATCAGCAACTTCAAGGAAAGAGGTTCAATTCTTGTAAAGAAGGCTTCAGGGCGTCCAAGAAAGTCCAGCAAGTACCAGGATCGTCTCCTAAAGAGGATTCAGCTGCGGGATCGGAGTGCCACCATTGCAGTGCTTGCTCAGGAATGGCAGCAGGCAGGTGTGAGCGCATCTGCACGCACAGTGAGGTCAAAACTTTTGGAAGATGGCCTGGTGTCAAGAAGGGCAGTAAAGAAGCCACTTCTCTCCAAAAAAAACATCAGGGACAGATTGATCTTCTGCAGAAAGTATCGTGAATGGACTGCTGAGGACTGGGGTAAAGTCATATTCTCCGATGAAGCCCCTTTCTGTTTTTTTGGGGCATCTGGAAAAAGGCTTGTCAGGAGAAGAAAAGGTGAGCACTACCATCAGTCCTGTGTCATGCCAACAGTAAAGCATCCTGAGACCATTCATGTGTGGGGTTGCTTCTCATCCAAGGGAGTGGGCTCACTCACAATTCTGCCCAAAAACACAGCCATGAGTAAAGAATGGTACCAAAACACCCTTCCAACAATCAAACAACAGTTTGGTGTAGAACAATGCATTTTCCAGCACGATGGAGCACCGTGCCATAAGGCAAAAGTGATAACTAAGTGGCTCGGGGACCAGAACGTTGAAATTTTAGGTCCATGGCCTGGAAACTCCCCAGATCTTAATCCCATTGAGAACTTTTGGTCAATCCTCAAGAGGTGGGTGGACAAACAAAAACCCACTAATTCTGACAAACTCCAAGAAGTGATTATGAAAGAATGGGTTGCTATCAGTCAGGATTTGGCCCAGAAGTTGATTGAGAGCATGCCCAGTCGAATTGCAGAGGTCCTGAAAAAGAACGGCCAACACTGCAAATACTGACTCTTTGCATAAATGTTATGTAATTGTCGTTAAGAGCCTTTGAAACTTATGAAGTGCTTGTAATTATATTTCAGTACATCACAGAAACAACTGAAACAAAGATCTAAAAGCAGTTTAGCAGCAAACTTTGTGAAAACTAATATTTCTGGAATTCTCAAAACGTTTGGCCACGACTGTACATTAACTTATTAAACTAACATGCTGCGCTCCCTGCTCTTATCCATGCAAGATTGAATGGATGGACCTCTTGCCCAGAGCAGAACCATACCACCAATCCAAACGTGTCAATTTTATTTGACATTAAATATAATATAAAGAAGTTTGCTTATTTTTGTTTTCAATTGATTCTGTTGGAATTTGGGGAAACTGAATAAATCAAGTGACTTAGGTGCTTAAGAAGACAGTTTAAACATGCTAGACTTGAAATAAAGATAGTGTAACACTAATATATAACATCTCCTCATTTATAGGAAATGAAAGACCTCTTTTAGAGGTACCATTATTCTATACTTATAAAGACTCATTCAGTCAGATTTGATGTGCTAAGAATAGATATTGTTGCACAGTCTGACAGCTGTCTGAGTGACTGCAAGATGTTGTGGAGTTTACAGTCCATGCTGAGTTTTTTATTTTATTTGTTTTAAATCACTCCCTGAAATGTCAAACAACAGTTAAAATATATATTTCAGTTCCATCTAGTGGAAGATCGAATTCATGGAAACGGTGTGTTGGGGATCTGTGCCACTGGCTGTCTTGTCGATGAGGCCTTCACAGGGAATGGTCTAGTTGACACAATCTCTGCTGACACTTCAGGGATGCATTGTGGTCGTGTCTAGGCTCAGGTCCTCCATCTGATCTGGATACAGCCTGGATCTAACTGACTACAATAGACCTCGGGATTTAACAGAGAAACTATTAACATAGATGTCATTCTTCTTCTGATGTAACAAGTACATCAGGTGTTATAGGAAGTGTTCCCGGCTGACCTAATTTATGCAGGCTAACAATCCTTTAACAGATGTGACAATATAAATTGATAACATGTTGTGTGTATGCCAGTTTGAAGAGATGCATTTTTAGTCTAGATTTAAACTAGTAGTGTGTGTATGCTTCCCTAACAATGCTAAGAAGATTGTTCCAAAGTTTAGGTTTAGCAAGATTTTAAAATCTATACAATGTTTATCAGGGAGGCAATGCAGTGTTGACAGAACTGGGCTAATATGGTCATACTTCCTGGTTCTAGTAAGGACTCTAGCTGCTGCATTTTGTACCAGCTGTAGTTTGTTTATCAACCAAGCAGAGCAACCACCCAGTAGAGCAATACTGTAATCTAGCCTTGAGGTCATGAACTCATGAACTAACTGTTCTGCATTTGTCACAGAGAGCGTATGTCATAGTTTAGATATATTATAAGATGGAATAATGCAGTTTGACAAATACAAAAAATGTGGCTTTCAAATGAAAGATTGGTATCAAAGAACACACCCAGGTTCCTAAGTGATGACGAAGAAATCAAGTGTTAGACAATATAATAGTTTATTACCTGCAGAGGTTTTTGGTCCAATAATTAGAATCATTTTTTTTTCTGAATTAAGTTGTAGCAAATTACTAGTCATCCAATGTTTTTTTTTTTTTTTCAGCTATGCATTCCGTTAAGTTTGTGAATTGGTAAGTTCCATCAGTGCACGAAGAAATCTTGAGCTGAGTATCATCTGCATAACAGTGAAAACTAACACCATGCTGACAAATGATATCTCCCAAGGGTAGCATGTACAGAGTGAAAAGAAATGGTCCTAGTACTGAGCCTTGCGGTACTCCACACTGAACTTATGATCTCATTTTTTCATTTACTACTACAAACTGATAACGGTCAGACAAATATGATTTTAACCACGCCAATGAAATTCCACTAATGCAATCATAACTTTCGAATCTATTTAATAGAATATCATGGTCGATAGTATCAAATGCAGCTCTTAGATCCGGTAACTTTAATAGAGAGAGATACAACCACGATCTGATGATATGAGCAAATCATTTGTAACTCTAAAGAGAGTAGTGTAACCATCTAAATCCTGACTGGAACTCCTCGCAGGTACCATTTCTTTCTAAAAAGGAACATAATTGCGATGATACTGCCTTTTATAGTATTTTTGACAGAAAATGTAGATTCGAGATCGGCCTGTAATTGACTAATTCTCTAGGATCAAGTTCTTAAAAGTTCTATACATATCTGTTGCTACCACCTGGCTCTGGGTGAAGTAACATTACCAAAAGCCACACAGAAAATTAAGTACAAGTAAACAATTAATCAAGAATAAATCAACAAAATACAAAAATTAAGTATATGTATAAAGAAATAAATAAAAGAAAACAGTCCAGGGCAGAAGAGGGAAGATGAACGGCAGCCCAGTCCAGACCACTGCTCTCTGAATCTCCATCTTTTAAACCCAAATACCAATCACAGGCAACACTTCACACCTATACCTGACACTCGCTCTGAAATAGAGACAGAACAACACCACCTATTGGACAAATATATAAAGAACACTCTGGGCCATAACAGTATCCTAGAGACAAAGATGAATTAATGATATTAAGAAGAGGAGCTATGACCTCTGGAAGCATCTCTTGCCCAATTGCGATATTACAACAACCTTATGAAAAAACAATGCCACTGAACCACATCCCTAAATTTCTTAATCACAAACCAGTATGTTTAGCTACCTAGTTCTAAAAAGGCAAACAGAGTGCTTCACAACTCACAACACTGAGATCTACAGCAACTCTCCCACATACTCACCAAAACTCATCAGGCTATGAAAGTCGAGCTCTTTTAGCCGTTGTTTCAATGGGTCTATTTTTATGAGTGAATTCAGATTTGCCCACAGCTTCAGGACAGTTGAACCGCATAACTGTGATCTTCTGTGCATTCTTAATGTTGATGTGTCAGAGAGCAGATTGAAAGGAACTGGTCTTCTCGGGGCTTGGGAGCTAAAATTAGACTCCATCTCAATCATAGCAACAGATCCTGCCGAAGTCTCTACAATAGTAAAAGCACATTATCTTATGGTTCTGGGCTGTTCATAGACTACAGCTTCTACAGAGGGTATAGACATTACTAAAAAATATTCTTTTATAATTTTATGTAAGGAAGAATGTACAGGGGCATTAGGACCCAGATGCAAAGCACAACTACTTGGCTACTTACAAAATAAATGCCCACTCTCACCTCAGAAAAACAAGTTTCCTGTTCTGTCATTGTATTGTGCTCGCAGTGCACACAATTTGGAGGAGCATTATGCATTTCATTCAGTATCGTAGTTATGTTGTCAAAGAGTAAATCATGAAATTAACTAAAAGTACTGATAAGTTACATGACTTGTATGCTGTGTATTAGCTGGTTAGATGATTTGGATGCAGTTATACTAACAGTTCATATTAGTATTATATATTTCCATGGTAATGTAGTTTTCATAATCTTAAATCAAAATACTACCCAAAATACAAATAACACAAACATATAAGGAAAACAGCTAAATAATCCTATTATCATATAGACTAAAATTTGGATAATTAAAAAAAAAAAAAGCAAAATAGAGTTGTCTTTTTTGGTTTTTGCTCATTGGTTAGTTCCAGCACACCTTATTCCTGGGTGACATTTTATCCATCACATCTCAGTTTCCCACAAAAAAAAACAAAAAACAGGTAGATGAGTGCTCACTCAGACAAAAACGTGGCCCTTTCTCTTGCGGTCTCTGTTTTTGTCTTGCAGACAGACTGCTTGCAGACTCTCTTCTATTAAAGGTTATCCATGAAAGACAGAGCTGTTATCCCTTGTGAACACACTATGTTTATTGAATTTCAAAACCTTCTGCTCTGACAGGCTCTTACTCAGTGAAACTTGCAATCATTCATTGAAAGATATTGTGAACCCTTTAAGTTCCATTCACAAGTTACTTAAGGAATTCACAGCTCCATGGGTAATTATTATTATTCTGGATTCCTGTCAAAAAGAGAACAGGTTGCTCTGACCAAATAGCCTGAGTTATTACACTGATGGCTCTTCCTGGGCTTCCTGGGTTTCTCTTATAATGCTTCATTCTTCTGTTAAGATTATCACAGTGTGACTCCATTATCTCAGCTAATTACCTAATTATTCACATCACTATCTCAGCTGTAACAGTCCACAAGGATACTATAATCTTACAGCTAAAGCAAGACAGGAGACATGTCAACACCCATGTCCTTGAAAAATTTGAAGGAAACAGTTAGAGAGAGAGAGAGAGAGAGATTTTTTTTTTGAATTTGACAATCCTCTTATTACAAAATTTTCAAACGTCATTCACAAAAAAAAAATACATTAATATAATAATAATAATAATAACAATAATTATAATAAAAAAATAAAAACTACATTAAGTTAATTACATCAACAATTCTGAAAAAACTATTTCATTATTGACTAATGCACATAGCACATTATCACAGCACCACTCAATTTCAAAAACGTTTGTTAGTTTATAAAAAAGTGAAACTCAATTACAAGTCGGGATTTTACCTTTTTTTTAAAAAAACTGATATAAGCTCTTGGTCCCCTTTCTGTTCAATTTTATTTCGCCTAGTTATATAGATGGCTAATTTTGCAATACCAACAATATTCAAAAAGAAGCTCTAAAAGGCTAAAAAGAATAGGAAGTCTCTTACAAAACATAAAACAATGAAACACAGTCTCCCTTTCATTGCAAAAAGGACAATTCTCATCCACATTTGGGTTCAACATTGCCACAAAAGAATTAACCGCCACAGCTCCATGGAGTATCCTCCACTGAAGATCAGCGACCCTTTTAGGTAAGGGAGGTTTCTACAAAACCCTCCACACTGGTTTTGTTGTTTCAGTCATTCCTAATGTGTCTCTCCATACAATATCACTTCTGTTTTTTAACCACTTTATATTTGTCACTTCCACAATACTTCTATACAAAGCTTTACCTTTAACTGCAAAAAAATGTATTTGCTCAGCAGTTAAACCTAAAAAACGTTTAATGAAACGTGCAGACTTTACCTTTAAAAAGGCTGAAACTGCTTCTACATCTTTAAAATCAGGACCTGCAATGTGTTTCAATTGCAGAGATCCAATTCTGTTCAGCAGACCTGGTATTTCTTCACCAGATATATCGAGGCGTGCTCCACACAAAATAGGCTCTTCAAGTAGCCAGTGCAGCAACATTAAAGGTTCCATCCATTGATGTCTGAACAGACTCCATATTTTAAAGAGACTTTGATAAAAAACAGGAACTCCTCTAAAATCAAGGTTTTTTTTTGTCCAGGCCAAGTCCACTTATTCTGCCTAAAATGCTTTGAGCCACTGGTCTCCATACCAGTCTTTCAGATCCAAGCATAAGCTTCTGCAAAAACTGAAGACGATAAGCAGCACATCTACTTGTCAGATGCACTAGACCTTGGCCTCCATCTTCTTTAGCAAGAAACAAGACACTTTGAGGGATCCAGTGTTAAGTGTCCCAAAAGAAGTCTACCATTTCCGCTTGAATTTTTGACTAAAGAAGACCAACAGGAGGGTCAATGCATGCAAGGAGGAAGCCGCAAGATTGTTAATAACAAGTGTGCGTCATTTAAGAGACAGTTGAGGGAGCAGCCATCTCCATTTTTTCAAACGTCCCGTTACTTTATCTGCAATTCCTTCCCAGTTCTTCTGACATGACATGAAATAGTCATTGCCTAATGGATTTCCTCCCTCCCAGTCGCCAAGCAATAAAGCATCACTTTTTCACCAATTTACAATTGCTGATGAAATATCTTTAAAATAATTAACAGTTTGTTGTAACATTTGAACATCATCACTGTCATTTATAAAAACAATAGCAACATTAGCATATGCAGATAAGTAAAAAGCAGTATTACACTGTGGCAATGTCAAACCCTTTAACTTGCTTCGTAACTTAAAGAGCAAGGGTTCTATAGCCAGCACATATAACAACCCAGACATGGCACAGCCTTGTCTAACTCCTCTCTGTACTTTAAAAGGGGTACACAAACCGCCATTAATTTTGATCACACTCTCGATTTCGCAATACATTGTTCTGATTATGTAAATGAAACTAGAATGAAACCCAAAAGCTTGTAATGTACGCCACAAATAAACAACGCGATCAAAAGCCTTCTCTTGATCCAAAGAAATAAGGCCAGTATTAATACCAAAAAGCTTTGAAACCTCAAATCACATCTCTGATTAGAGTTATATTATCAAAAATGGATCTATTTGGTATGCAATATGTTTGATCGTAGTGTGTTACGATTATTTTACTTAATCTTGTAACCAAAGCTTTGGACAGGATTTTATATTCAGAGCACAAGAGAGAAACAGGCCTCTAATTTTTAATATATTGGAGATCACCTTTTTTGGCCAATAGAGTGATAACTGCCCTTCTGCAACTTAGTGGAAGAAAACCTTTAATCATGCTTTCATCAAACACTGTTAAAAGATCTTCACCTATGATGGGGCAGGATATTTTATAGACTTCAATGGGTAACCAATCAATTCCCTGGGATTTCCCATTCTCCATACTTACCATCGCTGTATAAAGTTCTTGTACTGTCAAAGGTAGTTTCAAACTTGCTCTCTTCACCGAGTTTTGTCAAACCTTCAAAAAAAAATAGCAGTCATGCTTTCCATTTATTAAATCCGCTGTAAATGATTTTTCATAAAAACGTACAGCAACTTCTCTCATCTCAGAGGTTTTAGTTACTTCATGTCCTGTGTCAGAAACCAAAGAATGACTTGTTCTACTTTGACTATTTTTTTTCTCCATACTGAAGAAAAATTTGGAAGGTTCGTCCATTTGTGTGACTTTCTGGAAACGTGAATGAACCTTAATGTCCAACAGATTTGTCAAGAAAGTTTTCTTTGATGTCAAAGCTTCAATATGTCCTTTTTTGCCTGTACATGCAGACAAACTGTATGCATCAACTATCTCAGCCTCTAAAGTATTCAATAATCTAGTTATTTGTCTTGCAACATTAAGAGTATATTGCTGGCAAAAACTTTTAATTTGTATTTTCCCGCAATCCCACCACTGTTGTAGGGACCTGTATAAATACTTTTGTTGTTTAAAAACATCCCAGAAAATAAAAGAATCTTTAATATTTTTATCATCAAGCAAAGATGTAAATAGGCACTTTTTGACTTGACATTCCTCACTAAAACGGAACAAAGAACTGCACTGTGGTCAGAGAATCCTACAGGATTAATCTTACACAATTTAAAGATATTATACTGGTGCTTAAAAGTGTAAAAACAATCAAGACGTGCCAAAGACAATGAGTTATCCTTATAATGAACCCATGTGTATTGTCTTAACTTCTTATGCATATTTCTCCAAATATCACAGAGATCAAAAGTTTCCACTAATTGCTTGATAACCCTTTGAGACTCAACATGTGGTTCCAAATGATTTCTGTCTACTTTATCATTCTCAGTACAATTAAAATCTCCACCTAAAACTTAGAACTCATCTGTATTTATGTTTTTCAGCGTGGTGTTAAATTTAAAAACAAAACTCTTTCCTCTCCACTATTAGGAGCATAAATATATATATATAAAAACATGACAATCTTTTCAAATTTAACAATAACTTTTAAACAATGACCTTTTTCAATTCCCACAAATTCATAAGATACTGGAGTAATATTTTTAGAAAATAAAATTGCCACACCTCCAATAATAGTGTCATAATCGTGTCCGTGTTTGTCTGTTTATCCCGTTTCCCCAGTCCTGTCTTTGTCACATGTTCCTTGTTTTCAGTTTAGTTCCAGAGAGAGGGAGAGAGAATTTTTTTTTAATTTGACAATCCTCTTATTACAAAATTTTCAAACTTCATTCACAAAAAACAAAATACATTCAAAAGATAATAACAATAATTATAATAAAAAAATAAAAATAAAAACTACATTAAGTTAATTACATCAACAATTCTGAAAAAACTATTTCATTATCGACTAATGCACATAGCACATTATCACAGCACCACTCAATTTCAAAAACGTTCGTTAGTTTATAAAAAAGTTAAACTCAATTACAAGTTGGGATTTTACCTTTTTTTTTTTTTTTTTTTAAAAACTGATATAAGCTCTTGGTCCCCTTTCTGTTCAATTTTATTTCGCCTAGTTATATAGATGGCTAATTTTGCAATACCAACAACAAAACTGAGCAACTGACATTTGATTTTTTTTTCTTCACACTATACCTACAACCAAGAATAAAATCCTGTTTTGTAAAACACACCTCAAAAGATTCAAAAAGAAGCTCTAAAAGGCTAAAAAGAATAGGAAGTCTATTACGAAGTCTCTTACTGTCAATTGTCACATGGTCTTTGTTTTGATTTCCATCTCGTTATTAGTTCATCGTCACCACCTGTGTCTCGTAATCAGTTATGTCTGTCACCTGTGCTCTGCTCATTTTTCCTCGTGTGTTCCTGTGTATTTTTTCCATCTGTGTCAGTCTTGTGATTGTTCGTCCTTAAAGTTACGTGCTCGTGTCATTTGTATCCTGATCCTGTCTTGTTGGTAATAAACTACGTATTATTAAGTCTGTCCTCTTCTCCGTGCTTCCTTGCACACACCCCGAGCGTTACAAATAGAGGATTTATGACTGAGGAAAAGTTGACCTTCCCACTCTCTTTTCCAGTCCACCTCATTTCTTTTATCGCTATGCGTTTCCTGTATAAACATGACATCAACAGACTTCTGATTCATAAATTCATACAACATCATCCTTTTCCGAACATCTCTAGCTCCATTTAAATTAAGAGTTCCCAATTTTAGCCGACTCATATTAAAGTTCAACAAGAAGCTAAGAGGGAAAAGAACTGAGATTATCCATATGATTGGGTATTCAAACTCATCACTAAGAACTTGTTTTTTTTAACCTTGTTTACCAATTTACGTAAACGGTACACTTCAAGATCAGAGACAGCCCCTTCTTTCATCAAATATCTGGTGTCCTTCACAAACTGCACGGTCAGGAAAATAATCCTCAATCTGTACGCCTTTTAGCCCTTTCGTTTCCTGAAGAAAAATACTAATGTCTTCAGCTTTATACAAAACGGTCATATTTTCATTTTGAGAACAAGCAGAAACCCCTGAACACACAGAGGCACTAGAATCAGAATCATCATCATCCGAAACTGACTTCATCATCACCACCATCTTTTTTGACTTGTTTACCAATTCGACTTTTTTTCCTTTTAGTAGGAGTTTTAAAAATCGATTCTGCTTCCATGTCCAGATCACAGTCATTCATTCTCAAGTCTGCGCTTATAACTTCACTGTCTTGTTCTACAAATACAGATACCTTACTACTCAACCCAACTGCAGTCTCTGCCGCCACAGACTTGGACTCGGATCGTCTAATGATATATCCGTGGCTACACGAGTTCTGACCTCCAGCGAAGCGGCCGCAGATGTGCCAGTCTCACCGACAGCGTTCCCCTTTTCATCTGCACCAACCTGCCCAGCGTTTTTGTTGACTTTATCAGGGCAGCTACGAATGAGGTGCCCGATCTTTCCACAACCAAAGCATTTGATCGTTGTATCAGATGATGCGAAAACAGCATAATCAAAGCAGTCTATTTTAAATTTGAAAACCAGCTCAAGTTCATCTTCGCCATTTTTTAAAATCATGAACACCTGTCTCCTAAAAGACACGAGACACAAGATGTTTCACTAAAGGCGATTTACAACCGAGCAGAATTTTTTTGATTGGGGAAACAATCTTTCCATATCGTGACAATTCCTTCACGATAATCTCGTCTTTCACAAATTCATACATTTTCAAAAATCATTGTGTTTGGAGTCGTCATGCTTCCCAACAAAATGCTGGAAGCAGACTATCCTCACAAGGTTAAGTGAAAAAAAAACTAAATGCCTCAACAAAAAAAATCACAAACAGCCACAGACGGCTGCTCTCACCCACACTCACTACGCTCCGCCCACACACTCCCAGCATGCACTCGAGAGAGAGAGAGAGAGAAAGAGAGAGAGATGAGATGGATGGCTAGATGTTACTTTTCTTAAAAAAAGGGTTTGTTGCTTTATATATCTAAGAATGTGGTGAACAAAGCCTTTTAAAGTTAAATGCACAAAAACTAACCACTGTGCATGTAATCGGTTTCACTTGGCCCAGTCTGAGCTGTGTTTCAACCACTAATAGCCAGCATGGGAATCAGGCATGCAAACAAGGGCACTAAGGACCACAGCCTCTAGAATCAGCCGCTAGATGCCTCTTGAGGCCAGGCGAGTGAGGTTGACCTGCACAGCTATGTACCAGGTGCGTTCTGTTGCTGTTACTGAGCCTGTCACACCTTCAAAACGAGACCTCTCAGCTCAACCCAAACAATCCCAATTACAGGAATTCTGATTCAACACACCTGCACCAGCTCATCACAGCAAACCACTTAAACAATCACTCTTCACATTTGTCTGGTCTTGTTGTTTCTTGGTGTTTCCCTTACCTGACTACCTACCCATTTAGTCACCTCTCTGTGGCTATTCCCTTCAATTTCGCATGTTGGCAGTCGTCAGTGTCTTGAATGAAACCGCACTGATAACTGCTTTTCTCAGGGTCTCAACTCTGATGTTTGTCAGCAAATAGTTATAAATGTTGATGTAATCGTATTGGAGAGCTTCATTCAAAGAGCCATCTGCATCTCACAAAAACTCACCTCTTGCATGCTCAATTTACCCACTCAGCATTCTTTGCCCGCCACACCATCTGTCGCTCTTCACGCACCTGAACCCATGCTGATTGATTCATTCCATCAAAAGCACAACCTCAAGAAAAGACAATGCACAGAAGTTTTGAATATCCACTCCATACTGGGAAAACCCCTGGGCCGTGGTCATATTTGATACTGCACCCTCATAGTGACGCTCCTCATCAGGAACAGATCTCATTCATTATCCTGGAAAGTTTTACTGCTGATCCAATTCTAGGATGCCCTTGGATGTCACAATACTCCCTGTTAGTGAGTTGGAATATGGCTAGAGTTCATGAGAGTATAATCAGAGTGACTTTTGTGTCAAAAACTGTTCATTACCTGTCAAGAAACATCCCCACCACCGTTTGGTGTAATTTCAATCACTTGCTTCTAACATCATTCCCCCGAACTCCACCACCATTGAGAGTCCTGAAAATGCCAACAACTAAAAAAATTTCCCCCACAAATATAGGGGGTTCCAAAGGTAATGGTGTCATTGTCCAGCTTATTCTATATATTATTGATTCATTATATTGCAAAGATCAATAGTTATTAGTCTAGTTAATTTTTGTATATCAGCACTGATTATATCCAGCCAATCACGTTAAATGGTAAACCTCGGGATAAGCAGAGAGACAAAAATTAGCATAGACACCATTCTTCTTCTGATGTAAAGAGTACATCCGGTGTTATAGGAAGTGTTCCGAGTTCCGGCTGACCTGATTTATGCAGCCTAACAATCCTTTAACGGATATGAAGACATAAATTGATAATGTGTCATGTGTATGCCAGGTTAAATAGATGCGTTTTTAGTCTAGATTTAAACTGACAGAGTGTGTCTGCTTCCCAAACAATGCTAGGAAGATTGTTCCAGAGTTTAGGTGCAAAATAGGAAAGGGATCTACCATCTGCGGTTGATTTTGATATTTTAGGAATTAACAACTGGCCAGAATTCTGAGATCATAATTGATGTGAAGGACTATAATGCATTAAGAGCTCTATCAGGTACTGGGGAGCTAAGCCATTTAGTGCTTTGTAAGTAATTAGCAAGATTTTAAAATCTATACGATGTTTAATAGGGAGCCAGTGGAGTTTTGACAGAACCGGGCTAATATGGTCATACTTCCTGGTTCTAGTAAGGACTCTAGCAGCTGCGTTTTGGACCAGCTGTAGTTTGTTTATCAAGCGAGCAGGACATCCACCCAGTAGAGTGTTACAGTAACCTAGTTTCATGAACGCATGAACTAACTGTTCCGCATTTGTCATTGAGAGCATATGTCGTAGTTTATATATATTTTTAAGATGGAAGAATTTGGTTTTACATATGCTAAAATTGTGGTGTCAAATCAAAGATTGGTATCAAAGAGCACACCCAGGTTCCTAACTGACGAAGATGACTTAACAGAGCATCAAGTGTTAGACAGTATTCTAGGTTATTATGCGCAGAAGTTTTTGGTCCAATAATTAGAATCTCAATTTTTCAGATCAGCTATGCATGCCGTTAATTTTGAGACTTGGTAGGTTTCATCAGGGCAGGAAGAAATATAGAGCTGAGTATCATCAGTGTAACAGTGAAATCTAATGCCATGCTTCCTAATGACATCTCCCATGGGTAGCATATACAGAGTGAAAAGCAACAGAAAAAGAATGATTTGCTCTTATCATCAGATCGTGGTTGTATCTCTCTATAAGTGTTTCTAGACCTCAGTGCTGCTGTTGACACTATCGACCACAATATTCTTTTGAATAGACTAGAAAATTATGCTGGAATTAGTGGAATTGCATTGGCATGGATCAAATCATACTTATCTGACCGTTATCAGTTTGTAGTAGAAAACGAAGAGACGTCATTTCGATCACAAGTTAAATATGGAGTACCGCAAGGCTCAGTACTAGAACTAGACTCTATAACTAAAGTGGATCTATGTTACAATAGGGTGGTTGACACACACCGCAGACACATTAATGTTCAAACACCAAGTGACTTTTGCATTATATGTCCGCTTTAAGATGTTTTCTTTAAATAATTTTGCAATTAGTAGGTCTTCTTTCTGGCCCTGGAAGAGAATCATCAGGGGCACACTATCTGGTCCACACTTTCCACCATACATGTTTTGTTAGGGTTATGGCCTATTGGTTAAATAATTTAATCAATGAATAAATAAAGGATAGAAACCAATATTAATAATATTTTTGAATATACTGCAAATGTGTTAGTATTAATATAGCATTATAATGCAGGCTCTTAATTATTGAATTAATACTTTTCTTCAATTAAATCTTATTAGAACTGAACATATCACAGAAGAGAAAGGTAAAGCCTTAGTTCAAGGGATCCAGGCTATAAAGCTCTCTCCTAATGAAATTATTGTAGTTATTGTATAGAATACAGAGTTTAACTGTAAGATCATGACACAGGCAACAAAAAACATGCTCCTCATTACCACGGATTTATGGTTACTATAGTAATCACAACAACAATATTACTAATAATAATATATGGTATTTGTAATGAAAAACACCTAAAATACAAGCACCTCCCAGAAGGAGAAGGTAGGAGGTCTTTTATGATGTATTGTGCTTTCCAGTGATATTGATTCCATGTTTAAGAATGCAGTTCCTATGATGGCATTGGGCAGTTTTCACCACCATCTGCAGTGCTTTCGGGTCTGACACACAGCATCTTCCATCCCAGATTGTAATACAGCTGGTCAGGATACTCTCAACAGCACATTAGTAGAAGTTCATCAGGATTGCTGAGGAGAGATGGTTCCTTTTCAGAATCCACAGGAAAAACAGGCTTCTTGGCCAGTCTGAAGCCAGTTGATTGTCCATGCAAGGAATTTAAAGCTGGTGACAGAGTCCACCACCTCTCCATTGATGTAGATGGGTGTGTGTGCTCCAACTTTCTCCTTCCCACGTCTACTATGAGTTCTTTGGTTTTCACAGACACCCTAGCAAACATAGTAGGTTATGTCTTAAATGAATGTAAACAGTTGAGAAAGGCAATGCATGTGTATGAAGTATTCTGAATCCATGCATTACACTGTAAAATTAGAAAAAGTGAGGAAACCGATTGCCTTAATTTCTAAGTAAAGTAGAGTATTAATGATTAGTTGGTGTAACTTAACTATACTTGATTAACAATTTGTCTCAAAAAATTGTGTTAAGTACTGTTGACTTAAAATCATTGTTTTAGTTAACTTTCTATTAGTGTTCACATTACTAGGAAAATATTAGGAAACCGATTGCCTTAAAAAAACTAAGTAAAGCGAAATAGGAATAGTATGTTGTACTGACAAAAGCTTAATAAGTATAGTTGACTTACACATGAGTTCTAGTGACTAAAAAAGAACTGTAGTGTGTACTTGATAATTTACTTTAAATAAAATCTGTTACCATTGTTGTGTTTAGCATGCTGAATGTTGAAGTCTGTGAGACAAGTGTAGTCAAGTACTAAATATTGTATCACAAATTTAGAGGAATTGTATCAAAAGTTTCACCAACTGTTCATAAATGCTACTATTAACTTAATAAATGATCATTACTTGGAATAAAATACGAAGTCACATCATTCATAAATAAAACATGTTTCAATAATATCTGAATATATATATAATATTCATATATATATACATAAATTGTGAATATCAGTCACATAAGATTACATGACCTGTGAATTCTTGTTGCATCACTGCAACAAATCAGAATATAGATATAAATATAAATGAAGTGCCCAAGCAAAGGAAACACCATCCACCATAATGGTTAGTCCAAAATAAAACATTTTAGGAAAATCAATGTCAATCTGTGAAGTCAGCTTATGTGATGTTCTCTCAAATTTTTCAGTTGAATTGACAATTAAACATTTAAGATGACTTTGGCCAATCAGTGAATTCAAACAGAGACAGATAACTGCAGAAGTGGAGGAAATGGGGAAGAGTCTATTAATAAAAGCCCCGCCTCAAAACTCTTCTTTTTTTTTTTGCTTGACAAAGTGGTTCTCAAACCAATCAATTAATCTTTACTTGGGGTTTATGAGTAAAACAAGACATAGTATGTGCGTAGTCCAGATTACTAGAGTTTTGCAATTAAGTTAAGACATTAAGTAAAGTTAACTAAAGAGTACGAGTTAAAAATCACTATTGGATTTTACAGTGTAGGACATGTCTTAAAGTGAAAACAGCCTAATATTCCTTCTTTGTTTTTAATGTTAACCAAACAACCAAAGACAAGGAAATCACTCACTGCTTTCGACTGAATAGCTCTTGTAACTATAACAATGACTAATCTCTATTTAATTTATACAGTGATCATTGTTACAAACCTCACAATTTATCTAGGGGAAGGAGAACGTAACAATTATTATAACTAAAATATTAAATAAATTGAAAATGACTCACGGTCACTTCAATCCCCTGATCATGAAAACCAACGAACACCCAATCGAGCAAAATAACTAAATTTATTTTGCCTACAAATCAAAGATAACAGCAACAAAAATAAAGAAATAAAGAAATAAGGAAAGTAAGCAAATCTTCAGGAGAGGGCCAGGCCAACATAAACAAACAAAAACCTCTAAATGACAATGATCGCATTTAATAACCTATACAAAAGTAAACAAATAAACAGCAAAGTCTAACCTTACTCTCTGTCTGACATAAACAAGCCAAATCCAAGTTTAAAGAAAGTGGCACCCTCTTCCTACAGCTCCTGAACTCAAAACAAAGTATTTACATAAATTGAGAAGTAATGAACATTAGAACCAAAGTCAGCATTCACACACTCTCTCTCTCAGCTAGCGGTTACACAAGTCGTACACAACATTGAACATAAAACAAGGCTGCATTTGGTTATACACATGAACTCAAACAAGAGAAGAAACACTAGTATTTCTAGATCAGGGAAAAGCAGCGCATTCCATCATCTATCCAGCATCGTTTCTCCACTCTGTTATAGTGTTTGGGATCTCTGTGACATGCATTCAGCTGACGAGCATCAAGTGGAACCCAATTAGCAGCCTGCGCAAGAGGAGAGGGACAAGAGAGAGAGAGAAAAGAAAGAGAGAGTAGAGCATGTACACAACATGTACATGCTCAACAAATACTATCACTCTCCGAAAATCACACATATATTACAAATATGTCCAAATATGTCCACGGGACATAACAATAACGATATGCAATGTCATTTTACATTTGATTACTTTATCCAATTCCTGTGACTGAAAAATACTGTTAAATATCTAAATAACCTGAAAAGCACTGCTTGTTTTATTTGTATCTTTGCTCTATAGCATTTATTTGTGCTGTTGCTTGTAGTTTGATGATTTTTTCTTATTTTCTTTATTTTTATTTAACTGTAGCTTTTTTCCCTGAACATAGCATATACCAATCTGTACCGAAACCATGATAAAAACCGAATAATCAGTAATTTGAACCATTACCCCTATCGTACATGCATGACTTCTGTGGTGACACTATGAACCTCTGTACTTTTGTTGGTGATACTACGCAGAAATAAATGCTTCTCATTTATGCAAAGTATTTATGTTTTTGATATGCCTGCATTGGCGCCGTTGTATACAAACTGAGCTGAGACGGACGATTACGTCACTGTTTTCTGCAGTGCTGATATACCTAAATTAACTAGACTAATAACTACTGATATTTTCAACGGAATCAATCAATAATATATAGAATAAGCTGCACAATGACACCATTTCCTTATTAATGTAAAGCTGCTTTGCCACAATTTGCATTGTAAAAAGCGCTATATAAATAAAGATAAAAAAAAAAAAAAAAAAAGTATCAGAGGCACACTAATAATCACTGAACATGCAGTTTAAAACCTTGCGTATTCAATTAGCTCTGAGGTTCAAAAAATCTAGATTTTACCCAAAAACTTTTCACTGTGTCTTTGGCTGTATATATAATATTAGACAACCATAGTGGAATTTTTGAACAAAGCTGATATAAAATCAATTTATTTCTAAGAAATATGACATGGACTTCACTATCAGATAAATTTCTTGGGCTTCATTTATGAAGCAAACGTATGACAGTATGGCATTTATAAAAATGCAAGTTTTTGAGTTAGCGGAAGCTTGCGTGCAGCACAATAAATCTGGTGGAGAATTGTAATGATAATGTAATGACAAATGCGGAACAGCTAGTTCATGCGTTTATGACCTCGAGACTAGATTACTGTAACGCTCTACTGGGTGGTTGCCCTGCTCTCTTGATAAACAAACTACAGCTGGTCTAAAACGCAGCTACGAGAGTCCTTACTAGAACTAGAAAGTATGACCATATTAGCCCGGTTCAGTCAAAACTGCACTGGCTCCCTATTAAACATCGCATAGATTTTAAAATCTTGCTAATTACTTACAAAGCACTAAATGGCTTAGCTCCCCAGTACCTGAGTGAGCTCTTAATGCATTATAGTCCTTCAGGTCTATTACGATCTCAGAATTCTGGCCAGTTGTTAATACCTAGAATATCAAAATCAACCGCAGGCGGTAGATCCTTTTCCTATTTGGAACCTAAACTCTGGAACAATCTTCCTAGCATTGTTCGGGAAGCAGATAAACTCTGTGAGTTTAAATCTAGACTAAAAACGCATCTATTTAACCTGGCATACACATGACGCACTATAAACTTTTGTCTTCATATCCGTTAAAGGATTGTTAGGCTGCATAGATCAGGTCAGCCGGAACCGGGAACATTTTCTATAACACCAGATGTACTCGTTACATCAGAAGAAGAATGGCGTCTACGCTAATTTTTTGTCTCTCTGCTTATCCCGAGGTTTACCAATTAACGTGATTGGCTGGATCCGGGCCGTGTCCGGGTCGGACGGGGAACCTGTGCCTGTGTGCAGCAGCATTGTGGTCCTGTGGTGTCGGCGGAGACTGTGTTAACTAGCTCATCCTTTGTTAAGACCTTACCGACTCATCCGCCAGTGGCACAAATCCCAACAAACCGTCCCATACCGGCGTGATCAAAAAGATCTTAAACTAGATGGAACTAGATTAAATATTTTGACTGTTGCGATTCCAAATCGGTTTAATGACCCGTAACTCTGCCTGAGTATCGGACAAGTGTTCACTGTTGGCCAGAGGAGAACTGGCCCCCTGACTAAGCCTGGTTTCTCCAAAGGTTTTTTTCTCCATTTCTTGGAGTTTTGGTTCCTTTGGCTTGCTTAAGTTGGGGACACTTGCTTGATATTCAGCAGTGTTTTTGATATGCCTGCATTGGCGCCGTTGTATGTGAACTGAGCTGAGCTGGACGATTACGTCACTGTTTTCTCCAGTGCTGTTATACCTAAATTAACTAGACTAATAACTATATTAGACACTCTAACACATCCCTCTATTTGTTTTCTTTATATCCATATTTTATTAAATCCAAGCGATTGCGCAAGGCACCTCGTGCCCACACACACACACACACATGCAATGTTAAATGCAAATATAAAAACAAATTTGGATTCTTACTAAATGAAAGAAGCTCAAGCCCATCAGTTTCGCTCTAGCCTAAAAAAGTCATTTTGGCTTGACTTATGTTGTTTACAATGAATGCCACTATGACTATCTAATTTATGCTTTATTTTATAGTTTAATACTTCTTTTTGAAGGTTTTGTTGTGGAGTGAACTACAGTACAATAGGCCTTTGAATGTTTTGTTTTATTTACTGTTCTAAACATAAATTAATCTAATTGTTTGCAAATATGAGGTTAACAGATGTTTTTTGTGTAAAATAAATTTCTCTTTCATGAGATTACTTCCTCTTCTTGAACAGGTTACGTTTCTCTGTGTCGTAAATTCTAGTACCCGCGGCTTCTAAACCGTGAATTTTTAGGGCCGTGATATTACAATAGTTTTCAGCCACCACATTTATCAACATGCATTCATTCGTACGATAGGATTGCCAGCATACAAATGTTTGATGACTCACACATATGTCATGAGATGATTTCTGCTCTCGGATCTGTGCTCGTTTTTATGTTAGATTGTTAAATGAGGCCCATTGTGAGGAACCAAGCAGTCAAAGGCAAGAAACACAGGATTTCCAAATAAAAACTTGACTTCCTAAAATCTGTGTCTGTTATTAATATGAAATATGTTGTGACCAGTTTTTAGTCATTAAATATACTAAGGACAATCAAAATACAGTGAAAGCAAACGAGAGGAGAATGTGTGCGTTATTTTGTTCACCTTATCAATGTATGGACTTGTCACCGGCTATCACAATCATAAAATAATGTGGGCATTAAAATTCAAAATGCATGTCTACTGTTTGACAAGATAAATTCATATCCACGAGGGCCAGACACCACAGCCAACTCTACTTCCAATTAATGTTTGTGTCCTTTTTTGGCCTATAAGAAACTAATGGAGAAAAAACAACACCAAGAAAATGCTTGAGCAGCCTAAGCATCTTCATGAAAGACCACTCAGATTTTAGATTATTATTTTTGCTGTTATGGTGTAGCATTAGATTGAAACCAATTGCTTTTGCCCTCTATACAATACTAGTAGTAAACTAGTAGTAAACTGACACCTCAGGCAGCAAATAAACAGCCACTGGCAATGCTGAAATTGCCATGGTCCGGATTGGTATTGCAATGGTGCTTGCAGGAAGGCAGATGAGGGTAGAAGATAGTTTTCATTTTAGGTAGTGCAAACACATGGGTATTACGGAGACCGGACAAAGAGTGCAGAACAGGGAACAACTTAAATAGTGACACAGAAGATTAACTCAAATGACGAACAGATGATTAGTGTCCAGGGTGACAGATTGCGGCCGATGGCCGAAGATAGTCGATGGCACAGACACCAGAGCTCCCCAATGCCCACAGCCCACGGCGGAGACAAGGAAGGGAATAGTCCAGGTGGAGATGAAGCTGATGACTGGGGTACGACTGACAGAGATGTAGCCGATGGATCCGCAGACACAGACGGAGATCCGATGGGAATGAGCAACATCACTGGTTCTGGAGACCCAGGCGATGACCAGTTCTGTTTTTTCCTTAATTTAAATATAGAAGGTGGCCTGGCGGAAGCTACATGTTTTACTTCATAACTTGTTAAATATGGATTCATAACTAAATACGGATATTTTACACAAATGCATCGCTTCACTTAAGAAGGCCTTGATAAAATCTCCAAAGCCGCGTGGAATAAGTTTATGATGGATGGATGTGCCATTATAAAGCTTGAATGCTTCAGGATATTTATTAGTATTTCTCCGTTTGTATTCGTCAAAAGAAACAAGAAAGTCATATACAGCTAGGATTGCTTGAGGGTGAGTAAAGCATGGGGTAATTTTCATTTGAAAGTGAACTAATCCTTTAAATAATGACATAACGATTAACGAACAGATAATGATTAGCGTCCATGGTGACAGATTGCGGCAGGAACATAGAGCAAAGGAACACATATGATCAATGAAAGTCCATCTGAACTGAAACTGAACGGAACTAAACTTGATAGGTATTTGAGTCTCCAGCATGAGAAACAGAGTAGGTAGTTGAACCAGAAGGGAAAAATACAGCAAAACCTGAACTCCACATTGGTGAAAAGGTTCAGATCAACAGGTAAATCCAAAAGTAAAGCACTTAAAGGCAGTATGCAAAAGAAAAAATCCAAAAAATGTAATACAAATTGGCAAGCAAAAAAAAAAAGTTATATAGCTAAATCCACAAGAGAAAAAACTCCAGCAGAAAGCTTAATGTTCAAACACCAAGCAGTGAAACTAAAGCAACTAAAATCCACACGAAGAAATACGACAAATGTAGGAGCGCTCATTTGGACCGTAATTTTCTCAGTCCAGAATAGACTGCAAAGATTTCTATACTTGACAAGCATCCAATATCCGGTGGCCCTTATAAGCTGGCTGTCCAGCAATGATACAAGGCAGATGGAAGGGTGTCTGCCTGCTAGTACAGAAGGAGAAGACAAAAGAGGGTGGTGGGATTGAATGCAGGTATTGTTGATATAGTTGCAGAAGTTTGAGCTGAGCCTCCTCCAGGTTAGCTAGCAGCACTTGACAAACCTCTAAGCTGAATGGACATCAACTTCAGCCTCCTGATGGAGGAGTAAACGGTAACTGACACTCAAAATGAGATATCCCAGGGGCCAATGAGCACAGAGTGTTATATTCTACCAGTACCAGTACATGAAGGAGGACCATAAAGACGGGTCAGTTTGTACTTCATGGTGATCTTTAGCTACTGCTTCACCCAGTCTATCTGTCCGTTGGACTTCGGGTGGGAACCATAAGACAGACTCACAGTTTACTCTAACAGATGGCAGAGGATGAGTTGGAAAAGGATTCAACTGTTTTGGCCTGTTGAATGTATTCCAGGTTCTTGTGTTCAGTAAGAACTTGGAAAGGATGAGTTGACCCCTCAAAACAACGACTCCACTACTGGAGTGCAAGTTTGAACGCTAGGAGCTCCCACATCTCCCACATCATTTTTCTCTTTTGGTGAGAGGGAATGAGAGAAGAAGGGGTATGGATACATTTTGTAGTTATCTCCTCTTTGGGATAGCACTGCCCCAACTACAAGTTCCAAAGCATCTACCTCCACCATGCGGCATGGTGGTTCCCATGAGAGGACATATCCAACTAACGAGTCAAGGTAAGTGTTGTTGCGATGAAGCTAAGAAACTCAGGAAACTGAATAAGGTGAAAACTCATCTCCACCTGATGTTAAGAGATAAGACAGTCTAAGGAGCACAGTGAAGTTAGAGACCTCTGCTAATCTCAGTGGTCTTGCATCAAGTGAAGTGACTGCCAGAGCCGTTGTGATGGAATCAATGGGAATATTGCTTTTCTTTGCCAATGAACAGTCCATGGATTTCCCAGCTGCACCCAATTTGTTCAGCATCTGGACTAGGGATGTGCTCAAAGCTGAATAGCTTATTCGGAAAGGCACAGATTATGGCTTCACAACGAATAACATATTCTACCAAATAATAGGGGGAAAAAAAATAATATAAGAGGGGAGCCAGGGGAAATCAGCACAATATTATACATAAACCACTAGAATTGCTATGCTATAATAATGAGTGTATGAAGTGAATAAGTATAAAGTCTATGAATGAAATGAGCAGAGCATGATCACATATCAAATACCTGTATTGCCATCTCTCAGAAAAGAGAGCTGGCTGATAAGATAAGATAATGACTAATTTTGGTAACACTTTAGTTTAGTTTCCAATTATCACTATTAAATAGTCGATTAATAGTATGCATGTTACTATGGTATTAGCTGTTTATTAGTACTTATATAGTACATATTTATGCCTTATTCTGCATGACCATATTCTACATTCCTTAATAATACCCAATTCCTAAAAGTAAAATCTACCTTACTAACTATTACATTTAAGCAGTAATTAGGAGTTATTAAGGCAAATGTCATAGTTAATTAGTTAATATTGAGAATTTGACTTTAATATAAAGTGTGACCCTAATTTTCTACTGTTTGTTATACTACTTAAATGTTTTAAACCTCATATGATAGGATACACAATATGTTTCTCTGTGTCAAATTCTCCCAGAGCTGGCAATCAAATATGTATTCTTTATAATGTATCTATTCAGGAAAGCATTGCATTGCAATAGTATTGCAATAGTTCAGGCAGGAAATAGCAGAAACAATAATTATATGCCTTGAGTCCTTTAGAGCCTTCTTTCTAAACTCCAATCCTCAGGATGCCCCATACAGAGTGAGATGTCTCCCTATTCAACACAACATAAAGCATGTTTGAACCAAACAGTGTCAGCTTCTGATGGGTCAAAGCAAGTCAGTCCTCTCGTTCCCTCTCAGGGAACCATGGTTACATACATACACTCTAAAAACTCCTGGGTTATTTCTTCAACCCATTTTCTGGGTTATTTGTGTTGGGTTAAAATTATGGGTTATTTTTTCAGAGAGTAACCATTTTCTGGGTTGTAGGGCTAATATTTCGACCCAATTCCTGGGTTGTCTGGGTTTCTGGGTTATTTTTCAAAGAGTAACCCATGTTCTGGGTTCACGCCCCACCCCCCATTGTTGTTCTGGAATTTGAAGTAACCGTCACTTCGCGCTCGATCCGTTTTGGCCTGAGCTTCTTCAGTGCAACTTCATTGTGTAATCAAGGCAAGGAAGTATTTTCAGTGTTCATGGAACGTAAACTGTTCTGTGTCCATGTCCCCGTTGCTCGTTTAGCACCATTTGCTGAAAAAATGACCATAGTTTACTATGGTAATTCTGTGGTTGGCATGTAGCCGTCCACGGCTAACTAGTTTAAAGTCTGTGTAAAGTCTAAATAAATATGTGTTTTGAGTTTGTCTGACTATAGAAGAAAGTGTTATTAACCACCCAGCCAAATTTGAATGATTAAAATAACGACAAGTTCATGAAATTAGGTGTCAGAATGGTTGAAATGCTTTTTACACAATGTTGAGAAATACACGTATGAACTGTTTAATGTATTTACTAGAAAATGACTGAATTCACTTTACACGGTCTTTAAATTCTATTTTTCATAAACTGTGCTGTACTTATCTCATTGTTATACTACCGGTAATAATACGATTAGTACAGTGCAGCTAGTGGCGACTTTATGCCACATTAAGGGGGTCGAACACCGGACGAGAAGCGCTGCGCTGTGCCGCGTTAACTCGAGGTATCACGCACTTTCTCAGTTTATGGCCAGCGATATTGTTATGTTTAAGGAAACTTCATTAAGGACTTCATTTAAGGACACGCGGCCGGTGTGTTCACTCATAGAGAATAATGTGCTTGAATTTTAAATACGCTTCTCATCCGGTGTGCGACTCCCTAGAGCAACAAGGAAACACAATAGTTGAGTTATGTTTACCGTGTTAATCATATTATACAGTGCTCGACTGGCTGAAGTAGTGAGAGTTAGCGAAGCGGATCAAGTCTTCAAATTGTTGCTAACCTCTATATTGATTCAATTCAATTCAAATTATTTGTATAGCGCTTTTCACAATACACATCGTTTCAAAGCAGCTTTACAGAGAATGGATGTCAACATTACAATTTAAAGAAAGCAGTTAGCAAATAAAATAATTTAGTTGATTCATTTACAATCAGAGTTAGCAGTTTAACCGAAGTTAGAAGCAAGGAGCTCCCGGAAAATAAATTAACAATTAGGATAAAGAATTAGGTAATGAGCATGTTGATCCAGATGATTGCGTCTTCTGAAGTCCTCGCAGGAACTGGCGCCGTCTCTTCACAGGTGATGGTCATCTGAGGTCTTCTGAAGAGGCTGGATCCGGACTGAAGCTGATGTGCTCTCTAGTCACCTCGGGGCAGATGTCCCGCGGTAGAACAGACAAGCAAAAGGAGAATAATTAGCGTAGCTGCTGTTCATAACTTTAAGCAAAGATAGTCAGAATGAGCAATTGATCTGATCTGAGATGCATTATGTGAATGCTTGGCTAAAGAGATGTGTCTTTAATCTAGATTTAAACTGGGTGAGTGAGTCTGATCCCCTGACATTATCAGGAAGGCTATTCCAGAGTTTCGGAGCCAAATGTGAAAACGCTCTCCCTCCTTTAGTCGACTTAGCTATCCTAGGTACAACCAGAAGTCCCGAGTTTTGTGATCTTAAAGAGCGTGACGGGTTGTAGGGCAATAGAAGATCGGTTAAGTACACAGGAGCTAAACCATTTAGAGCCTTATAGGTTATTAGCAATACTTTAAAATCGATACGGAACTTAATGGGTAACCAGTGTAGAGATGATAAAATTGGTGTTATATGATCATATTTTCTTGACCTGGTAAGAACTCTAGCAGCTGCATTTTGTACTAATTGTAGCTTGTTTATAGAGGAAGCAGGACAACCAGCTAATAATGCATTACAGTAATCTAATCGAGACGTCATGAAAGCATGAATTAACTTTTCTGCATCAGAAATAGATAACATATTCCGTATCTTGGCAATGTTTCTGAGGTGGAAAAAGGCGGTTTTTGTAACATATGAAATATGATTTTCAAAGGACAAGTTGCTGTCTAATATAACACCCAGATCTTTAACTGTCAAGGATGGAGTAACAGTACATCCTTCTAAATGCAGACTGTAGTCTGAGAGATTCTGTGTACAGGTCTTTGGTCCAATAAGTAATACTTCAGTCTTATCAGAATTTAATAGAAGAAAATTACTGGTCATCCAATGTTTTACTTCTGTAACACACTCTGTCAGTTTGGATAATTTAGAGATTTCATCAGGTCGTGATGAAATATATAACTGAGTATCATCGGCATAGCAGTGGAAACTAATTCCATGTTTTCTTATAATATTGCCAAGTGGCAGCATGTATATTGAAAATAGTAGAGGGCCTAACACAGATCCTTGCGGCACTCCATAGTTTACTATTGTTATCTCAGATTTTTATCTCAGAAAACATCTGCTCTGTTTTCTCCAGGTCATGTTAAATGGACAGCTTTGTCGCTGACAACTGAGTGGCTGTCTGAGCTGATTGAGAATTTTAGAGGTGAGCTTTCTACTCTTACTGCTCTCATATCATCTCTCTTAAATGTATTAGTGTAAGATTTCGTAACAGTCACAACTTCTTTGACAGTGGGGTATGCATATCTATTATAGTATGCCCTTATAGTTAAAAGATACTTGTGCCTTGTCTTTAAGCTCTTATGCATAATAATGGGCCAGATATTCACCTTTGCATTAATGTCATTATTACACTTGTTAATAAAAGAAAAGATGGACAGTATAGACTGTCATTCACAAAACTTAGTAATCCTGCAAAAGAAGCACATTAGTTAACTAGCAAATTGGGCCATGTTTAAAAAAAACAACAACAGCATTCCCTTAAAAGTGATTATTTGTTAGCTTGATAATCAGTGAGTGCTTCACAATTGTCCCGACTTATTAGCAATACTCATGTTGTCTTGTTTTCTGTCATTCAGGTGAAGACAGATGAGGAGGCATTTCTTCTCTTAGATGAGGACACTATATCAAAAATCTTTGAGAGTTGTTTATTTTTCTATTTTTTTCTTTCTAATTTTATTGCAGTGCGACCTAAAATAAATAGGAAAATAAATAGGTCCATGTTTTTTATATAGAGTTTAATTTAATTGAATGCAATAAAAATGTAAAAGTGCTTGAAGTGTGTAAGTGCCTGAAGTTTTATTTTCTGAAATAAGGCATACTGGCATAGTAACCCAAGTTAGGTTATTTTTGACCCAGAAGTTTTTGAACTTCTAGGTCAAAAGAACAACCCCAATATCTGGGTTATTTCAACCCAGATATTGAGGTTGTTCTTTTGACCCAGAAGTTGGGTTATATTAACTACAATGTTGGGTAATTTTAACCCTACATTTGGGTCAGGTATTTAACCCAGAATTTGGGTCAAAAAGAATAACCCATTTTTATGGTTTGAGATAACCCATAAATTAAATGGTCCCTTTTTAACCCAGGATTTAATGGGACATAATGGGTTATTTTTGAACCAGGAGTTTTTAGTGTGTAACCTAAGACATTCCCTTTCAAGGGAACTCATGCTGTGTCCAAAGCGCTGCGGGAACTGAAACATCCGCACACAGTAAGACATAAGCACCTGTGACCCTGTGGTCGAGGCCACATCCAGGTTATAAAACCTCACAAAAGTATGCGGTGAGGACCACCCTGCCGCATCACCAACTTCCTAAAGAGAGACCCCAGAAAGCAAAGCTTTTGAAGCAGCCATACTCTGAGTAGAGTGGGCTTGGACCATAAGAGGTGAAAGTTGGCCAGCCCACTCATATGCAAGTGATATAGCCTCAACTATCCACTTACTCAATGTCTGCTTGGATGCAGAGTACCCCTTCCGTGGGGACCCAAAACACACAAATAACTGATCTGTCTTATGCCACAGGGCAGCTCTGTGAACGTAAGCATCCAAGGCCCAAACTGGGCAGAGCAGATTAAGTTTCTCCTGGTATGGTGTTACAAATGGAGGCGGAAAATAGGCCTGCAGCATGATAGCAGCCACCACATTAGTGGGAACCTTGGGTACATGTCCCTCTCGAGGGAAGAGAAAAGCTTTCATCAGACCTGGTGCAAATTCAAGGCAAGAGGGAGAAACGGACAGAGCTTGCAAATCTCCTACTCCTTTAAGAGACAAGATGGCAATCAGGAACACAGTCTTCAGAGTGAGAAATTTTACTGGAACTTCTTCAATTGGCTCAAACAGAGCCAAAGACAGGTCTTCCAATACTACGGCCAAGTCCACGTCGGTACTCTTGAGTGTGCCACAGGTCTTAGCCACGAAGCACCACGAAGCAAGCGAGTCACCCATGGATGTCTCCCCAAGGACGCACCCTCTACAGGATAACCGGGGATAACCCTGCAGAGAATCCGTCCTGCAAGAACTCCAGCAATGTACATACCGGCCAGTTAGCAGGGTCCAGCATACGACCCCTGCATCATAATGAAAAAACGTTCCACTTAAGGGCATACAGTTTCCTCGTGGTGGGAGCTCTGGAATGAGGTATGGTCTCTACTACCTCAGTAGAGAGACCCAAACCTATAAGCTGGGCCCCCTCAGAAATCAAGCCCACAGTTTCCACAACTCCAGGCAGGGTTGAAGGAGTGAGCCCGCCGCCTGAGAAAGAAGGTCCTTCCTGACCAGAATCTTCCCGGGGGAGCCGTTGAGGG
This sequence comes from Opsariichthys bidens, assembly GCA_037194245.1. NCBI lineage: Eukaryota > Metazoa > Chordata > Actinopteri > Cypriniformes > Xenocyprididae > Opsariichthys > Opsariichthys bidens. The sequence continues at coordinate 2,216,611 of CM074308.1, read as the reverse complement.
GGGATACTATGTCCAAGAATCATACTTGGCCAGGCCAGAGCAACAGACAGGCCTCGTCCTGGCGCATTCTCTCCAGAACTCCCGGGAGCAGTGCATTGGGGGGAAATGGCATCCAACCCCAGAGGGAACTGAACTGATGTGTCGAGACGTGAACAAATCCACATGGGCTTGCCCAAAACTCTCCCACAGGAGCTCCACCACCTCAGGGTGGAGGATCCCTGGGCCTCAGCCCCTGTCTCGACAGGATGTCTGGTTCAGGCGCTCTGGGATGTATACTGCCCTGACTGACAGCAACTACCCCTGGGCCCACAACCAGATCTGGTGGGCCAATTTGCACAATGGCCACGATCGCAGACCCCCCTGATGATTTGTATGGGAGACGAGCACTGTGTTGCCCGTCTGTATGTTGTCCCAACTGTTTGGTAGAAGTTTCCACACTTTCAAAAAATTTACTTAGGGAACCAGTCTCTCGAGACTGGCCTCTGGTATCACATGAGAAACCAGCTTGCAGCCCTGAAGTGGCGAACCGGCAAGGAACAACCAAACTGGCCCCCCTGGAACCCTCCCTGTGCCACTATGTTTCTGGGTGGACACTGAGACATATGTCCGCTAAGAACCCTAAAGCACATGAGGTGGCAGGGTTTGCAGAACGGTCCCCTGAGGGCACTGAGGAGGGGACTTCCCTCAAAAGCCTGACTGAACTGAGGTCAGTACCTTTTCGGCGAAGCCTTCTTGGCGATAATGACAGCCCTCAGATCTGTCTCATCCCTCAATGGCTTCGGCTCTGGGCGCCGCTCACTTTTTGTTGTGCCCTGTATAAGGAGCTTGTACTCGGCTGGGGTTTCTCCCTTTGCCCAGCAGACCCCTGGACCTGAGAGCGGCAATGAAAGATTTTATGGAATATCGCCGACTTTTTTTTCACCTCCTGAAACCTCTTGACGACTGTATACGCTGAATCGTAATTGCTGGGTCTGCCGCTTTGGTCCCCAGTGCTGTTGAAACCCCATCTATGGCCTCCTGTGAAAACCTATCTGAGGTAATTTTGAGTCAGATTTATGACTTGTTCAGACTACTTTGTGAATCTGTTTGACCAATTCATTAAAAATAAAGGATTCAAAGAAACACTTTGATCTCAAATTTAACAACACTATCAGCAAGCCATATGCATCTTTATCATTTTCTGTGGTTTGTAATTATATGTAAGAATATGGAGAAATGTCTGGAGAAATATATCCAAGTAAACAAATTAGAGATTGATCCTAAAAAGCCCTCTTGCTAACAGAAGAGCTTTAAGACATAAACTAAAAGCATTAGATAAATTATTTGTTACACATCACTTGCATGTTTGTTACTGTAATTTTATGTATTTTTATTTACTGAGTTATTTGAGACCAGTTGAACTTGCACAAACTTGTTGTTTGAGTAGCCCTCCAAAAACCTTTTCTAGACTCCTATGATGAAACTGGAATTGATATGCATTTAAAGACTGAGAGATTAATCAATCAAATGTAACCTGATGCATTTTTTTATTTAAAAGCAATATTCTGTATTTGAGTAAATGAATTTCATGAGTATCAGCTTTAGCGTGAGTGATTATGTAGAACTAGATGCAATAGAACTAAAAAAAGTGTTTTGTTCTAAGCCTACAAAGAACATTTTAATTTAATTAATCCACTTTTATAATCTTTATTGTATTGACAAACTAAGTACATTGAGCCTATATTACACAAAAATGGTACAGCTTTGTGTCTTATTTACCCATATTAGAACCAAAATGGCACATATTTTTAGAAGGGTACTGCCCCAGTGACAGCTGTTTTCTCACATATTTTTCTGAGGGTAAAATGATATATGGATATTTTACATTGTGTTGCATCCAAATTCTGTGCACACATGGTATATTTTAGCACTGCTTTTGTACAGTATGCCATGTCTAAGCCATCCCAGCCATCATGCAGCTTTGATGGATCAAAGCAGCATAAAGATTTGCTGTCAATCAATTTGCATCTAGGCACAAAAATCAACAACTTGCTTGACCAAAATATATTTTCATATGCAAGTTTACGTTAGTTTGGAGAATTATCTCCAAATGTTTCTATAGAGATTGTCTGAATGTTTTAGTCAGATGTCTGTCCTGATAACACAAACCGTGCTGGTTGCCAGTCAGCATGCAAAGCTCTGATAAAGTGCATGTGCAGGCATTCTGCAAGGGCAGCAGTTTCATTATGAACATAAACAAAGGGGTCTGGGTGTTTTGCTTCTACAGGAAAGCATAATAACAAGAGTCAAAAATCTGACAATGTGAAAATTTAGCATTTGGGGTGACATCCAAAGCTAACAGAAATTCATCAACATCATATAAGCAGCATAAATGCAAAGTTGATTTTTCGCTTTGGAGTAGTTCCTCCTTGACAAAGCATGAAAGGAGGAATGGCAAGCTCTGGAACATTTGAGAGAATCTGTTTTAGCAGCTCTTTTAATGTATTAAGTATGAAGGTTAGCCTGTGGTAAGTTGGGACAAATACCAGGACTTTGTTCAAATGCACTCTTTGATTTACAGATTGTTAATTCACTATGGAGGAAATGCTGGAATTTGGGATTCGTTGGTAATATTTGGTGAAGTTCCAGCAAATACCTTTAAAAGCAAATGTGATGGAATGGTATAAAATAAAATGCAATGCATTGATTTTAGCTTTACATTTTCTTCTTACTTGTACTGTAATGCATACTGTGGCCCATTGCTTTTCAAACATTTTGATGAAAAAGACCTCCAAATATTATCCTCATGTGAAGAGCCACCTCCCTAAAATTTTAAGTCATGTATAAAACATTATTACGTCACGATCATGTTCATTTCAGTATTGTAATTTATATTAGCAAATCTAGTTATTAAAATATTATCATGACAATACTTATTTAATATTTAAGTTATAAATTTATGCCATAAATGTTAATAAATGTATATAATTCTGCAAATAATCAGCATTCTAACAACATTGTTGTTTACAGCATTCCTTTAAGTTTATAGTGAAAGAAAATGATCACACACTCATTATCCTCACACTGTGAAGTCACTTGACCTTTAAAAAGCCACAAATGTTTTCTACCCTCAGTTTGGGGAGGGGGGGGCTCCAATCTGACTGTAGACTTTACAACTTATGTTCCTGTTACATGTAACGGCTGTTTGCTTACTGAGTTTTAACTGGTTGGAATCAGCAGGCAATTTTTATCACTATTCCCATGACAATGATGGAGCCAGTATTCACTTGTGATATGGTAAAAAGTGACTAAACCAATCAATCATTTAATCAGTCGATTGCAAAGGGAGGAAATGTAACAAATATTAACAGATTCACATTTTCCCCACCAGAGGTCCCAGGTAACAGGCAATTGTCCATCTGTTTCCATAGTTACAGGCACACAGTGGTGGCATCAACATGCACTGCCATGAGATTGCACCCAAGTGGCAAAAACAGAATGGATTTGAAGGTGCTGGAAAAGCCATAGAACACATTCCCGACAGTGGTCACTAGTATCCAGATGGATCCCTGTGAAGTGTGTCATATTCAACTGGAATGCAAACCACTGTACATCCAGATGGGTTGTGACCAGGAGTTGGAACAATATAAAGAATAGCCTTTCAAAGATCCACAAGATGGTTTCAGAGAAAGCAAATGGTTTGTAATCCAGGGGGACCATTCCAACTTTGGCACTGGAATATTGCAGAATGTCTTCCAGCGCTCTGACACCTTCATTGGAGGTGCTAAAATGTACCACATCTGGCTTGTTGGCTGCTCATTTTGGTCTTTTCCTCTGAAGTCTTGGAAAAGGAGCAGTGTAGTGGACAGAGGTGGTATTTTCAGGGGGGGGGGGGGGGGGGGGGGGGGGAGGGGGGGGGGGGGGGGGGGGGGGGGGGGGGGGGGGGGGGGGGGGGGGGGAGGGGGGGGGTGGGGGGGGGGGGGGGGGGGGGGGGGGGGGGAGGGGGGGGGGGGGGAGGGGGGGGGGGGGGGGGGGGGGTGTGCAACCTATGGCACCATGTTTGCAGACCATAGATGTATGCATTTCATTTAGATAAAATTACTCGCTCATGCATTCCGATGCACATTTTGTGTCAATCACTGTGGGTATCACAGTGAGCGATTAGAAAAGTTAAAAAGCATCTTTAAAAAAGGTTTCAATTTACATTAACAGTATTTAAATATCCAAAGTTCCTCCACACCACCAACTGCTGAACTCCGCTTATAAACTCTAAATCTCCTTGAGGTGGTTCTTGGAGGTTCCTGGTGATACCATAGGAGTTTAAAAGTGCACCTGTTGTATTTCAAAAGTACAGAACTGTTTTAACCATGAGCAAGTTCACTAGTGCTTCAGTGATGTAAAAGAATCCAGTATTCCAGACTGTTCTCTTTTTTTAATACAAATAGTCATCTACTGAAAGTTGTTGGCATTAGCACCAGAAATCACAATAGAGACACCGGTTGGCAAAGGCATACAGTAATTCCCGATGATATTCAAGGAGTGTACGGTATATGCACAGACCATTTAAAATAAGCGCCATAATACAGTCCTCTGGGTGGAGGGAAGTTGCTGAAAATTCCATTTTCTTCTGTTTTAAGGATATTGGATCTTGCAGCGTTAATACTTTAATTACAAAAAGGGAACAAAAAAAAAAAAAACGGCAATACAAAGAAAACAACATAACAGCTTTGGTATTAAACACAAAGTCAATACTGAACACATAGTATATTGACACAGGACAACTGAACAATAATACACAGTTGCACAATTCAACTGGTAACCATAGAAACAAACTAGGGATTAATGAGTAACCAAGGAAACTAAACAAAAAGAAAAATGACAACAACATTAATTTAAGTAATTATAAAAATATATAGTCTGACACACTATGTATTTCAGAGGTACTAAGTTATTTTACTCATCTGAACAAATCAGGTGTTTTCAGTGTCTCAAAGTGGCTCGTTCGTTGTATATGCTGCTCCACATAAACTCCATCTCTGTAAGAGCCGATACAGATTCAAATATTGATTCAAAGCTACATACAGAAATTTTTACACTTGACCTGGTAACAAATTCCCAGTAGTTGTTATGTTCCCACATATCCTGACCACTGGCTTTTTATAACTAAGGGTTGGCATGATGTGTGGACTACTGACATGGCAACAGACAACAAAGGTGAGACAACGTGTCAATTTGGCAGCTTACGGAACAGATCTTTAGAGTGTGATATCATGTTCTTATCCATGCCGACTGTCAGATGAAGAAGCGATAAGTGATAAGTCCCTTAGCTTGTTTCTAATAGAAAGGTTAGCTGGAGCCCTGGCCAAGCAAGTTTTAATAATTTCCTGAATATATATATATATTATATATATATATATATATATATATATATATATTTATAATGACCAATTTCAAGATCCTCACAACTGGTGGAGAATGCTGCCTGTGGAAGCTCTGATGAGATTGTAATAGGTAAACTTTCACAAATTAATTGTCAGCTGTATCACTTTATTCGAGGCCCTCTATCAAGAAAATTTCAGGTGCGCAACGCACATGTAATGATTTAAAATTATGTTTGTCACTAGCATTTCAATAACTAAGTGGAGGTACTGTCCTTGAAAAGAAGATTGTTTTTCACATCTACTCACATTTAAAAGGTTACAACAATCATTAGTCATTTCCGAAAATCCAAATTAAAACAACTGATGCAGAAGCCTTCAATAGTATGGTATAGTATAGGTATGTCTACACCATAATCCTGTGAAAATCAAAACTGCTCTGGAATTATTATTCCGGCCCAACCTGAGGGGTTGATTGACAAGGGAAAGGAGAGTTGTGCGAACTGCTTTGTATCCTGCCACATACTCTCTGTAAATGTCTCCTGCATTGCATTTTGTCTCATGCTTTTTCAGCTCTCCTGCATACACAATCTTTTATGCCTTTAGTATCACAGCCTTGCAGTGAGTCTTACTATGTTTGAAACATGAAATCAAACCTGAACATTTTCATTTTCTTAAAACCCATATCTTGTGTTATTGTTGATGTTATTGCAAAGATATATAAAGTATAACTTAAATTGTGTTAATAAACTATATTTTATAGTTTACAATGGTGAAATTACAAATATGAAATGCAATTTCTAATATCTAATTAGTAAATTGTTATTCATCTATTTTCCAAATTAATGTTTTCCATCGGCTTTGCTTCCCTTGCATCCTCTGATAAGCCACCACTGTATATAGTAAGATATGGTGACATTTTATTTCTTGACTACCACAGTACAAGCATTGCAAGAAGTAACATAATATCATTTTGCTACAGACACAGCAAATTTGGGTGGCAAATTTCTACAAAGCTTACAACAATAAAAGAAAATAGATTTAAAAGAAGGGATTTGAAAAACAAAGTCATCACTGAAATGCCGTCGAGGGTGAATTTAACATTCAAAAAGCTTCCTCCGAACTGGGTGCTGGTGGAGTTTCTGGAGAATTGTAAACCTCCATAACTGACTGCAATTAACAATCCAATCAAATCCTAATGTATAAAATCAATCGCCACCTCATTCTCACCTATTTGAAGTACGTTCCAGAAGTAAAATGGCTTGAAGGTACCAGACAAATAGGAAACATCAGATTGCCTCATTCAGGGAGTGTCTTTACGCCACTATCCTGCACTGGTTTGAGTATTTAAAGATGCTACTTTGGTGGGTTATTTGATTAACAATCTAGTGTTCCTTCTGTCCTCTCCCTGGAGGTTTTCAAAGAGCAGCCTGCAGGATAGATCACATCCATCCCATATTCCCTGTGGAAGTCTTTAATGTGAATTTTCTCCTGGGGAGACATACAGCCTCTTTGCCTCAGTGCATTCCCTGTGTGTGTGCTCGTGTATGTGATTGATCGTCCAGTCCTGGCACGTATATGAATTTTGTTAGTACAATTAGTGTCACGGCACAAGGACAGACAGGGAAACCCTGCATGCAGTGATATCAAAGCAACATTACCCATAATCACATACGTCCAGAGAACATCTCTTGGGATGTGCAAACACATTATAATGTGGACTAGACTGACATGTTCTGTAGTCTCCACAGACCCTCCTCTTCTCTCCCCTTCTGATTTATGCCAATAAATGAAGCATCTCTCTCCTGCGCCCTCCCTCCCTCTCTCTCTCTCTCTCTCTCTCTCTCTCTCCCTCCCTTTCTCTCTCCTCTTCTGTGTTCACGCTCTATCCCTCCCTGCATCTCAGTCACAGACGCTGGATCTCACAAAAGGAAGGGAAATGCATGCAAACCCAGCGAGGTGGAGAATACGGGGGAAAGTTCCATCCAGCAGTCAGTAAGAGCAAACGCACACGGCAGGGATCCGCCAGAGATGTGAGAGGTCCGAGCGGCCGCCCATCCCCCTGTCTGCTCAAGAAGACACCGGGGCCAGCTGCAATGACCTGGGTGAATAGGAAAAAGCTCTCTGTGAACCTCCACCTGTGCAGCTGCCAGCAAGCACTTGAGCTGCCCAAATAGGAGGGCATGACTGGTTGGGCTGAAACCAGCTGCTGCATGCAAACGCTCCTTCAGACATAGGTAAGGTTCAAGCTGCCATCTAATTCAACAGATTTAACCTCTGAAAGGATCAATATAATCATAGGGGAGGAAGGGCTATGCGAGCTGTCATTCTTGGTTTTTGTTTGGTTATCCTTCTCGGAGAAACTGTACATATCATTGTGATATTGGCATGTTTGAGCGAGAGCATGGTTTGAGTGAAGTTTGAAAATACGAAAAAAGATGCGTGTAATCAAAACTCATGCCTTGGAGATGCTGGGAAGGATCCTCATTAAAATTCAGAGTGTGTGGCAAAGCAGACAGTAAAATGAAAAAAGGAACTATGCCTCAAGCGATCATATCTACTCTCAAATGAACAGTATTGTGAGCCGTAGTCGTCTCCTTGCATAATCCTAATTAAAACTCATATACCACGTTAATGAACTCTGAATATGCCAACCAAAGGATGTCAACAACATCATCTGGTGGCTTTGACAAGTGGACACAACCTTTCACTTGCGTGCATTTACAGAACTGGAATATTCAGTTAGCAAGCATTAAATGCACTATTGACAGAGGAAATGCTTAATTTGCATTGGGCTGGGGTTCCGTGAAACCCTTGCGGTGGGGGTGTGGGGGTCTCTCAGCTGCAGGTTTAGTGCCGGTGAAAGATTTACACATGTGTATATTGTACCTCAGCTCACAATTTCAATGCAGGCAATCTGTGCTAATGAGCAAAATAACCACATTCAGTACACAAAATCAGCTGTGTTTACATTTGCATGTTTATTTTCTTGCATCATTATGAATAATAATGATGCATGATTTTTAAAGATGAATCTCTGGCAATCTTTCAGGAAATCTTTGTAACTGGATGTGCTTCTGTATTTTACTGTAGGGGAAATGTTGATGCCAGGCATAGATTAATGATGTGTTTAGTGAAGAGGGGAAATTGAATTCTGTGCATGTTGAGAATGGATAGAAAGGTATGACTAAATGATTTCAGTCTTTTTTTGTTCCCCTTTACTTTAACCACCGGTTGTGGGATTTGATTGGGGACTCAACAGCTTTGAAAACTGCACCATCATGTCCTCTACATTCAGTTACTGATTTGCTCTCAGGCTCACTGCTCTGGTCCACGTTTACTCACATGTCCGATGCAATCTAATTTGAAATGATTAAACTTGTCATATGGTCTCCCTATGGACAACACAGTTATATGATCTTCAGTGTCTTGTTAACGCAATGGTTGGCCAACATACCGAATTTGACACAGCAGCTCATATGCATGTAAATGCATACTCCAAACCAGTGCAATCTGTCCATTTTCAGTAGAGCTCGATAAAAGTTTATGACAGTATGAGGAAGCGCCATAGTGCATTTCTAAGATTAAACCTGCATAGAAATGTTGTATTTAGAGGTGATTAGGTCTGCTAGAGATTAGGTGTCTGCCATTGTTGAGTGCAGCATCCATCACACTGCTGAGCAGCACACTGTAGAATGGCCATGTCACCGGATTTAAGGGGACATATAGTAGGTTGAAAATGCACAATGGCAGTACAGTACAGTGATGGGATCAAGTGATAATGGCCTTGATACATAGCTACTATGGTTCTGAATGATTTCTACTTTCATTTACCATGACATTTAAATAGTACTCTACAATACTTCAAACAAGACTCATTGGTTAATTGAGTATTGCGTTGCGTCTTCATGCGCTTTATCACTATTCCAACTGGTATCACTATCCGGTTTGAGATTTGACAACAACTCTCGGTTTGCTTGGCACTTTCTTATGATGACTGAATTTATTCTCACAAAATACAATATTTCAACTTATGTTAATATTTCATGTCAAATAGCAGTCATACTTAGTAAGCAAATTTGCAGTCTGCCAATCATTATCACAAAATAAATCCTTTCGGGGTGAGACACGACCTGTGGTCTGAATCACAATGCCAGTTTAGGTACTTATTCGGTAAGATTTATATTGTGGATGCCACAAAAACAGGTTAGTTTTTACCGGTGTTCATCCCACTATTAACTTAAGCTCCACTGCTAACCTCCTAGCAGGTTTGGTTGTTGCTTAGCTCGTAATCAGGTATTGAACCAATCAGCTGATAGCACAGTACAGTGACATTGCTGATGCTGTCACTCCCCATTTCTCTGGGTCTTCAGATTAAAGCAGACTGTAGAGATAAATATTTTTAGATTTTTATGAAATAGTTTATATTATAGTTTTTCATTATATTGTAACTATTCATATATAAAGAATGCACTGATATAATAATTATTTATACAATAGACATGGATTTTCACCTGATAATATATATATATATATATATATATATATATATATATATATATATATATATATATATATATATTTTGTCTGAATTTTTGGCTACATATTCAAAATATCTGCAATTGACTGGTCATACATCCTCAGAGTTTCTCTGACTACGGTCTATGGACTACAGTGTGTGTATGTGTGTGTGTGTGTGTGTGTGTGTGTGCATTTTTGTGATTTATGTATGACACTGGTATTAAATGAAATATAAGGACATTTCATGCATCCTCATATTTCAAATAGCTTTAAAAACATACTAAACAATGTTTTATTAAAAATGTAAAAATGCAGAATTTTTTCTGTGATGGGTAGGTTTTGGGGTAGGGGTAGGGGTAATGTAGGAGGACAGAATGTATAGTTTGTACAGTACAAAAACCATTACACCTATGGAATGTCCTCACTTTGATAGCAAAACAAACGAGATGATAATTACAAATACTCTCTCATTTTTTTTAAATTATATTTTTGTATTATGCCTTACATTTTTCTAGCTTGTTTAACATGTAATAACAGTTTTTTTTTTTTAAATAATTAATGAAATTAATAAAAAGTTGTGTCCTTTAATAAGCCTATATTTTCTTGTTGTAAAATCTGGATTCACTTTCACTGACAGAATTTTTAGTATATTTCATTTCACTATTTCCCCCCACTTCAGCATTTCACTCAAGCTTTGTGGGGAAAACGGTCATGTTTTCTTTTGCTGTTTAAATATGTTTTATTTCTTCATAGTCTTCACAATTATCTCATCATTATCAGCCAAGAAATATACTGCGCTAACTCTCACCAGCAGGGGATTGTATTGTCTTGCGACTGGATGTTTGCTGCATCACAAACTCAGGATCCAATCCTGAATTGACAGAGAAAGTTTAGTTTGAGTGTAGTGGTACCTCTTAAAACTGGTGGCATTTGTTTGCTTTTGTCAGCTTGGGCCTCTGATCACTTGTCAGGGTTTATTTTGCGTTAAAGGAATAGCTCACCCCCAAAAAAGAAAACTCTGTCATCATTTACAGTATTTGGGTGAACAATCCCTTTAATGACCATCTCACTGTACATTAGCCCTGAAGTTTCAAGATGACAGAGATTTTGTATTTTACTCCTTTAGAGAAAGGGTCCTGCTGGCTTGGCAGTCTGGACACGTTCTGAGTCTTTATTGGGTTTACATGACACAAGAGAGGTCAGAGGCTGGGTTAAAATTAGAAACATGACTCAGGCTTTTCAGCTGTAGGTGCTGAAGAAGTCAAAGGACGGATGATAATAAATCAAGTCGAATGTTCAAGACAAACAGGCCTTTTGGTGACTGTAAGACATGTCTTTTAACACAGAATTGAATTTTCCAATCTGATATTGGTGCAAATGTTTCATTTCACTTTTTCTGTCCCATTAAAACTACTTCAGTTATTGTAACCCAATGTTGACACCGTAAAAAATTTCTATTGTTTGAGATTTTGTTAGTTTGTGTATATCACGGTATGTAAATAAATAGGCCTAGCACTATTGAAACTTCAGAGTGATGAAATTCATGAATGAGAATATGAAGTTCGGGACATGCTTGATGTTATAAAGTGTTATTAAGCACAATAAGCAGTTAAAAAGAACTGCGGTGCATGCACTGACTGACACAAAGCTTGCATTTCTCAGCATACGAGCTCCGGTTCGGTTCTCTTTCATGTCTTATTCCACTTCATGTAAACACAGTCGTTTATGTCTCAAGTGAAAGTAAACAGTTGGGTGTAAACTGCATTTGTATCGGTTTAATGGATCCGGTTTGGTCCTGAAGTGACAGCAGCCTAATATTCCTATACCTGCCGAAAATATCTTACTGCTCTTCACTAAATAATTTGTTTTTTTAGCTTTAATAAGAATAAATATATTGCATTTGTTTATTACATTTCTGTACTAATTCTAACTACATGTTAAATAAATGTGTTGTACCTGAAAAACGTAATTTGTGTAATTCATATTTTTGCATTTGTAATTTGCGTCTTTTTTTAATAACAGAAACTAGATAAAATAACACAATATCTATATTGTGATATATATCGTTACATCATGAAGTAAAATTTCTCATATCAGAATTTGGTCATATTGCCCAAGCCTATGCTGCGGTGAATGAAGCCTGGTTTTGTGCCAGTGTCACACGAATCTCTGCAGTGCACACACAGTGTGCTCTGATCCAGAGACACAATAACACAGATTGTAACACAGAGTGCGCGAGTCGGCACAGACCATAAAAATGAACTGCAGTCTACTAGCTACAACACTGTGAAGTACATTTACATTCAGAAAAAAAAAGAATTTTATATATATATATATATATATACATACACATTTTAAAAACTTGCTTATAACTAGAAAATGTGATCTACCTTAAAAGGTAAAGCTAACATTTTAGCAAAACTCATATATATTTTAATATAATAATAGTATTGCATGTATAACTAAACTTAATGGTACCGGCATATCTGTAGGTTGGTGTGTCATATAGAGTTGATTGCAGACTGAAGTTGCTGCAAATGCAGTAGACGTAGCTGAGAGCTGCAGTGCAGTGACACACAGAGGGTTATTATACAAAACACACCCACTCTAGTGAACACTCACCAATTTCACGAATTACACTGGATGGCATTTGAGATTAGCGATAAAAAGTGTTATGTGGTTAATCAGGATTTGTGACACTGCCTCGCCATTAGACTTCATGCCATCACTGCTGATAAGACTTTTTAAAAAAAACATGCGTTATATTTTGCACATAGCCTATTTTAGGGCCATTAAGTATTATTTTTATGACAGTAAAGCAAAACAAACAAAAAAAAAGTTTAAATCGCAAACACATTTGCGACATTTGGTTCATGTTTCATGTTTATATGCAAAGTAACGATTTTTGGCGAAAGAGATTGGTGTCCAAATTTGTGGTCAGGGAATTATCCAAAACGGTTGGCCGTGGTTGACTCATTATGTATGTACCAATCATCTACAAACTCTATTAATGGCAAAGCAAAGCCTCTGGCTACCACCACATTACAGTCTATGCAAGGCCTTAACTACTTTTTTTTTCTTTTTTTTGAGTGATCATTTAGTTCCCATGGAAACCTTTTGTAACTCATAGCAGGATAGATGAAAACAAAGATACTGTGCACAGACGGAGAGAAAGAGAGGGAACTGTGGATGAGAGTCCACCTACTCAGAGCTGGAACAGAACAGCTCTTACCATGGTCAAAGAGCAGCCACTCACCGCACTGCCACATCAACACTACAGCTTCACTCCCAATCTCTTACTGCTATAAATACAGCACTGGAATATCTGCAACTGGATGAGCTAATTCACATTCTATATTAGAAAGTTGATTGTATTACTTGTTTGGGTTTTTTTTTTTTACTAATGTCCATTGTCTCACGGTGCATGAATCATCAACCCTACACTATTTTTTTTGCACTACTAGGTCCAAATAAAAGTCTCTGGATGAGAAACAAACAAATTCAATGAAACAAACTGTTATTGTTACATGCATAAAGGGATTTTTCTTTCAAAGAAGACAGCAGCATGGGAGCAAGATGTATAATCAATGACGCAAGGAAGTATGTTTTTACTGACAAGAAAGGTCAAAGCAATGGTTCCAATCTCCCATTTTGGATTACTTGCCTGATTTATATCATTCGCTTATTGTAGATTGGTAACATGCTTTGTTGTTTTTAAAAAGAAGTCTCTTCTGCTCACCAAGGCTGCATTTATTTGATTCAAAATAGAGCAAAAATAGTAATATTGTGAACCCTGTTAACTTTTTCCTATTTGAATATACTTTAAAATGCAATTTATTCCCGTGTTGGCAAAGCTGAATTTTCAGCATCATTACTCCAGTCTTCAGACACACAAGAAAGTTACAGAAAGTTACCCTTAATCCATTGTGTTGTTCTTTTAGTGGTATGTTTAGTATCATTGTCGTGTTGGAAGGTGAATGAGCTGCCCCTCTTCAGCTGACAGGTTTTCCTAAAGAATTTGGACGTACTTGGCAGCGTCCATTTTCCCTTAAATCCTGACTAATCACAGTCATTTCTGAAGAGAAACACCCCCACAACATAATGCTGCCACCACCATGCTTCACAATAGGTTTGGTGGGTTTTGGTTTGCGTGCTGTGTTTGCTTTCCACCAAGAATAGCACTCGGAGTTCAGTCCAAAAAGGGTCATTTTGGTCTCATCACACCATAGCACATTTTGCCAGATGGCATCAAAGTCTTCCAGGTGTATTTTTGCATAGCACAAATGAGACTTAGCGTGGCACTTTTTCAGGAAAGGCTTCCTTCTTGCCACCCTGCCATACAGGCCAGCTTTGTGTAAAGCTTGAGAGATAGTTGTCACATGCACAGTCCGACCAGTCCCAGCCATAAAGCGTTGTAAGTCCTTCAAAGTTGCCTTTAGCCTCTTAGTCGCTTCTCTGATCAATGTCTGGCTCGGTCATGCAGTTTGGACAGACAGCATGATCTAGGCAATGTGTTGGTGGTGCCATAAGCTTTCCACTTCTTAATGATGCTCTGAACAGTACTCTGAGGAATAGCTAAAGCCTTCAAAATGTTTTTATATCCTTCTACTAACTTGTGCCTTTCTACAACTTTATCCCAGAGGCCTTTTAAAAGCCCTTTCCAACTATGGTGAATTCCTTGCAGTACCATGTACTACTAACAATGAAATCTTAAAGAAACAGCTGGTTTTACTCTAAAGTAATAAAAACCACTACAATTGATGTCAGGTGACTCTAAGGGGCTGATCACTTTACCAAACCAGATATTTCACAAATATATATATGTTTTAATAATCGTCCAGAATTTTTTAAAACATTATTTTAATCCTAACCCTACAGCTCAAAAAGGTTTGACTTAATTTATTTTATATTCCAGGGTGCAATGTGTGATTTTCACAGAGTATTATAACTTTTTATAGGCACTGTACTCTGCTTGGATTTATTCCACTCTTCTAGGCAGTAGCTTTCTTTTTTGTAAAACTCAGCTGACGAATGAGGTGGTGACCCGGAGTATGTCCTCAAGTTAACATCATGTTGAAGCACTTAAGAGTCCTCCAGATGAAAAACTAGAAGATCCAATAACATAGACGTCTACTGATGTCTGCTTCTGAGAGCTCAGACTAGTTAGAGTACATAGCACTACATATTCAACATTGATGATCCACTTAATATGTGTTAAGTCATGTCTAATTTTCACAACCCATGTTTTCAGAGCTCTTTGTCAGCTATAGATTTGTGGAAACATGTTTTTTTTTTTTTTTTTTATGTTTTATCAACTGAATGTTTGACACTCACTAAAATGCGTTAAATTGTAAAGAAAAACAGTTCTTCCATCCCTCACAGCCACATTTTTGTTCCTGTCAAATTAAATATGCTGTTGACTCTGACTGAGGTCTATTCTTTGAAAACCTGCAAGTAGTCATTTCCCAACTGCAAACAAAATGCCAGGAGCATGTTGAGGTAGAAGAGGGTAGTTTGATTTGAATGTGGTCCCAGATGAGCAGGATTTGTTTTTGTTTTTTTGTTGTTGTGCCAATACAAGTTTCAATTCAAGACCCCCCGTTTTATTCATTTTTTGATGGAACTGTTTATTTTGGCTATGATTTTAAATCTACTTGCATTGGTTACTGAACACTGTTTTGTTTCATTAAATCTGTGAATAGATTCTGCTCTACGTCAGATATCTTATCAATGCTAAGTGCACACTCGAATGCAGAATGGGAGATACTCATGCAAAAATGCAGTACTTTAAAAGGGAATGGATTGCAAATTTCATTGCTTGAAGATGTGTCAAAATAACAGCGAGGGCTATAATGCTGATTAGACAATTAATTAACACTGCATGAGTCCTTTTCAATCACTGCCAGTCACTGTCGGCTTGAGATATTTGCATGATTCACTACCACAGCCATCTATGTGCGTATATGTGCAATTTTACAGTGTGTGTGTGTGTGTGTGTGTGTGGTCCTGGAAAACCCTATGTTATATGGGACAAAATGTTTGTGGGGACATTTTTTGGTCCCCATGTGGAAAACACTTTTTTTGAAAAGGTAAGTTTTCTGTGATGGGTAGTGTTACAAGGTTAGGGAAGAAGAAAACGGAAACCGGCGAAGATTCAACGTAACTTTAATAACATTCAAAATAAACAAACACAAAACAAAAGTAAAGGTGGCAGCCCCTCATGAATGATTGCCACACACACATAAACAAAACATAATGTAAAATAGTCCAGCCCTGGTTCACTCTTGTCCTTCACTGTCATCGCTCCTCCTTTTATGTTTCCGAGCTCTTCCGTGAGATACAAGACTGGTGCTGTGCACAGCTGGCGCCGTTCACGGTTTTTGGCCTCGTCCTGCTTGCCACCGGTAGGTTTAGGGTTAGGGGATATTCTATGCAGTTTGTACGGTATAAAAATTATTGTGTCTTTGCAAAATCCCCATAAAACATGGAAACCCAATGTTTGTGTGTCTGTGTCTGTGTGTGTATTTAGAGTGTCTTCAATATAAATACAGAGGGCTCCAAATGTCTGAGAGCACTGGTGATAATATAAAAGTTAAAAGAAAAAAGGTAGATGTCTTGTTTTAGTTACAACCCAGCAAAACATTTCTGAAGTAATGAGGCGGCTGGTGATTTTGACAGAGCTCAGTACACTGAAGTGCAGAATAATAGCAACCACAGTGAACAACTTGTGCCTGATGAAGATTAACTGGTTGAAACATTGTGCTTAGTTTTAATTTTAAAAACTAAGCAATAGAAAAATTCTTTGTAATAGAAAAAAATGTCCTACACCTGCCCCCAATGTGTTTTACATGTGCAGTTCAGTGCTGCGCTGATTTAAGCGCTATGGGAAAACATGTGTGTTTGAACGGTTGTGAACACGTGTGGTAAACAAGCCAAGAATTTGGAGTGAATAACCCCTGATATGGATGTTCTCTGATAAGGATGAGATCAGGCCCTTTCTGACCGAGGATGCGACACAACTTCTCGTCCAGGCCCTGGTCATTTCTAGGCTTGATTACTGCAATGCTCTTCTGGCTGGACTGAAGAGCAACCAAACCTCTTCAAATGATCTAGAACACTGCTGACGTCTTGTTTTCAACGAGCCCAAGAGAGCCCACGTCACACCTCTCTTCATCTCTCTGCACTGGCTACACCCTAAGTTCAAGACGTTGATGCTTGCTTACAGGTCCACCACAGGCTCCGCACCCTCTTACCTCCACACACTGTTGCAACTCTACGTCCCCACCAGAAGCCTGCGATCACTAAAGGAGGCACAAAATCCCTCTCCAGAACATTCTCGTTCACTGTTCCCTGCTGGTGAAATGATCTCGCTACCTTCATCAGGAATGCATAATGCTGAAAATTCATCTCTTTTGTGAGCACTTAACCCCTTCATAAATATATATATATATATATATATATATATATATATATATATATATATGTGACTTGTATTGTGAGCACTTTGTGTGCCTATTTGCCTCTTCAAGAAGAATTGCTTGTTTGTTTTCCTCAATTGTAAGTCACTTTGGATAAAAGCATCTGCCAAATGATTAAATGTAAATTTAAATGTCATTGGAAAGCACACATCAGAGGCTATAAATAGATGTGACAGGTGCACTCATCAGGTTCCTAAGTCTTCAAAACCGCATTGTGTACGGTGTGTGTGCGTCTCTTTGCCCTCTGAACTATCCCTTTGTTGGGAACTATCCATTTGTTTTGCATCCTGCTTTTTTGCAAGTAACAGATTTGTCTCTTCATGTGACCAAGTGAACAGCCAGCACCATTTTCAATACTGAATATTTTCTTGTAAGTCAGATGAGTATTAGATGTTGCATCTCACTTGCACAACACCACTGCTCTTTATTTCTCTCAACATGGGAACAGGAGAGCTGACAGTCAATAAATGTGAAAAAGTAACTTGCGTTACTTATTTGGAAAAGTAACTTATAGTAATGTAGTAATGCTTTATTTTACTAGTTACTGAAGTAATCTGATCACATAACCCAAGTCACTTGTAACGATAGAATAAACAGAATATAGTTTGTAGGCCATCCTCTGCTTTTCCAGTTTGGTCTCCACTACCGCAAATAATAATAATAAATGTATTTTATATAACACCTTTAAGGTATCTTCTCAAGGTATTTTACATAAGAGAACAACCAAATGAAAACACAACCCACACAAAACAGTAACAAATAATAATTAAAAAAAGATATAGAAATATAAAAGTCAGGGCAGGCAAGAGAAAGCTAAACTAAAAATAAGATTTAAAAATACTTAATGATGCTTAGGTGTGTATAAAGTTAAAATTGCAGACAGATACTGAGGGGCCAGACCATGCAGTGCCTTATAGGTGAGCATAAGAATAAGTATTTGCTGACACAAGAATTGCAAACTGTGCTGGAAAAAGGGGCCATAGAACATATTCGCCCTTCCAGAGAGACAATCAGGTTATCACAGCCGTTATTTTCTGGTTCCCACAATTTTATTTTTATTTTTTGCTGCAACACAAGAACTTCCTGGGGTTCACTTTTGGGTTCTTCCATTCGACCTTGATCGTTATGTGGGCACGTGTTGAATCCATCTGTTGAACTACACCCTGAGCAATAAAAACCTTGGGTCCCACACTAGGTGCCTGGGGAGTGTTCTTAGTTGGCTGTCCAGCCCAAGGGGTCTATGGAGGCCGTCATCTCGATTGGCACATTAATTGCCTCAAATTGATGGCTGTATTTCTGGTCCTGAAATATTTCCTCCAGGAATTAAGAGGCTACCATGTCCTTGTGTGGGTAGACAACAGTGGTAGTCACTTATATAAATTGCCAGATTCGACTACGTTTCCCTTTGTTTGAACAAATTGACACAGCAGCTTCTGCTTTGGGCTCAAGAGAAATTCCTGTCCCTCAAGGCGATTTACATTTCTGTAAGCATGAATGCGGGAGAAGATTTACTGTCCAGATAGAAAGAAAGATTTTTATGAAGCAGAGGTGGACCTGTTCGCTTCACAGGAAAACAGAGACGAGAGTCTATATGCATTTCCTCCAATCTCTCTGCTCTCGGGAGTCCTGGCCAAGGTCCGTCAACAAGGGTCATGCTTCTTGTTGATAGCACCTCGTTGGCCTACCAGAGTGTTAGAAACAATATCTCTCCTCAACGTCTGTCCCTGTGTGATACGGAGCAGGAGAGATCTCCTGTCTCAGGCGCATGGAACAACACTCCTTCCCTGGTCAGAGCTTTGGAACCTTCATATCTGGTCCCTCTGGGTCACCATGCTGGACTTCCAGATGATGTAATAGAGACCATTCTAAACACCTGGGCTCCCTCCACTAAAATAATGTATGCTTTTAAGACCCAGTTCACTGCCATAGTCAGTGTTAGAGTCGTGGAGCTAAGGGAGAGACCACCCACCAAGGGGAAAGTTCCCTCGTGGAACTTCAGCGGTCAGCAGCTGTCAAGCTTCTGACTTTTAAGATGGTTTTCCTTATGGTATTTCCTTTCCTGCTTAGTCTTTGCCCCTTGACTAGTAAAGGCTCTTTTGCACCCTCATCCCAATTACTTTCCGAAAGTTCCTTTTTCTACCTCGTATCCGGTCATTCTTGATGCCTTCTGTACTTCATCGTTCACTTCGCCGGAGCAGGTGATACTCCACTTACTGTTCCCAGTTTATGCTCTTCATATTTACGTCCACCACACTAGCCAGTGGCATAGCAGTTCATTTGTCATGGGGGCCTTAATCAGGGGCAACCACCACAAAGCAGACTATTTCACATTGGGTGAGGAACGCTATCACCCCAGGCCTATGAGACGTGTGATCAAGCTTTGCCTCTGGGCACCAGGGCTCATTCTACCAGGGGGGTTGCATCCTCCAGGGCTTTGGCAAGAGGCATCCCCTTGCAGCAAGCATGTGATGCGGCAAGTTGGTCCTCTCTGCGCATATTTAATAGATTCTATAGTTTGGATGTTCATGATACTCTCATGTCCTTGGATCGACATCCCAAGCCTGTGTTTGAGGCACACACAAACTACACAACCTTGAGGGGTCCAGACACTTCCAGTGCACTGGCACTGATATTCTCGTTCCCATAGCACTTAAATCAGTGCAGCATGGAGAGTAGCTTTTGAAGGGGAACGTCTCAGGTTACTTGA
This sequence comes from Opsariichthys bidens, assembly GCA_037194245.1. Taxonomy (NCBI): domain Eukaryota; kingdom Metazoa; phylum Chordata; class Actinopteri; order Cypriniformes; family Xenocyprididae; genus Opsariichthys; species Opsariichthys bidens. The sequence continues at coordinate 2,196,548 of CM074308.1, read as the reverse complement.
CTGTATCCTTGTTCCCTGAAAAATAGAAATGAGATTCTGCGCTTCATTGCCACACAGAGGGTGTGTCCAGAACGATCTTCAGACAAAGTGACCAGATGAGCACACCTGTATCACGTCTATTTGTAGCCTCTGATGTGCATATTTCGATGATGTCGTCAAGTTCTTGGCATGTTTTCCCATTGCGCTTAAATCAGCACAGCATCTCATTCCTACTTTTTAGGGAACAGGCTTCATAATAAGTTTATGATATGTGCTTGGGAAGTTTACATGTCCTTTGGAGTGTCACACTATAGTGCATATAAAAAAATACACTGCATTTGACTAATTATTTAAATTTACTTGTCACTCAGCATAACTATGGAAATTAAATTAGTTAAGGCAAAAAAGAAAAGAATTAAAACAAAATAGTAACAGTCTAAAATGTTCATTTACAGATTTTTAAGCCTAAAATCTTGTTGATTTAAAAGTCATATACAGGGAGTGCAGAATTCCCTTTCAGTCGGTCACGTTCGACGTACGTCAGAACTGAACCGACGAATTGGGATATCGCACGAGAGCCCTATCATCTTCGAGTGTAAACTAAACGAGCCAATGAAGATTGGCGTGCGAGCTTTCGCGTGCCGCACTCCGCCCCCGCGAGCGGGTATAAATACGGAAGCGGCAGCGCTCGCACTTTGTCTTTCGCTTCGGAGCCGTGCAGTTCTCAAGCTGCAGCATCGGAGAGTGTACGAGAGCTTGAAGAGTGGTGTTGGTGTGAAGGCGCGTCAGCGATCCCGCGATTCAACGGCCAAAAACAAACTGCTGTTATCACAGCAACCTGAGCAGAAAGAGAAAGTAAAGGTTGCGATTTGGGCCGGATTGAGTGCGCACTGCTGGTCTGCTGATACCTGCAGCAGCGCCGCGGTAATTCCCTGTGCGCTTCAGCACATTCCAAAAGAGCTTCAATTTCCTTCACGAGCGTTGAGTGCGTCTTTTTCAAGATGTCATTCCGCTCGTGCGCTGCTGGATGCGGTCGTTCCCTGTCACCAGCTGACGGGCACAATCGCTGCATCACGTGTTTGGGCGTTCAGCACGCTGAGGCAGCTTTTGTGGATAGTTCATGTTCTCATTGTGGGAACATGACTATCGCGGTATTGTTGAGATCGCGGCTTGCTTACCTTGGTTCTCAAGGCCAAGCCCCCGTCCCTATCCCCCGATCTAGCGCCCCCCAGAGGGTCGCTACTTCCGTGGATAGACCGGGAGATCTGAGGATCACGGTCAGGGCTTCCCCGCCGAGCCAGTCTCCGTGGGCCCCTGGTCCCTCATACACGCCGCAACCCGTGGTGATGCCAGAGGAGCGCGTTGGTCCCTCTCTTGAGCGACCAGCCGTCTCTTTTGGTGCGCCGGCTGATGATCAGATGTCGATCGCGGCATCGGAAGGCGGGTTTGAGTCCTCTGGGGATGAAGGCTCGGATGCGCTGCCTCCTTCTGGGAGAGTGGCGTATTCCGAGCCCGATCCAGAGTTGACAGCCATGCTTGCCCGGGCCGCCGGGAGTATCGGGCTCGAGTGGAACCCTCCACCGTTCTGTCCCGAACCCTCCCGGTTGGACGATTGGTTTCTCGGGGCAGCCCGTGCTGGTTCTCAGCGCTCTGCCCCGGTTCCTTTCTTTCCGGAGGTGCATGAGGAGGTGACTAGATCGTGGAGGACACCTTTTTCTGTCCGAAACCGGTCGGGTCCCTCCTCCGCCTTCACCGTCCTGCATGGCGGTGCAGCCAAGGGGTACGTGGGGATCCCCCCAGTCGAGCGCGCCGTTGCGATGCAACTGTGTCCGGCGGCCGCCAACTGGCGGGGTAACCCGCGCCTCCCGTCCCGGGCCTGTAAGTTCTCGTCCAACCTAACGGACAAGGCTTACAGAGCCTGTGGGCAGGCTGCATCTGCCCTGCATGCCATGGCGTTGCTGCAGGTCTACCAGGCCAAGGCACTTCGTGACATGCCCCAGGGCGGTCTTGACCAACAGCTCGTGGAAGAGCTGCGAGCTGCCACCGACCTCGCCCTCCGGGCGACGAAGGTGACTGCACGCTCGGTTGGTCAGGCGATGGCCACGCTGGTGGTTCAGCAGCGCCATCTCTGGCTCAACCTGGCGGACATGAGGGAGGCCGATAAATATCGGTTCCTGGACTCCCCTGTGTCCCAGGTTGGGCTATTCGGCGACGCGGTCGAGAGCTTCGCCCAACAGTTCTCGGCTGCACAGAAGCAGACGGAGGCCCTGAAGCATGTCCTGCCCCGGCGTGCAGCTGCTGCCTCCACCCAGCCGCCGGCGGCGGCCTCTTCGTCTGCTCATCGCCGAGGGCGCCCGCCTGCGTCGTCCTCCGCCCCTGCGAAGTCTGCAAAGCAGCAGCCTTCACCTAGCAGACCGCAGGGAGCCGGTCGCAGACGTGGTGCCCAGCCCGCTCAGCCTGCAGCCAAGCCAGGTGGCAAACGAACCAGAAAGCGGTCCTGAGACGGGCGACCCGGAGGAAGTTGGAGCTGCTTCTCGGGAGACGGTGAAGGCACCGCTCCCTCCCCCGGAGGAGGGCCGGGTGGAGAATCCTTTGTTCCCTTTTCTTTCTGTTCCGCCGCTGGCTCCCCGGAGTCCAGCGGTACCCACATTCTCAATAAAAGAGCAGTTTCCACTTCCTCCGGGTCACAAGAGGGCGCGTCTGGCGGTGTGTCACGCTATGCCTGGCCACCCTCAGCCCCCTCTCATTTCGCCAGCAGAGGGCAGTGTGCTGGTCGAGGCCGCCCTCGTGCCGTCTCCCACGCGCACTGTCACTCTGCGGAGCCAAACCTCACTTCGGGCCGCTCTGCCGTCCGAGTCAGGTTCCCTGGCTCCGCCTCGCTGCCCCCCGCGGGTACGTCTGTCGTGCCGTTGGTCCCGCTGGTGCGGAGTCTGGGAGCCTGGCAAGCGCTTCCCAGCCCGTCCCGCTGGCTCATCCGCACGATCAGACTCGGCTATGCGATTCAGTTCGCCCGGCGTCCCCCGGTGTTCAGGGGCATCCATTTTACTCGCGTGAATGCGAACGATGCTCCTGTACTTCGGGCGGAGATTGCAGTCCTACTGGCGAAGGACGCAATAGAGCCGGTCCCTCCAGCCGATTTGAGGTCAGGGTTTTACAGCCCCTACTTCATTGTACCCAAGAAAGGCGGTGGGTTACGGCCAATCTTGGACCTGCGAGTCTTGAATCGGTCCCTTCACAGGCTGCCGTTCAAGATGCTGACGCAGAAACGCATTTTCGAGTGCATCCGTCCCCAAGATTGGTTTGCAGCGATCGACCTGAAGGACGCGTACTTTCATGTCTCGATTCTTCCTCGACACAGACCCTTTCTACGGTTTGCTTTCGAGGGTCGGGCATATCAGTACAAGGTCCTACCCTTCGGGCTGGCCCTGTCGCCCCGTGTCTTTACCAAGATTGCGGAGGCGGCCATTGTTCCGCTCAAGGAACAGGGCGTTCGCATCCTCAACTATCTCGACGACTGGCTGATCCTAGCTCACTCGCGAGAGCAGTTGTGCGAACACAGGGACCTGGTGTTAGCTCACCTCAGCCGGTTGGGTCTTCGGGTCAACTGGGACAAGAGCAAACTCGCCCCCGGGCAGAGGATCTCTTATCTCGGTATGGAACTGGACTCGGTCAACCAGACTGCGCGTCTCACCGAGGAGCGCGTCCAGTCGGTGTTGAACTGCCTGAGGACGCTCAAGAGCAGGACAGCGGCCCCACTGAAATTATTTCAGAGGCTCCTGGGGCATATGGCATCCGCAGCCGCAGTTACGCCGCTCGGATTGCTTCATATGAGGCCGCTTCAACACTGGCTTCATGGCCGAGTCCCGAGATGGGCGTGGCGACGCGGTACGTTCCGTGTGGCAATTACACCGAACTGCCGTCGTACCCTCACTCAGTGGTCCGACCCCTCGTTCCTGCGGGCTGGAGTTCCCCTGGAACAGGTGTCCAGGCATGCTGTGGTCTCCACGGATGCCTCGTCCACCGGGTGGGGGGCCGCGTACAACGGGCATGCAGTTTCAGGTCTGTGGACGGGGCCTCAACTGCAGTGGCATATCAATTGCCTCGAGTTGTTAGCAGTGCGTCTTGCGCTGGGCCGCCTTAAAGGGCTGCTACTAGGCAAGCACGTACTGGTCCGTACGGACAACACTGCGACCGTAGCGTACATCAACCACCAGGGCGGTCTACGCTCCCGTCGCATGTCACAACTCGCCCGCCATCTCCTCCTATGGAGTCAGAAGCATCTGAGGTCGCTTCATGCCATTCACATCCAGGCGTGCTCAACCGTGCAGCCGACGAGCTCTCACGGCAGCCTCCGCTTCCGGGAGAATGGAGACTCCATCCTCAGGCGGTCCAGCTGATATGGCGTCGCTTCGGGACCGCTCAGATAGATCTGTTTGCCGCCCCGGACTCGACCCATTGCCAGTTGTTTTACTCCCTGTCCGAGGGCACCCTCGGCACGGACGCACTGGCACACAGCTGGCCCCGGGGCTTCCGCAAATATGCGTTTCCCCCAGTGAGCCTTCTTGCACAGACGTTGTGCAAAGTCAGGGAGGACGAGGAGCAGGTCCTGCTAGTTGCGCCGTATTGGCCCAACCGGACCTGGTTTTCAGAACTCATGCTCCTCGCGACAGCACCTCCTTGGCCCATTCCTCTGAGGAAGGACCTTCTGACTCAGAGACGGGGCACCCTCTGGCACCCGCGTCCGGACCTCTGGAATCTCCATGTCTGGTCCCTGGACGGGACGCGGAGGTTCTAGGTGGCTTACCCCAATCAGTGGTAGACACCATCACTTCCGCTAGAGCTCCCTCTACGAGGCACCTCTATGCCTTGAAGTGGAACCTGTTCGTCGAATGGTGTTCTTCTCACCAGGAGAACCCCCGATCTTGCTCGGTCAGGTCAGTGCTTTCCTTCCTGCAAGAGGGTCTGGAGAGAAGGCTGTCTCCCTCCACCCTAAAAGTGTATGTTGCCGCTATCGCTGCACATCACGATGCAGTTGAAGGTAAGTCGCTGGGGAAGCATGACCTGATCGTCAGGTTCCTGAGGGGGGCGAGGAGACTGAATCCGCCTCGCCCACTCTCCATACCCTCTTGGGACTTGTCCCTGGTGCTTACAGCTCTCCGGGGACCCCCCTTTGAGCCTTTGCAGTCAGCAGAGTTAAAAATTCTGTCACTTAAAACAGTTCTCCTGACTGCACTGGCCTCCATCAGGAGGGTAGGGGACCTGCACGCTTTTTCGGTCGACGAATCGTGCCTGGAATTCGGGCCGGCCAACTCTCACGTTATCTTGAGACCCCGGCCGGATATGTGCCCAAGGTTCCTACCACTCCCTTTAGAGATCAGGTAGTGAACCTGCAAGCGCTGCCCTCGGAGGAGGCAGACCCAGCCCTGGCTTTGCTCTGTCCCGTCCGCGCCCTGCGTCTGTACGTGGACAGAACTCAAAGCTTCAGGACCTCAGACCAGCTCTTCGTCTGTTACGGAGGCCAGCAGAAGGGAAAGGCTGTCTCCAAGCAGAGGATGGCCCACTGGATAGTGGACGCCATCGCCTTGGCTTATCAGTCCCAAGGCGTGCCTTGCCCGCTCGGGTTGAGGGCTCACTCCACTAGGGGGGTAGCTTCTTCCTGGGCGCTGGCTCACGGCGCCTCGCTGACAGATATATGTAGAGCTGCGGGCTGGGCGACACCCAACACGTTCGCTAGATTCTATAGCCTTCGTGTAGAATCGGTATCTTCCCGTGTACTCGCCCCTACTGGCCGGGTAGCGCGAAGAACCCTTTCTAGTGTCCGCTTGCATACGCCACTCCCGCCCGCTGGGCCGGATACGTGCGTCTATTGCTCCAGTAGAGTTCCCCAGTTGGCGAACCCTGTTGAGTCCTCCGCCACCCCTTGCGGCTCCGGACATTGCGGAGTGTCCGTTGCTAGGCTTAAGCACGCATACTGCCTCTGCTAAGCTGGGTTCCATATGTTGTGACCCCTACGGCGGTCCCATATGTGTAATGTCCACGGTAGCCTTCCTATGTAAGCCCGTGTCTTTCCCTCAGCAGAGCCCGCTCTGCTGTCCCTGCTAGATGTGTCTCCCCCCTACCTAGGCCGGAGCCATCCAGGGACTTCATATGTGCACTGCCCACGGCCAGTCCATATGTACATTCCCACGTAAATTTCCTCCCTTCGGGTAGGTTGTGGTCTCCGCAGCGTCCCCAGTGGGCACGCTTTCCCAGTGTTATCCAAGTCTTACTGAGTGGGTCATGCGGAACAGCAGTAGACTTCCCTGGCGTAAGTCCGGTCCCTTCTCCGTCCCTAGTGCGCGCCGGGATGCTGCGACTTACGTTGGGCGCTGGAGGGGGTCAGTAACTGTGGCGTTTTATTAGGGATCCCAATTCGTCGGTTCAGTTCTGACGTACGTCGAACGTGACCGACTGAAAGGGAACGTCTCGGTTACGTATGTAACCCTCGTTCCCTGAAGGAGGGAACGGAGACGTACGTCCCGTCGCCACAGTTCCTGTACCCCGCTGAGCGCGGACCACTGCTCGTCTCCTCAGCGAAAAACAAAGTGCGAGCGCTGCCGCTTCCGTATTTATACCCGCTCGCGGGGGCGGAGTGCGGCACGCGAAAGCTCGCACGCCAATCTTCATTGGCTCGTTTTAGTTTACACTCGAAGATGATAGGGCTCTCGTGCGATATCCCAATTCGTCGGTTCAGTTCTGACGTACGTCTCCGTTCCCTCCTTCAGGGAACGAGGGTTACATACGTAACCGAGACGTTATTAGGCAAGTTGTATTTTTGAGGATTAATTTTATTATTGAGCAACAACCATGTTCTCAATGAACACAAAAAACTCATTAATATCAAAGCTGAATATTTTTGGAAGTTTTAGTTTTTAGTTTTAGCTATTTTAGGGGGATATCTGTGTGTGCAGGTGACTATTACTGTGCATAATTATTAGGCACCTTAACAAAAAACAAATTTATACCCATTTCAATTATTTATTTTTACCAGTAAAACCAATATAACATCTCAACATTCACAAATATACATTTCTGACATTCAAAAACCAAACAAAAACAAATCAGTGACCAATATAGCCACCTTTCTTTGCAAGGACACTCAAAAGCCTGCCATCCATGGATTCTGTCAGTGTTGATCTGTTCACCATCAACATTGCGTGCAGCAGCAACCACAGCCTCCCAGACACTGTTCAGAGAGGTGTACTGTTTTCCCTCCTTGTAAATCGCACATTTGATGATGGACCACAGGTTCTCAATGGGGTTCAGATCAGGTGAACAAGGAGGCCATATCATTAGATTTTCTTCTTTTATACCCTTTCTTGCCAGCCACGCTGTGGAGTACTTGGACGCGTGTGATGGAGCATTGTCCTGCATGAAAATCATGTTTTTCTTGAAGGATGTAGACTTCTTCCTGTACCACTGCTTGAAGAAGGTGTCTTCCAGAAACTGGCAGTAGGACTGGGAGTTGAGCTTGACTCCATCCTCAACCCGAAAAGGCCCCACAAGCTCATCTTTGATGATACCAGCCCAAACCAGTACTCCACCTCCACCTTGCTGGCGTCTGAGTCGGACTGGAGCTCTCTGCCCTTTACCAATCCATCCACGGGCCCATCCATCTGGCCCATCAAGACTCACTCTCATTTCATCAGTCCATAAAACCTTAGAAAAATCAGTCTTGAGATATTTCTTGGCCCAGTCTTGACGTTTCAGCTTGTGTGTCTTGTTCAGTGGTGGTCGACTTTCTGCCTTTCTTACCTTGGCCATGTCTCTGAGTATTGCACACCTTGTGCTTTTGGGCACTCCAGTGATGTTGCAGCTCTGAAATATGGCCAAACTGGTGGCAAGTGGCATCTTGGCAGCTGCACGCTTGACTTTTCTCAGTTCACGGGCAGTTATTTTGCGCCTTGGTTTTTCCACACGCTTCTTGTGACCCTGTTGACTATTTTGAATGAAACGCTTGATTGTTCGATGATCACGCTTCAGAAGCTTGGCTATTTTAAGACTTCTGCATCCCTCTGCAATATATCTCACTATTTTTGACTTTTCTGAGCCTGTCAAGTCCTTCTTTTGACCCATTTTGCCAAAGGAAAGGAAGTTGCCTAATAATTATGCACACCTGATATAGGGTGTTGATGTCATTAGACCACACCCCTTCTCATTACAGAGATGCACATCACCTAATATGCTTAATTGGTAGTAGGCTTTCCAGCCTATACAGCTTGGAGTAAGACAACATGCATAACGAGGATGATGTGGTCAAAATACTCATTTGCCTAATAATTCTGCACTCCCTGTATACTGTATGTTAGTCTCAGCCTTAGTCATGCCCATGGTCCATTGGCTGAACGTTTGATGCATATTTCACACTTAACTGGAAACACTTCAGGATTTTCGAAGTCATCGTCTGGTTGGTTGAATAATTTATTAGATGCATGCCAGTCTATTATTTTAGGGACATCGACTTTTTACATTTTACAGCCCCTAAACATGACAAAGATCAAAACTGTGATTGGTTGTGTTACATGTCAGTCAGTTCGGCAACGTTTTGGTATTAAAAACGTTTTTTTTTTTTTTTAAATGAGTTAATCGCATTAAATAAAATTACGATTTCTTGTTTCCTAAAGAGTGAATCTGGAAAGACAAATAAAATTGAAAGGTTTGAAAGGTACAACAGTGGGACTATTCAATCCCACCATGCCTTTTACTGCGGCACAATCCAATACTAGTTAAATCTTTAATAAGGTTTTTTTAAAATAAAAATGGAAAAGAGATATGCAGAAAAAACATATAGATATATTCACTTAATATTTCAACGGAATTTAATGGATTTCTCTTTTTCAGCTTTTTCTTGCTTAGAGCAATGTCTGCTCCTCTTCTGTCCACTCTACATGTAAGACTTGGACGTTTCAGAAACAGGCCTACAAAAACATTTTGAAGACAAGACATTTTCAAAAAAAAAAAAAAAAACTACACCATCAACAAAAAAACCCAGGAAGATACATAAAGTGACTTAGCTTAATATACAGAGAGAGCAATAAGTTAGATTCCCCTGAAAAGTGTAACACTGTGATTCTATTAAAACATTTTTTTGAGCATCCAAATATGATCTTATATACAGCAACACTGAAAAACTCATTGTGATATTTTTTTTCAGGAGCATTTAAACTGTCATAAAGAACTGTCATGCATATTTTTTTTATTTGATTTTTTTTTAAAATCAGAACAGGGGAATCTGCATTTGCATTTATCAGACCCTGTAACATCCAAAATCATCAATCTAGATCGTCTTCCATTTCCATAACCCTAGTGGAAATCCTAGTGAACTGGGTTTGCTGACGAAAACAAACAAACAAACAAAAAAAAACCTCAATGTTACCGGCTTCTCTGTCACAGGGTGTGCCCCAGTTTGTGTACTTATGCACTATCATATGCTGTTTTGTAGTATAAAGGGTTCTAGTTATGTGTTCACACTGAGAATTCCATAGAGAAAAAAGTGAATAGTGTATAGTGCGTGATTTGGGACTCAAATACAGTTTATATTTTGAGATATATTTAACTCTGCCATCTAGCATTCGGTCTCATATCTGACAGAGGAGCTCGGGAGCATAAAAGAAAAAGTGACAAGCCCACGACAGAGAAGGACGAGAGAGGACCAAGCCTGAATTATTTACATTTTGTTTTGTTTATGTGTGAGCGACAGTTATCCGCGAGGGGCTGCCACCTTTACTTTCGTTTTCTGTTTATTTTATACTTATATTAAAGTGTTTGAACAACAACATACCGAGTTACAAGGTCTGCATAATATCCGCTAACACTTCATTTTGATGCTCCCCAAACTGACAGTCTACTGATAAGCAACTTTGTTACTACATTTTAACTCATTCCACTAACCCTAACCCTATCTAGCAATCTACTATAATCTCTACTGAGAGTTTATTCACATGTAGTTGCAAAGTTACTTATTAGTTATTAGAATGGACCATCAAAAAAAAGGATAAGCAAATCTATTTTTTCTGACCTCTCTGGAAAGATTCAGGAGATGGAAAATTTTGAATTTGTGACAAATGCGAGATTTGACAATTATGCTCACAATTGTTGAATAGAGGCTTGAATTTAGGTCTGTTTTTCACAAAAAGCAACCAAATAGATTCTGGCTTAAAGCGCACCAATAAAATGGATCACTGTCATTATAAATTAAGTAAATGAGTCAACTGCTGTAAACAAATGTGACTGAAAACATCAACGATCATAAAAACAACAGTGTCAATGCATGATTAAATCCATGAATTCAATATTCAGTAAGTAAGGCTTTGTAAACATGCACATCTATAAAGTTGTTCAAATGTGAATAATCAATATTGCACATTTCAGTGTCTATGCAAACGCGAGTGAATGTACATTTATGTAAAATACATACGCATTTTCATGAGTTCACTTTCGACATTTCTGTCTACCTTGAATCTGCTCAGTGGATGCATGTTGTTTAAACATACAATTTGTGCTTGTGAAAACTGCATCACTGCGAGCTCCAGGGCTAAAAACAGAAGTGCTGATAAAGTTCATGTATTCCAGTGGGCTCACACTCAAAGACCATGTGTTCAGCTCAGAGCATGCAGGCACCATTTTCTCCTGGCCCTTCATTTCACTGAGTACAGCAATTAGAGTAATGACATTAGGCAAATTACAACACTAAAACGGACACCAGGTACGTGAGTACCATACATCTCAACAATATACTTAGTTCATACTGGAGGCAGCATGAGCTCTCTGATGCGTGGGAAATGAATGATAGATTCCCGTGAATAAGATGAAGCACGGGCGTTAATAACGTTCAATCGTATACCTGATGCTTGTCATCGAAACTAGACATCTGCTCATAAATACTCAAGATTTCTGCAGCGCCTCCATCTTGGAGACGGAAAATTAGATGTGTGTGGCGTGCAGTGAGGCTGACTCAAGAACTGACTTGATTGATTGCACCAACCTTTTCCAGTGCTGCCATTTTGTGTTTGTGTTGGAAGGACATAAAATTCCCTGGACCACTATGGAAGGCATCGCATGACATTGCATAAAGCATGCATAATGACAGAGGAGTTCATGCTTGCTGTCTGCACGCATTTCCATTTATTTGGTGTTCCTTTATATGCCGTTTGCTTAGGATGTCCAATTACATCGTTTCCACGGCGCAGTCTATTTTCAGACTAGTTCTTCCCAAAGAAAAAATTCTGTAATTTACACACCATGTCATTCCAACCCAAATGACTTTCATGTTTCTTTGAAACACAAAAGAAGAATTTCTTACTGTTCCCATAAAATTACAATCAACGGGCATCAAAAAACTATATAAAAAAAGAATGCCCATTGTTAATTTTTATATATTAACGACTATATAAAAAAATAGTCTTCTGAAGTTGTATGATAGTCCTCAACCCCCTCCACCAAGGAAACAGAATTACATAAATATATTCACTGAATATCCACATATGGGAATTGGACATTGATTCTTCTCTGACAAACAAATGGAGAAACTTTGGTCTGTCTCTCACAAAGCTTATGACTTAATGACTTAAGTCATTTAAAATATAACTTTGCCTACTTTCAATTCACTTTGTATTGCTACAATGTCGGTAGTATACCGGCCTATAGTATACCTGGACTGAGAAATTCATGTTTGTTTGTCAACCAAAGTCCGCCAAATGATGAGTTTTGTGCTCCAGTGAAAACTACGGATTATACACATTATTTTATCGCCGTCTATGGACAGTGGGATTGAAAGAGGGTTATTAACAGAAGTCGGTGCTGTAGCGTCGGGCATACAGGGTATGCACATACAAATGGACCCAGCTAGGGGAACAAGGAAATGAACTTTGAATTTGTAGCCATGATAAATATATTTTTGTATGTATGTTATGTAAAGTAATTTCTTGTTCCCCCGTTTCAAATTTCTCTGTTATTTCTTGTATGCGGTTGTTAGTTTTTGCACCCCGCGGCTGTCATAATACTAGGCCATAATTTTTTAATGACGCTGCACTACATGCAAAAGCTGCATCGCAGTGCCAAATTAAAAAAGAAAACACTGTGTGAGAGCTTAGTGGAGAGGTGCAACAACAAAGACTCCAGCCCTTTCACAACAATTGATCAATCTCTTCGCAGCCTTTAAGTGACAAAACTCTGGGATGACAACAGTTCGAGATCTAGACATTTTTTTTAAAATTTTTTGATTCTTGAGAATTACTCTATCACATCGAAATATGCACAGTTTTAGTTCTCGTTCTTACCATGGCTGTTACTGTTGCTTCAGCAGAGTGCTCATTTTCAAAAATGAAGCTAATAAAAAATTATTTGCGGAGCACCACGCAATTCTTTCCCGTGAGAATGCATGAAGCCGTGAATTAAATGCCAAGGACATTGGATGATAGTTGAATAGTTTCGTATTTTTGAAATTCAAATTAATTAAATAAATAAATTAAAGTTCAGCACGGTTTGCTCTTCAAAGCTTTTTTTAAACCAAATCTTGTAACACCACGGCAACATCAAACATTCAAGTATTAGCAGGCACCAGATGTACTCCGACATCAGTCAGAAGTTTGATTTTGGTTGATAATTAAAATCGGGTTGACGTCTAAATTCGACGTCTGTTTGATGTCAATTCTCCCACGTTGGGCTGATGTCGAATTTTGATTGGAATAAACACCAAAAACAAATAGGGTTTTGAAGACTGTTACAACTAACTTCAGCCACAGGGTTACATGAAATCAGCTGAAGATAAAAGAAGATCTGGTTAAACAACTCCACAAACATGATTACCAGATTCACTTATTACTAACCATGTTGACTTTATTTCTGCCACATGTCTACAGACGTTCTTATTTAAAATTAAGGTTTTGATGTTAACGTTTGATTGAAAATGTTTCGTTTGATCACCATCATTGTGATCAGTGTTTGCTTTAGTTCGACTTGAATTCTTAACATTAGTTTTTCTTTAGATTGCGGTGACTGTGTGGCAAGAAAAGAAAAAGCAATTATGCTCAGGTGATACTGTCTGCTTGGTGATGATAAAGGCATAATCATCATGTAGTGTTAATTTACTGATCATTTTCAGTCTATTATTTGATTACGTAGATATCATGTTGTAAACTTCACATTATTGACACATATGTAATATATATGTGTTTGTTTGTGTGTGTGTGTGTGTATACATACACTTATCATGGAACACAAAGGCAAACAGAAAAATAAGATATTAAATGTGAGAGTCAAAACATAAACATTTAATAAAGAAAATACCTGCATAAACCAATAGAAAAAAAAAATAATAATTCTAATTTTTTCTTTTATTTTTTCCTTTTTTTTTTCTTTTTCTCCCTTTTATTTATTTTTTTAAAGAAATGGGCAAATATCAGAAACCTCAAAATCAAAATGTCAGCCAATCATTTAATAATTAAATTAAATTAACATTTTATTGCTGACAATGGATATTATATTTGTTGTGAAATGTTTATGTATACATATCTGTCAAATTAATTGTATAAGTGACTGCTGTCACATTAACATTCTTTGAAAATACAGGCATTTCTATTTCTATAAAGAATCATGGAATACAAATTACAGTTTCCACAAAAAATATGAAGACTGTTTTCAACAGTGATAATAATCATAAATGTTTCTTGAGCAGCATATCAGCATAATAGAATGATTTCTGAAGGATCGTGTCAAGTCAAGTCAAGTCATCTTTATTTATATAGCGCTTTTTACAATGCAAATTGTGGCAAAGCAGCTTTACATTAATAAGAAAATGGTGTCATTGTGCAGCTTATTCTATATATTATTGATTCATTCCGTTGAAAATATCAGTAGTTATTAGTCTAGTTAATTTAGGTATATCAGCACTGCAGAAAACAGTGACGTAATCGTCCGGCTCGGCTCAGTTCACATACAACGGCGCCAATGCAGGCATATCAAAAACACTGCTGAATATCAAGCAAGTGTCCCCAATTTAAGCAAGCCAAAGGAACCAAAACTCCAACAAATGGAGAAAAAAACCTCGGGAGAAACCAGGCTTAGTCGGGGGGCCAGTTCTCCTCTGGCCAACAGTGAACACTTGCCTGATTGATTCAGACAGAGTTACAGGTCATAAGTCCAATTTGGGATCGCAACAGTCAAAATATTTAATCTAGTTCCATCTAGTTTAAGATCTTTTTGATCACGCCGGTATGGGACGGTTTGTTGGGATATGTGCCACTGGCTGATGAGTCGGTAAGGTCTTAACAAAGGATGAGCTAGTTAACACAGTCTCCGCTGACACCACAGGGCCACATTGCTGCCGCACACAGGCACAAGTTCCCCGTCCGACCCGGACACGGCCCAGATCCAGCCAATCATGTTAATTGGTAAACCTCGGGATAAGCAGAGAGACAAAAAAATTAGCGTAGATGCCATTCTTCTTCTGATGTAACGAGTACATCTGGTGTTATAGGAAGTGTTTCCCGGTTCCGGCTGACCTGATCTATGCAGCCTAACAATCCTTTAACGGATATGAAGACAAAAGTTTATAGTGCGTCATGTCTATGCCAGGTTAAATAGATGTGTTTTTAGTCTAGATTTAAACTGACAGAGTGTGTCTGCTTCCCGAACAATGCTAGGAAGATTGTTCCAGAGTTTAGGTGCCAAATAGGAAAAGGATCTACCGCCTGCGGTTGATTTTGATATTCTAGGTATTAACAACTGGCCAGAATTCTGAGATCGTAATAGACGCGAAGGACTATAATGCATTAAGAGCTCTCTCAGGTACTGGGGAGCTAAGCCATTTAGTGTTTTGTAAGTAATTAGCAAGATTTTAAAATCTATACGATGTTTAATAGGGAGCCAGTGCAGTTTTGATAGAACCGGGCTAATATGTTCATATTTCCTGGTTCTAGTAAGGATTCTAGCTGCTGCGTTTTGGATCAGCTGTAGTTTGTTTATCACGCGAGCAGAGCAACCACCCAATAGAGCGTTACAGTAATCTAGTCTCGAGGTCATAAACGCATGAACTAGCTGTTCCGCATTTGTCATTGAGAGCATATGTCGCAATTTAGATATATTTTTAAGATGGAAGAATGCGGTTTTACATATGCTAGAGATGTGGCTTTCAAATGAAAGATTGGTATCAAAGAGCACACCCAGTCACATGTGACTGAAGGCTGAAAATTCAGAATTGATTAGATCTAAAATACAATAAAATATTGTATTATTTTGAACTGTAATACTATTTTACTATAATTATTATTTGTAAATATATTTAGACTCAATCATTCCATCAAACACACTTCACAGCCAGAAAAGTCTCTGCAGAGGGCAATACAATGTTGGCAGGCAAACATTAATACTGCTCCACTGGAAACCTCTTGCCTTTGCTTCTACTCTACAGTCACAGTTTTCTCAGCAAACACTCGCCATAGCCAGAAATGTGATGTGCTTGTGAACCTGTACAGTGGAGCTGGGGAGGGCAGCATAATTTCAGCAGGTGTTCTGCAGAACTGGGATATGCTATGGCAGGGGGTACCAAACTTTTTCCATTAGATGCCAGCAAAACTCCAGTGGGGCAAAGTGCTGGAAGTAGTTAGTTTGCAGTACATTAGCCTATAATTTCTCTCTCTCAAATATCACATTCACGCACACAATTTTTTTTAGTACCACACTCTGACATACATACCAACATATCCACACAATTATAGATGCGTAATTTATTAAATTAGCTCTATAATTCAGCTGAAGCAGAAAACAGGAAAATAGCAAATTTACAGGCAAGCCTGAGAAAATGACGCCACCTTGTAAAGAATAGTAAAAATGTTTAATTTTGAAGCCTTGCCAACAGAATGAAAGCCTATTAACTAAGACTGCATCATTGTTAAATGGTACTTGATTAAAAATGGCAGTTTTATGGGTTTCAACGGGGACACTTTGTCCTTAAGGTCCTGAATGTAATTATTTTGTGTTTAGTGTTAAATATTTAGGAAAGGAAATGAGGGAGAAATAGTTCAAATCCAATAAAAATAATACACATTTCTGCCAAAACATATATAGTTAACACTAACACAAGCAAAATGATAAAGAAGAAGAAATAAAAATAGAATAGAATAAAATGGAAAAACCTTAAAAAGTGTCCTTAAGGATGCACAACAATTAGCTCACACATTCCCTTATACAACAATATATTATGTTGTGTCGATAAACTCGATGCAAAAAAGAATTAATTTAAGTAAATAAATTATGTCTATTCATTTCAGTTAAACATTACGTTTCACTATTTCTTGCAGACAGAAATTTGTTTAAGGCTTGTTCTACATGAGATCCACTAACATAACAGCCTATCACACTTAGGCCTACCATATATATTTTACACAAAATAGGTAATATATGAAAAAATGCAAATTAGATATGTAAATGACATGAATTGCAAAGCTAAAAATAGCCTACTGTGTTTGTCACAGTTTGAGCACTTTCTTGAACGTTTGATGTTGTCGTGGTGTAAAGATTTGAAGTGGAAACTTTCCTCATTTTTTAAATCAAGAAACAATTCAGTATTTTCTCAAGACATTTAAGAAATAATGTTTATTCGCATAAGGATGCAATAACTACATAAATAAAATTAAATGAAAATAAAAAGGGTAACAATTAAATTCCTTGGCTGCATCGATGTCAACAAATGACGTGAACGCGGACATCAGTCGGATTTCGGCACGACACCTGTTAATGCAGCTAAAATTGGTGAGTAGTTTTGTGTTTTTACATTTTGGGCAGCTGTGCCAAGATCATTTGTGTTTGCATGCTTGTGTTAGTTTAGTATTGACATTGGCGAAGCCTTAGTTATTTTAGACTTTTTTTTTTTTTTTTTTTTTTTTACTTCCGTTCTGGTCATGAAAAGTTGCTGGATAGAGTGTTTTTTTTTTTTTTTGGTATTGTTTGGTATAGTATTTCTTGATACGCTACAGTGAATGCCCATAAATGTCTCTTCGATGTACTTGGAGGCCGAGGCTATTGTACTATGTGGGTTATTGTGTATGTGTATACTGTCATATAGTGTTGGAACTGAAGATTCGTCACATTTATGTGGCCAAGTGTAAATGAAATGGCTTCAACAAATGGGACAACTATCTGATCAGTAAAAATTCATAAAGTGGCAAGTGCAAATTGGCCCTTATAGGAATGTAGTGCACAAATGGACTACTTTTATGGTGCTCATTCATTGTAATTGCATGGAAAATAGCATTCCTTTTACAGAAAGTCATTCAGGTTTGGGATAACATGAGGGTGAATAAATTATTATTTTTTGCCTTTAATAGTCTACATATGTGAATCTGGTCTGCCATCTGTCTGGGACATCTGTCAAGATTCAGAGTCAACATTGCCCCATGCTCTGGGATGTTTTCAGATGAAAGGACACTCTTCTTCACTACAGTATATGAAACGTGTAAGAATATGCTCACGCTCTCCGCTGAAGAATGAGAACTGAGAATGACAGAATGAGCACTATGGCAAATTGCCTTATTGCTTTCGAGTCATTTTTATGTGTATAGCTTTTTATGTATTATTTTTATTATTATTATATTATTATTATTACAAAACATTGTTTTAAACAACTGTACAGATATTCATGATGTTAATGTTAATGTAGAAAAGAACCAGCCCCCTTTAAAATAAACACATTTTGTTGCTTTGCCACCTGAAAAGAAGACAGACACAGCTTTTGTTTTATCTAGCTGTATTATGACATCCAAGTAAAAGATAACACCAACATGCCAGAAAACATTAAAAAGCAGAATCACTTCCAGAGTTGGAAAAAGGATCACCCCCTTGTATCAGTATTTTTGTTGGAATATGTCTCTGCTAACTTTGCACATCTAGACTTTGCAATATTTGTCCACTCTTCTTTGCAGAACTGTTGAAGTTCAGTGACCGTTTGAGTCATTCGAGTCATTCCACAGATTTTAAGGTTTAAGTCTGCCATGCATGGACATTCACCTTTTTGTCCTTCAACCACTGTGTGGTCAGTTTTTGGTCAGTCAACCTTCAGACAGAAGGCAGCAGATTTTCCTGAAGAATTGAACAGTATTTTGCCCCATCCATTTTTCCTTCTGTCCTGAAAAGTGCTCCAGTCCCTGCTGCAGAGAAACACCCCCATAACAGGACGTTACCACCTCTGTGCTTTACTGTAGGAATGGTGTTATTTGGATGGTGAGCTGTATTGGATTTGGTGTTGAGGCCAAATAATTAAATTTTAATCTCATCTGACAATAACATAATTTAACCATAACCGTAATTTTCCCCGTGGCTTCAGAATCTTCACGGTGCGTTTTGGCAAAGCTCAGTCGTGACTGCATGTGGCCTTTCTTGAGGAGTGCTTTTTTCTTGCAGTCCTGCCATATGAGCCACAGTTGTGGAGAATTTGTGATATTGTGGTCACATGCACACAATGACCACTCTTTGTCATAAATTCCTGCAACTGCCTCTCTGACCTGTTTCCACCAGGCTCTTTCATCCAGTTTGTAGCATCGTCCTGATCCAGGGAGGGTCTGTATCGTACCACTTCTTTATGATAGACTTCAACTGTGCTTCTAGGCATTGATAAAACCATTTTTTTTGTATTCATCTCCTGACCTGTGCCTGTCCCCAACTTTATGCTGGAGGTCTTTTGACAGTGCCTTGCCACGCATAGTTGATGGTTTGCTTCAGTTGCACTACCAAGGCCCGAAATGCTTCATGCAGGAAAGCTCTTTTCATGTTGAGCTAATCAAAATGACCACAGCTGATCACAGTTGATAGTCAAATGGTGATTAGCTACATCTGATTGAGTTTACAAGTTATTTTAGGAGGGGGGGTTTTCCAACTCAGTGATTCTGTTTTTTAATGTTTTTAAATGTTTAATGTTTGTTGGTGTGATTTCTTTTACTTGGATATTATAAGTTACTCTCTGTAAATACAGCTGGATGAAAAGAAAAAGCAGCTGCAAAGCAACAAAATGTGATTATTTTAAGGGGGGGGGGGGATTCTTTTCTATACCCACTGTATCTATAACTTCATGCCTTATAGTCACATTTAGCAGATTAGAGTTGGGGAATAATATTGTTTACAAATTAAATATTACACCTAATTGATTAAATATTAAAAATTGATTGCCTACACGAACATTTCAACCATTCAAATGAATTTTCATGCTCATTATGTCGTTCCAAACCTGCACAGTGATACTATTTCATGGAACACAAATAGAGAACGTTTCTCTATGACAGTTAAATGACCGGGAAAAAGAGCAATAAAAGTTGTCCATGTGATTTGTGTCTTCAGAAATCATAGGTATTGAGCAGAGACTGAAATTACAGTATATTAGACTATTTAGATGTCCTGTTACCTTTAGACCTTTTAAACAGTGTATTAGAATCTTAGTTTAATTTGAGAGAAACTTCTTTGAAAATAAAAAAGAAAAGAAAAGAAATCCATTCCAGTCAGCCCCCTCAGAGAACAATCAATTTTTCATGTCTTGAAACCTTAAAGACTGTTAGGTACATTACAGCCTTAAATTACAACTTTGAAGCATGACTCACATTTTGTGCGAGAGCTGACATTAGCTGGGAAAATGAGAGTGCTTATTTGTGTCTTTACAACCCACATAGAAAAGCTTTTAAAGCAGGAAAGAATTAGACACATCAGGATTAGGATCACCAAAGGTCTTTATAAAGTGTTTTTAAATGTCATTGAAATGAGAAGGACAGATAATGACAATTTCATTTGAATAATTCCAAACTTTTCCACATTAAACTGGTAGAAACATTCAGTAAGTACATGTGTATAGCAGTCAATGTTGTCCATTTTCAGTCTTCGACATTTTCTTTTTTTGTTGCTGATTTGAAATATGTTATTTAATTTACCCTTCACCGGCGGTTTGATTGACAGGTGATCTAACCAATCATAACCCCGATTCCACCATTTTGTCTGACAAAGCAGTCAGGGGAGTTAGTAGATTAATGTTGGTGAGCTCAAACTTGAAAAATTGTGTGTGCTCATGTCTTTCTGCGCTTGAAACAAAATTCCTTCTGATGTCCATTGATGCTATAAATGAACTAGTATGAAGAGATGATTGGTTCACAAGCCGCTTGAAGGAGCTACAGCGATTTGCCACGACACGTTAAAGAGCCACTATATGGTATTTATTGTTTAAAATTATTTAAAAACTTACAATAGTTTAAATATGAAACTATTTCATATCAAAAGTAACCTGCTCTGTCTTGTCTGTCGGTATGTTGTCAGTGTCCTTTTTGCTCCGTGATGTATTAATGCACCGTTTTTGCGTTTGAATGTGGATTTTTATTTTAAATTTGATGAATATTTGAAATTCAAATTTTAATTTGACAGCCCTTGAGGCAACACAGTGTATGAAATATTACCTCATACAGCAACAAAACAATTGTACTGTTGTTGTACAAAAATTGGAGTGACTGGTTGCTATTAGACCATTACTTTACCCCAAACATACAAGACTGAGTTTAATCAAAAATAACTCAGAATGTGACCTGTATGCCCACCTAGAAAACAAAATGAAGACCACAGCCTGACACGTACACATGCATTAAGGTTAAATATAGCAGCAATAGGGAAAACACAAACTTTTAATATATTTGACGGAGCAATGCACTTTTTTCCTGTGGTGGACAGTAAGTACTACTAAGTACAGATTAGTAGGGTTGTGCGAAATTGACAAAAATGATATCTCGATATTTTCTATGATTTTTCCGATAACGATAATCAGACAATATTTTGCATCATTTAAAAATGTTTTATTTGGCAATGTAATTGGTGACAGCATAGGTGCGCCTCGTAGAGGGGGCTCTAGCTGAAGTGATTGTGTCAAGTCCTCCGTGTCCCTTCCAGAGACCACACGTGGAGGTTCCAGAGGTTGGGACATCTCCCCGGCCCTCTCCAGGGGGAAGGAGCGGTGCCTTCACCGTCTCCTAAAGCAGAGCAGTTCCCTCCATCTCTGGGCCACCCGCATCAGGACTGCTTCTTCTGCTTCTTTTTGCGTTGCCGTCCTGCGGGGGGCTCGTGGAGGACCGGAGCAATCCTGTCTCACAGGAGCCTGTGAAACCGCAGGAGGACACCCTCGGCGATGAGCAGGTTGGGGGCCAGTCCGCGGTGGGACAATAGCCACATCTTGCTGGGGCAAGATTTGACTAATGGCCCCCGTCTGCTTCTGGACTGCCGAGAACTAGAGGGCTGCATTGTGTTTGGGCTCCTGAGGGATGTTAACTTGAACGAATATTTAGTCTGAGTAGCCTATATGTGTAGCTACATTTTTCTCAAGCCGTGAGATAAAGTCCACGAGAGCAGGCGGGAGTGGACACAAACATTGCGGGCGGGTGCGGGTTTAAGAAAACAGTCCCGCGCAGGGCTCTACCGAGATCTGCTGGGCAAAGTCCTCGACAGTGTCGCCAAAGAGCCCGGCCTGGGAAATGGGGGAGTTGGGAAACTTTGTCGGCGTCCTTCATTTCTGCCAGGTCCAACCAGAGATAGCATTCCTGGACCGCCAGGAGGGTGGACATCGTCTGTCCCAGGGCGTGCTGTGACTTTCGTCGCCCAGAGGGGGTCGCAGCACGCAATTCTTCCAGTAGCCCTGGTTCAGGACTACCTTTGTGCAGCTCTTTCAGAACCTTTGCCTGATGGACCTGCAAGATGGCCATGGCATGCAAGGCCATGGCCTGTCCAGCGGCTGAGTAAGCCTTGGCAGCCAGAGCTGCCGTCGTCTTACCTGCCCTGGACGGAAGATGTGGACGATTCCGCCAAGTGACAGCAGACTGCGGGCACAAGTGCACCTAAAAAGCACGCTCCACCTGTGGAATGTCCACGTGTCCCTTGACGGCCTCACCATCAACGGTAGTGAGAATGGAGGACGCAGAAGTACAGCTTCTGGCAGTGTGGGGTGCCTTCCACGTCTTTTGTACCTCCTCATGCACCTCGGGAAAAAATGGCTGTGAAAAAGACGCTTTACACCCGTGTCGCTCTTTTATGAACTGCTAGGCACCTGGAACACTTAGGGATGAGACACCACCGCTGCTGTGTTGTCACACCCAGCCGAGAGTCCAAAGAGCTCGAGGAAATTTAAGCAATTATAACTGCTGTTTTCGGGAACTTGTCCCTAATAGCAATTAAAATTGCTGTTTTTGCTCTTAACTGCAATATTTCTTGAGGGTGAGAGGAAGATCAGTAGTCCAATCGGCTCTGAAGCAAACGTATGAATGAAAGTAAGTATGCTGGCCCTATTTATGTGGCACGGCATGTAAATCTCACTGGCCAATTCTCATTGGCTCGATTTGTACCACTTGGAGGAAATTGAGCTCCCAAGCGAGACCCCATTACATCAGTTCAACGTAACGTCGAACATGACTGACTGAATGGGAACGCTTCATGCAGCGTTTTGATTGGTTTCTAAAATGAGTGAAATACTCGATACTTTGATTTGGCATGTCCTTAAAACATTAATTACGATATCGCACATGATGTATATATCACACACCCCAAGTACTTAGTATATTAATTGGAGAAACCTTTACTTCATTCCAAAGCATAATATCATATGTTTTACTCCACTGCATTTCATAAAAACATCTTGTTCCTTGTTATTTTGAAATTGAGAAACATAAACAGTAAAGTAACACAAATCAATGCCCACAGAATGCATTCCCGCTATCGTAGCAGTTTCTAATGATATAAAACTAGTTTGCATAGAATTTATCTTAATATGCTAACACATTGACATCTGTTTTTATGTTGTATGTTTATATATGTCAACACACATTTGGACACATTATGTTTTTCCTCATTTCAATACTATATGGTATGTTTTGTTATTTACACTTGTTTGCACAGTTGAATTATCAGTAGTTATCAGTATTAATTTAGATTGTACAAAATTGTACTATTAAAACATCCTCATAATAATAATAATAATAATAGAATGTTTAATCAAGCTCCAAAAAAAAGAGGCTCATTTGGATATTGGGGGACTTAAGACTTATGACGTCACACAAGTAATTTAATTCACATGACTTTCTCCAGAATTTTACATTATCACACTATTGAACCTGCCAACTGGCATTCAGTTGCTTAATATCTGACACTTGCCCACATTGGGTGGGGATGACTGCAGAAGGATCCCAGCCTCAAAAACAAGTGCATGGTTTATTTTAATAGTGTCCTGAATCGTGTTAGAGAATTTGGCTGCAGATTATTTTGTAAACAAGGCACACTGTAATAGAGAGTTCACAAATAAACTTTTAGTTGAAAGATGAAGCAGTACACCGAATGGGTTTTTTGGAGTACTTTTGAATTTTTACCCAAGTATAATTGTAAAGGAGAACATAATACTTTTTACTGGAGTAATATTTTAGTAACGTATCTTAGGGCTGCACAATTAATCGAATTTCTATTCCCAATCATTAAAAAGCGAGATCACAAGGAAAAATTAAATTTTTTGAGCATGTTACATTGCGAGAGGCGAAACATGACATGACTTGTAAAAGGTCTAACCTAGCACAAAAGGAACTACCAGTGACATAGGTGTACGCTGATATGTCAAGCATTATGCATTATATGGTATAAAGCTATTCAAAACATAATTTGATGTAAATTGTAATAATCATAAAGAATAATTGCAATTACAATTTTTCATAATCGTGCAGCCCTAGTGAATGTATACTTTTACTCAAGCACTCAATTTGTGTACTTCGGCCACCGCTGCATTTTTCACAGTGATTAACAGAGGGAAACTATACCCTTAGGATGATTATTAATTTGGCACAGCTGCTGAGCACAAATGCACAAAATCAAATAGAGTCTTCAGCAGCCTTGTATCCAGAAACATTCATTTTCTCCCTAAGGATTAAAAAACACTTCAATAAAGAGTTTCAGTCCATGAGCAAGCTCTGATATAAAATCATTGGTTGATTTTTTTTTTTAACCTCACATCAAAGTTTTAAAAATAGTGGTAAAGTGATTGTTAAAAATATTTTTTAATGAATTACTCATCCTATGAAACTCTGCAAATGAGTTATCAAATAAACAATGACAATTCAATCAACTCTTGATTATAAAGAACTGATTTGTTATATTGCAAAATATTGACATATGCAAATATATAAGCAGTTTAAGAGTTGGGAGAATGACTGGATTATGTCATTTGCAATACTTCATAGGAGTGGCTGGTCGGTGCTGAGCTCCTCTGCTGCAGTTCTCATTTCCATGGTAACAGTGACTTCTCTGATTGGTCAATCGCTCTTCAGTATTAAATGTGTCTTGAAAGGCTTATATGTAATAGTTAACTATTTCTCTATGGGGGGAAAAAAACGAATGTGTTTTTTACTTCCATAAAATGCTTCGTTGGAAGAAATCAAATGAAACTCATTTTAAAACAATAGTCTAGGAGCAGCATTTCCATGTATTCCTGCCAATCACATCATATTTACATGGCTGCTTATCTCATTCCAATGAAATTCTTCCAGAATCCTTCCACTACCCCATCTCCACATTTGTTACCTCTTCATTTAAGAAGTTCAGGAGAACTTCTTACTAAAAGATGTGAACTTGTGAAACTCGTCTCATACACTATAGGGATATAAGGATGATGAGTTTGGTTCCACTCAAATGAGTAGTAATGATGCAACTGGTCTCAGGACTGTGTTTAACCCTGCGAGACGAGGAATATTGCATTTGACCAAGCTTTAATAGCTAGAGCAGTGAATAATGAGGTGGGAGACTGAGGTCATTAAGATGAAATCACATAGTGTGGAACTAACTCTCACAAACACAACCATCTTACTTTGGTAATTATTTATTGAGTAATTAACCACTAATTTAGCAAAGTGCTAATTAAGTGTTAAATGGAAGTCAGTGGGTGTAATGAGTCGAGGAGGTGCTTAAAATGTTCCAAAATCATTTTTTTGTTCATTGTTACTATTGCTAATACCTAAGTTTAATCATTTGAGGAAACTTCTAACCATAAAGCATGGATTTTGACATTTAACTTATCTTGCGACCTTTTTGTTACAAGAGCAGGAATGATAGTTTATATTGTGCAGGATCTTGAAAAGTGAGCTATTACTTTTCTAAGGTATTAGGCATCGGAAGGAAGCACATGAACCACCTTGACCGTAATGTCATTGGAGGTGAGCTGTTTTGACTTGGGCCAGTGTGCGCCCACTAGCAACCACATAGCAACACACTAAAAAAAAACAAAAAAAAACACCTAAAACATCTTAGTAACCACATGGTAATGACCCAATAAACTCCCACAACAACTTGTGATGGTGCAGAAGTGGAGCCTCAAGTCCTGCAACCACCATCAGCGCCTGAGCAGGAAGATTCTGTGGCTCTGTCTCCGGACTCAGATTGTCTGACTCTGTCTCGGCCCGTCGATCTGTCGGCTCCACCTTGACTCCTCCCACCTTTGGCTACACCAGACACCCTTGGCCTTTCAGCTCCACCAGGTTCGGTTCTCTTTGTCGGTCCTAACTCCACTTTCGCCACGGACTTGTGGACCTTCCACTATGCTCCGCTACGTTCCTCTACCCCTACGGCTGCAGCAGGCTCCTTCTTCCGTTCGGTATGCCATGGTCCTCTATCATACCAGAGTCTCCTCAGTGCTTGGGCAGTCTTACTTCACCAGGCCTCCTGTGCCAGCGATGTTGCTCTTCTCCATTGGCTCTCCGTCTGTACCCTGGGATCCATCGGCTTTCGTTGTTGTCCCCCAGTTGACGTCAGGCTCCACGCCACCTTGGTTCCTCCCTCCCTCAACTCCACCATGGGCTGTCGTCTCTGGACTTTGCGGTCAGAAACGCTTCATCATTGCACCATCCCCTCACCTTCTGTCCTCACTGAGTCCTCCCTGTGTTATTGCCTAGGCAACCTCGAAAGATGATACATACGATGATATCTAATTGTTGTTTTGATGATCTGATGTTATCGAGCATGTCCCTCACTTTACAAAAAGGAGACAAAAACACACCCAAATACTGTGTAGATGACTACATGATGTAGTCTAGTAGGTTAGACAAATGCGAGTGCATGTTTGATCTTGTCTATAAAGGGTGTACTGTTGCCTTGAACTGGGCCCGAGCACGATTGGCCTGCACTCAAACGTTCCAGGCTGGAGCACAGTTACATAATATATGTTGCAACTTTTTTTTTATGGAAGATAACAGGAAGAAACTCACTTTTGCTATAATATTGCCTAATAGATTTATCATTTATTGATTTAGATAGATTTATAGATAGATTTATGCTTCGCAGCGGCTTTCAGTTGATTGTGCTGCAGGTGTCAGGAGATTATTATGAATGCTGACGTTAATGGAAGAATTTGCAGCTTTACTAGCAAACTACAATTCCTGTTCATCAATAAGTTGAGAATTAGACCAGTTATAAACCCAAATAGACTCGAATTGATTACATTAATTGAAAAGTGTACTATTCCAGTAGTAATAAAGATTTTAGCTGTCATAATGATGACAGTAGTGCACACAAAAGTACTGGGTGTTCAGTGCTCCGCTCACACTGCATGCGTCCCGTGCTTGAGCCCAACTGAAACGTGCTATGCCCCACCTCTCCCAAGTGGGCCAGGGACAGCTAAACGAACCATGCCCGGGCACGGTATGGAGCAATCACAGTAGTCAAACGAACCGGGCTTTGAGGGTCAAATGCTCTCGGGCAAGGTTCAGAGAGCCTAGTGTGAGTACACCCTAAAATGCATTTAGAATAACCCTACAATTCATGGGGCAAAAATGCCCCTGTATGTCTTTTACATTTATATCATTTAATATAGTTAACCAGTATCACATGAAGAGTTTTGATTTTTTTTTCTCGAAATATCAGCATGATTAAAAACGTGATATTGATTTTATACAACAATTAAATAAACAATAAATTAATATGACAGTTATTAACAGTTAATTGTTTTCCCACAGCATTGTTTTCCATCTCTAGGAAACAGCTGTGTTTCCGTACTGAATGAATCAGGTTTTTGAACAAATGAGTTGAATGAATGATTCAATGACTCGTGCCTTGGAGGGGGAAGTAATGTTACATGTATATCTGTTTTTGGACTCGTCTTGTGTGGACATGTCTTGTGTTCAGATTTTCCCTCCACTCCTTTTGTCACTATGGTTACCATTAGTTCATTCATTTCAGCTGTGCATAATTAATTAGTTTCAGTTGCTCCCCTGTTCCCTCTGTATATAAGCCCTCAGTTTTGGTTCAGGCCTTGTCTTGCATTGATTTTAAGAGGTTTGTTTGGCATTCTGTTCCTGTTTGTAAAGAGTATTGCATTAAACGTCTCCTTTGAGTAATTCCTTCGTCATATGCTCCTTGAACCAGTAAACCCACAACAATAGTATGAATGTGTGTAATTTTAATATGAATGAAATTTGGATGGACTACATGTTGTCACTGTCATGTGACCTATGGCGTCAGTTGTGTCGATTCACCGCCATTCACAAATCCCCTCTCATGGCCTCATGTAATAGTAAAGTGTCCATCAGATGTGTTCCGTTTTATGAATACTTTGTTCATTTTCACTAACTATGTAGTGGGGAAGTATGATATTTTTGGATGCAGCCACTGTCATACTGAATAGGTCAATGAATCATTGACTCACCTGGTTCATTCAAAAAAGCTGAATTGTTCAGGAAAAAAAAACACCACTGCGTTGATCAAAGATGCAATATTTCTTCTCTGGCTTTGTTTGGACCTATTTTTTCTGGTGAAATAGAACAAAAACGGTCAATATTGACAATACTGTGTTTAAAATGTTTGTCACTTAATACTAACTTAAACATAGCTTATTTATTTTTTTTACATTTAATCATTTTTAGCAGTAATCGTATAAAGAGGACAAATGAGCTTCCGGCAGACATTTCCTTTCAATACCAGACAGTCTGACCTAAAACTAGACAGATGGGCACTTTAGCTACCATGTTAAATCTAAGAGCTAAAGGCATAAGAGGTTTCTTAAGACAGTAAATATAGGGGGTGTTTTATGTGTTCTATATTTTCATTTGTAGTTAATGAATTGCATATTTTTTGGGCTTTCAATAACTTTATGAGAATAATGTGGCTGAGAGACTCTAAATTCTTATAAACCATGTTACAATTTACTGTACCACAATGCAATTTTACAGAACATCTCAAAGAAAGATATTATAGTTGAAACTCTCCAAGAAAAGCATAAAGAGAACACAATTTCTTCTGTGGTCAAGATACAAATAATTTTTCAGATTTTCATCTGTGAAATGGCTCTTGAGTTAAGCCTTGGGGTTCACTAGGGGCAGAGATTAATTGGCAATCTGCTGCAAATGTAATTAGGTGTCACATATATTAAACATGCTTGCATTTTGGGATGAATCACAGGTCGTTTGGTCAAAGACACACTGACTGAAAGGCTGATTCTGTCCCGGACCTCTGTACATCCAGGGCCCTCTGCATCAGTGATAGATGACTGCAGCTTATACAGGTGCTGGTCATATAATTAGAATATCAAAAAAATTGATTTATTTCACTAATTCCATTCAAAAAGTGAAACTTGTATATTTTATTGATTCGTTACATACAGACTGATATATTTCAAATGTTATTTCTTGTTATTTTTATGATTATAACTGACAACTAAGGAAAATCGCAAATTCAGTATCTCAGAAAATTAGAATATTGTGAAAAGGTTCAATGTTGAAGACACCTGGTGTTCACTCTAATCAGCTAATTAACTCAAAACACCTGAAAAGGCCTTTAAATGGTCTCTCAGTCTAGTTCTGTAGGCTACACAATCATGGGGAAGACTGCTGACTTGACAGTTGTCCAAAAGACGACCATTGACACCTTGCACAAGGTATTTCACAGAGCTCTGTGTCCAAGCACATTAATAGAGAGGGGAAGGGAAGGAAAAGATGTGGTAGAAAAAAAGTGTACAAGCAATAGGGATAACCGCACCCTGGAGAGGATTGTGAAACAAAACCCATTCAAAAATGTGGGGGAGATTCACAAAGAGTGGACTGCAGCTGGAGTCAGTGCTTCAAGAACCACTACGCACAGACATATGCAAGACATGTGTTTCAACTGTCGCATTCCTTGTGTCGAGCCACTCTTGAACAACAGACAGTGTCAGAAGCGTCTCACTTGGGCTAAAGACAAAAAGGACTGGACTGTTGCTGAGTGGTCCAAAGTGGTCCAAAGTTATGTTCTCTGATGAAAGTAAATTTTGCATTTCCTTTGGAAATGCTCATCATGCTCATACTTTTCATGTTCATACTTTTCAGTTGGCAAGATTTCTAAAAATCCTTTCTTTGTATTGGTCTTAAGTAATATTCTAATTTTCTGAGATACTGAATTTGGGATTTTCCGTAGTTGTCAGTTACAATCATCAAAATTAAAAGAAATAAACATTTGAAATATATCAGTCTGCATGTAATAAATGAATATAACATACAATTTTCACTTTTTGAATGTAATTAGTGAAATGAATAACATTTTTGATAATATTCTAATTATATAACCAGCACCTGTAGAGAGTGGTGCTACACAAAACCATTACCCTATGAATTCAATACTGCCTCCCATGGCTTCTCTTGATCTAATTGTGCCTGCAACAATAGCACTGTGCTCATTGGTTCAGGCAGCGCTCCATATTCATCTCATCTTTGTCCCTTCAAAGCATTCAGAGTTTAAATCCAGCACCACGGCTGAGAAAAGATTGTGTGATAATGGTGGGCAGCTACAAATGTGGAGTTTATTTGAATTTTTAAGGGTGATGAAAGCATTATAGGAGTGATTGAGGCTTAGACTGGAGATTAATCTTCTTATGAATATCTGCAATGCATGGGCTACAGTGTACATGTACTGAGTGTTTTGTATTGTGCTTGTGTCTATGTATGTATTGGGTAAGATTGACCAACAAATTAATTGTACCATTATATTGTTGTGTTTTTACTCATGATTCACAAAAGGAATTATGCTAATCAGGTAATGCTGCAAACATGCCCACAAAAAGTGTTGATTGCAATTTAAAATACAAAACAAAACCAAAAAGCCAATGACTTTGCTACAGTTACTGCTATCAAAGTCACTATAAAATATACATAAGCTTCCTTCAGTATAACTCCATTTACCACCGACTTTACAGGCAAGTCAAATTGTGCTCACCTTTACAAATGTGGTACATTCTGTAATGACCCTCATTTGCATAGAAAAAAGGCATGTTTGTCCATTAAAAAAGAAAGAAAATGATGCCATATAGACCCTGCTTATACTGGACCATGAGTAGTAATTGTATATGAATGTATGGATGTATGCTGCCAAGCTGTGCTAAAGTGGAGTATCTATTTAGTGAATTTACCAATATGTATTTCTATGATATGTAATCAATGGATCTAAATCTTTTTCTCACACCTGGGTACCAGAATGCAGTGGGTCTCATAAGCGGCACCACATTTATATATATTGTGAGTTTTGGTCACACAACACTTAAAGGGATAGTTGAACCAAAAATAAAATTCTGTCATCATTTACTCACACTAAAATTGTTCCAAACCTATATGAATGTCTTTCTTCTGCTGAGCACAAAATAAGATATTTTGAAGAATGTCAGTAACAAAACAGTTAATAGGCCCCACTGACTTTCATAGTATTCATTTCCCATACTATGGAAGACAATGCACTTCTTTCAGCACTTGGAACTCTTTTCTTTTGAACTTCAGTTTCTTTTTGGAGCTTCAGAGACTTAAAAGTTTCTCAACACTTCGCAACATTTTGTAAAAAAGCTATTTCTTGAGAGATTTTTCCTTTTCTTCCAATATAACCTTTAATCCTTCAGCAGGAGGGGTTTACAAATTTGCGCCTTTCTGATTCTGCAATGGGACTGGCTGTTTGTGGCTTCAAGCCACATGGCAAAACTTATATTTCATTTTGGTTTTAAGAAATTTCATTTAAAATTTTCATTTCGTTTCATTACTGGGGCAGGTGGTTGAATGAAACAGCACAGGATGGATAAGTAAATGAATAAATAAATACTCTTGAGTCTTTATTCTGAGCGATCGATGGGAGAAAGAATTGGGGGAAGTAATAAAATAAAGTTAATCTGATCTCTTTGGTGTGCTTATATGAAATGAAAAATAAATAGTAGAACAAATTAATATGAAGTTTAAATTAAATAAGATGGAAAAACAAAAACATGAAGTCACCTGAACACTGTGAATTAAAAGGAAAAAACTAGGGCTGAAACGATTCCTCGAGTAACTCGATTAGAAAAAATGATCAAGGCAAATTCCTCTGCCTCGAAGCCTCTTAATTCATTTTAAAGCTCACTTCACATTTTTTCACAATGATATTTTTTTTAGTTCCACAAAGCGGAAGAAGACGCATGGAGATGGCGGTGTTTTGATTTGAGGGCGCGGGCTAGTGCGATAACAATGGCGATGAGCAAAGAGAAGAAACAAAAAGATAAAAAGACAGAAAATCTCCTAGGTTTGGGATCATTTCAAATTGAAAAGTAAAGAGAACGCCATGGCGTGTGTCCATTGCATACCGCAGCACGTCGTCCATGCTGCAGCATCTCAACAGAAAACATCCACTCTACTCAGAGACCGGAGGACTGTCACCCGAGACAAGGTAAATTCAATGTAGCGTTACATCAATGTGATTGCTAGTCGAGATGAAGGCTGTTAAATAATATGATGGCTAACGTTAGTACAATTGTGAAAATATACAGCATGACGGATACGTTACATCACCGGATTATTTAACAGCTTATACCACGGCTACTTACCAAAGAAATTAATTTACTGTCAAAAAAAAGTTGTTAATGGTTTTTTGATGAAACGTACTAGATACTTTTTTTAAAGCATGGTTCGGATGAATACTCAGTTGATAATTACATTGTAATCATGCCCTTAAGCCTATAAGGTCATTTTAGTTTGATTGCTATGAATAGTTTTTATAAATGCACAGCCATGAACTGTATGATTATTGTATGGTAATGGTATTTTGCCTTAGTAATAAACATCAATAATTATTTTTTCACCTCTTTTTCAGTAAATCACAGCTTCGTATGGACAGATATGTGTGGACAGCTACATTTTCCACTGAGCAAGCAGCTGAGTTTTCAGACAGCATTTTAAACAAGATTGTAACAGATATGCGCCCACTATCCATGTTGGAGGATGACGGCTTTAAAACAATGATTTCCACTTTTAATCCCAAGTACGAGCTTCCTTCAAGATCCTTCTTCACGAAAAAGATGGCGAAAAATTATGAATGCTCTGCAGGAGACAGTATTGACATTATTGCACTCGCAACTGATATTTGGACGAGCGTTGCAACAGAGGCATATCTGGGGGTGACTTGTCACTATCTCAGGGAGGATTGGGAAATGTTGTCCCACTGCCTGACAACGATGCCCAAACTGCCAAATTCGACATTCCACCAGAGAAATTGTCTTAGTTTTGCTACTTTTAAAAAAGTAATTTGAAAGTCATATATTTTTATTTGTTTTCGCATCTCAGAAAATGCTTTATTTAAAACCAGAATGTGTGGCACTTAAATAATCTGTCAACTTTATTGTCTTTGTTCACAGTACACGTAAAGGCATATTTGATAGAAAATATTGTATGCGTTGCATACTATGCACTTAAAAAATGTTGATTTTTTTTTTAAAAAAGGAAACCAATTAGTTGTTCGTTTTAAGAGATCCACCTTATTTTCTCTAGTATATTTAATATTGCTCTTTAATTAAGCAAAAATCCATTTTATCTGATTACTCAATTAATCGATTGAATTTTTGGTAGAATACTCGATTACTAAAATATTTGATAGCTACAAACCAACTAACAAAAAAAGCAAAAAAATCAATTCAGTACATTCCAATAGTTCTAACTAGGTATTAAATGTTTTAAGAACACTCACAACTGTTTTTAACATCCACATTCCATTTTATTTTTCATTTTTCATCATTTAGCAGACGCTTTTATCCAAAGCGACTTACAAGGGGAGCAATTAGGGGTTAGGTGTCTTGCTCAAGGGCATTTTAGTCATGGTATCGAAGGTGGAGAGAGTTCTGTTTATTCACAATCCCCACCTTCAATTCCTGCCAGCGTGGGAATCGAACCAGCAACCTTCAGATTACAAGCCCGACTCCCTCACCACTAGGCCACGACTACCACTTAAACATTTTTCCCATTTAACTGGCAAACATACTGGGCTTTGAATAAAGCAAACAAAACTGGATTAACATGTGGACTATTCTGCATACCCCGTCCTTGCACTGAGTGTCCAAAACGTGATAAAACCCGATCCACCTCACACATACAATCACAGGTGTCCTTAAAAGATGATCGATAGAACATTTACCATTAAACACATAATTTACGCATTTCATTCACTGGTATGTGAATGTATATTTACCTTGCAAAATCTTTAATAGGCCTATGCGATCAAAACTGGGAGCTCGTGTGCAATCATTGATCTCCCTTCACTGAAATCGGCACAAATGCATTACACAAGGAAGTACCATAAAGCTACAACGTTTCTTACAAGACTCACATGCGATTTATGCCTAGTATTATATTCTGTTCTCCCACTTGGCTACATAAAGCTCATTTAATAAAGCTAAACAGAGCACCACACACTGGAACAGAACGAGACACATTTTTCACAATTTGACTGTCTTGATCCCAACAGCACCTTAAAAACTCATGTCATGAGATTCTGAAAAAAAGGCAGCACAATGAATGAAGATTCCAGTTCCCAGAGTGTGCGTACACAGATAAATGATTTAAATCATATTTAACATTTAACCGCATTATACTTTTTTGGATATTACCTTTTGTTTATTGTGTTAGTGTGTAAAAGGTCTGCAAAGTTTCAACGATCAAAGTGCAGATAAACTGAGTTATTGTCTCCCAAAAGAAAGAAGTGATTCTGAACTGCCCTAATCAAGTCAGTAATTGCAGTTTTACTTCCTGCACGAATCTACGTAGGTTTGTAGCAAATTTACACAACACCAGCTTATGATTTTCATTGGCTGACCGCGAACAATACAGCTCTCTGCAAATCCACTTTGCATGCACTTCCGAAGTATGAGAACCTTTATTTAACAAGAAAAAAAGAAAAAAAACTCTTGAGGTTTAGGAATCTCTTTGCAAGAGAGTCCTGGGTAAAACAGGCAGTAGGCCTACAAATAGTTTCACAAAAATGAGCTTTTACAAACAACATAATATTAATTTTACATCAAATTCATCTCATGAATTATTAGTCAAAACAATTATAGTCAGATAGCCCAAACAGAAACTCTGAAGCTCTGTTTTAAAGCTCTGTGTTAACATGGGTTTTGCACTGCTCCCTTTTGAGCATACTGGAGCTTACAAAGTTACTCCATGCTTTACACCAAGGCCTAGCAGATATGTTTGCAAATATCTGCAAAAGATTAGCTTCACCAAACAATCCAAATATTGCCATCTGAGCCATCATGTGTTTGACATATTGCCCAAGCTAAATGAACAGATCACTGACATTTGCTGTCTGGCAGCATTGATACATAGCATTCAATAAGCACTGAATGATTTATTCATTGGATCAAGAATTTTGATCCAATTAGGCATCCTAACAGCTCTCAGCATATTCGAGCTTTGAGCTCAGCCCTCAGATTCTTAGTGCAGTCTAGCTGAGTGCCTTTTCAAAGATTTCTTGCTGCTATAAAGACCTTCTGTCTCAATGTGTCGCCTCTAACTGCGCCGCATACAGATCGCATTGCATTTAGTAATGCTGGGCCGGTGTTGGTAATGAATTAGTGGTGTGAGGTGCTTGGGGAGCCATTTTAGAACACCCACTCCATGGTTTCATTAGCAAGTTGACAGAGTAGCTCCACTGATCGATGCCTAAAAAAAGTATAGCCCGTAATTAATGCTGGGATTTATGCAATATGAGAACATAACGCCAGTCTCTAGCTGTGTAATTAATCCTAGTGCTGCAGGGGCACATCTCATGTGAACTGCATTAAAGGTGCTTTTTCCATGGCTAGAGTGAAGAGTAGAATTTAAATATTACTCCGAATGAGCTCTGGGCCTGTTTATACCAGGTAATCACCCTGTCTAGGGCCATTTTTACATCTGAAATTAAGATGTGTTTTCGTCATTTCAAAAATACAAAATACAGGGTGTAAAACTTTTTGAGCTTGTCCACTTTTGACCACTTCCAGAGGTAGTCAAAAATGCATTCGACTGGATTGCATGATGTAAACTCTCATGTGGTCGAATGCGTTCGAACAGCCACAAATAACCGCCTTCTCTGACTTAACGCGTAAACAATATGGGAAGCGTGCTAGCAAGATGGGATTTAAATGTTGTCGCCTGTTTGGTTTGGTTTGGTTTGAAGATGAAAAACATACCATGAACAATTTTCTCTCACCATTCCTGATTTCTAACACACACTCACAGAGTTCAGAGTGGTCTTGCGGTTATCAGAGCAAAAACATGAGCTGATGCTCTCCGTATGTTTTTCCGTCATCTCAGGAAACGTTCATATGTAAATTCTGTGACCTTTCATTACATCCATTTGATTGAAAGATCTGGAAAATACCCATACATTTACCCACCCATAGACCCTCCCCTCCAACAAATCTGGACAGAAGTGGTCTAAAGTGGACAAAAAAGAGAGAATAAAACACCAGGTGTAAACAGTATTTGTCTCCCTTGTCTACTTGTGATCCAATCGAACTCAACGCATCTTAATACCAGGTGTAAACAGGGCCTGGTGTAATTCGATCACATGTGGTCAGCTGAGACAAACTGCTATTTACACCTGCTAATATGCGTCTCAAATGCATCTCCTGTGACCATTTGTGATCGGATTTCCTAAATGGGAGTATCTCCAGTTGTATGATTGCATACAGGTATATCACGTACAACATCAGTGTTTCTGTAAGGGGAAAATAAAGACTAAAAACAATCAATTAAATATAGCTGCTAGCAGCGATGTGCGGGCCCAAGCCGGTGGCACCGCCACCTCGGTGGTTTAAGGACAACTGGGCACGGCGGGCAAAATGAATTTAAACGGTGTCTGCAGTTGGAGACTGACCAGTTAGTTGAGTCAGATTATTCAATATAATACTAACTAAAAGCGATCATATCATAGCAAAGTTATCATTAGCAGTTCAAAGTGTTATATATTCAGCTGAATTTATCTTATTATATTGTTAAACTAATTATATAAAACTAAATAGTCAGTGAAATACAAATGAACTGGTTCTTTGCCTTAATTTCTTTAAATTTATAGAAGAGAAGGGCTAAGAGATTTCCTATCCTATAATGCAGACAAAAGTAGACAACAATGAAAGGGTTAAACCTGCAAGACCCTGAGAGAGATTCAGAAGAATTATTTTAAAGAAAACAAATATATTGATCTGAAATGTAATATTTTCATTTTAAATTCATCCAGGTTCCATTGAATTTATCTTTAGATATTTTACGTTATTTTTAACCATACTATTAAACTAATTATATAGAACCATATAGTCAGTGCACGACAACTGAATTGGTTCTATGCCTTCATTTTTTATGAGATTTCTGATCCCTATCCCTTTAAGGACAAGGGGCATGTTTACTATTAGGCTGCTGTCACTTTAAGACCTGCATGCATCTAACTTACAGACAAGCATCTGATTATTTTCACGAACCTTGTGTGTCTTTTACTGCATAAACAATAAAGTCCAGGCTGTAGTTTGACAGGCTTTTAGTGTTCTTAGGAACACTAAACACACTTAGCACATCAGAACAGCACACAAATGAAATAACTAACCGGCAAGTCTTTAAAGCACATGCAAGCAATGAACTTTTGTGTTTGCGAATAAGTGCAGTGTTCCATGTGAGTAACTCTACCACTATGTTAACATGTAAAACAAATGTACGTTGAGTTGTACAGTATTGGGACAGAGGCGCCAGAACTGCAACTGATAGAATTGAAAATCAAACTGTCATTTAATGTGCTCTTGGGGCCCTCATGGTAGCCATGGGAGCCCTAAGCAGCCTCTTAGTTCGCTTATACCTTGGGCCGGGTCTGATTCAGAGAATGTTCACAGTGAACAAACAACAGCTAAATTCAGAGCCATGTACTACTCTTACGTTTTATTCCTTATATGAAATAGTAAGAGTAGAAGAACAGTAATTGCTAATTGCGTAGACATTCCCAACAGAGCGCCGAATCCAGAAGTCACCATCGAAATGGACTAAAAGAAGAAGAGTACCATAGATCTTTTTCTTTTGTTTAAAGGTGATTTACATTCTTAGTGAATATCGCCATCTACTACACTGTTAAAAAATTACTGTAAATTTTACAGTATAATACTGGCAGCAGGGTTGCCAGCCAGTAACTGTAAAATTTACAGTAGTGTTACTGTAATTTAATTTGCATAATTTCCCTGTATTCTCTGATTACAGTAAATAACTGTATTTTTTTTTAAATTACGATATTCTGTAAATTTGAGTCAAACCAACATGTGACCCCAGAATGCAT
The DNA here is from genome assembly GCA_037194245.1 of Opsariichthys bidens. Classification (NCBI taxonomy): domain Eukaryota; kingdom Metazoa; phylum Chordata; class Actinopteri; order Cypriniformes; family Xenocyprididae; genus Opsariichthys; species Opsariichthys bidens. The sequence continues at coordinate 2,158,958 of CM074308.1, read as the reverse complement.
TGCAGTTTAGAGCAATATGCTGTATTATTGAAAAATAATGCTGTAATTTTTACAGTAATTCATTACAGTGTATGCAGTTTTTGGTAACACTTTATTTTATGGTGACATAGTTACACATTACTATGTACTTACAACACTATAGTAATAACAGTAAATTATACATAATTACAAGTAACTAACCCTAAACCAAACCTTAACCCTAACTCTATAGTAAGTACATGTAGTACAAGTACATTACTTATTTAACTATTCGTAACTACATCACATTTTTAAATGTGTCTTTTAGTAAGTTTTTTTTTGTGAACAAGAATTAGGTAACCCTATATTTTGAATATCCATTCTACTATTTAAGTAACTTTGTATCTGCATGTCAACTAGAAGTCATTAGACTATTAGTAGATTGTCTGCTTAATATCTGCTCAGTTAGTGAATATGTACTGTAGTAGTTGCAAATTAATGAGTTACCTGACATGTAGTTGGAAAGTGGACTATCGAAAAATAAATTATATCCAATAAATATATTGTTCGTTTGATGCTAAATATATAAATAAAAATCATAAAATGAAATAAAAAAATAAATTATTTTATTCAGTCATTTTGATGCCACATGTATTCTTATAGAAAAATATTATAGAGAAAATGTCCCGTCACAAAAAAACACAAACCTTCTCTGGAACATGTTAGGATACCATCTGTACATGTATTGAGATTGATTGAGACATTTATATTTGAGATATTTAACCTAAAATCTTATGACCTTAGGTTTGCACCAGCACACCACACCTTGAAAAGGTGGTTTGAGGTGCAGTTTATGTAATTTTGGGTAGTAGTATGAAGCCAATCCATCCTATGTCACCTATCCATTCTAATAATAATTGCTAATAACTGTGTGTAACTTAATACACACTGACTACACACTAGAATTTTTATCAAAGCTGCTTGTCTCCACATAAATTGTCTTGTGTGTGAAATTTTAGTGTTAAATCCTCAAGGGACAAATATTTCAATAACACGGTGAACTGGCGTCTTCTCCCTGTGAGCTGTTACCCTAAACAGCTACGATTGGTAACATAGTTGAATTCATGCAATAGAAATGTAATTGGGAGAGATGGAGGAGAGGGTTAGGAGACTTGTAGTTACTATCACAAATGTTTTTACACTTTATGTGTGGTCCCATGGGATGTAGACGTTCTGTTGAGTCAAACATAATCAGTGTCCTCCAGAAGATATCATAAAAATTGTATAGTATTCAAGTATATATCTAGCTAGTCAAGTGCAAATTCATTAAATAAGAACATTTCAATTTAAAAACCATATCTGTACTCCCTAAATAAACAAAAGCAGTTTTGTTACATCACTTTGAATGCTATTTTTGTTTTGGTCCATCACCGTTTGGCGTGAATCAGAATTCCTGTGCTCCTGACGTCTTGTTTGTTTTGAATTCCTAATGGCATCCTTCATTTCAAAGCCCTGCGTGACTGGATGGATGCAACATCTGCTAGTGAAGAGGTTGTTTTTGTGCGGCTGAAACTTCAGAGGCAGGTTTAATCTTTCTTCTAACACCTTTCAGCCCTAGAAGCTGCTGGTGTCTCCCCCCTGATGTGGGCTTTCTTCCCTTGATACGACATCAGTCTGCTAGGTGCCAGGTGGTTGCGATGAAACATTGCCAGCTACCAAATGTTCGTCGTCAACAATGAGAAATGGAGAGCAAAGCAACAAATATGTCAAGTCACCTTTATTTAAGTGTTTTATACAATACAGATTGTTTCAAAACCACTTAACAGCAAAAAACAGGAAATTACAGTCCTGCTCATACGTTTACATACCTTATGTTATTCATTTTGATGAAATATAAGGGATCATAAAAATCGCATGTCATTTTTATGTAGTACTACCTTGGCCACAGGAAAACTGCCCCCCAACTGAAGCCCAAATTATATTTTGTTCTTTCAAATGCACAGCCTTGCAAAGTACAAAGAGAGTACTTTCTAACCTCTTCACCAGGGCTGCGTAGGTTACTTTTAAAATGCATTTCGCTACAGATTACAAAATACATGCTTTAAAAAGTAATTTGTAATGTATTTTGTTACATTAAGTTTGGTAGCTTAATCTAAATACTTTATAATACTTTGGAATACTAATGTAACTAAAGTATGTAACACAAAAAAGGTAAATGCAATTTTTTTCTCATAATTCTTACTTCTTTTCTCAGAATTGTGAGTTATAAAGTCAAACATATGAGATATAAACTCACAATATTGAGAAAAGTCAGAATCATGAGATATAAACTCTCAATATTGAGGAGTCAGAATTGTGAGAAATAAACTCGCAATATTGAGAAAAGTCAGAGTTGCAAGCAAAGAAGTTGAGATATAAATGCATAAATGCAAGAAAAAAAGTGAAAAAAAGTCGAATTGTTAGATAAATAGTACTTCACAAACTATCACAAATCATGAAAACAGTTGTGGATCATCAAATAATGACTGGACAGTAAAGATTCAAGTGTATATAAATTTTTTAATTGGACAATTTTTTATAAATTCAGTTATTTTGTCTTGTGGAGTCTGTAAACATCTGTTATGTGAACTAACGTATTCAGGACAGTACTAGATAAAAAATAACATGCAATTTTTATGATCCCTCTTATTTTGTTAAAATTATTGAAATGCTGCTGTGAGGGAATGGCGCGAGTGATAATGAGTGTCAGCTGTGCGCTGCACTGGTCTCGTATCTCAGGAGCGACGACAGTGAAGGACGAGCGATTACCAGGCCTGGATTTTATGTTATGTTGTATTATGTTTGTGTGTGCGGCTGTCACAGTGAGGGATTCACCACCATTTACTTTCATTTTGTTGTTTGTTTATTTATTTGATTCAAGTTATGTTTACCGTTCGCCAGTTCCCGCCTCCTTCTTCCCATATTTACGAACTGTGTTACAGCTGCATATTCTGCAAGGGCTATGAAACTTCTGAACATAAATGTATAAACTAATTACTTAAAAAAAAACGACCTAGAGCACACAAAGTAAGTGCAGTTACAAAAATCCGGCGGTGCGCCTATAGTACGCACATACTGTTCTGATGACAAAATTCACATCACACACACTTTACACTGACCCTCATGTACGCGTAAAAAGTTTAGTATACTTTGGGCTTGAGTCTTTTTTTCCAAGTTTCCAGTGCTCGAAGTGGGCCGGTAAGGACACTTCTGCAGTACTGGCACTTCTATATTTTAAGCTATAATGTATCCTCCTCACTCTTTCTTGCATACCGACACTTCTCAAAATCACTAGAAAATCACAAAAACTTGTGATCAGTGACATAATCTGTACATGAATTCCTGAACGCCTCAGTCCACTTTAAACATATGAAAACTCCTTCCCGTCTTTTAGTCAGTGCTATTCATCGTGTTCCTCATTCCGCAGCAGCTGAACGTGAAGACACTTTAGAAAATGCTATTTTCATTTGATTAAAGACAATCACTCTGTAAAAATGGCTTGTTGGTTTAACTTAAAATTTAAGGCAACCAAATTAGGCTACTTTTAGTTAATTTAAACATAAAAATTTTTTGTTGATGCAAAGAAAGAGATTAGCTTATTGAACAAACTTATGTTATCTGATCGTTTGTGAACCTAAGCTGATTTGACAAAAGATTTATGAAAAGGTGTGATAAATGGGTAGTCATGGGTAGTCATGGCCTGGTGGTGAGGGAGTCGGGCTTGTAATCTGAAGGTTGCCGGTTCGATTCCCACGCCGACAGGAATTGAAGGTGGGGATTGTGAATAAACAGCACTCTCTCCACCTTCAATACCATGACTAAAGTGCCCTTGAGCAAGACACCTAACCCCTAATTGCTCCCCTTGTAAGTCGCTTTGAATAAAAGCGTCTGCTAAATGACGAAAAATGAAAATTAAATGAAATTAAAAAAATAATTTTTACTGTGCAGTGACAGACAGCACTCAGTCAATGCACTGATTTAAACGGCTCAACCGAGTAAATTTCAGAGACGGAGAAACTTCATGTTATTTTGTTCCACTAAATAATGACCCAGCAGCTGAATGTAATATTTATAGCCTTAGAGTAAAGGGAGTAGTGGTTTTTGATATCACTTTGAATTATAGAAGTGGCAAATTGATAGATTCATGATCTGTTTTTTGTTTTTTTTTAATAGAAAAAAAAGTAATGGTTTAATATTGGGCAGATTAAACATATTACCAATCTAGACAATTAATATAAGGGTTTTCTATATTCTAAATTAATATAAATGAATATGGAAATATATTAAATGTTTTTTTATCATTTTTGTCAGGGTGATGCTAATTTCTGGGTTGGGCCAACAAAAGTGTCATTCCTGCAACAATCAACATATTTGATAATCTGCTTTGCAAAAACTAAGTCGGCTAATAATAATAATAATAATAATAATAATAATAAATAATACATGTTGGGTTTTTTTACATGGCAGCAAAATAAATACTTCAATTGACTAATCAGATAGTAGGACTGAATGTTTTAGTAGACTATGTTTGCGGTATTAATGACACAACATCTCTGTCATCTCTGGATTTTTTGATTGATTTGATTGGTAAAATGCCAAATAATTTTACAAATAAGTTTTGGAACATACATTTATTTATAATCATTTTAACAACTGTAACTTTTTTCATTTGTAGAAAAATGTTACTACACCCCTGCGTTGGGAAAAGTATTTAAAGCCATTTTCAAGCTTTTTAAACCCATCAGTCCACTGTAAAATTAAATAATCTACAAATGGAAAAAGGTTTCAGAACACTGCCACAAAACTCATCCCAAAAGCAGAGTGCAAGATGCTTCAGGAAGTTGTCAAGGGATCAAAGGACAGAGGGTCAAAGTAATCCAAATGCAGTATTAAAAAGACAAATCCAAAAAGCAGCAGGCTGTCACCAATTCTAAAGATCAGGCAGCAGTAAAAATAATAATAATTTTAAAAAGGTTACAGGTGTTCAAGAAAACAGAACTGGCAAAGAATACTGAATAAGATCAGGGTACGATGGTGTGAAACAGAGGAACAAATACACTTTTTAGAACAACTGGGAACAGGTAAAACTGCAAAACAGAGAGCCTGACATGCAGAGTTGTAATGTAATTAAGTAATAATACTTTCTTACAGTAACTGAGTATTTTTTGTGAAAATCTATACTTACTTGAGTCCTTATATTTCTGTCAACTTTTACTTTACTCCATTACATTTCCTAAATAAAATGTATACATTTACTCCAATACAGTTCCCCAAAGCATTTTCGTTACTTACTTCAAAATAAAGTCGGAAGAACACAGACCGCAAGCAAGCATGTGCAAACATCTGTTGCTGGAGAGGCTGAGAAGAGTGCGGCACGAGAGCGGCCTTTAGAGGCCAAATAAAAAACTGATGCCTCGTACAGTTTGTTTTGACACGTGACGCGAGGCTGTGCGCTGCACAGAACTGGACACTTCAAAAACGGATATAAAACATAGACAACAAAGCGGTATGTTATATAGTACACTACAGTATATGTTTTCATATCACTAAAGTAATTAGTTTGTTGACTAAATACATTAGTGGAGAGCAGCAGTATGTTTCCCGTCGAGGCTCAGAGGATGCTGACGTTAGTAGTAATCTCACCTCATCTTACCTTAAAACAATACGACAAAAACACCAACTGTTTAATGTCACCGTTGTTATCATCTGTTTGCATTAGTCCATTTCCATTTGTTCGATTTTATGCTTTCGCTATCCAGCGAAGAAGCATATTTAAATTGTATCCTAATCATGCAGCCGACAAAAACATAAATGAGAAATGTATTCTATTTCAGTTCTATTTTTTATCCGCACTTTAACACATATTTTGATATTTTAGATAATTATCCAGTGTTCTAAAATAGAAGCCAATAACGAGTGAAAGTATTCATTCATATAATATGCCTTTGTGCGTAAAGAGATGAAATGGTAACACTTTACAATACCATTTGTAACATGAAAGGTTAATGAAAGTGTTGTTAATTGTTAATTTCAACATTTACATTTTAACATTTTAAATTTGCATCTTATGTTAATTATAATTCACTATGAATAAACATGAATGATCAAGGTATAATTAATATGTTTTATATTTAAAACTTACAATAAACTTTTTGCTATTTGTTTTTAAATTAAAAGCAAACAAAATGTAAGAAATAGAGTTAAAACAATCTTGCTGCTCAAACTGTGTATAGAACCATTTTAATAATATTTTCTGCTCCTTTTGTATTTTCCATTTACTTTTATCTTTACTTTCAATACTTAAGTATGTTTAATATATATATAAAAAAAATACTTTTCATAAGCGCTTATTGTAAAATAGGCCCAAATTGTGAAATTGTTGCAAATTCATTTTGTGAGACAAAAGACTTTATAATTTTCAGTTATATGAATAGTTTTCAGTAAGTGGAAGTATGGTATTTTAGGTTAAACGTTGAAGAGCACAAAGCAGCAATGCTTTCGAAAAAACTGGTTCGCTGAGGAAGATGTCATATATCCATGGTGCAACAAACATATATTTTCACAATTGGCAAGGAATTGATTTGTGCAAAGTGGGCCCACACTGACTGATTAAAAAAATAAATAAATAAATAAATAAATAAACTATAGAGATTCATGCAAAATATGCCTGCCCTGACATTGTAGTTCCAAGATATACATTGTACTTGACGATCGGGTTATACAGATCGCACAATGATGAAGGAGATAAACAAAATATTCTTTAATAATAAATCCACACAGCAGTTCACTGGAACACAAGCGAACACAATCATGTTAAACATAGATGGAACTGAACACTGAACAAAGGGAACTAAAGGCTTAAACACACAAGGAGGCCTATCAACAGAACTAGAAACTGGTGCACAATCTGTATCCATAAACAAACAAGGAAATGGAACTCAAGCAAACAGAAACAGGGAAAGCCAAACAAAGGTTTTTTTTTTTTTTCCGAAAAGACAACAACATTGTCAAAATGATCACACAGATCTGCAAAAACACTGTATAAGTTGGTGAGGTCAGTTTGTAAGTTTTGTAGTTTACACAGAGGTAATAACTGTCTCGTTATTTATTTATTTTATTTTTTTTAAACATGCATTTTGAAACCTGTTTTCAAAAGTTTACTTTTTCAGGCCCCAAAATGCCATTGTTGTGTAAATGAATGGCAAAACCACATAAAAAAAAAAAGTTTTCAGTATTTAGTTGAAAACAAAAACTGTCTGCTTGAAATCGGTTTACACTTTTTAATGCTCCCCCAACAGACCTGAATATAAGTAACTTTGTAACTTCATTTAAACTAATTCTACTAACAGTTTACTATAGCCTACTCTAATTAAAGTTAGTTGACACCTACTTGGAAAGTTACTTTTAGTTAGTAGCATGTCTAAAGTGGACCATCAAAATAAAGTTTAACCGTTACCAGTGTTTACTTTCAACCAAACACCTAGAGATTAAATCAATCAAAGTAATCAAAAGTTCAGACCAGAAGAAAATATATACCCCCAAATCAGGTCTTCTTCTCAGGCAGAGTCGGAACACCTCTGAGCATGTGCTAATTAATTGCGTGTGCTCTCTCTCTTTTTTTTTTAATTAGTATAAATTTTATTATTAATTATTCATGAAAAATGTCCAGCTGTGTGGTTGATAGAGTTCTTTTTTGCTGACTTTGGAGCTTATTGTGAAGCCACTGAGCCATGTTAACTACAACCAATATAACCTTTACAGAGTTTACAGCCTCACAGGAGAGGCACAAAATGTGAAGTGTGATGTCAAAGGGAAATGCTGAGGAGGCAAATAGAGCAGGGGATAAAACCCTCCCTTCCTCTTCACTACAGCCGACCTACAGCCTCCTTTAATTTACAGCTATCCGAGTCAAAGAAGACGCCATTTTGCATAGTGTTGAGCTTTAATCAAAGTGATAGATGGAGATGTGGTGTGTTTTACAAATGGAAAAGCACATTCATGAGAACAGACAGAATGGGAAATCAAGAATGTGGTGTACTAGCAGTTGTAGACTTGTTTCTGAACATCAGTGTTTTATGAGTCTAACAGTGTGTGCAGTGGAAACAGATGATGATGATATTTAAAATCCTTGTATTTCTAAATGATTCATTTATTTGAACAAATATTTCACATGTTTGAGAGAAACCTGCACATGTTTGTAAGAAAGAATATTGGTTGAAATACACTGATCCAAGAAAGTGCTTGGAGTGAACACTTAAGTAATTCAAATCTGGGCTGCTGTACTTTTAAAATGTATTTCACTACAGATTACAAAATACATGCTTTAAAAAGCCATTTGTAACGTATTCCGTTACATTACTCAAGTTTAGTAACTTAATCTAAATACTTTAGAATACTTTGGAATACTAGTAAGTGTGGAACAAACACTAAAAAGGTTATTGCAAGTTTTTATCTCACAATTCTGACTTTTTCCCTCAGAATTGTGTGATATAAAGTTGCAATTGTGAGTTATAAAGTCAGAATTATGAGATATAAACTGAAAATATTGAGAAAAGTCAAAACTATGAGATATAAACAATATTGACAGAAGTCCGATTTATGACATTTAATTCACATACTAAATTCACGATTGCAAGAAAAAAAGTCAGTATTGCAAGTTTATATCTCCCAATTCTGACTTTAGAACTTGCAATTGTGAGTTTAAATCTCGCAATTCTGAGAAAAAGAAGTCAGAATTGTGAAATGCAAACTCACGATTGTGAGAAAAGGATACTATCACAAAACATGAAAACAGTTGAAAACATGAAACTTAACTCTGCTTTTTCAGACTGTCAGAGTCAGAGAATCACCAATTGCTGTTTAAATGACATTAAAACTCAAAGTAATCACTTTGGTAATCTAAAACACTTTTCAGATGGAACTGTAATCTGATTACCACCCATTTAAAATGTAACTGTAATGAAATACAGTGACTCAAATTTTGTATTTTAAATATGTAACTAAGTTACTTGTACTTGACTGTAGGTAGTTTCAAAATATAAAAGGTTCACAAATTAATATCATTTTACATTGAAGCATTATGTGAGCTAATTGAGGTTTGCATAGAATACAAATGAAGTTTATGTTTCGGAGCTCGACATGAAATCAAAATCTCTTTTTACTTTCTTAATACACATTCCTGGCCTTATTGTGCGCAATTCCTCAGTCCACTTCATTCTATAGAGAGAAAAGTTAATGTACTATAATAACTTTTGCAACGACTTTCCTTTTAACCACTTATTTTCACTTACTCCATTTGAGTTTGAGTGCCTTCTCTTTCCATAGCATTTAGAAAGCTATTCAAAAATTTTTATTCAGTGCAGCCTAGGCTATGAGGCAGAGAACCTGACTGAAGACATAGTAAGACACAGAAGTGTGATGTGATGGAGGTGTTGTTTAATTTATTGATTAGGCTGAATGCTGGAAGGGCTGTGCTGTTTCAGTGACATTGCATTACATGAAGTGGGCTTTTTGCAGCCTGGCACACTCCAGCTAAAATGGCTCTCTAGCTCTGCATTTATGAGTGTGTTTGCACTCTATCTCAGCGTCACATACTTTCTCGGGGAGGAAAGGGCTTTTGCAGTTGACTGGCTCGCTGTCAGGAATATAGCTGCTGGTTCTGTCAAAGCACTTTAAGAAATGGTGCCTCACCTCAGTAATCGCAGATAACTTGTCAGTTTGAATAAAATGGACAGCCCACAACTGCATGAAAACAATACCTGTGCAAGCTCCCAAAAACAATGAGATACTAAAATCAAAGGCACAAATAATTACTGCATATCGATCGCTTGCAATGTTGAATGATTTTTTCTCAAATAGAACCGTAACTTAAATCCATGAAATTGCAATCTGCTATTGGAATACAGCACCTGTACAAATTATTGGCAATGTCTATTAATGGAAATGGATTTTTTTAAATGATATTTCTTGAGGTGCACTTATTTACACTCAAATAATTGTCATAATTTAGAAATAAATGGCCATTTAACACTGTTTGAAAGGGGCGTGTCTGCTGTGTAAACATGCACTGCTGTAATAGGCTGACATCTTTGCAATTGAAATAAGTGTGTAATCCTTTTACCACATTTTTACTATGAGATTAACAAATCATGGAAAATGTTGGTTATTGCATTATATTTGGATCTATTCCTATCAGATGGAAGGTTGCAGTGAATAACATTGAGCAGATGGCAGTCTGTTGATCGGGTGAATGCAGTGGTCTCGTCTGCACTCTCACGAAATGCTTTCCCCGTAACTAACAATGCAAAACTGAACTGAATACCTATCGATCCTTCGGCAGCTTATGCAAGGATGGTATTTTTCCACAGCCAGGAATAACACGACGTCTGCGTGGCATTGCAATCTTGTTATTATCACAATCTTATCATGAATAAGTAACATTAGGCCCACTTTTGATCCACTCACTGCTCATCAACTGAACATCTGTGGGCGGGGACAATGATGCGACGATATAAAAGTAAGTGTTGTTATCTTATGCAAATGATTGAGCCCCTGAAACGTCACATACCACCTCTGTTCCAAACGAAGCTTTTTACAGCTGGATTATATAAATGCTTTTTTATTGATGACGAGGACGAATTTTAAGCTGTGGAACTTGCAGGATGTAATACAAACAAAAACATCTTATTTGCCAAAAAACCAAAGAAAATTTCTCATGTCACAACCCCTTTAAATTGCATTTTTCTAAACCTGTTGATGCAGCTTTTAATTATATGCAAGAAGCGATTCTGCTAATATGTGAAGGGGAAATAATACCACTAAATGAGGGCTTTGACCTTCAGGATTTTATTGAGATTTCAGCTGAATGTTAAAATTCTCCTCCCCTGCACTGCCTCTGCAGAACACCAACACTGTTCATCCACTGTATAAGCAGTGCTCAAAGCAAAGTGAGCATATATTTTACAGCTACATGGCTTGAATTCAAGTCTTGCAAAGGAAACACGATAAAGGCTATTCCTAAAAGACATGACAACATTGTGATTTTATGGGGATTTTAAATGCATAAAAATAATTTAAGTTTTTTTGGCTTTTAGAGTGAATGTTAGTCTTAAGGTTATCTCTAAGTTAGTGTACTCCAAAACAATGACAAAATTCACCTTCATAAGATATAAGTCTCTCACTTCCGCCAATATGAATCAATGATCACTCTGCACTTTCACAATTTTTCTGTCCAATCAAATGCTCCTTAGAATCTGAGGCCTCTCGCAGTTCAAAACACTTAACTTACATCCTATGCCTTCCGTATTCAACTTACGAAAAAAGTGTAACTGACGCAACGTAAAAAAAAATGTATTTTTCAGGCTGGACCAGCCAATGCAAATGTGCACTCTCAGATCACTTGACTATTTCTACAGCCACCGGAGCTTCTAATGGCAGCTGCAGTGGCAGATGACTTTACCAATTGGTGACTGGCTCTTTTATTTATTTATTTCCAATTTGGCAAAATAAGTCCGGCCTTCTAAATAAAAGGATCCCATTCATAGTAATACAGGTGCACCATCTTTGAATATCTAAAGCAGGGGTGGCCAACGTCGGTCCTGGAGAGCCACAATCCTGCAGAGTTTAGCTCCAACCCTGATAAAAACTCACCTTCCTGTAGCTTTCTAGTAACCCTTAAGACCTTGATTAGCTTGTTCAGGTGTGTTTGATTAGGGTTGGAGCAAAAATTTGCAGGATTGTGGCTCTCCAGGACCGACGTTGGCCACCCCTGATCTAAAGTCTATCTAAAGCTGCATTTCAATTTGAAGGCTGCGTCTTCTGGAGGTTGCATTTGTGTCATACCTCAATGCCGTATGCAGCCTTGAAATGCGACCTCAGGAGGACGCAGCCTTCGAAATAGGACACAAGCTTTGTTTGTAGGGTGGGGGAAGATTCACTGTGCTTACCTGCCTAAGGATAATGACAGGGAAGAGAAGATATTGTTGAATAAAGTCGTTATTTTTTGTTTCATTTTGTTTTGTTTTTGCACACAAAAGGTATTCTCGTTGCTTCATAAAATTGAGGTTGAACCACTGCATTCACGTTGACGGTTTTAACGATCTCTGTAGTACCTTTCTGGACCTTGAAAGTGTTGATTATATTCCTGTCTATGGACGGGTCGCATACTTCTCGGATTTCATGAAAATATCCTAATTTGTGTTCCGAAGATGTCTTACGGGTGTGGAACAACATAAGGGGGAGTATTTAATGACAGAATTTAAATTTTTGGGTGAATTAACCCTTTCGGTAGAACACTTCACCCCTAAATGGAAATACTGATTTGTACTATCTTTTCCTCTATTTTATTTACTTATTTATTTTGTCATTTATTTATTTATTTATTTTTACCAAAGGCTATGATCCAAGTGATCTGAAGCCATACTATTACACTGTCTGAAGAACGGACCAAAATTCAAAAATCATAAGCTATCAAAATGACATTAGAGATTTAATAAGATTTCATATACAGCACTGGAGTCATATGGACTACTTTTATGATACTATATTGGATTATATAGCTTGACAGGCCCTGCATGCTTTCATCCCACATTTTCCACAGGTTTGGAATGTAAGTTTATGATGCCAGGGATTATGTTTAGGTGAATATTTCCTATTTAAATGCATGATTTAAAATTATGGTATTTTGTCTTCTCACTAATGGATACAAATGCTCTTCAAGTGCATTAATAAAAAAAATCATGAAATATACCAACTTAAACTTCAAGTAAACATCTGAATGCATTGAGACAGCACAGCTCTTTTCTAAGCTAAACTTTGATTGTTTTACAATTGAGCTGTAATAAATTCAGGATGCTGCATTTTTTGGAGAACAATCGGAAGTAAATATATTAATAAATAGGGTATGGCGCTAATGTTGGAGGTTGTAATAGTCTAGTGGTTAAGGATGTGCTATAATAATTTATGCCCTTCAGCTAATCAAAACATTCAAGGCAGGCAGCTTGCTCTAGGAGATGATGATAATGAGCTTAGCATGAAAATAATATTTGATTCCGCTTAAGTGATAGAGCTTAACTGATTGCTGAGTAATTTAAAATGTTACCTCCCTAATTGTAATTTCTTTTTCCATATTCCAAACTCAATTCATGATTTCCTTCATATACATAAGAAAGAAACACATGTGTACTGTTTTATCATGGACCAATAATATCTCCTGTATAACACTGCATGAAAATGATAAAATGTATGAGGTAAATTACCAGAGGGTAAAAACCCAGATACATGGTGTACACAGATATATACAGTAATTTATGATATTTCATGGACATACACAGGTCAAACAATGCTACTTGTGAGGACTGATGGCTGTCAGGTGTGAAGACCTTTCATATGTTAATGGCCACCAGTTAAGGTGCTTGACGTGTTCTCAAATGGAGGGAGGGGGTGAGCGAGGGAAGTTCCAGAAAACAGCCTCAAAATAGTCTTAATTGTCATCAGTATTCTCAGTTAGTTTAGTTTTCATGGACTTTCAGTATGTAATTCATTAGTTCTAGTGTTCCTTTGTTTGGTTTTTCCGCCTTTCCTTTGTTTCTATGGCTACAAATGATTAAGACTTAATTTGGTCCAGCTGTGTTTGATTATTACCTTATTTGTTGTACACTTAAGTTCCTGTATTTCCTCAGTTCCACAGTGTCCTGTCATTTTTGTGTTTGGAGTGTTTGCTGCTGCCTTTTGTGTTATTTACCTGTGGACTGTTGTTATTAATGATTCGTGTTCGATCTTCATTCTGCTTCATCTTTAGTATAGGCACAAACTTTTGTAATATTACTGAATTCAAATTTAGCTAGCTTTAGAATTTTTTGACAAAGCCATTAAAGACCATATTTATGTATGATTTATAATTTGAAGGCATCCTCTCTCCCCAGCTTCATTCCTGTTTCAATATTATTTCACGGAAATTAAAACCAGGGCCGTTTCAGGTTACGACTGTAACCCTTGTTCCCTGAGAAACTCCCGGGAGCAGAGCGATCGGGGGAAAAGCGTACAAGTGCAGCCTCGGCCACGTCTGTATCATGACATCCAACCCCAGCGGGGCTGCATGCGTGAGTGAAAACCACAGTGGACAGTGGGTCGTCTCTCGAGACGCGAACAAATCCACTTCCACTGAGCCGAACCTCTCGCATATCGACATCACCACCTCGGGATGAAGTCTCCCATTCCCCGGGCCTCAACCCCTGCCTCGACAGGACGTCTGCTCCAAATTCTGGTTGCCAGGGACATACATTGACCGTGTCCCAGCCCATAAGGGATGCGTCAGTCGAAACGACTTTGTGGCACCATGACGCTACCGATACGGGACCCTTGGGACAGGAACCAAGGTTTCTTTCATATGGACAGGGCACAAAGGCATCGGCGCGTGACCCTCATCATACGAAATGGATTCCCATTTCAAGGAAAACCCCCTGGTTTTCAACCACCACTGTAGGGGTCTCATGTACAGAAGACCAAAAGGAATTACGATGAACGCAGCTACCATGAGCCCCAGCAGTCTTTGAAACTGCTTCGCAGTGATAGCATGGCCTAGCTCCATCCTGGAGACCATTGCCAGGATGGACTCGATACGAGCAGGAGACAATTGTTCCCGCATCGATCTCGAGTCCCATTCCACCCCCAGGAACACAGTTCTCTGTGTGGGCGACAACACGCTCTTTTTGGTGTTGAGTCTCAACCCCAGGCTCTGAATGTGGCCAAGGACAATATCTCGATGCTGAACTGTCATCTCTCGAGACTGGGCCAGAATAAGCCAGTCGTCGATGTAATTTAACATATGGATGCCCTGAAGCCTCAATGGTAGAGCTGCATTCATGTACTTGGTGAAAGTGTGAGGGGAGAGAGCTAGGCCAAATGCAAGAACCCGATATTGGAACACTTCGCCCCTGAAAATGAACCTCAGGAACTTCCTGGAATGGTGGAAACATGGAAGTAAGCGTCCTTTAGATCAATCGTGACAAACCAGTCCTCGGATCTGATCTGACTCACGATGATGGGAATAGTGAGCATCTTGAACCTGAATCTCCTCGGAGAACATTTGCTGCAGATCTAAAATTTGATGCACACCCACCCAAATCCTTCTTGGGAACCGGCTATAGAACCCAGACTCCCTGTCTGGCAGAGGGACACATTCTATGGCCTCCTTTACCAACAGAAGGTGAACTTCCTGTTCCATCATCCGACCCTGCTCTGGGTGCACCACAGTCCAGACCACCCCATTGAAACTCGGGGGGCGATAGCAGAACTGCAGTCTGTACCCCTTTTCTACTGTACGTTGGGCCCACAGAGATATATTCAGAAGGCATTGTCATGCACCGATATAATCTACTAAGGAAGTCAGCCTCTCGAGGGTGACCTTGGGTGTTCTTTGAGTATCGTTCACGACCCCCCCCCCCCACTCCGAAGTAGAATACTGGCAGGAAAAGGTCGAAAAGGATTTTCTGTGTGCAGAGGCTGCTAGCCCTGCACACTGCAGTGTGCAGTTCGCTGGAAATCGATATGGCCCAAGGCGTACTAGACGGCGGGGTTTCAATATCAATTTCCTGAGGGTTCTGAGGTGGAAACGACTTCAGTGGCTCCATCCTTGGGGGGGACAACCCTCAGAGGGCCAGCGAAAGCTAGAACCTCTTTCCCGAAGCCTTTCTCACCTGAAGGACAGTCCTCAAATCGACCTTTGACTCGTCAGGATCGCGCTTAGAGCATCGCCTCTGTTGCCAAACTCCCTGAGGAGGGGCTCTAGAAGCAACTCTCTCTGTTTGTACCTGCCGGTACATGGAGCATGATGATGGCTGGGGCTGCCGACCTGAAGCAGCTTTTCCCAGATTTAGAGCGACGAGGGAGATACTGCTTGAAAGTTGCAGACTGCATCCTCTCCTCCTGAAACCTGTCGACAACCATAGTGACAGCATCGCCAAACATGTCTATTTCTATAACTCATTGTGCAAGTCAGGAAAGAATGGTAAGCCCCGGCATTGAGGCCGGGACCTGTGCTGCACGAAGCGTTCATCTAGCTTGCTTTTTACTTGCACTTCCTGTCTTTCTTGCGACCAGTTAATTTAATTTGGCCACAGCACAAGTCAGCATGTCAACCAGCTCCTCTTGTGTGGTTGAATGCAGTGGCGAGCTCTCTGTGATCTCACCCGCCTCGATGCTGAGCACGTTTAAATCCTCAGAATCAGGCAGTTCAAGCATCGGGTTCTCTTCCCGTGCAGAAGAAGCCGTGGGGCGGGCTTCCGCACGGGGAGTGAGATCATCGGAACTGTCAGATGAGGACTGAGAAAGTGCCGTAGCAGTCTCATATCCTCCCGACAGATCCATCTGTGAGCCCCACGATCTAAACCGCCGTACTGCCTCAGCGGACGCGGGACCCGAGCTGTGGGGCACGCAAGCCTGGCCGCCCGCCCTCATCAAACGCGGCCAGGCGGGATCGCAGCACTCTGTTTGGCAGTGCTTCACAGTCCGCACAGGCAGCTCCCCCGAGAGCTGCCTGGGTGTGCTGGGCTCCCAAACTATGAACGCACAGCTGATGTGTGTCTCCACCCCTTATAAACCTCAGGCAGGGATGCACACACTGCTTGAATTGCCCACTCGCCATGTAAATAAACGTGATTGTGACAAACAACACCAAATAAGACAGACAGTAAAACAGAGCGCTTGCTGAAGAGCGAAAAGCTAACTCTGTTGTGCGCCAGCGTCCCTTTGTAGCTTTCGTGTACGCCGTCACATGCTACGTCATGACGCAACACCGATAAGGATTAGAATAGTTTCATTCATGTTTCAGATTTGTCACACTGAGGGCGTTCCCCAAAGGGTCGGTATCGACGCAGTGCGAGTTCCCTTGAAAGGGAACTAAATGTTTTTCATATTTATAAAACTATACGTGTGCCAGAATTTGCGTGAAATCCCTCTTTAAAATCCAATCAGCTGTAGATTGTGCATACTGTTGCCACTATATCAGGTTAAATATCAGGTTATGAAAGGAAATTAAACTAGTCACTAGTTCATATTAGCACTTGAATGGGTCAGTAAGATGTATTGCTGTCTCAAATCTAACAGTGACTTAAGGTAAGCTTAGAGAGTGGTTTGCTTGAACAAAACTGTTTTTAGCATCACATCAATAATGAAACCAGGCAGTTTGATTCGAGTTCTTCAAAACAGATGAAAGAAGTTTAAACAGAACAAAACTCATACATATTTTATTATTATTAGATACCTGTGTGTTTGCATAGGATCACAGTATTTGAAATGTTTGGCTAAAAATTTAAATTATATTATAAAGCTTCTCTAAATGCCACTATTGTGGCATTGTGTGTATGCCTGTGTTGTAGATGCTCATCGAAATAATAAATAAAACAATGATGATTGTTTAAATCTGTAACTGTAAAAATGAGTGGAAAGCTGGCAATTTTATTTGTCTTTATTGAGGGACTACTTGAACTGGGGTGACAGGAAGTATGTAAAGGGACATTTAATTGCTGAGCCCTGAGTGTCCTGAGTGCCCTTCAGTAAAATGTATGCAAATGCAAATAATTTGATCTTTTAAATATGGGACTCAATGGTCCATAGTTCAGCTTTCCGCTCTGAGGTGGAAGGCTAATCGCATGGCTCATTGAAGGAAAGCAGACAACGAAGGTCCTTCTGCAACCCAGCAGTTAATTAGCTTTTGGTTATCAGCTATCAGACCAGCTTTCCTGGACGCCAGAGGTGTAAATCAGAAAGAGATTGTGTTAAATTTACCACAAATGATTCACAGCAGATGCACCCTGGGGACAATTCATCTGACAGAGTAATTACCTCAATCATTGACATCCTGTACTCGATGATGGAGCAGGTGTGTGAAGGACTGAGATTTGACCTTCCATTTTTCCTTCCAGATGTTCAAAACACGGAACAACACAATGTGTTACTTAGAGATATTAAGATAGATATATATAAGATTTCAACTCTTTCAATCGGAGGCATTTCTAGCCTTTCATCAAAACTAGAGTACTAATCCCCATCAAAAAGTCTTCTATATTTTGATACTCATTTTTGATATTGATATGGATACATTTGCAAATTGTGGGGTTTTTTTTTACAATGGATTTTATGTAAATATCCAACACATTCAGGAATCTTTTGTTTTCTATATTATAAAGTATCCTGTCACTAGTTTACTATCTGGTAAACAGCTGCAAACAGGGTTACAAGCTAGTTCTAAACATCTAATAGAAAACACACTGATTACTGAAATAATCCCTCCTGAGAGGGAACGAGATGCTGTGTCCAAAGCACTGTGGGAACGCCTCTGTGTGATTGCATTGTGAAGCATATGTGAAATCAGTCCAATGGTGTAACAGAACGTCATAGGCGTGTGACGTCGTGACCAGGAAACTACAAAGCACACCTGAACCAAACAGTGTTAGCTTCTGAGAAGTCGAAGTGAGTCGTTCACAGAAATGCCGGGAGTATGGCAAAGCGATGCAGAGCCTCGTAGTTTCATACATAACCTGAGACGTTCCATTTCTGTGTCCAAAGCACACTGCCATAATGCCAAGTGCCTGTCTGTGTGAAATCATGTTGCGCACACTAAGACAATAGTATGTACCCCGGGTCAAGGCCAATTCCAGGTTATAAAACTTCGCAAACGTGTGCTGCGAGGACCAACTTGCCACACTGTACACTTCTTGAAGGGAAACTCCTGAAAGCAAAGCCTTAGAAGCAGCCATACTCTGAGTTGAGTGAGCTCAGATCATAAGAGGTGAACGTTGGCTGGCTGACTCCCAAGCAGGTGATATAGCCTCAACTATCCACTTACTCAAAGTTTGCTTAGATGTGGGGGACTTGAAACGCACAAATAATTGATCAAATTTATGCCACAGCTCTGTGAACATAAACATCTAAGACCCTTACTGGGCAGAGCAGATTTAGTTTCTCTTGGTCTGGGTTGGTGCAAACTCATGGCAAGAGGGTGAAAACGACAGTGCTTGGAGGTCTCCAATTCTTTTAAGAGATGAAATAGTGATGAGGAACACAGTCTTGAGAGTCAGAAATTTCTCAGGGAACCTCTTCACTATGCTTAAAGGGAACCAGGGACAGGCCTTCCAAAACTATGGCCAAATCCCATGTCGGTACCCTTGAGTGTGCTGCAGGTCTTAGAGTACCACGAAAGAAGTGAGTTACCCATGGGTGTCTCTTAAGAGACGTACTATCTAAAGGAGTGTGGTAAGCAGATATGGACGGGGATAATCCTGCAGAGAAACGGTCTTACAAGAACTCCAGTACTGTACCAACTTTCCAGCATGCGACCCCTGCACCATAAATTGAAAACATTCCAGTTTAGGCCATACAGCCTCCACTTGGAGGGAGCTTTGGTATGGAGCATGGTCTCTACAACCTCGGTAGAGAGACCAAAGTCTGTGAGCTGGGCCCCTTCAGAGGCCACGCCCGTAGTTTCCATAACTCCGGGTGGGGGTGAAGAAGAGAGCCCCCTGCTTGAGAGAGAAGGTCCCTCCTGGCCAGAATCTCCAAAAGAGAGCTTTCAAGGAGAGACATTAGGTCCGAGAACCATACTCAGCCCAGCCAGAATGGGGCTGCTAGCAAAGGACGGACCCCGTCCCCGCGTACTCTCTCCAGAACTCCCAGGAGCAGAGCAATTGGGGGAAAGACATTCAGGCGCTGACTCTGCCACTGAGGTGCTGGATATGTTAGGGAGTAAAACATTGGACAGTGAGTTGTCTTTCGAGATGCAAACAGATAAACTTCTTTCCCAAAGCACTCCCACAGGAGCTCCAACACTTTGGTGTGAAGTTTCCACTCCCCAGGCCTCAGTCCCTGCCTTGACAGGATGTCTGCTCCCTGGTTCAGACACCCTGTGATGTAAACTGTTCCGAGTGATAACAGTTTCCCTTGTGCCCACAAAAGGATCTGGTGTACCAACTTGCATAATGGGCATGAGCGCTGACACCCCTGTGGTTTCTATGTGAGACCACCGCTGTATTGTCTATACGGGTTAACACATTGTGGCCCCTCAAATCTGGGAGGAAGTGTTTGATTGTCAGGAACAAGGCCATCGTATCCAACTGGTTTATGTGCCAGAAAGGATGACATCTGTTGTAAGCATTACGTGACAACAAGGAGCCCCTAACATTGGCCCTTGGGAAAGCAACCAAGGTTTTTTCCTCATGACAAAAGCACGAAGGCATCGCCACGTGATCTTGATCAAGTGAAACGGGTTTCCCTTCAAATCCCCTTGAGCCCCCACAGCAAAGGTCTCATGTACAGCTGGCCAAAAGGTATCATATTGGATGCAGATTGGATGCCATCAGACCCAACAGAAACTGTTATGCTGTGAGTGACTGGTCTTGCTTTAACCTGTTTACAGCTGTGAGAATTACTTCCATGCGAGCAGGAGAAAGGCGTGTTTGCATCAAAACTGAATCCCAAATTGCACAGAAAAGAGGTTCTCAGAGCTGGAGATAGCACACTTTTCTTTGCAGTTAACCTCAACCCCAGCATCTCCATGAGGATGAAAACAGCATTTCGATGTTGAACCACCAATTTCCTTGACTGTGCCAGGATCAGCCAGCCATCTATGTAGTTTAAAATACGAATGCCCTGGAGTCGTAGTGGCGCCAGGGCTGCATCCACACATTTTATGAAAGTGTGGGGAGATAAAGCCAGGTTGAATGGAAGAACCTAATATTATTATGCTTCGTTTCTCGGCTGGCCAGCTAATATTCTGGAAACAGCACTAGTAACAACCTCCATAAGCTCAAATGCTTGTGTGTGAGGTAGTGAATCCTCAACATCATATACTGATACTGACAACATCCAACTCAGAGCTAGATCATTGCAGCACCGGCACTTCACCTACAGTGGAAGAAACCACAGAGAGTTCTTCTAACTCTTGAAATTAAGCACTGGATTCTGCAGTTAAAGGCAGAGAATTGGCGGTGCCCATCTCTAACCCCTCTGCAAGATCCATATGTGAACCCCGCAAAGAGACTTTGCTGTGCCTCAGCAGCAGAGGGATCCGAGCCCCAGGGAACACGAGCCTTTGAGCCTTCCACAAAAAGTACCCAGTGGGAGTAGAGTGTTAAGCAATGCTCACAAGCAGCCCCCTCGAGGGCTGCCTGAGCATGCTCCGCTCCCAAACCAACCACGTAAAACCCTAACCCACCCGCAATGAAACAAAGGCAGGGAGAGACACACTGCCTAAACTGCTGTTTGTTCAACATAGTTTGTCTACACACTGAGAGACAGACAAACCCAAATATGACACACGATTTCACAGAGAGTGCTTACTGAAGACACAGAAGCAACTTGTTTGGTTCAGGTGTGCTTTATAGTTCCTGGTCATGACGTCACCTGCCTATGACGTTCTGTCACTCCTTTGGACGCAGCGCAAGTTCCCTTGAAAGGGAACTTGGGAAGTGAAAAACTCTGGTTTTAGGATGCATTCCTGCAGCACATTATTTCCTTTAAAGCTATTCTAAAAGCTTTAAAGCTATCTATAGATGTTATACATTGCACATTAAAATTGCATGATGCCGATTATTTATTTTAAGTCGATCGTTCTTCATCCCTGCTCTGCAACTTGGGTGAATCTGTTGGTTTGAGTACTCCACATTTTGAGCGGCGATCACCATATTACAGTGGATCTGTCATGCTGCACCAAGACCCCTGAAAATAAAAAGAACTTATATCAAAACATATATCAGAAAAAAATACCATATGAGCATTGAGTAATGTTGTGGTTTTAATTTTTTTTTTTTTTTTAGGCAAACTCTCCTTTTCATTGAGTCAATGAGGGTTACTCTTCATATGGAACTGTTATTTATGACATAGGGGTGTGCAGTAAAGCCAATATCTCTATCTGTGTGTTTGCTCCTCTGCCATTGACGCTCGCAGTGAAAACTGCTGCCAAACAGAACCAGCAGAAACGAGTGGAAAACAGTTTCCATGTGATATTGGTTGAATATCACAATGCTCTGAGTAGATCAGATTCGAGGATCAGCATTAACTAAATCTATGTGTTTTCTTATTAAATTATATAAAGGTCTATGTTTTATATTTAAATGTATAATAAAACATGTGGACAGGCTTTAGAATGAACATACATGTCAACAATATTAGCATGTACAACTTATACTGCATGAAAAGAAGTGTATATGGACCAGAATTTCAGATAAGTCAGATAAATTACTTACCAGATATGTGGGAAATACCACGGGTCCATCTACTGCAGAAATTTTACCAATTCGGATTTGTTACTGAGGTATTCTTCCTTGCAAAGACCATTTGTTGCCATGGCAAATAATCCTCTTAAGGCAATTTTTTTTCCAGGGGACATTCACACCTTTGTGCTGCAGTGCCCTCCCCTTCTGGTCATTCATGTTAAACTGGATTTGTTGCTTTGAGGCAAAACACACCTGCAAACTAGACAGCTATTGGGCCATTTCTTCAAAAGTCAGTCACCCTGTATATCCCTCCCTTAAGTAATGTGATTGCTTGCAGGCCACGTATGCTGATACACTGTTAGCGCTGGCTTGCACAGGCCCAACAGTGGAAAAGTGGCTATTGAATGTTTCAGCTGGGCCTTCCTGGGATGGAACTATGAATCTTTCTCATAGCCTCATTATAAATCTTGCAGGATACATAAAATTCTTAAAATATGGTTAGTAACAGAAAATACTTATTTGGATAGGTAAAACAAACAAACAAACAAAAAAAGTATTAGAAAATTGCAAAATATTATTTTTTGCCCGCTGGAACCAGCATGGGATACTGCTTGCTGGTTTGCTGTATCCCAGCATGTGATGCTGGTGTGCTGGTGGACCAGCATATGTTGCCTTTTGGGTGCTAATATGGTCCTAGCAAGGCTACAACAAAACTTGCATATGTGTTACATATCGTGTTTCTTAGTGTGTGTTCGTAGTTAAATAAAGACCAAGACACTTTTTTAATAAAAAAAAAAAAAAAATGCATGTTGCTGGTTACATTGCTTACTGGCACACAGTAAAATCTTCAGTCTTAAAGTATAGACCCGGATGACGTAGAATGGTGCCTCAGCAGCCAATCACACTGCAGATTCGGTGATGTTGCTTCGACTTTGCTTTTCAACCTGCAAGAACGAAATTGCTCAGAAAAACACAAAAATGAGCCATTTCCACTTGATTAAATTTATGAGTGCTTTCAGTGTTTTCAGTAATATGCAGCCTGTACATACAGTGGGCAGAACAAGTATTTGATACATTGCCGATTTTTCAGGTTTGCCCACTTACAAAGCATGTCTGTAATATTTATCATAGGTACTCTTCAACTGTGAGTGATGGAATCTAAAATAAAAATCCAGAAAATCACATTGTGTGATTTTTAAATGATTCATTTGCATTTTACAGCATGACAAGTATTTGCTTGAACAGCAGGAATATTCTGGTCCTCCAGAGACACCAGGATAAACTTCTCAGAATTGTGCAGGCATACAATGTTTCAGTCCATAACTGTCGGTGTGCAGAAATGGGTCCTCGGGAAGCCTGATCAGAGATCAGTAAAACATAATTTTTTTTTGTTTGTTTGTTCAGGGTTAGGATATAGAATATAAAGTTTGTACAGTATAAAAATCAAAGTCTATGAAAAATTCAAATTAAAAACATAGAAACCCAACATAGACTAGACAATTAAGCAGGCGTAAAAGTGTGACTTTTAAGGATTTGACTAGTTCCTGCTTATTTATTTTGAGCTTGGATTTCAGTTTTCAGTAAAGTCATTAGTTATGTCTAATTTAGATGCTAACAGTTACTCTCGTCTCAGAGGAAGCGATGGAGCCATCAGCAAGCGGTTTTGGAATGGACATATTATGTCTGGCTGATGTTTTAGAAGAAATCTCAAACCAAAGGCTGTGGTACAGCCTAAGGACTTGAGTAGATTTGGTTTTTGTTCTGCATCCTCTGTTCTACATTAAATTTTCATTCTGTTTCTACAAAGCAGCTCTGGAAGCCACAGGCTTTGAGAATACAGCACAGCAGTAGTTAAGCATTACTGAGTTTATGGCGGAGATCAGAGTGGATGTGAGTGCAAAGTCAGTGTGCGTTTGAAATTCTCTCTGACGCTGTTGTAAATGCTTTCATAGCATGAGACCGAAACAGTTAATCTCAGTGTCTTCATCTCCTTAGAGACCCTTTTTGGAAGTCCAAGTGCTCATTAAAATAAGGTTAGCTTACTGTTGCAAAACATAAATGCACTAGGTAACCTCAGTGGGTTTCAACTTTGACTCCTCAAGTGTTTATTGGCCATCCAATTCTGAGAGCTGTAGTGAATTCATTTAAAGGGGTCATGACATGAGAAATCAGATTTGCATTGATCTTTTGACATTTAAGACGCTTTTGTAAAATTAAAACATCCTGAAAATTTCAGAGCTTAAAATGTCCTCATTCTAAACAAAGCATTTATTTTAATCAAAAATAAATGGCTCGTTTTGATATTGTGGGATCTGTGACGTCACATGGATTTACGTTTGGCTCCTGCCTCCCGAGCAAGACGTCGACGGATAGTTATACATCATCGCTTTATAGGCCCACTGGCAGTCAGTCGCTTGATGGCTGACACTTGCCTATACTGGATGTGCTGCGAATAGAACACACAGTAATTCCTGACACTGTCTACACTGGATACAGCATACAGATGCTTGTTCAGCTTCTGACATATTCCACGCACTTAATTTTGCTGACAACAGGACAAATGGAAGAGTGAGAGAACGTTCACTTTGACACGTCCAGTTTAAACCGCTCTGTACAGATTTCAGAAGGATCCTTACGCCCAGCATCAGAAACAAGTGGATGATTTATTTTAGTGACGTTCCAAATTGTATCCAACTGTATTGGATCTGACAGCAGCTGCATCACAAACGGCAAGTAAATGTTTTCATAATGCTTCGTCAATAAACAACAATTTTAAATGCATAATGCTTTCAAAACACTTACTCCCATGAAATAAGGAGTAGACATTGATACTGTTTCCCATGCAAGGACATTAGCCAATCATCACAGTGGTCGTTTACTGATAAGTCTTTAAGGAGCATTCCCTTAAAAATGGATCATTAATTTACATTTTTAGTTATTGTCGTATACAGGCTGTGTACTCTGGATGTAGAAAGCGACATTACAGCTTCCATCAAAATTATACTAAAAACAACTTTCTTTGTTCGCTAATGTCAGCTATGCCATGCAGGCTGTTGGTAAATGTTAAAGGGGTCCTATTAAGGTTTTTTTATTTTTTTATTTACTTTTTCTAATGTGTAATGCTGCTGTTTGAACATGTAAAAATGTCTATAAAGTTACAAAGCACAAAGTCACTAGAAAGGAAGTTTCTAAAAAAATTTTTTTAAAAATCAGTAAATACCTTCTGAACTCCCTGAATAACTTATTTGTAGTCTTGTGTTGTTGTTTTTGTCAGGTAGTGAACATATCACAATATTTATATAATTTACATAGTAAATTATAACAAAAATAATCATCATAATAATAATAACAATACAATAATCATATTGAGCTTTTTTTTAAGATGATGTAAATGTTATAATGTAAATACTTTATGTAAATCTAATTAAGAACCTGTAAATTAGCACAACAGGATCCCTTTAATTAACTAATGAATCGTCACTCGAATTGGGATCCATAAGCAAGCTTTTATTTATAAACAGAATGGTCAGACAAGCAAGGGTCAAATACCAGCAAACAGGAGTAGCAGAGAACAGGTGGAATCATAGTCGTTGAGCAGGCAGATATCAATCATAAAGTCCAGTAAACAGGCAAACAAAACAGAGGGGCAGGCAGCTAAGAGTCGAACACGGTAATCCAACATTTCGTAAAGGGGAAGGCAGACACAGGAAATAACACCCAGGAAATAACACCCAGGAAATAACACCCAGGAAATAACACCCAGGAAATAACACCCAGGAAATAACACCCAGGAAATAACACCCAGGAAATAACACCCAGGAAATAACACCCAGGAATGTGCCAAACTGGAAACAAGACCTCAGGTCTTGTGTCAGGCAAAGAGTCTCTTAAATAGTGCTGCTAAGGGCTTGCAGCTGGTGAACAATCAGTGCCAAGGTACGGGGCTAATGGGAAATGTAGTGAAGGAAGAGTGGAGTGGGAGTGTAGGTGTGTGTGTGTGTGTCAGTATTCAGGTGAGGGCTCCCTCCGATGGTCTGAGGAGGGAATCACGGAGTTCGTCTCTGTGACACTAACATCAAACACCTGTAATTGGATTCAAACAAATCCTGTCCTGTATTTTATTTTTTTCTCAATTAATACATTTACATTTGTAGAATGTCTATTTACCCCACACTCTAATAAATGTTGTGTTATGTCAACCCATATTTTGGTCAAATATGGACAAATTATTTTAAAATTTGAAACTAATGGTTGGGTTTGTCCATATTTGGTGCTTACATGGGTTAAAATAAGCCAGCATTTTTTAGAGTGCAAGTGCGAACAGCCCGCCTTGTTGGCAGATGCTATTTTCACTAATTACACATTCTGCCTAATTAATGCTATTTCCACTAATTCTTCTGACTGAGCCAGACAAAATTACAAAAGAAATCCCGCTGATAACAGTATCAGTGGGACAGAAAAAGCAGAAACGAGAAACTGCGCTTTCTTCAGCACTATGGGAATATCTTTAGTTGTGACCAGCTGTGAATATGTGTATAAAACATGACCTATATTTATAGCCTACGTGACGTCATGGGAATGCGCCAGTACAAGGCAATAATTAGATGAACCACAGGTGCATCTGCAGGTATATTATCTGAAGAGCAGTCCTGGGACATCCCAGTGCAGCAATGAAGCACAACTTCTCGTTCCCGCTTTTTCAGGGAACAGGGTTACAGTGAAGTAACCCGGGCGTTCCCTGTCAAAAAGCTACACTCGACCTGCATTTTGTTCAGCGATATGGGAACAAGAATACCCATGCCGCTGCACTGTGTCCGGACTCCCAGGCTGTTAAGTGTGTCTGAGACTCTTAATAGCTGACCATCTCAGACTCTATCTTGTGATGTTGACTCAAGGACTCAAGAGCCTGGTGTAACATGAACATCCAAACTATAAAACTTCATGAATGCGTGCGGTGAGGACCATCCTGCCGCATCACAAACATTTTGCAAGGGGGTACTCCCCACCAATGCTCTAGAAGAGGCAGCCCCCTGGTGGAATGAGTGCTGATGCATGTTGGCAAAGTGTGACCACGCGCCTCATAGGCAAGGGCAGCAACCCAATGTGACATAGTCTGTTTCATGGCGGCCGAACCCCTGTTACTGCCTCCATGACAAACAATTAGTTGCTCTGACTTACACCACTTGTGTGGTGGATGTAGGCCTGAAGAATACAGACTGGATATAGTCTGTGAAGTCTCTCCTGATTCGGCGTTGTGAACGTGGGGGGCAGAAGGCTTCGAGAGTGACTGGATCGAAGAGGTCCACCTCTGCTTTGTATAACCTCAGCCATATCTGTTTGACTACCTTGAGGTGGTGTTTCCATTCCCCAATCAGTATGCTCTGTCTGGACATTAAATCCGCTCCCACATTCTGGTGCCCAGGAATTTACACTGCAATGAGTAACTTGTCCTGGGCCCAGAGGAAGATCCGTTGCGCTATTTTGTATAGGTGGTGCGAACGTAGACCCTCCTGGTAATTTATATAAGAGACTGCTGTTGTAATGTACATCCACACTAGGACATGACGGCCTCTCGGCTACTGGAGAACGTGTTTCAGGGCCAGAAATAAAGCCATCAGCTCTAGGCAGTTGATGTACCAGATGAGCTGATGACCCTCCCATTCCCCTTGAGCTGGACGACCACTTAAGATTGCTCCCCAGCCCGTCTGTCGTTAGAAACCTGTGATCACACTGCGCCCCTAGAGTGGGAACCAAGGCAAGGAACCGGGGTCTGAGCTACGTAGATAGGGAACGAAGTCCCTGGCTTTTAGCCACAACTGAAACGGTCTCATATGCAGCAGGCCTAGAGGTCTCACCGAGGATGCTGATGCCATGAGACCTAATATTTTTTTGATACTGAAGGACACTACAATTTTGTCTTTGCCTGACATTTTTGAGGGTGTTAGAGTTCAAATGGTCTCGATTTGAGTGGGAGAAAGTTGTGCCCGCTTTGTGGTCGAATCCCATCCTACTGGGTAGGACAAAGAACACTTTTCTTCTCGTTTAGTCTCAAACCTAGAGAAACTAGTTGAGCTAGTACGACATGTTTGTGTTGTAACACCATCTCTTGTGACTGTGCTATGTAGTTCAAAATGCGAATGCTCTGAAGTCCCAACGGAGCCAGTGCTGCATCCATGCATTTTATGTATTGGCTAACCCAATATTGGTAAGCTTCGCGCCTGAAAGCGAGCCTCAGGAACTTCCTGTGTAGTGGTAATATTTCTATGTGAAAATATGCATCCTTGAGATCGGTCGTGACAAACCAATTGCGAATTCGAATTTGCAATATGATCATCTTTACAGTTAACATTTTGAACTTGAGAGCTTTGACTGAACGGTTTAAGCCTTGGAGATCTAAAATTGGACGCAGCCCCCTGTCCTTTTTGGGAACTAGGAAGTATCTGCTGTAGTGACCTGACTCTCTCTCTAGAGGGGAATGCTCTATGGACCCTTTCTTCAAGAGAGATTGCAGCTCTTGTGATAGTAATGTCGCTTGCCCCGGCTTCAAGATAGTGGAGACCATGCCGTTTCTACTGTCTTCAGAACCCACGTAGAAATCCCTTGCAGTAGTTTCCATGCTGCAAAGTTCTCTGAAATGGGCACCAATTTTGATACTTCCCCTTGAGGGGATATTAGATGTTCCACATGCTGGTGTGTGACAGGAATCAATGGAACATGTAACATTTCACAGGAGACCAGAGGTGGCAAGGGAGGAGGGTTTGTGTGGAGATATCAAGAAGGGGCGGGTTCCGGATTTAATAGGCAGGGCTGGGCACAAGACCATCAGGACTTTTTCTTTTTAGACAAAATCGTTCTGAGGTCTTGCCTTGGGAGCCTGCTGAGGGTGGCGAGACTTGATACACTCTGCTTTTGCACCTCCCTTTTTGAAGGACCAGGTTGGGGCATATATATACATACGTAAAAGAGATGAAAAAGGAATGATAGAGAAAGAGAAAGTTTCTGCGTTCTACCTGCCAAATCCAACTACTTACAAGGGATAGAAAGAGCTTGAGCAGAGCTTGATTCACACACTTCACAGAATGGTCTCTGAAGACACAAGACCTGCAAATGCACCTTTCTTCATCTAATTATAGCCTCGTACTGGCGCATTCCCATGACACATAAGCTATAAATATAAGTCAATTTCATTGACGTTTTATACACATATTCACAGCTGGTCACAATTAAAGACGTTCCCATATCGCTGAATAAAGCACAGCTTAAGTGTAGCTTTTGAGAGGGAACATCAGTAATATTGTACAATACATTATGTATTTTGGAGAGGTGTAATGTAACAAAGTTATTAAAGTTTTTTTGGAGAATCTGTTTTTACTTGAGTTTTTAATTCCTGTCAACTTTTACTTTTACTCCACTAGATTTCCTAAATAAAATGTATACTTTTACTCCAATACATTTCCCCAAAGTATTTTCATTACTTACTACAAAATAAAGTTAGAAGAACACAGACCGCAAGCAAGCATGGGCAAAAAAGTGCTCGCACAACCACGGGTGGAAGCTCTTGTTCACAGTATAGAACGAGAGCGGCCTCTAGAGGCGAAATAAACACTAGCACTGATGCCTGGTATATTTTGTTTTAACACGTGACGTGAGGCTGCACAGAACGGGACTCCTCAAAAATGACAAACAACAAAGTGGTATGCTATACAGTATGTTTTCATATCACTAAAGTTGACTACATGCTGCATTAGTGGAGAACAGCAGGATGTTTGCTGTCGAGGCTGAGAGGATCCTAACATTAGTAGTACCTCAAGCAAAAGTGTGACAAAATGTGACAAAAACACCAACCGTTTAATGTCACGATTGTTAGCCTCTATTTGCATTACTTTATATCCATTTGTTCGCTGTTATGCATTAGTTATTGAACGAAGTCGCATATTTAAATTGTATCCTAATCATGCAGCTGACAAACTGGAATTGGAAATGTATTCAATTTCAGTTCTTTTTTTTTTATCCACACTTTAACACATATTTTGTTTAGATAATAATCAAGTGTTCTAAAATAGAAACCAATAACTAGTGAAAGTATACATATTATATGATATGCCTTTGTGCGTAAAAATAGGCATTTTAAGCATGATTGTGTGGATTTATATGAAAACACTTTACAATAAGAGTCCATTTGTAACATTAAAGGTTAATAAAAGTGTTGTTCATTTTAACAGTTGCCTCTTACATTAGTTATAAGGCACTATGAATAAACATGAATGATCAAGGTATAATTGATATTAGTATGTTTTATATTTAAAATTTGCAATAAGCATTTTGACAATTTTTTTAATACAAAGCAAACAAAATGTAAGAAAGATAGTTAAAACTGAACACAATCTTTCTGCTTAAACTGTGTATAGAACCATTATTAATAACATTTTCTGCTCCTTTTGTATTTGCCTTTACTTGAACTTTTATTCTCAATACATAAATGTTTAATATAAAAAAATACTTTTCATTCTTAAGCACATAAAACTTTTGCGGGGCAAACTAACATGGCGGCGCCCATCGCGCGTATATATCTCAAATAAGGCAATCATTATAAAGGTGTTTAAACAGCAAAACGCATACACTTGCACTTGTCATCAAATTTGTTAATATTTTGAATAAAAAAGGTAAAGTTAAATAAAACCAGATCATCAGTCATACAGCGCTTTTGAGGTTGCCGTGTCTCACGTGATAAGTAATGACGTGTCACCAAGGAAACAGTAAAGTGACACGTTCTAAATAACGGTCGCCTTGAAAACTCATGCTGGGCGCTCAGCCATTATATTTTAAACTTACGTGCGAAAGGGTTAAAAAGCGGTTGATTTTGATATTCTACAGTACTGTGCAAAAGTTTTAGGCAGGTGTGAAAAAATGCTGTAAAGTAAGAATGCTTTCAAAAATAAACTTGGTAATAGATTATATTTATCAATTAACAAAATGCAAAGTGAGTGAACAGAAGAAAAATCTAAATCAAATCCATATTTGGTGTGACCACCCTTTACCTTCAAAACAGCATCAATTCTTCAAGGTACACTTGCACAAAGTCAGGGATTTTGTAGGCATATAGTTAGGTGTATGATTAAACAATTATACCAAACAGGTGCTAATGATCATCAATTCAATATGTAGGTTGAAACACAATCATTAACTGAAACAGAAACAGCTGTGTAGGAGGAATAAAACTGGGTGAGGAACAGCCAAACTCAGCTAACAAGGTGAGGTTGCTGAAGACAGTTTACTGTCAAAAGTCATACACCATGGCAAGACTGAGCACAGCAACAAGACACAAGGTAGTTATACTGCATCAGCAAGGTCTCTCCCAGGCAGAAATTTCAAGGCAGACAGGGGTTTCCAGATGTGCTGTCCAAGCTCTTTTGAAGAAGCACAAAGAAACAGGCAACGTTGAGGACCGTAGACGCAGTGGTCGGCCAAGGAAACTTACTGCAGCAGATGAAAGACACATCATGCTTACTTCCCTTCGCAATCGGAAGATGTCGAGCAGTGCCATTAGCTCACAATTGGCAGAAAACAGTGGGACCCTGGTACACCCATCTACTGTCCGGAGAAGTCTGGTCAGAAGTGGCCTTCATGGAAGACTTGCGGCCAAAAAGCCATACCTCCGACGTGGAAACAAGGCCAAGCGACTCAACTATGCACGAAAACACAGGAACTGGGGTGCAGAAAAATGGCAGCAGGTGCTCTGGACTGATGAGTCAAAATTTGAAATATTTGGCTGTAGCAGAAGGCAGTTTGTTCGCCGAAGGGCTGGAGAGCGGTACACGAATGAGTGTCTGCAGGCAACAGTGAAGCATGGTGGAGGTTCCTTGCAAGTTTGGGGCTGCATTTCTGCAAATGGAGTTGGGGATTTGGTCAGAATTAATGGTATCCTCAATGCTGAGAAGTACAGGCAGATACTTATCCATCATGCAATACCATCAGGGAGGCATCTGATTGGCCCCAAATTTATTCTGCAGCATGACAACGACCCCAAACATACAGCGAAAGTCATTAAGAACTATCTTCAGTGTAAAGAAGAACAAGGAGTCCTGGAAGTGATGGTATGGCCCCCACAAAGCCCTGATCTCAACATCATCGAGTCTGTCTGGGATTACATGAAGAGAGAGAAGCAACTGAGGCTGCCTAAATCCACAGAGGAACTGTGGTTAGTTCTCCAAGATGTTTGGGCCAACCTACCTGCCGAGTTCCTTCAAAAACTGTGTGCAAGTGTACCTAGAAGAATTGATGCTGTTTTGAAGGCAAAGGGTGGTCACACCAAATATTGATTTGATGTAGATTTTTCTTCTGTTCACTCACTTTGCATTTTGTTAATTGATAAATATAAACTATTAACATGTCTATTTTTGAAAGCATTCTTACTTTACAGCATTTTTTCACACCTGCCTAAAACTTTTGCACAGTACTGTAGGTATTAACAACTGGCCAGAATTCTGAGATCGTAATAGATGCGAAGGACTATATTGCATTAAGAGCTCACTCAGATACTGGGGAGCTCAGCCATTTAGTGCTTTGTAAGTAATTAGCAAGATTTTAAAATCTATACGGTATTTAATGGGGAGCCAGTGCAGTTTTGACAGAACCGGGCTAATATGTTCATACTTCCTGATTCTAGGAAGGGCTCTAGCGGCTGTGATTTGGACCAGCTGTAGTTTGTTTATCAAGGGAGCAGGGCAACCACCCAGTAGAGAGTTACAATAATCTAGCCTTAAGGTCATGAACGCATGAACTAGCTGTTCTGCATTTGTCATTGAGACCATATGTCATAGTTTAGATATATTTTTAAGATGGAATAATGCAGTTTTACATACGTTAGAAATGTGGCTTTCAAATGAAAGATTGGTATCAAAGAGCTGAGTAAGCACGTTTTTTTAATGATTGTGTTTGTAGTTGAACTATATCCGTGATGGGTGCCATCATGTTTGTTTATGCACTGGTTTAGAGAATCAGATCTGTCGGATTTATAACACGTGAGTTCATCGACTTCTTACGAAATACATGGATTGA
Source organism: Opsariichthys bidens (assembly GCA_037194245.1). Taxonomy (NCBI): domain Eukaryota; kingdom Metazoa; phylum Chordata; class Actinopteri; order Cypriniformes; family Xenocyprididae; genus Opsariichthys; species Opsariichthys bidens. Next base: position 2,125,695 of record CM074308.1, on the reverse strand, counting down.
TGGAATTGTCTGGTGAATAGGGAGAAGAACAGGGTAAACTTTATAGTTTCTTCTGTTACTCACAGTATGTATCTGATTGTTAGGTTTTGGAAAGAAGAGGATTCAATTTGCAGGGTAATACTGTTTATTTAGGAAGAGGAGATCAGAAGATAACAAATCACAGCAAAGATTAGATTAAATAATGTCCATATTCAATAATGGCCTCTGAAAACAAGACAATGTCCCTGGGACAATAGTCCCCAGCCAAGAGCAGTCTGCAGCTCAGGAAGCCAAATGATGAAGGTGAACAAGACAGGAGAATCAACGTGATGGCAGGTGAGGCTGGGGGGAAGAGGAAGTGAGATAACAGCAGGGAAGCTGGAGGTAGCAGGAAGATCCAGACAATCCAGCAGCCAGGGACATAGGGAGACTGGGAAAAAAATAAAGATCAATAAAGAGTAACAAAAACTAGACTAAACTGATCTGAAGGCAAAACCACAAAAGACAAATAAGAAAATTAAATCAAACTGGTAAAACTGAAAATCAAAACGAAACGGAAAACTCAGAGAGAGCTCAAGTCACAGCAAAAGAAAATTCAACAGAAATAACTTGAAATCAAACTGAAGAAAATAAAGCTTGACTAGAAAACTAGGAACAGCACATAAACAAGACATGACCAACAAAACACATTGACGCGATCTAGCACGGAACAAGAAACACAAAGGGAATGTAAAGGGCAAATAATGAGGAACAACAATTAAAATTAATCATGAACTAACAGGGTAGCAAGAGGGCGGGGCAAAACAGATGAAACTACCGTCCTGACACTGATAAGAATATAATGTATTGTATATTTATAATGGAAAGTATTATTATTGCAGCTTACTTAGACATCAGAGTATATTTTACAAACTCTAAACATATTGTTACTAGTACTTATGTGTATGTCTGAAACCTAAAATAAACAATATGTAGTTGAATAGCTCTGAATAGTTTTGATAAATGCCAAGTACTGAGCGCATCCATCTCTGGCTCAGCGCCAGCTCTGTTGTTTTTCAAGCAACCACTTCGTTGCCCTGAAACGGCATGGAACAACCAAACTGGATGCTCTGGGACCCTCCTTAGAGGGGTGAGCATCCCAGCGGTGCTACGTTTCCAGTCGGATGATGAGATATGAACTTGCCGAAGACCGCTGAAGCACACAAGGAGGCAGGGTTGGCAGAATGGCCCCCTGAAGACAACAAGGGGTAATAGGCACTGTATACTGTGGTGCTGACCCCTTCCCCCTGGAGGGGACTACCCTCAGAGGTCAGAGGGCCACTGGCGTCAGGACCTCTTTCCCGCAATCTTCTTGGCAATAATGATGGTCCTCAGATCCATCCTACCCATTCAAGGCTATGGTTCAGAGCGCCTTCCTGAACCCTCTTCTTTCTGGAGAGGAGTTCGGGAAGTGACTCTGTTTTTGCACACCACGGTGCAAGGAACTGGCTTTGGATGTTTGGGGCTGCTCCCGCTCAGCAGCCCCAGAGACCTGGGAGTGGTGATATAGGAGCTTCTGGAACACCGCCACCTGTTTACTGCCCTCTGAGAAACCTCTTGACGACTGTGTTGTGAGAGTTACCAAAGATGCAGGGGCAGTAGCGGGGCATCCATAAGGAAGCTCTAGTCTTTATCTTTGATGGCATTGAGATTTAACCAGAGGTGCCAACCAGGGCTCCCATAGCACAACCAATGGATCTCCTTAGTGGCCCGGAGAGAAAAAACATATGGCCTGACGCAACTCTAAAACTCCGTCAGGACCAATACCCCTGCCTTCATCAAGATCTAACAAATCCACCAAACCCTCGAGCACTGACTGTTCATGCTCGACTCCCAAACAAACAATACAAATCTAAACTGCTTGCCATAATATATACAGTGGGTACGGAAAGTATTCAGACGCCCTTAAAGTTTTCACTGTAAGTAGATGTCATGTATCGATATGACAACAGATTTAACAGATTTAAACATTAATGCCACAATTTTTAATATTAATACATGGGAATTCATACACATTCACACTTGAATACGTAAATTATGTTTGTTTGTTTTTTTACATTTTAGTGCTATAAATATGTCAATATTGTACGTTTGTGTGTGTATGAACACATAAGTAAATGTGCGGTAGAGCTTCACTTTACATATAAATACACACGTATTCTCATGAGATCACATTGGAATGTCAACCATATTCACAATCAAGCCACATTATTATTCATTTTCATTGATGGTTATAATTATAGGCATTGCTTTAGGTCAAATGTGGAAGTGACTGATAATCAAAGTATTAATACCTTGTTTCTGAAGTAGAAGTGACCCCAAAGGTTTTTTTTTTCATTTTCTAATGGTCTCTGACCTTTATATCACTCCATTCTCTTGGTTGTGGGTCAAGGTGATGTTCAACTCTTCATTACAAATCACTGTGGACTGGAGGTTTCTCTGTTCTTCTGTAAATGCTCAGAGAAGAGTGTGAGTGAGAGCCTTGTATTTCCTGTACAAGCTGTTCCTCACTGTTCAGTGTGGACAGCATCTTTACAGTTCAAATATTAAACTTTAAATAGTTCCTGAGAATGTCTGCACACTAAAAACTCCTGGGTCAAAAATAACTTACAATGGGTTATTTTTGACCCAAATCCTGGGTTAAAAAGGGACCAACTAATTTCTGGGTTATTTCAACCTAGAAAAATGGGTTATTCTTTTTGACCCAACTTCTGGGTTAAATACCTGATCCAAATGTTGGGATAAAATAACCCAATATTGTAATTAATATAAGCCAACCACTCACTAGACACTCTTTTATATTATCAAGCTAACAAATAATCACTTTTAAGTGATTAACTGTTGTTGTTGCTTAAAATATGGCCCAATTTGCTAGTTAACTATTGTGGTTCTTTTGCAGCATTGCCAATGTTTGTGAATGACAGTCAATACTGTCCATCTTTTATTTCATTAACAAGTGTAATAATGACATTAATGCAAAGGTGAATATCTAGCCCATTATTATGCATAACAGCTTAAAGACAAGGCACAAGAATCTTTTAACTATAAGGGTTATATAGATATGCATACCCCACAGTCAAAGAAGTTGTGACCGTCACAAAATCTTGCACTGACACATTTAAGCCCAATTAAAGAAAAAATTGTAAGTATAGAGAGATGATACTAGGGCAGTAAGGGTAAAAAGCTCACCTTTAAAATTCTCAATCAGCTCAGACAGCCACTCAGTTGTCAGCGACAAAGTTGTCCATTTAACATGACCTGGAGAAAACAGCAATAAAGAGGTTAGCAACAATTTGAAGACTTGACCCGGTTCTTTAACTCTCACTACTTCAGCCAGTAGAGCACTGTATAATATGATACACATGGTGCAGCTGGTAAACATAACTCAACTATCATGTTTCTTCATCGCTCTAACCGCGGCAAAAGGGGGTCGCACACCGGACAAGAAGAATAAAATTCAAACACATTATTCTCTATGAGTGAACACACCGGCAGCGTGTCCTTAAATGAAGTCCTTAAAGAAGATTCTTTAAACATCCTTAAATATGACAATATTGCTTGCCATAATCTGAGAAAGTGCGCGATACTTCGAGTTGACGTGGCGCAGCACGGCGCTTTTCATCCGGTGTCGATCATCCTTGACGCAGCATGAAGTCGCCACTAGCTGCAATGTACAGTCGTGGCCAAAAGTTTTGAGAATTACATAAATATTAGTTTTCATAAAGTTTGCTGCTAAATTGCTTTTAGATCGTTGTTTCAGTTGTTTCTATGATGTACTGAAATATAATTACAAGCACTTCATACGTTTCAAAGGCTTTTGTTGACAATTCCATGACATTTATGCAAAGAGTCAGTATTTGCAGTGTTGGCCGTTCTTTTTCAGGACCTCTGCGATTCGACTGGGCATGCTCTCAATCAACTTCTGGGCCAAATCCTGACTGATAGCAACCCATTCTTTCATAATCACTTCTTGGAGTTTGTCAGAATTAGTGGGTTTTTGTTTGTCCACCCGCCTCTTGAGGATTGACCACAAGTTCTCAATGGGATTAAGATCTGGGGAGTTTCCAGGCCATGGACCCAAAATTTCCACGTTCACGTTTCACTTAGTTATCACTTTTGCCTTATGGCACGGTGCTCCATCGTGCTGGAAAATGCATTGTTCTTCACCAAACTGTTGTTGGATTGTTGGAAGAAGTTGCTGTTGGAGGGTGTTTTGGTACCATTCTTTATTCATGGCTGTGTTTTTGGGCAGAATTGTGAGTGAGCCCACTCCCTCGGATGAGAAGCAACCCCACACATGAATGGTCTCAGGATGCTTTACTGTTGGCATGACACTGGACTGATGGTAGCGCTCACCTTTTCTTCTCCTGACAAGCCTTTTTCCAGGTGCCCCAAACAATCGGAAAGGGGCTTCATCGGAGAATATGACTTTGCCCCAGTCCTCAGCAGTCCATTCACGATACTTTCTGCAGAAGATCAATCTGTCCCTGATGGTTTTTTTTGGAGAGAAGTGGCTTCTTTGCTGCCCTTCTTGACACCAGGCCATCTTCCAAAAGTCTTGGCCTCATTGTGCGTGCAGATGCGCTCACACCTGCCTGCTGCCATTCCTGAGCAAGCTCTGCACTGGTGGCACTCCGATCCCGCAGCTGAATCCTCTTTAGGAGATGATCCTGGCACTTGCTGGACTTTCTTGGATGCCCTGAAGCCTTATTTACAAGAATTTAACCTCTTTCCTTGAAGTTGCTGATGATCCTATAAATTGTTGATTTAGGTGCAATCTTAGTAGCCACAATATCCTTGCCTGTGAAGCCATTTTTATGCAATGCAAGGATGGCTGCACATGTTTCTTTGCTGGTCACCATGGTTAACAATGGAAGAACAATGATTTCAAGCATCACCCTCCTTTTAACATGTCAAGTCTGCCATTCTAACCCAATCAGCCTGACATAATGATCTCCAGCCTTGTGCTCGTCAACATTCTCACCTGAGTTAACAAGACGATTACTGAAATGATCTCAGCAGGTCCTTTAATGACAGCAATGAAATGCAGTGGAAAGGTTTTTTGGGGATTAAGTTCATTTTCATTGCAAAGAAGGACTATGCAATTCATCTGATCACTCTTCATAACATTCTGGAGTATATGCAAATTGCTATTATAAAAACTTAAGCAGCAACTTTTCCAATTTCCAATATATATGTAATTCTCAAAACTTTTGGCCACGACTGTACTAGTCGTATTATTACCGGTATTATAAAAATTTGATAATTACAGCACAGTTTCTGAAAAATAGAATTTATAGTCTGTGTAAAGTGAATTCAGTCATTTTCTACTAAATACATTAAATAGGTCATACGTGTATTTCTCAACATTGTGTTAAAAGCATTTCAAGCACTTTGACACCTAATTTCATGAACTTATCATTCAAATGTGGATGGGTGGTTAATAACACTTTCTTCTTTAGTCAGACAAACTCAAAACACATATTTATTTAGACTTTACGTGGACTTTAAACTAGTTAGATGTTGTCGCGATAGCCGTGGGCGGCTACATGCCAACCACAGAATTACTACTGTAAGCCATTGTCATTTTTTCAGCAAATGGTGCTAAACTGGCAACGGGGACATGGACACAGAAAAGTTTACGTTACATCGACACTGAAAATAATTGCTTGCTTTTAATACACGACGAAGTTGCACCGAAGATGCCCAGGCCAAAACGGCTCGAGCGGGAAGTGACGGTTACTTCGACCACTGTTGTGAGAAAAACAGCAGGGGGCGGGGGCGGGGTCAGGGGCAGGGGCGTGAACCCAGAACATGGGTTACTCTTTGCAAAATAACCCAGAAACCCAAACAACCCAGGAATTGGGACAAAATATTAGCCTTTGACTGGACAGTCAAGCAACATGGCTCACCCTGATTGACAGGCCAGTGCAGCAGAGCTCTGACAGAATCTTTTGTTCAGATTTTATGTGTGCGGCAGCTCTTCTTTGAAGGATGCATCACGGAACTTTGGCTTTATCAGCAATGCGACATCTGACCAATGCATCTTTAAATGGATGCATCCAAAGAATCAGTTCAGTCACAACTCAACAGATCAACAGATGTCAAAGATAGGGACATACTTTTAGAAAATGAGCACATGGCCTGACTTTATGATAGAAACAAAAGGGTTGCGTCCCAAACAAAGATCTAGACTAAAGATATGGGAGTAGTTATTATAGCAATTAGGGACACTTATGATTGCTTGAAAAATTTAATCTTATTCAGTTCATCTATTTTAATATATATATATATATATATATATATATATATATATATATATATATATTACATATTCTGAAATAAAGACGTGAGTGAGTGTGTGTGTGTGTGTGTGTGTGTGTGAGTGATAGTGTAGATTTCTGACATGTGATAGTAATATATATATATATATATATATGTATACACTGAATAATATATACAATGATGTATGGGCAGGACACAAGCACAAAATAAAGAAATTCTGGTAAATTTTACATTTCAATACCCCTAAAACTATGTTAAGGTATTTTTTAAGAGTAATTAAACAAGCTCACTAAAAGTCTCCAGACTGAAGATTGAACCAAGTAAAGTAGCTCTGTTCATAAGACATCTGAAAGAAGAGGTATATATGTGCCAAGTGACATTGGCACATCTGGAGATTTAGATGTGTTTTGATCCATCATCACATCAAAAAAATTCTATAAAATTGAATATATAAATTATCAGAACAAGTACAAATGTAACAACAGGCTTCTGTTACCTTGCATATTGACTGCTAATCAAGCTTAGGATGTAAGTGATTTGCAAATGTTTAAGTGCAAATTTAATTTAATTTAGTTTAATTTCTATATTACACAAAGTGGCAGTGTTTATATCTGAGTTTACATGACCAAGCAGTCTCCCTAGCTGAAAAATCAGCTTGTGCCATGTAATAAATTAAGTGTTAGCTAGCAGGTAGCAGGTAAAGGACCCATGCAGCCTGTGCCATCCAGAATTTCATGACTGAACTATTTCATGTTTTGACAAAGACAGCGGTTTTAAACATGTTTCGACTGGTTGCAACAATGCCCCAAGGGGTGAAATGGGGGAAAGAAATATCAATTTTTGTATTTGCAGGAGGAGATTGTTTCTGTCACATTTTATTGGCCGGAGATCAGACTTCATGTATAGTAAACATGACCTTTTTTTCCTTCTGTTGTTCAGGATTCAGATTTTATTGCACATGAACACAAAGAAGTAAGTTCTAAGCATTCACTGGGTCCACCATTGCCTTAGGAGCACTAAAGTCAAAACACTTAACATGTCAAAACGCTTAACATGACCAGACTGTGATCAAAGGGCCCTCGAAAAACCACAAACTTGAAGTATCTGCTTCTGAGCAGCAGGACTGATGTTGCTGTTATAATAATTAATATGTCTATGGCATCAGTGCTGTGCTTTATCTCAGTTTGTTTTCAAGCTGGAAGAAGGCAGCTTTGAAGTTTGCAATGTCACATTAGAAGAAAGATATGAAAGAAGCAGCCCTCATTAGAGGGTGAGTGCCTGACATGTTATGCTACTCGTCTCAGTATGTCTTAATGAATGAATTTGTTCCTTCCAAAAAAATTCTATACCATTCTGTACTTTAATGATTAGTAAATATGCACGTCAAATATGTGATGCTTGCTCATCTCAAGTATTACTGAAATGACAGGTGTAGTGATGGTTTAGAATTAGTACAAATTGAAAAAAAGGAGAGAACTAGGATTGCAAAGATGAATTTGAATCACAATGGTGACACCCTATTGTCACATGATCTTCACAGATAGCTATAAAGGATAACTGTAACAAAGCATCATCTTCTGCTTCAGCTTCTGATTGGCTGAAGCAAGCAGCTCACAGGCATGCAGAAAGTATGGCAAGGTGATGCAGTCCCTTCTCAGGGAACCATGGTTACAGTCGAAACAGGACAAAAGCACTTGAAACTCTGGTGTAGAGTCCAAATTCAGGCAGTAAAATCTGTTGAATGTGTGCGAAGAGGCCCAATCTCTCGCATCACACACTTCTTGAAGGGAAACTCCTGACAGTAAAGCTTTTAATACTGCCATACTCCTAGTCCTCACAACTAGATGCAAAGTTAGGTCGTGTACTTCATAGGCTGTAGAGATAGCTCAATTCTCCACTTACTTATTGACTGCTTGGAAGCTGGGGAACCCTGCTTGGGTGAACTGAAGCATACCAGCTACTGGTCATTCTTACGGCACTGGGTAGTTCAGTGGACGTAGCATGGAAGAACCTTTTCAGGACAGAGCAAGTTTAGCTTCTCTTGGTCCACCAACAGGAACAGAGAAAGAGTAAAGGCCTGCAAGATAACTGGACATACACTGTTAGTTGGAACTTTAGGCATGTAACCTGTGAAGAATGTGAAGAATCGTTTGGCCCCACCAGATCCAACTTCTAGGTAGTAGGAGGCAACTGACAGGGTAATAGTAATATCAAGCAACCTTAAGAATTTCTGAGACAGAGTCCATGAGCTCGAAGGGCACCAGGGACAACCCTTCAAAAACCATGACCAAATACCAGGCTGGAAATCTTGCATGAACAGCAAGTCTTAACCTCAAAGAGCCATAAAGGAACTTAGTTACCAAATGGGGTCTACCCAAAGGCCCATCGCCAAATGCCTCGAGGATAGCAGCTATGGCTACCAAGTCAACCTTAAGCCTGGTCTGAGACAATAACTAAGGTTTCTTCCACATAACCTGAGTATGAAGGTATCTGTGCATAACCATGCAAAATGTGTTGCCAAGAAACTCGCGTGGTTGAGGACAAAATCTTGATGCCAAACCACCACTTCCTGTGACTGTGCTAGAATTAACCAGTCACCATGGAATTAAGTTCACAAATGCCCTGGAGGTGCAGTGGAGCCAGACAGCTCGTCCTCTTGGATTTATAAGATTCAATCAGCATTCTGAGCAGTTTTGAGATATCGAGCTTCAAAGTTTTTGCATTCAATATAGCAAAAATTATATGGGGAACAAGTTTTTTTTTTTATATATATATGACAATGACAGAGACCCTAAATATATTATACATGTACAATATCAAAATCTTCTGAAATTTGAAAATGGGATTTGAATGCTCTTAGAAGCTTCTAATTCTAAAAACTCACTTTTCGCTTGGAATTATAAGGTTCCATCTTGGAAAACATTAACTGAATATCCTGTCTGCTTAGTTTTCTTCCAGCAACATTATTATTATTATTCTTATTTTATTGTGGACCTTTAATCCAAACCATTTGATTCTTTATTGCATAAGACTTTTTTAACTCAAGAACATTTCATGAATGAACAGCCAGGCCCCTCAAGAGCTGACTGTGCATGCTCCACTCAAGCAGACCACACATAGATCATGTGTGTCACCTCTCGTAATGTAAGGCAGGGATACACACAGATCTTAAATGCTGCTTATTCTCTTTTCTTCAGTGGTACAAACAAATAGCAAATAAAATGTTACACAGAGCCCTTGCTGAAGACACAGAAGCTAACACTGCTTTGTTCCGGGTATCCTTAACGTTAAACACTAAGGATTAAATCTCTGAGCGTTTTACAAAATACATACTCATCTCTGCACTTATAAAATATTCAACACTGTATGGTTTACTACCAATTTATATGTAATAATTAATTCATTTAACTAAGACTGATATTAAGACACGTGTCTTGGCTAAAACCAATACCAACAACTAAGCCTTGTTCACAAAAGAAAAGAACATAAAACAAATGTCTCTATACCTCCCCAAGCATAAACAATAAATGAAGATTCAAGCAGAAATGGCATCAAATATTCTCCCAAAATATTATATTCCATTTTATACAACTGGAATACTTACAAAGACAAGTAAACAAATCAAGTTCAGCACACAAACTCTCTTTTCGAACAAACGCTCTAAATCACACTCCAAATACGAACTGCAGCAGCAGTATGTCTTGCATATGCACAGCAGCGTATCAGGGTATGTATTGCCAGTAGCAAGATCTGTACTTGCTCTGCAGCAGCAATAATCAACAACAACAGCAATAATCAACATCAGCAGCAGCAGTGAAGCAGATCTATTCCGCCAAGACCAAATACATTTGGCATCGTCATATCCATTACCATGCTAAAAATCTTTAGAGAGTAAATGACTGGCGTATATATTACCAAAAAATACAGTTTCAGTTTATTTATACTTTAAAAAATCATGTTTAATTCAACACGTTACTTGCTGTTTCCTTGTGACTGTTTGTAAAATTTACTACCAATTTGTGAGTGAAATTTATTTTCACACTATTTTTCCCCAGTGCATTCCTGTTGCTTGCATGTACTCTGAAATGGCCAAGATATTCCAGCTGAAAAACCCAACAACGCTGGTCACCAGCGTTAAGTACGTTTTGCACACTGGGACCAGCTTGGGATGCTGGTTGCTGGTTTGCTGGTCCCCATCAATGTTGCATTTAGTGAAATAAAGTAGATTTATCCGCACGGGAAGTGCGTTGTGCTGCTCTGTATTGCAGCCTTTCATATTAAATATTGACTTCAGTACATAGTCAGTGCTGAAATTTAAATTTTTATGTGATGCTAAGAGCGCTGTTGAGCGGATTTGTAAACACCTCTGATTGGCCATTGTGTTCAAGGCTCATCAGATATGTCTGTGACTTCAATGATCAACGTTTCAAAAATATTGTAAATAGTCATAAATTATGCTCTTCACCAAGCGCTTAAACAGATACACATGGGAGCGTTTGAAAGTCAGCTGTCACCTGCTTTTAAAATGTTCTCAAATTCGAACACTTTTCTGTGTGCTTTCAAACGCTCCTGTGTGATGATCATTGTAGCCAATCACAGACATATCCAATGAACGTGTAAACACAATGGCCAATCAGAGGTGTTTCTGAATCCGTTCAACAACGCTTCACATTCTTTAAATTTCAAAGTCGGTACTAAATCATCTCTAAACTCTAAATCATAACTAAAACAATTGAAATTGCAGTTACAAACTACATGAAAGATAATTTTCAAAAATCTGTAATAGGGGCACTTTAAGGCCAACATATTAATACTAAAAGTCAAAAACTTGAGTTTTGATTTCATGGGGACTTAGTTTAACCGATAAGTGGTAGGCCTACTGAACATAATATTTTATAGTAGGCTATTTATACCCCATTACAACAGTCTCTTTACAGTTAATTTACTTGTGTTATATGTAGCATTTAAACCTACCTGTAAAACAGCAAAATTTACGAGGTTTAACTGAGACTCGCTTGTTGCAAATTGGAAATAATCGTGGGAACATTTAAAAGGTTAAGTGTTGAGGAAAACAGTTATCCAAATGTATTAAACACACATGACAGGGCAAGCCAGGGGAAACTATATGCCTACGAGTTTGTTTAAAGTCAAGTCAAGTCATCTTTATTTATAGCGCTTTTTACAATGCAAATTGTGGCAAAGCAGCTTTACATTAATAAGAAAATGGTGTCATTGTGCAGCTTATTCTATATATTATTGATTCATTCCGTTGCAAATATCAATAGTTATTAGTCTAGTTAATTTAGGTATATCAGCACTGCAGAAAACAGTGACGTAATCGTCCGGCTCAGCTCAGTTCGCATACAACGGCGTAATAAAGAGCATAATATGATGCATTCTCATGTTAAGGAAAACTTGGTTCCTGCAGCAGCTCAGTCTGCGACTTCCGCTATAGTTAAGATGTGTTTTGTCCATAGGAATTGATTATTAAAGCGATAGTTCACCCAAAAACGATCCCATGTGTAAATCATGTGATAATTTTCATTTCTGGGTGAACTATCCCTTTAATGACTGTAAATTGACTGGCGGGTGTTTTCATGCATAGCACGCAGATGTGATTAATCTATAATCAAATTGTTGATTATTTACATTGTCGATTATTATCGATTATTTGTTGCAGCCCTAAATCTCGTTATCCCTATTATTGTGACCTCAAAAGAAATATAAATTTATTTCAACTAATTTGTATGATATAGTTTCCCATTTTCCCCTTGTGTTTGTGTGTGGAAGTCCATATTAAGTTTTTTTTTATTTATTTTTTTATATGTTTCGGGTACGGGATTGTGTGTTTATTATACTGTATATTATTATACTGTTTAATGATACTTCTTACACAGTCTTGTGTTGTGCCAGAAACCTGTCTGGAAAGTTTTGTAATGCTGAAAGATAAAGAGATGTATCTGTCTGAGAAAATATATATTTCTGCTTCACACCATGCCTAACATCACCTTTCAGCCATTACTGTATTCACAACACTGTGCCGCTTCTCAGACCTTATTGTTTACATAACCAAATGTTCATCAAAGCTCATTTTCCATCAATGTCAATAAGTCGCTCATTGGTGATCTTCAACAAATGTATGTAATTAGAACAAATTCAATTTCTGTGGTCTGACTCATGTGACTTGTGAAGTTGATTCGGTATTTACATCTTTCAGATTCACGTGACATGTTTTAAAACATTACCACATATACTGAATTTGGTATTTTCCTTAGTTGTCAATTATAATCATCATAATTAAAAGAAATAACATTTGAAATATATTAGTCTGTGTTTAATGAATGAATATAATGTACAAGTTTCACTTTTTGAATGGAGTTAGTGAAATAAATGAACAGTTTGATGATATTCTAATTATATGACTAGCACCTGTATACATTATCTAGGCAATTATTTTAAAGACTGACTTTATTTCTTATTTTTGCAGTGGCTCTCTCTACCTAGGCAGAGGTATTGAGGATTTTGGACCCTGAAAAATATACCAGCTATCCACAGCACCTTGCCTAGAAACATCGTAAGTCATAGACATTTCACACAGACATCATTATCAAAACTGCTTCACCATAAACTTTAGGTTAAAAGATAAACTTGTGATATTCAGTCAGATATTATCTATAGTGAAAGAGACAGTTGGCTGGCACTTCCAGTTGGTTCCACGAACTGTAGAGAGATTAATGGTTGAAGAGCCTGGATTACCTTCAAGGAACAATGGAGCAATGCCATCAGAACAACAGCATTATTAAAGCAACAGTATTAACTTACATTATAACAGTTTTTGAAAACTAAGTATTTCAGACAACAAAGTATGTTGCAACACTGTGACAGCAAAACAAGCATGGTAACACTTTATTTGATAGTTCACTTTAGACATTATACTAAATTTGCAACTACATGTCAACTGATTAACATATTCAGCTATTTACACAAATGCACTATTGAAACATTAGTTATGACCATAACCTTGGTTCCATGAAGAGGGAACAAGACATTGCACTGAGAATGACGTCGTGGGAATGCTCTACGTGAATGCATCTTGAAGCTCATGTGAAATCAGTCCAATGGTGTGAGGAGACGTCACGACCAGGAAAATATATAGCCCATTCAGACAGTGTAATGTTTGCTTCAAAAAGTCTGAAGTAAGCTGCTTCATGCATGCTGGAAGTAAGGCAGGGCGACGCAGCATCTCGTTCCCTCTTCAGGGAATCGAGGTTACAGTCTTAACTGAGACATTCCCTTTCAAGGGAACTCGCGCTGCATCGAGAATTACGCTGTGGGAACATTTATACCCATGTCACCATAGTGACTAATGCATGTCATCTAGTGTGAATCGTAAAGCACTAGGACGAAAGCACTTGAGCCCCAGGATTAGAGCCTAGGTCCAGGTCCAGGTCATAGAACATCATTAATGTGTGCGGTGAGGACCAGCCTGCCATATCAAACATCTTGAAGAAACACTCCGGACAGGAGAGCTTTAGAGGCAGCTATACTTCTACTTCGGACTGACATAGGGGAAGGTTGCCCGGCTGACTCATAAGCAAGCAAAATAGCCTCGACTATCCTCTTGCTTATCCTGTGTTTAGATGCTGGGGACCCCTTGCTAGAAAGACCCGAAACAGACAAACAATTGTTCTGATTTACACCACAGGGCAGCTCTGTGGACATAAGCATCCAGCGCCTGAACAGGACATGGCAGATTATTTCTGTCCTGGTATGGATGCCTGAAAGGAGGAGGACAGAAGGCTTGCAGTACATAACCTGGTCAAGGGTGAAGGAGTGCCTTTACCATTGTTAGCATCTTGCAACGACAAGGAGCTCCCAGCACGGGACCTTGGGATAGGAACCAGGGTTTCTTCCACATAACCAAGGCGCATAAGCATCACCACTTTACCCTGATCATGCGAAAAGGATTTCCTCTTGGGGAAAACCTCCTTGTCCAGAGCCACCACTGTAGGGGTCTCATATACAGCAGGCCAAAACCATATTGGATCCTATTCTAGCTTTATTCAGTTTATGGTCGAAATAATTGACTTTATGCATGCAGGAGAAAGACGTGCCTGCATCACAAAGCGAGGTTAATATCTGTCATATTTCATAGGGCCATGTTGTCCACCAACTGTCCAACAGGCCCAATAATAAGGTGTAACTTCAATAAGTAGTAATTGTTATTGAGGCATTATACTGTTTGATAAGGCGGAAAAATTCCTCATGAGTACATTTTAAAACAAAAAAGATAGATTTTGCCCACATCCTCTTCTGCTGCCTCTAGGTCTCCGTGTCTTATTTAATTCTTCAGCTAAATCATTAAGTCAACTAAAAAGTCCACAGATCTGAGCTGTTCCACTCCACGTCCTCCTCTCTGCTCTCAGCCTCTGAGTGCATTAAAAATGAGTCACGAATGTGATCGGACGCAGTGCATTAGAGCTCATGAATTTAGCATGCTTTACTATGGAGAAGCAAGACTGTTTAATCTGAACTTTACTCAGTGATATTCATGAACTCATGCTATTTATAGCTCAGGTCAAACCACCATATGGAACATTGATGGGCTGGTCTATCGTGTCATGGAGCATTACTTCACTGTTGGGATTTCATTTAGCTAAAAATGAAGAATTGACAGAGGCTTATGCTTTTGGTTCAATAACATTAACTTTATTAAATCAGAAACATAAAAACTTTGTAATGACTGTCAAAAAGCTATCGGCTGTCTATGTCTCTACATTACATTTGTATTTAATCATTTAGTAGATGCTTTAATCCAAATCAACTTACAAATAAGGAGAACAATAGAAGCAATCAAACCAGCAATAGGGCAACAATATGGATGTCTCAGTTAGTCTAGCAAAGTACATAGCAAGTTTTTTAAATATATAAATAAATAGAATACAATAGTAAGTGCTTGTAATAAAGGGTCAAGTATTGACAACAAATATTTTTTTGAAAATGACTAAAGACTTGGGTTGAGTTTGGCAGGTCATTCCACTAGCAGGGAACAGTCAAGGTAAAGGTCCCTGAAAATGATTTTGTGCCTCTATGGGTTGACACCACAAGGCGCCATTCACTTGCAGAACAGAACATAAGTTTGGAGTCTTCAAATTCCAACCAAATTGTTTATCATCGACTTAAGGAACAAGCTGTTTGGTACAAACAACACCTCCACCATGTGATTTTTATGCCCTGAAGACTGGTCCCACTAGCTTTTCCTTTTCAAAGAGATTTGAGATGAATGGCAGAACACTCAGAGACTGTAGTTCTTACCTCAAAAAGAAATTCTGGGTACCATATTTGCTGACGACACTGTGTTCCTCCAGAGACAGTATAAAGAAAAGAAAGTGACTGTTGCAAAAATCATAATTTTTATTTGTTTTACTTTATAATGTGTATGCTTAAAAAATATATATAGTTTTAATGTGGTTTGACCTTAAGAAGCAAAACTAATGAGACCCCTGGTGGCAAATTATTTTGGTTTTGCCATTATGATCATATTTAAAACTCTTGTGAAAAAACCTATTCCAAAATGTATTTGAAATGCCTTTGTTTCATACTAAGTACTATACTATATAACCATACTGTGTAGTATACTATAATACAAATCCAATAACATTTTTACTGAGACTTGAGGATATGAATATTATTATATTATTATTTAAAACTTTATTTGGAGCACTTCTTTATTGCACGGTGCACATTTCTTAAAATTAAGCCTAAAATGTCTTTTAATATTACTATTAGTAATGACAGTATGATCACTGTATAATATCAGTCTGTAAATGCAAGATATTTCAAGAGTACCTAAAGTATATTTCCATTTTAGCACAATCAAATATACTTATATCTTATAGTATATCTTTAGTTGGAACTCAGTGCCACTTCCGGATAACTAAAGTCCATAAAGTACCAAATTAGTTCCAATTTAGGAGTATATCAATTTAGTATAGCAAAAGTACAATTGCAGGGTATTATAATAAGTGCATAAATATGCAAATGTATTTGTAGTATACTTGGCACAAAATAAATATTTTAAATACACTTTGGTAGCCTAATTTTTTTTTTTCTCAAGGGAAAACTGCACCTGCATATAAATACTGTCAGAAAAGTGACACATAGCTTTTGCTGGAAATGCTGGTGAGCAACTTGTAGTAGGAGGCAAAGACTGTGATTTTGCCAAGTAGGATGTGTTCCTGGATCAACTTTTTTTTTTTTTTTACCTGTCTTGGAACAGTGAAAAATTGCATGCATGCTCCTTTAGTCTTCCATGTTTAACCTCACGAAATTCAAAGACACTTAATTCTTGCATTCAGTTACTACTAACTATATTGACATGTATATAGACTCTACAGCCATAATAAAACTGTTCTCCCATTGTAGCCTGGCTTTTCATTCCTTGCCACAATTGTCTGTGGGTTGCTTATATGGGGGACCAAAGAATTATGGAACAGCTTTCTAGCAGAAAGGTGGGCAATAACACAAAATCATGTACCGACAGATGTGTAATTTTTATCTACTGACGGAATTTTTAAATCTGCTTTGAAATTATATGCTTTTTATGCTTTTAGAAATTCTCACAAGAGAGCAAACTTCCTTCAGCCTCCTGCCAGTTTTCTACATTGGCAGAATGGGAAAAGATTCTTGAATATCAGCTAACAATTTTTTCATAGTTTGAACAGAATTGATACCTTGCAAAGACAGTATTCACTGTAATAAAATGATGATCTGATAAGCAACTTGGAACAATTTTACACTCCATTATTCTATTATTCGCTGTACTCTTAATATAGAGCCGATCAAGTCTAGCTGCACTAATCCTTCCCTGTGTAATTTTTGTACACTTACATCATTATATTTTTCTCTCCACACATCTATTAAATCATACTGAACAATAATGTTTTTAAAGAAGCTGATACAGAATATGGTTTCTCATTATTTCTGTCTAAAAGAAAATCAAGAGTACAATTCCAATCACCACTGACATCTAAGAATTCATCCAAGGTAAAACTTTTTAAAATGTTTCCCAAATTTCTAAATAAAATAGTTCTGCCTATACCTCTATTTGGAGCATATTTACTTATGACAAGAAATGCTTTATTTCAGCTTTCACGATCAAACTACATCCTTTCTCTAATTCTATTTTTGATCAAATATTTAAATCAAGATAAGCTGAAAATAGGTTAGCTCTCATTGGAGTGTTATTTGTGCCATGGCTTAAACACATTTTTCCTTCCCACCATTTCAACTTAAGATACATTTTTTGACTCACTATGAGTAAAATATTACATGATTATCTTTGAGCCTAAGAAATTCAGATTGTAATGCTCTTTTCCCTCCATCCGGTCCATTAACATTCAAAGATCCTACCCTCAGAATCTGCATTATAAGGGATAGAAATATAAAGGGAAATAACAGGAAAACAAACAAACAAAAAAAATCACACATCCATGTGTGATTATCCCTCTATTTATTTATTTATTTATTTATTTATTTTGTTTTGACATTTTTACTTGATTGTTTTGAGCTTTACATACAGTCCTAAATCTTTTTAAAATCATTTTGAAATCATGTCGTAACCAACAGTCTTCTGAGCATTCATTACTGATTTAACACATTTGCTACCTTCATTTTAAAACATCAACCTTTTTCCCTTTTGTTTGATTCAGAATTTAATTTAATTCTTCCACAGAATAAATGTCATTCCTCGACACAATCTGTGCCTCATCACTATCTTCATCAACTAGCAAAGCAGACTGCAAACCACTAGCGACCTCATTACCAGTGCCATGTTCATTATTATTTATAGAATCAACAACATTCTTAAAAACATTTGTAACAACTTTGTTTTCACCATTTTGTTTAAGTAAATTAAAAGCACTCACCTTTAATTTTTCACTCTGTTCTGAAACATTTTGCTCAGCTAAAGATTTAACCCAGGTTGGACTGAGAAACTTCAAATTTAGAATCAGATGCCTCTGTATCTTTGTCTTGAATTTCCTACCTCTTTTGTTTTTTGGAATAATATGAATATAAAGAAATTTCTTCCTTATCAGAGATTTCAGTATTCTCAGTTTGATCTACGTGCTCTTCGTTATTTCTGTTATTCACTTCATTTTCCACCTTTTTTTTTTTTTTTTATGTGGGCTTATGGCCCTGAATGAAATGTCCGAAGACTTAGAGAGTTCATTTAAAAACAAGAAACCTTGTCTTCGAAAAGAGCACGTTTCAATGCAGCATTTTTGCAGCCAAGAGGAACCACTTCCCAAACTTCCCAAATCGACTTAGTTCTTTGGAAAATTCTTCGTTGGAAATGAAAGGAGTTATGTTTAAAATTGTTTAGTAGCAGCTGCACGCAACAATGTTACCGGCAACAATGTGCTAGACACAGCAATTCCATTTTCAACAAGCCTATTCGATAAATTTTCCTCTTTCAGAAAAACGTCTTGGTTACATATGTAACCATCGTTCCCTGAAGGAGGGAACAGAGACATCACCTTAGAGTGTAAACTAAACGAGCCTATGCATGTTGGCGTGCGAGCTTTGCATGCCGCACCTCTCCCCTGCGAGCAGGTATAAATGCAGAAGCGCTCGCTCGCACTTTGTTTTTTGCAGAGGAGACGAGCAGTGGTCAGCGCTCAGTGGGGTACGGGAACTGTGGCGACGGGACGGAGGGTTACATACGTAACCGAGACGTTCCCTTTCAGTCGGTCATGTTTGACGTAAGTCAGAACTGAACTGACGAATTGGGATCCCTAATAAAATGCCACAGTTACTGTCCCCCTCCTGTGCCAAGCGTAAGCCACAGCATCCGGGCGTGGACTTGGGACGGAGAAGGGACCGGACTTACACTAGGGAAGTTTACTGCTGTTCCGCATGACCCATTCAGTAAGACTTGGATAACACTGCCAAGGCGATGGCGTCCACTACCCGGTGGGCCATCCTCTGCTTGGAGACAGCCTTTCCCTTTTGCTGGCCTCTGTAACAGACTAAGAGCTGGTCTGAGGTCCTGAAGCTTTGCGTTCTGTCCATGTACAGGTGCGGAGCGCAGACGGGACACAGCAAAGCCAGGGCAGGGTCTGCCACCTCCGAGGGCAGCGCTTGCAGGTTCACTACCTGATCTCTAAAGGGAGTGGTAGGAACCTTGGCACATATCCAGGTCGGGGTCTCAAAATAATGTGAGAGTCAGCCGGGCCGAATTCTAGGCACAATTCATCGACCAAAAAAGCGTGCAGGTCACCAACCCTCTTGATGGAGGCCAATGAATCAGGAGAACTGTTTTAAGTGATAAAATTTTTATCTGCTGACTGCAAAGGCTCGAAGGGAGGTTCCCAGAGAGCTGTGAGCACCACAGATCTACCTGTGCGGTCCCGAAGTGACGCCATATCAGCTGGACCACCTGGGGATGGAGTCGTCATTCTCCCGGAAGCCGAGGCTGCCGAGAGAGCTCATCGGCTGCACGGTTGAGCATGCCTGGGATGTGAATGGTATGAAGCAACCTCAGATGCTTCTAACTCCATAAGAGGAGATGGCGGGCGAGTTGTGACATGCGACGGGAGCGTAGACCGCACTGGTGGTTGATGTACGCAATGGTCGCAGTGTTGTCCGTGTGGACCAGTGAATATACCAATGCAGTTGAGGCCCCATCCACGACCCAGTGGAGGAGGCATCCATGGAGACCACAGCATGTCTGGACACCTGTTCCAGGGGAACTCCAGCCCACAGGAACGAGGGGTCTGACCACTATGATGAGGGTACGATGGCAGCTCGGTGTGATGGCCACACGGAACGTGCCACGTTGCCACACCCATCTTGGGACTCGGCCGTGAAGCCAGTGTTGAAGCGGGCTCATGTGAAGCAATCCTCATATGAAGCAAAAAAGTGACTGCGGCTGCGAATGCCATATGCCCCAGGAGCCTCTGAAATAATTTCAGTGTTGCCGTTGTTCTGCTCTTGCGTGTGCTCAGGCAGTTCAACACCAACTGGACGCACTCCTCAGTGAGGCGTATGGTCTGGTTGACCGAGTCCATATCCATACCGAGATAAGCGGTCCTCTGCCCGGGGGCGAGTTTGCTCTTGTCCCAGTTGATCAGAAGACCCAACCAGCTGAGGTGAGCTAACACCAGGTCCCTGCGTTCGCACAACTGCTCTTGCGAGCGAGCTAGAATCAGCCAGTCATCGAGATAGTTGAGAATGTGAACGCCCTGTTCCTTGAGCGGAACAATGGCCACCTCCGTAATCCTGGTAAAGACAAGGGGTGACAGGGCCAGCCCGAAGGATAGGACCTTGTACTGATATGCCCGACCCTCGACTACAAACCGAGAAAGGGTCTGTGTCGAGGAAGAATCGAGACATGAAAATCCTGCAGGTTGATCACAGCAAACCAATCTTGGGGACGGATGCATTTAAAAATTGCGTAAACATCTTGAACGGCAGCCTATGAAGGGACAGATTCAAGACTCGCAGATCCAAGATTGGCCATAACCCACCCCTTTTTTCGATACAATAAAGTAGGGGCTGTAGAACCCTGACTTCATATCGACTGGAGGGACCGGCTCTATCACGTCCTTCGCCAGTAGGACCGCAATCTCCACCTGAAGCACAGGAGCATTGTTCGCAGTCACGCGAGTGGAATGGATGCCCCTGAATACTGGGGGACGTGGGGCGAACTGAATTGCATAGCCGACTCTGATCGTGCAGATGAGCCAGCGGGACAGGCTGGGAAGCGCTAGCCAGGCTTCCAGACTCCAGGCATAGCATGACACACCGCCAGAAGCGCCCTCTTGTGACCCAGAGGATGAGGAAACTGCTCTTTTATTGACAATGTGGGTACTCCGGGGAGCCACCGGCACCGGAATAGAAAGAAAACAGAACCAAGGATTTTCCACACAGCCCTCCTCCAGGGGAGGGAGCAGTGCCTTCACCATCTCCCGAAGAGCAGCTTCAACTTCCTCCGGCTTGTCTGCGGGCTGAGCGGGCTGGGCGCCACGTCCGTGACCAGCTCCCTGCAGTCTGCTGGGTGGAGGCTGCTGCTTCGCAGACGTGGTAGGGGCAGAGGACAACGCAGACGGACGCCCTCGGCGACGTGCAGACAATGAAGCAGACTCCGGTGGTTGGGTGTAGGCAGCAGTGGCCCGCCGGGGCAAAACATGTTTCAGGGCCTTGGTCTGCTTCTGTGGGGCATGTCATGGAGCGCGAAGCACACAGGGGAACCACCGCAGCGCTGCTGCAAGGAAAATACACCTGCAGAGCACTCTCACCACCGACCCAAATCGCAACCCTTGTCTGTTTAACTGCTCTGGGGTTGCTGTGAAAACAGCAGTTTATAGGACCATGGAGATCGCAGGACCGCTGAAACGCCTTCACACCAAAACAGGCTTCACAAACGTTTCTTTTCTCGTTCAGAAAAATCACTCTCAGATGCTGCAGAACAACTGCATGGCTCCAAAGCGAAACTTCCACTCCGCTTCCGCATTTATACCTGTTCGCGGGGGCGGGGTGCGGCACGCAAAGCTTGCACGCCAATATGCTTTGGCTCGTTTAGTTTACACTCGAAGGTGAAAGGGCTCTCGTGCGATATCCCAATTCGTCGGTTCAGTGACCGACTGAAAGGGAACCATGATGGCCTTGCTCATTCTGGAGACCTGATCGAGATGCCATAGTTTTCATATGGCATTTATAAAAAAAGGATTTGCAACACTTTTTTTCATCAAAATATCAAAAAGTGATGAAAAAAAAAACACAAAAAGAGCATAAAAAAAGAAAGTAAATTTGAAACTTGAAACAATTTCAAGTTTCAACCACCAAGTTTCACATACCACTCTCACACCCCATGCCACACTCTCGCTTCCCAGCATGCAACTCACGAGAGAGAGTTCAAATGGTCTAAGATAATAGTTTGCTCTCCAAAGACATTTTATCCAACCTTCCTGAGAGAGTGCAAGTGCTTGAGTTGATATTTGAGACATCTTCTCCCCTGGGTTTTGCTCACTGATCCATAGAACATACTGCTGGTTCATTCAGTTGTAGGCAGTCGTATGAAGAGCTACTGTATCAAACTTTTCATTGCTTAAAACAATATGCAGAAATTAGACATGATGTTGTTAATCTCTGGACAATTTTGCATATGTTTCCTCTCCAAAATCAACATCCACTATATTTTAGGAGTGTTTATGGTGAAAAATCTCGTCGGACAGATATATGAAATGTATTTGATCTTTTTTTTGCGTCCAATTTGGGCCAGTTTTAGATTCTAAAGGCCTGTTCACACCAAAAACGATAACTGTAAAGGTATAACGATAACCATAGCGTCCACACCAATCCTTTACAAAAAGTAAATATATGTCAAGTTAATTTTATTAAGTATACTTAAGTTGCCACAGTATGAAGATGAAGATTTTTTTGACGATTTTCATTTATACTGCAACTGTACTACAAGTGAACTCAAAGGTATACTGATAGTTTACTAGTCAAATACTTGTAGCACATTTATTAGTTTTTTTAAAGTATACTTTGAAGTATTCTTTCATTAAAGTAATAGTTTAGTAGTTTTTTATTCAAGGTATACTTGTAAGTTTTATGTGAACTTAATACCATACGTATAGTTTTCCTTTAAAAAACGTCTTTATTTGTTTCCCGAAGATTAACAAATGTCTTACGGGTTTGGAATGACATGAGGGTGGGTAAATGATACATTTTTGGGTGAACTATCCCTTTAAGTCACTTTAGACTTGCAATCACAGGCTGGCACTTGCTCATTTGAGTTTATTCAAATGCCTGTCTTTAGAAACATTGTCGGAGGTGTCATCGACCGAGAGAGTATGCTAACACCCGAGACGCTAATGAGACGTATCTGTCATAGTGGATGATTTGCCTAACTAGACTAATTACTGTGTTTCACCCATACATAATAATGAATTCATTATTTATGTTTTGGCTGTACTTTCAATCATCCAGTGCAATCTAGAGATGTTGACTTAGAAGGCTTATTATGAGCATGATGTACAACAACATAAGTGTGAGTGAATGGTTTTAAGAACACACTCTTGAGCTCCTAAAGAGACAACAATAGCAGTGTGGTCAGACATGTCATCCAACCCCCACCCCTCTCTCTGTCGATCTTTTTCCCAGGGAAGGCAGGCTGTCTACTGTGATTCTGACCTGTCTCACCAGCTGGCTGACAGCTGATTGAAATACAGTCACGAAAAAAACAAGTCATTTATTGTGCCAAAGAGATTGAAACCAGAGATGGTATTATATAAGGGGCTCATGTGATGACTGTCTGTGACTATTCGCTCAGTTACTTAATTGACAGTATTAACTAAAACCAAGACTAAACTAAATGAAAACAAAAATAGCATTTCATTCTGTCCCATCTCCGTTTGGCACCAGAAGTCAAACGGAGATGGGACAGAATGAAATGCTATTTTTGCTTTTTGTGATGAAATTCGAGTTTGTTTTCAACGATCTTTGTCTACATCCTCAGTAGCGACTGTTGCCATCAAATGTTTAAACTTAAAAATATTACGACAAAGGCTTACATTAATGCTGCTTCTCCAACAATCGTGACGTGTTTTGAGCGACGTATGCGATGAGAAATGTGTGCCTTCAAGTATTGTATGCTGCCTGGGAGCACTGAGAATTTTCTTTATAATGTATATTTATTTAAGAATGTAGAAATAGGAGTGTGATCGTTGTTTCATATCTATATAATGGTATATTGTTCCTATGCAATTACTGTCGCTACATTTTTCTGCCTGCTACTTTTTTCATAAGGTTGAGGAATCGAAAATGTATCTATAAAATTGTAAAAATGTAACTATACAAATGCATTTTCCATACTAGGGAAAATAATGTAAATATTTCAAATTTCCATAGCTGTAAATCTGTAATACCGTATACATATATGATGTCAGTGCATCCATATTTCATCATCAATTTAAACATACAGAAAATTATATTATTGTACCTGCAAAAGTTATACAGTATAATACTGCCGCTCAATATTTCTTAACTTTGAGGTTTTGAGATTGAATCTTGCTCAAATTTTAAATAAATTAAAATTGCATGTCAGTACAGATATTGTTTATCAGAAGATGCATATCAATAACCAAGTTTTTAACAACTGGTGAAGGGAGGATTTAGCATGAAATAACCAGGAGCAAGACAGCAGTAATATTTTATATGGTTGGGCAGAGAAAGGCATACTATAGAACATCACAAATCATCATTTCCCCCTATATAAACAGATGTACTTCCACACAATGTAATTTTCTGAACATTAAGACATGCCAGCAATTAAATCAATGAGTCACAGGATCTTGATCCTGTTCCACATGTTAATTATCATCTCAGTGGTGTCTCCTTTCCCCTTGCACTCCTTCCAGTTTTCAATCTAAATCTACGAGCCACTTGCTGTGGTTTGATAAAGATGGCAACATGCACGCCGCAGACTTCCGGGAGATTCTTTGCCAGCTGAGCAACCACTTTTCACAATTTCCTGATTGATAAAATCAAGCTATGCTCTACTTCTGCGTTTAATATCCTGTTTCATTTGGAAGCGCATCTCATTACAGAGGTAAAATAGGTTCTGAATAGTGTGTTACATTACATAAACAAGGAAGAGGAAAACAACTGGGGAAAAACTGCCAGTGTCACAAGACAAAATCCACTTAAATTCAAGACAAAAGATATTTTGAAGCATATTCATATCTTGAGAAATTGTGTTTATCAGGTCATTTTATCCTGTTTACTTTTAACTAACGTTTACAAGATTTTTACTTGAAAAGAAAACAAATTATTGTTTTCAAAATTATTGTAATTATTATTTTTATGTTTTTTATTTGTTAACCACTGACACGTTGAAACCTGGATTTTACTCCCAACAGATAGAACAGAATGAAGCTGTTTTAATGTCAAATTAAGTAAAAAAATGGGCCGCACTTTAGATTAGATTTAGATTCTTACTATCACAAATGTTTCCTTCATAAACTCCTAATTACTACTTATTAATAGTTCGTAAGGTAGTCGTAAATAAGTTTATGCATTGGGTAGGATTAAGAGATGTAGAATATAGTCATGCAGAATAAGGCATTAATATGTGCTTAATAAGTACTAATAAACAGCCATTACCCTAGTAATGTGCATGAACATTAACAAAGATTAATAAATGCTGTATAAGTGCAGTTTATTATTAGTCCATGTTAGTCCAGCTGATACTTAGAGAGGAATGACTGAAGAACAAATTATACTGAGACTGGAAACGTCTGGTTTTCCTCTATCAAAATAAGTGCATACAACAACAGTGTCCAATCCTGCTCGTAAAGGGCCAGTGTCTTGCAAAGTTTAGGTTAAACACACCTGAATGGTCAAGATCTTGCTAGGCATGCTAGAAACTTCCAGGCAGGTATGTTTAAGCAAGCTGGATGGAGCTAAACTCTGCTGGACAGTGACCCTTCAGGACCAAGTTATATGTATATATATATATAATATTATACATATATAGCATTTATACAACAGTTCGAGGGCACAATCGTGTAAATAAATATGAACAACAACGGAGTGTTCCTTCCATAGATTCAAGTTCACATTTCGCATGCAATTAATCTCCACACCAAATATGGCATTATTTATATGAAATAATGTTTATTGAACAACAATATTTAAATGAACAACAATAGCCATTATAAAAGACATAAACACAGGCTGTGTATCAGCTGTTGTAGTGAACCACATCTCGTCTTTGACCAATGAAAATGTGTACAATTTACCAATTTATTCATAGAACCACACTAAGATGGCCATATCTCTGGGATTGAACCATATAGGGAATATAAAAGGATATAATGCAACCAAGATTGCTAAAGTAAACAGATTCAACTAATAGACCTCTGCATTTGAAACATATGCTGCACATATAAAGTGTTTTGCAGATGCAGAAGTATGAATGACTAAAGTTTTCACGAATATTGAAAAATGTGGTCGCGGTATGCATTTTGTATGAAAGCAATGATAAAATGATTCACTGTTTGGTCTGTGTAGACTTCTGTTTCGCTGAATGTATTGAACAATGCTTGTTAGCAACTGAAAACAAAAACTGTAAGACAGCTGAAACCCTTTCAACCTTTCTGCATCATTGAAAGAGGGGAACAGAACAAAACAAAATACTCCAGGGGCACATAGGTTAAAGCAAGGTCCTTACAATCATTCTGAATTACCATTTTAATGTCAAAGTCTTCCTGAGAAAGCAGTGCATATACAGAAATGGCAATTGCATTTGTGTGTGTGTGTGTGTGTGTGTGTGTGTGTGTACTTGTAATATTCACCGTCTATGAGTGACATTGAGATGGAGGTATTCACTGAAGCATGAAATAAGCTTTTCTGGAGAACAGTGCGGGGTTGAGAGGATGGGGGTGGGAGTGTGGGGTGATCGCTCATGTTATTTCTTAATTAACAACTTGCTGTTCTTAAGCCAAGCTCATAAAATGTGTTCTATTCATCCTTTCTGGCCAGTCTGCTACTAATTTCTGCAGATATTAATTTCCACGAGAAATGCTGAGCATTTGGAAAAGAAGCTTTAAAAATATGAATTACTGTACACTCAATATTGCGTATGCTGTTAAAATTGATTTAAATACAGGATTTCCATATCCATAGTCTTTCAAATTGAGGATGGATTTACCAATGTGCCAATGCAATGATGCCAGCAAGAATAATTTGTTTTGTCTTTATACAGTCAAACCCTGACAATCCTGTTGCACTGAAAGCACTGAAATTGTGTTCTACAGCGCCCCCTTGAGTGCAGCAACTAGTCTTGGCAACGTCTTTTTTTTAATATCTAACAAAGAAAAGAGAGGTTCGAGATAGTCCTGTACTTAGACATGAAGGATCAAGGGCATTCTTTTTGGGAACAGGCATGACATAACAGAAGCATATACTATTTAAATAGCAGTGAACTGAAGTCTACAATTTTTTTGTCAGTTTTATTTTGATAAACATTACACAATGTAGCATCGTGACTACTTGAAAAGAGCTTTAGCTGTTATAAAAATACGGATTTGGTGTTCGAATAAACACGAAACCCACTTGATCGTAATCATGCGGTGAATCCAGCCAATCGTGCAGCCACTCTGGAGAAGTCGCTCTGGCTCACTCAGCCGACCGGTCTCGAATTGCTCTCGCGGTACTTAAAGCCATATTTCACAGTGACGTGCTGTCAAATTTCTAACCAGCATGCACTGCTTCAAGTCAGCCGCCGATTGGTCTGCGCAGTGCTACATGAAGTCGCACATGCCTAAAGTGTTGTTGTATGTGGGGGCTGATGACATGGATGTGACCAGTGTGATTCATGTTCATAGTGGCACCAGCCGGCTGCAGGGGGTTTGGCACATGCAAATCACTTTGACAGCCCTCTTACGTTTACCCGCTTAAACGCATATTTCCCACCATGCGCCATTTTCCTAAAGCCATATTTAAGTTTAATATTGAAGTATACCTTAAGAGATAAGGATGCCTACTCATGTATTCAAATGGCTAAGCTTCATAATCCTTAGTTCTGCAGTTCCAAATTTTCATACAAATATTGACCTTGGCCATAGCTCAGAAAAGTTGAAATCAAAAAAGTTGCAATCCAGTGGTGGGATCGCATTACCTTTTTTTATATAAAGTGTACATACAGAAAGAAATCACACAAAACCAAATGAAACAATTATACAATATCAAATTAAGTTATATTTGTTTGAACTGTTGTGTGTATCTATTTAAACTCATTAAAGCTTGATAAGAGCTAATAAACCCTGCAAATATAAAAGATATCATGACCGTGCAAACAGAATGTTATTGCAAATCGCTTTTTTGAAAGAGGCAAAAACTTGAGCATATGGCTGAACATAGGTTTGATAACTTCTTCTGAGAATTATTGATCACTTAACCCATCTTCTGCAGTTTAAACATCCTGTCTGACTGTTGCAGTCTACGTCGTTGAGCTTCAGCTAGAAGCGTGTTGAGTTCTAGTGAGGCGGGGCAGACAAATGAAGGGGAGGAGATGTTGAGGTAACTGGAGCTCCGCTGATAAACACAATTTACACTCTCCACAACCAGAGACGTTAATTATCTTCACAGTCGCAGACTAATGAACAACTCGCAGAGACAGAGATAGGACAGTTGAGACAACAGAATCAAAGACAGTGATATAACCTTCCAAAACAATATATCCATATCCTTAAGAGGACAGATCAAATAAAACAAAAATAAAATTGTTGGTAACCAGTTTTTTCCAACCTCCTCTACCATTTATTGGAGCATTTTTTCAATATTGTTCCACAGAAGAAAGCCAAAGAGGTTTGGAACAACATGAGGGTAAGTAAAAGATTACTTTTTAATTATTCCTCATCTCCATGACCAATAAATAAATGCACGTTTTTAGTGATCTTACACATATGAGTCATTCCCATGCTCTCAACACACTGCACCTTATGCTCTTATAGACCTTTTCTAAGCATAACTTCAAGCATGTAGAATAGCTGAATCGATTTTCTTCCACTTGCATTTAACTCTGACCAACGAACAATGCTATAACTTATTGATGTTCCACCAAGCAGTCATTCACATGGCAGTTTTTGCTAAACTCTTAGTTAATGCACAAGTATTACCATCTTTAGCATCTTTAAAATATAGTTTAGAATAAAATGT
Source organism: Opsariichthys bidens (assembly GCA_037194245.1). Taxonomy (NCBI): domain Eukaryota; kingdom Metazoa; phylum Chordata; class Actinopteri; order Cypriniformes; family Xenocyprididae; genus Opsariichthys; species Opsariichthys bidens. Next base: position 2,096,661 of record CM074308.1, on the reverse strand, counting down.
TAATAATATGCAAATGATGAACTTTAAAATTTACTCTACATTTAGAAGCTTGAATATGTAAATAAGTCCTGGAACTCCAAAAATTGCTCAGGGCTGTAATCGAGTCCATGCAGGTCATATTCATAATTACCGTGGCAAATATTGAATTTTAGATCATCTTTACCCACACATCTATCTCATTTCATCATTATTTGAGGATCGTTTTGATGAAACAGTCCATTTTTAGGTTACGCCACAGCATCTGAATTGGGCTAAGGTCAGGACTCAAGAAAACAATTATTTTCTTAATTTTCTATAATTTAATAACATGAATTGTGGTTCTCAATGGTTAAGCAATGTAGAAGGGACATCATGGTTTGATGCTGCTTTGGACTCAATGTTTTACGGGAAAATATTAGGACTGAATGGCTTGCTTTAGAAAGGCTGGGTGACAAGACAATCATTTTTGGAATTTGTGGAACCAGACTGTTTTGGGCAAAAAACTTTTTTTTTTTTTGGTGTATCTTCTTTCTCATCTCTTTCAGGATTGTGGAGCAATAACAAAGTATTTGTTCTTCGTTACTGTGCTTAAGTACATTTTTCAGATATATGTACTTTACTGAAATTTTTATTTTGAGAAAACTTTAGTTTTACTTCACTACATTCTATCATACTTTGTATTCCACTAAAAACATGTCATTCCTCATTATTTTGAACCGAAGAAATCGTTGCATGCTCCAAGACACGACAGCGGTGTGACCCTGTTAAATCTCACCAAGCGATTCACTTACGAATTGGACTGATACAGTTGCAGGTTGTTCTCAAGTCATCAACTCAGTGATTCAATGATCCATTCAGTGTGAGTCTCCAGTTAACTGAATTCTTACTCAAAATTAGCAAAGAAACAGGAGGTCCTCAGAGCTTGAGTACACTCACGACCAATGGCACAAAAAGTAGGCCTAAGTTACAAATGCATAATTTTCGGAGTGATTATTGTAAATGAAAATCAGATTTAGGTCACAACTGTCAGTTGTTTGCAAAAGGGCGAGCTGTTTAAGGCAGCCTACTGTAATGCTTGAATGCAGATATGTATTTAAAAAAAAACAAAAAACATAACATGTTAATTTTCTTACATGCAGATCAATACATATGTATCTGAATCCACTAATCTTCCATACTGACCAGTGCTGGCTACTTGACAATTCATAATGCACTTCGTGCATCAATCTCTTAAGCTACTGTTCAATTTTTGGAGAAGTCGGGACAGAGAGGTTCACTTACTTAACAGCCTTCCATGTCAATGATTACTTAATATCACTTAAAATTTAGAAAGTTCAACTGTTTGTATTAGGTTTGTCATATTGTGATTGTTTAATAATTGTGACTGAATGCATTGTCTTTAATAACTGCTATTAAGACATAGTTATCACAATAAACTACAAAGTAACCGAAGCTTGGAGAAGGGAAATGTATGTCGTTTAGTTGACAACAAGACCTATGTCTTACAGATTTCCACATTGGGTTGGATCTAAAATCTGCTAAATGATGGTTGGTTTTATAACGTATTTAGTTTTTACAAGGAGAAATATTCTGGAACGTCATTTACAGAGGGAAATATAAGTAAGTAAGTAAGTAAAACCTTTATTTGTCCCGCAGTGGGGAAATTGCATTTAGCAACAGCAGGGGTACATGGTAAAAAGTAGTACACACTAATATAAAAAGAGAAAACTAAATAAATTTACAAAATAGAATACACAAACGAAATATTGCACGTTGGAAAAATGTAAAATTGTACAGTGAAAGGCTCAATATCTGTGCAAAATGTTGCAAAAGTGAAAAAAAAAGTTATACTATAACTTTTTTTATATATATAACTATAATTCACAAGTGTTGGCCCACAGGACAGATTTCTTTTTTTTTTTTTTTCATCATTTAGCAGATGCTTTTATCCAAAGCGACTTACGAGGGGAGCAATTAGGGGTTAGGTGTCTTGCTCAAGGGCACTTTAGTCATGGTATCAAAGGTGGAGAGAGTGCTGTTTATTCACAATCCCCACCTTCAATTCCTGCCGGCGTGGGAATCAAACCAGCAACCTTCAGATTACAAGCCCAACTCCCTCACCACTAGGCCACGACTCCCCCCAGATTAGTGAGTTTCTGTTTAACATACTTTATGTTAGACTATACATGTTCTCGTCTAGGTCTGACGTTTAATTCTTTCCTGGGCTGGAGTATAACCTGGGACCTTGATCTGACACAGTACAGAGACAAACTGATCACATTCAGCAGCAGTGGTTTTGCTATGCCATGTGTTGACAGGAGTTTGTCACATAAGAGACATGAACTTGAAATAGAAAAGGTAGTTTGGAGCCTGGACTGTCAGAACTGGAGCTGATGTGAAACGGGATTCACCTGTATCCAGTCGAACTGCAGAGAGGTTCATTTTAATAAACACAGGAAAAGGAATGGTGGTGGTGCTGGTGTCTAAAATAGTGGCTAGTCTCTGATCAAAATCCTCAGTTTACAATAGAATACATGTAATATGATATCAATTGCAATTGAAGTATTTTATCATATTTAAAAAACTTTTTTGAATCTCAATATGTTAACAGAGGTAGACAAATCTCAACACATATGATTGGTAAATGCTTTGAATAGGGGTCCATTAACCAGATCAAAAGGCATGTATGCAGTAACCTGTGGATGTGGTGAATGTGGCCCATGTCTACCCACTCTCCTTTGGGTTGTTTTGCCAAATGTATAGTGTAAATACAGACATGGGCCACTTAGCTGGTTGTTAAAAGTCAGCCGCCCGATGCCTGAAATGTAAGGCTGACAGCCTGACACCATGAAATATCCATGATGGAGAATACACTAAAATGCTAAATGCTTAAACAATAATACTTGATACACACCAAGCATGCTTACACGAACAAATGCACAGACATTTTGTTGTAGATATAGACATTTGAAGAAAAAAAAATATAGGTAACAAAATGGTTACTGCAAATCTCCTCATAACTCCATTGTCCGGTTTGATAATAATCATTATGTTGCACAGCTGTCAAAACTGAGAGCTCAGTAAAAGTGATGTGATAAACTTTCTCAAAGAGTGATTTTAAGTGTTATAATAGTGATTGTATTACATCTGTATATGAATGCAAAAGCTAAACCTGTGGAAAAAAACTTAATTGGTAAGTAGAACGACAAAATTACAATTATAACCACCAGCTAGCAGCAGAGAACCACTCTGGTTCAGTTTCATTTGTTGGTTTCCACCAGTATTCTCCACTAAAGCAAAACATGTTTTTCCATGTTAATCTCTCTCACTCACTCACTCACTCACTCACAACACAATTTGTTTCAATGTTATTGGGATATGTCAATGTGAAAACATCTTTTAATGGTCTATAAGTATTTCACATATTTCTTTGTAATCTAATTACATAAAACTATATTACCAGTGCACTATAATTTAAAAAAATAATAATAATATTTTTAAGCCATTGTTTATCAGCCAATGGTAACTGGAAACTGGTAGAAAGAAGTGATTAAAAAGATTTCTTCTTTCTTCTCAAATGCTAAAACACATTTCACAAACGTTTCCTCCACGTTCCCCAATGTCTAAACACAACACCCTTTTCTAAAGCTACATAAACACAACCAATCACAATCTTCTCACTTCAAAACTCAAACTTTCACACCAAAAGAGCAGCTCGAAGCTTTCAAAAATGTAAACACTATACACATCATTACACACTACAGCAAAACAATTGAAAACGCAATGCTCAATTTGTGAGAAGGTTCTTTGTTTCATAACTGCCAGTGCATATTTTTAGAAACTTTACAGTAATGGATCTTCTTAGATCTCTGCAGAGGATAAGGCATTTAGATTTGTGAGTTTCATATGAAGCGTATAAATCTATAGTAAATTCTGCATGTACACTATTGTAACACAACTCAATGCAAAAACAGAATCTATTGCACACAGCAGTACTCTTGAAAACATGATCAGGGTGTGAAGTTTTTTATTTACTTTATTCACACCACAATCACTGTGCGGCATCGGGCCACATCAGCTCATCTACATCGCAGGCTGTATTGTCTCTTGCCAGGCCCCGCGGGAAAAACGCCCTGGAATGGCGAATCCATCCTTGGAAGGCCTCCGCTGGGATGTCAACACAGGCCAGCTCCATTGCCCTTAGGAGGTTCTCTCTAGTGTATGGTTGTCTGTCATAAACCTTCCATCTCTACGATGAGAAGAACTTCTCTATAGGGTTCAGGAAAGACAGACGTTTAAAAAGTGGTTACTGTTGGTGGTGAACCACTCTCTGATTTGGTTTGTTCTGTAGAAGCGTACATTGTCCCAAATGATCACATAAATGTGATGTGCGGACCCAGGATGGTGTTGTTGGTGGTCCAGGAGGATGTCTTTTAGCTCCTCCTCCAAACCCATTTACGGGTGATAATTTAATTGATGTTCAACAAGTAGTAAACAGAGATTATAAAGATAAACAAATGATAAAGCTTGGGTTGCTGAATATTCGATCACTTTCTTCAAAAGCACTTATTGTAAATGATATTATCACAGAAAATAACCTAGATGTGTTGTGTTTGACAGAAACCTGGCTAAAACCAGACGATTACATTACTTTAAATGAGTCTAACCCTCAAGGTTACTATTATCGACACGAACCTCGTCAGAAAGGTAAAGGGGGAGGTGTTGCTGTAATCTATAGTAATATCTTCAGTATTACTCAAAAGTCTTTCAAATATATCTCTTTTGAAGTGATGGTGCTCTATGTAAGTTTATATAATGTTAGTGAAAACTCTCATTTGAAATTTGTGTTGGCTACTGTATACAGGCCACCAGGGCACCATACAGATTTTATCAAAGAATTTGCTGATTTTCTATCGGAGTTAGTACTGGCTGTGGATAAAGTCCTTATTGTTGGTGATTTTAATATACATGTAGATAATGAAAAAGACGCATTGGGATTGGCACTAACAGATATTCTAAGCTCTATTGGAGTTAGACAACACGTGTCAGGACCAACTCATTGTCGTAATCATACTTTAGATCTAATATTGTCACATGGAATCGATATTGATGCCGTTGAAATTCTGCAGCAGAGCGATGACGTCTCAGATCATTATCTAGTCTCATGCGTGCTACATTTATCCAAGGCTGGAAAACCGCCTGTCTGCCATAAATATGTTAGAACCATCACTTCTACCACTAAAAATTGCTTTATAAATAATCTTCCTGATCAGTTTCATCAACTTAGCAAACCAGACAGCTTAGAAGAACTCGATGTTGCAACAGAAACTATTGACGCTCTCTTTTCGAACACTCTAGACTCTGTCGCTCCTTTGCGCTTAAAAAAGATTAAGGATATTAGTCCAACGCCATGGTATAACGAGCACACTCGGGCCCTTAAGAGAGAAGCCAGAAAACTGGAGCGCAGCTGGAAGAATTCAAAACTAGAAGTTTTTCGGATTTCATGGAGAGAGAAAATGATGGAGTACAGAAAGGCTGTAAAAACCGCTAGATCTGCTTATTTTTCAAATCTTTTAGAAGAAAATAAACACAACCCTAAGTATTTATTTAATACAGTGGCTAAATTAACAAGAAATACAGCCTCAACTTCTGATGTTTCCAAACAGCACAGCAGTAATGACTTTATGAACTTCTTTACTTGCAAGATTGACAACATTAGAGAGAAAATTATAGCCATGCAACTGTCTACTACAGTATCACATCAGACAGTGGGTTGTTGTATCCCTGAGGAAAAATTCCATTCATTCGCTGCTATAGGAAAGGAAGAATTGTCTAAACTTGTTAAATCATCGAAATCTACAACATGTATGTTAGACCCTATACCGACTAAGCTATTGAAAGAGATGCTTCCAGAGGTCATAGATCCTCTTCTTAAGATCATTAATTCATCTTTATCACTAGGTTACGTACCAAAAAAATTTAAGCAGGCTATTATCAAACCTCTTATTAAAAAACCACAACTTGATCCTGGTGAATTAGTCAATTACAGACCGATTTCCAATCTACCTTTTCTGTCAAAAATACTCGAAAAGGCAGTATCATCTCAGCTTAATTCCTACTTGGAAAGAAATGGTATCTGTGAGGATTTCCAGTCAGGATTTAGACCGTACCATAGTACTGAGACTGCTCTCATTAGAGTTACAAATGATTTGCTCTTATCATTAGATCATGGTTGTATCTCTCTATTAGTGTTACTAGACCTCAGTGCTGCTTTTGACACAATCGACCACAATATTCTTTTGAATAGACTAGAAAATTATGCTGGAATTAGTGGAATTGCATTGGCATGGTTCAAATCATACTTATCTGACCGTTATCAGTTTGTAGTAGTAAACGAAGAGATGTCATTTCAATCACAAGTTAAATATGGAGTACCACAAGGCTCAGTTCTAGGACCGTTGCTTTTCACTCTGTACATGCTACCCTTGGGAGATGTCATTAGGAAGCATGGCATTAGCTTTCACTGTTACGCTGATGATACCCAGCTCTATATTTCCTCGCGCCCTGACGAAACCTACCAATTCTCAAAATTAACAGAATGCGTAGCTGATATAAAAAATTGGATGACTAGTAATTTCCTACTACTAAATTCAGAAAAAACTGAGATTCTAATGATTGGACCAAAAACTTCAGCACATAAAAACCTAGAATACTGTCTAACACTTGATGGCTGCTCTGTTAAGTCGTCTTCGTCAGTTAGGAACCTGGGTGTGCTCTTTGATACCAATCTTTCATTTGAAAGCCACATTTCTAGCATATGTAAAACAGCATTCTTCCATCTTAAAAATATATCTAAATTGCGACATATGCTCTCAATGACAAATGCGGAACAGCTAGTTCATGCGTTTATGACCTCGAGACTAGATTACTGTAACGCTCTATTAGGTGGTTGCCCTGCTCGCGTGATAAACAAATTACAGCTGGTCCAAAACGCAGCTGCTAGAGTCCTTACTAGAACCAGGAAATATGAACATATTAGCCCGGTTCTGTCAAAACTGCACTGGCTCCCTATTAAACATCGTATAGATTTTAAAATCTTGCTAATTACTTACAAAGCACTAAATGGCTTAGCTCCCCAGTACCTGAGTGAGCTCTTAATGCATTATAGTCCTTCGCGTCTATTACGATCTCAGAATTCTGGCCAGTTGTTAATACCTAGAATATCAAAATCAACCGCAGGCGGTAGATCCTTTTCCTATTTGGCACCTAAACTCTGGAACAATCTTCCTAGCATTGTTCGGGAAGCAGACACACTCTGTCAGTTTAAATCTAGACTAAAAACGCATCTATTTAACCTGGCATACACATGACGCACTATAAACTTTTGTCTTCATATCCGTTAAAGGATTGTTAGGCTGCATAGATCAGGTCAGCCGGAACCGGGAACACTTCCTATAACACCAGATGTACTCGGTACATCAAAAGAAGAATGGCGTCTACGCTAATTTTTTTTGTCTCTCTGCTTACCCCGAGGTTTACCAATTAACGTGATTGGCTGGACCTGGGCCGTGTCCGGGTCGGACGGGGAACCTGTGCCTGTGTGCGGCAGCAATGTGGTCCTGTGGTGTCGGCGGAGACTGTGTTAACTAGCTCATCCTTTGTTAAGACCTTACCGACTCATCAGCCAGTGGCATATCCCAACAAACCGTCCCATACCGGCGTGATCAAAAGATCTTAAACTAGATGGAACTAGATTAAATATTTTGACTGTTGCGATTCCAAATTGCTTTAATGACCCGTAACTCTGCCTGAGTATCGGACAAGTGTTCACTGTTGGCCAGAGGAGAACTGGCCCCCCGACTAAGCCTGGTTTCTCCCGAGGTTTTTTTCTCCATTTGTTGGAGTTTTGGTTCCTTGCCGCTGTTGCCTTTGGCTTGCTTACGTTGGGGACACTTGCTTGATATTCAGCAGTGTTTTTGATATGCCTGCATTGGCGCCGTTGTATACAAACTGAGCTGAGCCGGACGATTACGTCACTGTTTTCTGCAGTGCTGATATACCTAAATTAACTAGACTAATAACTATTGATATTTGCAACGGAATGAATCAATAATACATAGAATAAGCTGCACAATGACACCATTTTCTTATTAATGTAAAGCTGCTTTGCCACAATTTGCATTGTAAAAAGCGCTATATAAATAAAGATGACTTGACTTGACTTGACTCCTCTAGGAAGGTGAGGAGACTTTGGGTGTTGTAAGACCCAAGGACAGCATGCCGGTGGACAAGCCCCTCCAAACCCATGGCCAGGAACCTCAGTGATGGCTCTTTGGCCAATGATGTTACGGCCTCTTTGCCTTCGTTTCTGCAGGTTGAAGCCAGCCTCATCCAGGAAGAGGTACTCATGAGGTCTGGCCATCGCGTCCAACTGTAATATCCTCTGTGAAAAAGTGAAAGTGCACAAGTGTTCAGAACAACAGTCAATCAGGTAGTACAGTATTGCCCAGAAGTATTGTAGGCCACTGAGCAACAAAGTACTAACTGTACTGTGAACATGGATGTATACTTACTTGCACATACTGGTAACGTAGGTCTTTGAGTTGCGCTCAAAGGGAACCCTATAGACCCGTTTCATCCGCATCGTTTGGCGCCGGAGAACCCGGTCTATTGTTGCCAAGCTGACATCAATGCTCTCAAAGTTGACATTATCGGCAATGACTTAGTCTCTGATCTCCCGGAGTCTGATGAGGTTGTTCTCACAAGCCATATCCACAATGAGGGTTTCTTGTGCCGCTGTAAATATGGCAACCCTCACACCTCTATGTGGCATTCTTTTTTAACTCTAAAGAAAGAAACATGTGTTGTCAATTCACATGTTTTACAATACAGTAAAAACTGATTTGAAACCAATAGACTACTTTCACAGGCTTGTAAAATTGTATTGTGACAAAGAAAGCAATAAAGTACAATACCTGTTGTGCTGTCTGAATGCCCTGATAATGGTGGCCACTGTGAACCTACTCAGGTTTGGACGGACTCTTAGTCCTGCTTCAGCCATTGTCATGTCATGGACAATGACATGGTCAATGACTGTTGCTCGCATCTCGTCCGTAATGATGGTGCGAGGTTGTCTTGCTCTCCCTCCTGGGCCTCCTCCTCTTCTTCTTCCATGGCCAGCTCGAATTCCTCTTCCCCTGACTGTGCCTTCATCCATTGTGTTTGTTTGGAATCTTCAGCAAACTGTGCACTCTGAACTTGCTTTTATACATGTGGTCACAGCATTAGCAACAAGTGTCTTCAATTTTGAGTCGTTGTGCGTAATGAATGACGCCAGGTGTGTTCATTGTGTTCAAATATTGCCGACTGTGGCAAGCATTTTGCATCACATGAGCTTTCATTTATGAGAATATGAGCGGAGTTCTTTTGCAACTTGTGTTTTAGCAAGGAAAAATGTGTTAAGATTTATGAGAACGGAGGATTGTGTTTTGTGAATTGTGTCTTCATGTGATATTGGAAAATGGTCATTTGGTTTAGAGGATTGGCTTTTGTGTTTTAGGATTTGAGAAAAACTGTAATAATAATAATTATTCATAATCCCATTTTTTTATTCAGACGATAAACTAGGAAGTGACGTACAAAAGCACGATAGGAATTTTAAAAAAAAGATCTAAGTGACGTACAAAATCACGATAGGAATTTAAAAAAAAGATCTTTGAAAGAATAAAACTTGACAGTTGACAATTGATAGTTGACTCAATAGAATATGAAATAGAAAATGAAAATTATTCAAATTAGACCAATCAAAAGTTACTGAAATAAACAAGTTTTTAAATACGCAAGCACCATCTAATGGAAATAAACATCAGACACAGAAAGCTCTGTGACAGCAAATACAGAATGTACGCAGGTAAAGTTGTAAATTGGAGTTATCAATTCATTTGCAGTGTTATGGGGGATTATGAAATTGTTAAATTTCTATCAGTTTGGTCTAACGACAAACCTAACTTCATTTAGCTGATGTGTATCACAGCCTCAGTGAAATGACACATCAGAGTTTAAATCTTGGGTCATATCGCCCAACCTTAAACAGTTCAACTTAAAAGTTAATTGAAAGTCTATGACAAGCAGGTTCATCTAAAGGTATCTTAGATTCCATCAAGAATGGCAGATCTCTAATAAATCTTTCTAAAGGTGCCCTAAAACAGAGGTGTCCAATCCTGCTTCTGGAGGGCCAACGTCCTGCAGAGTTTAGCTCCAACCATCTCCAACAGACTGGCCTGGAAGTTTCTAACAGAGGTGGTTTTGTTATTGGGAAATATGAGGGTTCATGGCTCTACCATTGGAAAAATAAAACATCACTGCTAGCTTGGATCTTGTGTGCCTTGATAACCAATCATATTACAGCCTTGACATCACTGAATTTCAGTCAGAGTTGAGCGACATTCTGTTTGTGGATACCGTAGAATTGACTGAGAAGTGCCATAAATGGAATTATACATGTCACACAATTTTCCATGACTTCACTTATAAAACAGGTTTGGACTCTCCTGCTCTAAAATGACATCATACACCAAATCTTATTGCGTCATCAGTTCTTACATCGTCAGAAGACCGCAATTCAGGATAGATTAGTTTAGGTATTTGACCAATCTTGGAAGTTATGATCCCACATCTTGATAAGATCAGAGAGATTAATTTTCACTTAAATATCTCCCATGAATAAAGGACTCGGTGAGGGTCAGGGTTTTCAGGTCTGTTGTTAGTGTGCATGTCGAGCAACTGTGATCTCAAATATGTGAGACTGTGCACAAAAGTTAAAAACTGAGTAACTTTATTTTTGCATTATTTAATGTGGTTGAAACGTCTGAAACTTTGCAGGGTGCCACTTAGCACATTGAAAAACAAAACTTTTCTTCTTAATGCTACCGTTACAGAGCTGTCGTCAATTGACTGAGCTCAAAGACAATCTCTTAAATATCATGTTTGCAATGTTGGTTGTAATTCAAGGATTTGCAAGAATATATAACAAAAAATATATAAAAAGACTTTAAAAAGGTCTTACTGACAAACATTCTCAGATCAGCCAGTGAGCAACAGCCATAACAATGCTAAAACAATGCAGACTTTACACAAGGAATAAAGGACTTCTTTGCTTCAGCTCTTGTTAAATTCATTTGCTCAGGAATGTTTTTCTTTATGCGTTTTGACTGTTTTTTTTTTCCATACACTGAGGATGAATGCATTTTCGCATCAAAAATGCAATTTTTTTCATGTTCAGTGGCACTTTAAATAGGACAACAATTAAAGGACTAGTAAGACTTAACTATATAATAAACTGTAATTGCAAATTTTGTCTTGAATATGCCTAAATAAAAGTCATGTGATCCATTTTATGTGGTTGAAAATGCGACCCTCTTGGCCTCCAAACTTCAGTACCCCTCATCTAGAGTTACAAGGCAAAACTAAATATTTATGATATGCAAAACAATTTTATTTTTTGTTGTTTGTTTGTTTTTTGGCTTTTTTTCGCACTTTAAGTAATTAAATTAATATCAATAAAAGTAAACTTCAGGGGAGGGGTATATTTAAAATGTGTAATATAATGTATAGCATATGTAATGTATGTAACATTCCTATACTAAACCATAACACTGAACATTTAAAATACTATGAATTAGTCTTCAAAAGCTCGCATAACATGTCGCAGTAGCTTACGTTTTTAATCATTTATTGGTAAACTTGTGTTTTCTGAGTCAGTGTTGGCTGCGAATGATTAGAAAATCAAAGTCTTTGTTTCAATCCACAAACTAAAAACTCAGGAAATTGCTGGAAAAAAAAACAAACACAACCACTTAACATAGAATGGACAAAAACCGGGAAATATAAATACACAGACTAAATGAAATAACTAATTGAATGATAGGTGAACGGAATAATGAACCAAACACACTGGGGAAACTAGATGACACAGTAAAACAGAATTAAAACACAGTCAAACTAAGCCAAGACACAACATATATGAACATACAGTCCTATCCTAGAAGACACATTTCCACAACAAAGTCCAACTGAGATGGGAGGGAGGTGGCTCTGCTGGAGGATGTGGAGTTGGAGAGGGACGTAACCAACCAGGGATAGATAGAACTGTCCATGGGGGAGTGGAGGGTGGGAGGAGCCACGGATAAACCAGGAGTGGAGTAGGAGTAGGAGTCCATGAAAATGACCAAAACTGATGTATTATGTTTGCCAGAGTCGTTGGCAGTGTCACTTATAAAGAAAGACTGTGTGCCTGCGCACATACGCATTCTTTTGCAAAACCTTGCACGTGACTGTCCGCCTTATTTTTACAGTTTACTGGACTTTGATATTCTTCTCGTTATTTCCCCGTAGTGGCTAATAAATCGAAGTCTCGCACATTCACAGAAAACACCTTAGTTTCGCGTTCAAAAATAAGGTGCATATCTAAACACATAATTTGCATGTGCATGCCATCACTGTTCACAGATTGACGTTTTTGCAGTTTACACAAAGACGAAAGTTTCATAAAACTTTCATAGATCAGGACAAACAGATCAGGACATTACAAAGAATGGTGTGAAAAGGGAAAAAACGGCAGTCATGTGGGCGAAAATGCCTTGTTGATGCTAGAGGTCAGAGGAGAATGGGCCGACTGATTCAAGCTGATAGAAGAGCAACTTTGACTGATATAACCACTCGTTACAACCGAGGTACATGACGTCTGCTACAACAGCAGAAGACCCCACCGGGTACCACTCATCTCCACTACAAATAGGAAATTTGCATGAGCTTACCAAAATTGGACAGTTGAAGACTGGAAAAATGTTGCCTGGTCTGATGAGACTCGATTTCTGTTGAGACATTTAGATGGTAGAGTCAGAATTTGGCGTAAAAAGAATGAGAACATGGATCCATCATGCCTTGTTACCACCGTGCAGGCTGTTGGTGGTGGTGGTGTAATGGTGTGGGGATTTTGTTTTCTTGGCACATTTTAGGCCCCTTAGTGCCAATTGGGCATCGTTTAAATGCCACGGCCGACCTGAGCATTGTTTCTGACCATGTCCATCCCTTCATGACCACCATGTACCCATCATCTGATGGCTACTTCCAGCAGGATAATGCACCATGTCACAAAGTTCTAATCATTTCAAATTGGTTTCTTGAACATGACAATGAGTTCACTGCACTAAAATGGCCGCCATGGTCACCAGATCTCAACCCAATAGAGCATATTTGAGATGTGGTTGAACAGGAGCTTCGTGCCCTGGATCTGCATCCCACAAATCTCCATCAACTGCAAGATGCTATCCTATCAATATGGGCCAACATTTCTAAAGAATGCTTTCAGCACCTTGTTGAATCAATGCCATGTAGAATTAAGGCAGTTCTGAAGGCGAAAGGGGGTCAAACACAGTATTAGTATGGTGTTCCTAATAACCCTTTAGGTGAGTGTATATCCCTTCTACAAAACCCTTCAGTAGGGTTAGAGGTAGGTGTAGGGAAGTGCACATCCATTTATGATTTTGGTAGCACTTTGCAATAAGCTTCATTAGTTAACTACAATAGTTAACATGAACTAATAATGAACTGCACTCATACAGTATTTATTAATTAACATTTACTAATACATGATTAAAATCGTGTTAACATTAGTTAATGCACTTTGAACTAACATGAACAAACAATGAACAACTGTATTTTCATTAAATAACGTTAACGAAGATTAGTAAATACAGTAACAAATCTATTGCTCATGGATAGTTCATGCTAGTTAATACATTAACTGATGTCTAACTAATGAACCTTATTGTAAAGTGTTACCATGATTTTACCATGATATTTACTGAATATGTTGTTATCACTGTGTATTGTCATAAAATTTACTGTAGGTACATCTTGAATTTTTCTCGAGTACTCCCTAAATACCAGCCCACTTTTAAATCATTTCATGTTTCAAGTCATTTCTCACTTGTTTAATTCATACGTGACTTGAAGTAGGTTTTATTTACTCTCCATTTCCACCTGTTTCCAGCCCCCGTTAATAGGGTGTGCAGCGTTGTGGAAACACTGACTCCTCTATCATGACTTTTCAGCTGTTTTGCGGCAACCACCCACACATTCATAGCACGCTTTAGGGGCACATGCAAATTTTAACTCCGTTCACTTCTGTGTCTTTCCCTTTTGTGTCTGTGAGAGCCATAGGCAAGACCACCTACAGTATTGATCTGAGATCATTAAGTGTTAGTACTAACATTCTATATATATGGCAGAGGTAGCTGATAAAAGGAAGCTCTGACAAATTACTCACATGGCCACCCACACAAAGCTCTTATACGGCAGAATGATCCCCACTGCCCTAACTACGTTAAGTTTTCTCTTTATCTTTCACACTATTGCTGATGTGCTGCTGATTGTCTTGTCAGCTTGCTGTGCTTGTGTAGTACATATGCCCTGGAGAAACATACATAGCTTTTGCAGCTACAAAAAAAAACCCTTTATGTAATAATCATTGGGGTACTTTGTAAAAATGTCTGAACTATCAGGGAGAAGAAACTGAATTTCTATTACAGTGCAATACATACAGTATGGTGTGCACGATCTCCATCTGTATTCTTGTCCTGTCATGTAAATACATTCATGTTTTTAATGAGCACAGGCAAGCAAAGCTTAGAAAGCAGACCTACATGTAGAAGAACAAGCAAGACTATAAAACCAGCTTCACTATGTAGTATTTATTAACTGGTCAACATACAGTTCTGGTTTCCAAAATAGCTCAAGTTTGTCTGATATTAAAAAGCATTAAAACAAATGCAATTTTTAGACCAATTATGGTTACACTTTATTGTCCCTGCGTGTCCTTGTTACAGTGTAGTTAAACATTTAAATACTGAGTAATAATTATGAACTACATGTACTTACTGTAGAGTTAAGATTAGGGTTAGGGTTTGGCTTAAGGTTAGTTGTTTGTAACTATGCACAATTTATAGTAATTACTATACTAACTTTATACAAGTAAGATGTGTAACAAGCACACTATAAAATAAAGAGTTACCAAAATTATTTTTAATACTGTGTTTTGTTTGATACCCAAAGCTGTCATTTTCTGTCTTCTCTCAGCCAAGGGGTTGATGAGCTGGGAAAGTGTAGAAGGCAGATGATGAAATGATGGTTGAAATAAGCAGGGTTTAATTAATAGTCTTAGTTGCATTTGTTTCAATGCACAGTTGGACTTTGTCTGACCAACACAAAGTCAAAAGCTTCACAACCTCATTCCATACTTCCTTGAAACCATGAGATATTCCCATTTACCTCTCAGTTGTGAAAACATGATTATAAATGAATAACACAAACATAAAGACCATCAAGAAAATGCACAACTTCAGAGTATGGTTGCTTTTATGAAGCAACACACACACACGTTGTGTTTTTGTGTATGATTTATAAGCTTGTTTCCTTGTGGGGACCAACAAAAGGTCCCCACAATGTCAAGATTTACTGGTTTTACTTACGTTGTGGAGACATTTGGTTCCCACAATGTAAGGAAAACAAGTATATACACACACACACACACACGTGATTAGTGAACTTGCTATTGTAAGGTCCACCCTTCAGCCCAATGGCGGAATCTGACGATCTGGGCGAAGGTATAATGCGTGTATGTCTTTTCAGCGCCCGCGTTAAGTTCACATAAATTTTTAGGATTTTAGTTTAAGTTTTACTTTAGCCGCTCGCTCAATCTGACTCCAATTGTAAACGATCTCTAATTGGTAATGTTCCTGATATAACATTAATAGCTGATCGCGTAATTAAATACGAATTAATTTAGATCTTTGATTTTTTAATTTCTCTTAATTTCAATTGTCCTTTCATTCGGGTGTCTCGTCGCTTATAGACTATGTCCAGCTGAAACACGTCTAACGACACAACCTGGTCAGTTTAGAATCGAAACAGGGGAATATAGCGTTTACTAAAAAACACAATTATGGAATCGCCACCTGCTTATTCTCACAAAAGTGCCCTTCGATTTAGTCACGATACTATAACATGTTAAGTCATAATAGTCAGAAATCCAAAATCGTAATATCGTGCACCTGCTCCGTATATTAAGATTTCAGTATGATCTATCCTAACAACTAGCATTGCGGAAACGAGAGGACCACATAAAATCTACCGGGATCAAATGATTTCAGACGGATTCAAAATAAATCAAGATGTAACAATTTATTTATCAGGTAAAAATGTATCAATGCCAATTACATAATTATGAACCAATTCAAATATAATAAATACATTACATCAGTTACTCAAAAGATTTCTCTAAGAGTATTTAAAAGGTATGCATACACACAGAGATGGTGGATGAAAGTCTTAAAGACATTCACCATCTCTATGCGGGGGTTCTGGCTACAGAATGTCCCGTTTTGCTGCTGTTTCTTTTCCCCTAAATAGCCAGACCAGAACAAAAGAGTTGTAAATATTTATTGCCCCCACACCTGGCTTTGGGGGAGAGGAGGTGGTTTTCTTGAAGAGAACAGAATTCTCCTAAGTTTTCAAACTTTCTCATAATACTAGTGACTGCTGTGAAAATGAGACCATTTTACCAATCGCACTGAGACATTTAAAATGATACCAAACATGAAATTGGAAAATAATAGATTCACAAGATACATAATACATAGTATATATGCATTCTTGGAGTACTTCAGTGATTTGAATCAGGGGGGAGAAGGGAGAGGGGAGAGAGGGGGGACTGGTCACATAGCTGAGGGAGGACAGTTTGGGCAGGGCGTTGTCCTATTCCTTTGAAGTCTTCTCTCCAGATGAGTTTTATTGCTTTATTGCAGGATGCCTGATCTCAGCTTTATCTTAGCAGGAAAATCAAACCTTACACTATACAGGAAATCTCAAGTCCTTCATACAGTTTAGATTGATCGTAACGTTGCCAACAATTACTAGCCACAACTTTAAGAATTAGGCATTTTTAAAATAAAGTGAACCTGCAGAGTTTTACAGTGGCTGTGTGTGTTATAAACAAATTACACTGTAGATTTTAAGTGAACTGAACTAAGAGTGCCTCCTGAGATGGCTCTCATGTTCATTCTTGCAAAATGTGTTGAGATTGCTGACACAGCAATAAGTGAAAACCACTCACTTATACTCAGTGGCTGGTAGCAAAATGGCTGGTTGCTGTGCAGAAGTGCACAAAACCATCAGGCTGCTGCTGGTGGTTTAATGGTGTGGAGGATATTTTCTTGGCACACTTAGTACCAACTGAGCATTGTTTAAATGCCACAACATTTGAATTGATGTGTGGAAATGTTTGCACCTGGTGTGAACATCTTAAATTAGTCATAAGCTGATTTCCCAGCTGATATTAGGCATTTTTTTCCATCTGGTCAGGCCCAGAGACGAGCTAGACTAGGTGAAGACAAGCATAGCAAGTATAATGAGTATAAATTTTAAACTGTGGCACAAAAATTGCCTTACTAATCTATAGTCCACTGCAGTCTTTTTGCAATGAAGTTTGTCAGTCTGTCAAAGAGTGACTCTTGGGTTCTGTCTGTGCTGTCTCTTAATTATTGGTAAAAAAAACAAATACAGACAGATATCTCTGGCTGTTGCATCATGTCTTGTGTTTTTTTTCAGTGTCATGCACCATGAGCACCATGTTTTTAAGACAAAGTAAAAACAGATCATTGTTTAAAACTTAAATCTTGAGGCCCCTGTTCCATTCTGCTGCCTGTAGAAGCAGCTTGGTCTGAGTTGACTGTGCCCTTGCAAAAACAATGCTTTACACGTATGTATTTGCTGCTTAAATTGCTTGGATGGTGCAAGTCAAGGACATGATTAACCCTTAAACTCTTTAGTGACCTGGGACGTTATTCCCTACCCTCCTCCTCGTTTATTTTTTTAAAGTTAGACATCATATTATTTTAATTTTTTTTTTTTTAATTGTATAGGGTCGCTAACAACCCGTGGTGTTTTTTCCCGCACAACATTGTAAACCACGGCTTCTTGGGGCTTATTGCTTTAATTTTTCCCATCAACAAAGACGTTGATTCAGGAACATGCTGGACTTGTTACAGTGAAATTACACAAATAAGTACAGAATAATTTTAAGGAAAAATATATACTTACTCTACTGTGGGTTGTGGGTTTGTATGATATGAATTACATTCATATGAATAAATGTAAAATTAAGTGTTAGCCATACTACAAAATATCATCTTTTGCAAAACAAAGAAAGCCATGCAGGTTTGGAACAACATGAGGGTAAATAAATGATAACAAAATATAAATTTCAACTTGTTCTATCCCTCAAACTGAAAAAAAAGCATTTAAAGTGAGAAGGTTAAAGTTGGACTTTTAGCTTTAGATTGTGAGTTATGTTTCTGTGTTAGTATCAACCATCTTTTGCCAATTTTTTGGCATATGGCAAATGCCTTGTGAAGAGATTCATCTTCACAGCCAGGGGTTAAATTGTGATTGTGAAGACGAGGGATCCCTAAAACAACATTTAACAGAATAGACACACATACATTTTTCTTTCCTGCCAATATAATCAGCAGTCTAGCACAATTTAAACACACTGGCAGGGTAAGCATTAGACAGAAACTGTAGCTCTCAAGCTTCATTTCAGGCATCTATGGCCCTTGACATCGCTCTGCAACAGATCATTTTGTGATCTTTTTGTCATTTTGTGAAAGTCATTTTGATTTCCCCACACTTCTCTGTTTTCTGAGATAAATGCAGTAATGAAATGCTGGGACAGTGCTTCTTTCAGGGGGCGAGGATAGAGTGCCTCGCGCCTCACACTTATTAGTGCGTGTGTGTGTGTGTGCGCGTGTGTTTGTGTACAGAGAGAGGCTGAAACCCCTGCAAGCCAGCCTGCTCAGCCTGCCAGATAATTGCACACTGGCGGCCCAGGCACTTGGTATTCTCAACACACGGGCAGAAAACACACGGCCAGATAAGGCAGCTGAAAAGAACATCCATCACCCTTGGTGCAACATTAAGTCAGACAGTCCGTGAGGCTGCCTGAACCAGGCCAGGACTCGAGCCAATAGGGAACCATTCTGTTGTGTTATAACTTATTAGATGCAAAGGAGATACTCATATAAACAATATAGTATGACAATGCATTACTCATGTGCAGTGATGCTTGAGTACACCACCTGTCATATATAGGGTTTGACTACTTCACCTCATGCCATTGAAAGCGGTATGACTTTTTTTGGTTAGCTTTTATTTTAAGGTGTCCTTGTTACAGCATAAGTATACTCTTAAGTACTGAGCAATATCAGTTAAAACATATTCTCTATATTTGGTTTAAGTTTAGTTGCAGGCAATTATGCATGGTCTGTAGTTATTACTTAACATACTGCCATAGAAGGTTCCTGCTTATGTAAACAGTGTTAATCAAAGTGAAGCATCCCACTGGAGTTTGTAACAGTGTCAAAATCATACTATGTGGAAGTAGGCTTAGGGATAGTTAGTCTCCCGTACACTGTTAAACAATTGCTGTAAATTTTACAGTATAATACTGGCAGCAGGGTTGCCAGCCAGTTACTATAAAATTTACAGTATTGTTACTGTAATTCAATTTACAGAATTTCCCTGTATTCTCTGATTACAGTAAATAACTGTATTTTTTTTTAATTACGAAGGGTCAATTTACAGCAATATTCTGTAAATTTGAGTCAAACCAACATGTGACCCCAGAATGCATTGCAGTTTACAGCAATATGCTGTATTATTGAAAAAACAGCCAGCGGCTGTAAAATAATGCTGTAATTTTTACAGTAATTCATTACAGTGTAGCCAGACTTTCAGACTAACGGCAGAAGATCTAGGGCCGCATTCACAAAACATCTTAAGGTTAAAAGTATCTCCTAACCTACTAATTTAAGAGAAAATAATAGGCTTGTCAGTCCGAAAACTAGCAATGACATAACATAAAGGTTCATTTATATACAGGCAAAATGTAATGAATGATGGAGAATAAAACACAGTCAAGTTGCAAATAATCTACTATCGTCAGGGCCCAGGGACGATAGCCTTGTGGGCAATGTGGGTGACCTGAGTTCCAGCTTGTAGACCTTTCCCGATCCCATCGGGAAACCCCATTTCTCTTTTCCACTTAGCTTCCTTTCTACTCACTGTCCTATCATAATAAAAAGGCAAAAATGCCTTTGAAAAAATAAATCTTTGAAAATAAATAAAAAGAAAATAACATCATGTGGCAGTTGTTTTCACAAATTCACACTTACAAACGATCGGGTAGAGTAAAAAAAGTAAAATACACACTAAACAGTTACTCCCCCGTATCCTGGGAATAGAAACCAGCCGCAAGTGAGGAGTCTGAGAGAACTCTTGAGGTAAGATGAGGAAAACTCTTAGTGGTAAGCTATAATGTTTTGTGAATATGTCCCCTGGACTCTAATCCAGCTCCCAAGATGTCGTTTGACTGACATGTAACGCAGCCAATCACAGTTTTCGTTTTGTTCCACATCATGTAAAGGGGCGTGAAAATATAAAGTCGATGTCCCTACAATAACAGAGCTGCAATGGAGACAATGGAGCTTCAGATACTTTTGAAAATCCAGTGTTTAGTTGATCCTGGTAAGCGCTCATTGTCACAGTTGTAAACGTGACGCAGTTCTTCTTCCACAAGGGAGTTTGGCGTCACAGCATTTGTTTCCAGGCTGTGTGAACAGGCCTTACTTTCTCAATGTTGCATGTTACATGTCTTGTGAATGGACTCTTTTAAGTTACCTCCCATCTGGTCCCCATTTCGTAGTCAGTTTGTAGTTCCATTGTTCATGGGTTCTCCTTGACTGTTTCCACCTTGTTATCTTGTTAGCTCCTCTGTGTATAAAACCCCAGAGGTTTCAGTCAGTGTCAGTCATTGTCTTTACTTGGTTTGTCAAGATTGTGTTTGCTTTGTTCCCCCCCATGTATGTTTTACCTTTTGTTTCTTTAATAAATAATGCTCGCACTTAGATCCAGCCTCTCGTCTTCCCTGCATCGACCATGACAGGTCGAACTACACCGGAGAAGTTTGCAGTGTAGAATGGACCATCAAATCTTGAGGCATCAGATTTTTTAAGTCAACATGACATCGATTTTAACTGTACAACAGAACATTGATTCAACTGAGCATTAATTTCATCCATCAGATAGTTGATTTGATAGAAAATCTGAAAAATAGCCCAATGTCGATGAATAAGAAAGCCACTGGAGGTGGAGTAAATTATTATATTTTATTATATGATTGACTATTTTGGAATAAATCATGCACAATAAGGTTAGAAATGTGCATTAAGAGATTTTTGTACATGCAGAAGTTTATTGCCTGCTGAGCACCTTATGCAACAGAGTGAATGTTTGCCTCCCACCTACAGCTGTATAAAATCACAGTTCCCTGAAATGTCACATTGACAGTCAAGTCATGTTAACAGTCCACCAGGATTTGAAGACCTCTCCTGAAGAGCACAGTCCCCTCTACAGTCTTTAGCGATCAGCCTCAAAATACTTGAACTATGAAATAAAAATAAAATCTATTTAAAAAATAATAAAATGATTGAGTTTCTATAACCAGACTTGTAAAATATAAATATGCTATATAAATGCTTATGCTTCTAAATACGCTGCAGTCCAGTTTACCATTTATTAATTGTACCCCACCCCATATATAATGAGGACACAAAACTGTACTTGATAATAGGATCGATCCAACATATTAACCTCTGAATGGACAGATTCATTACCGTTGCTTATGAGAGCTCTCAGCATGATGTCGATCTACAAACTAGACAGTTTAACAAAGCATCGCTGGAGGTGCAGTCACTTATGCAGAGGAGATTGACAGGGAGCCAGTGTTGAGGTGTGTTTTCCCAGTCCACACATATTGTTTCCTGTCAATAAGGACAGGACTTGTGCACCTCCCTGGACTCTGTTGTACTAATGACTTCAATTTTGACTCACTTTGTCACTTCATAGCTCAATCAGTGTGTAAACGAGCGTTTTCCCTTTCTTAGTCAAAGCATGCTAGTCACAAGCAGGAGACACTGACAGAAGAAACCTCCACATATCATGCGGAGCAGCCTGGCCCCCTCTGACGGGTGACAAAGAAGTGACACATCCAAACTTCCAGAAAACTCTTCAAAATCACTCTCAACCCACAGAACGTCATATGCAGTAACTTACCTTATTTTGATGGCCAAAAGCACCAGTATGGCTGTCTGTCTGAGAGCTTTTGCTTTGTGATTTTGCTCTGTGCAAATTTCCATCACTCACATCTCACATCTCCACCCTCAGCACTTTACTGTGTCTCATTCTTCATTTGCCCCTGCCGCCCACTTCTTGTCTGATAACGTTCCTCTTCTGTTTATTCCAGATGAAACCCCCATTCTCTCTGACAAATGCACAGTCCATCATGCTGATGTGTTTTGGGAAGTATCTGTTGCCTGGAAAGTCATTGCCTATCTAACTGTTAATTGTGTTTTGTGGTTTGGATTTTGCACTACAAGTTCTTTTAGTCACCTTAACTAGGCCTTTGGAATGCAACTCAAGAAAAAAAAAGGTTACAAAACAGCATACTTGTTGGACTTATGGAGGTGGTTGATTGGAGTAAGTGAACATTGGAGTTTCCGTGTCCAGTGTGTATAAATGTCTGTTCGACAGAGCTGATATAATTGTGCAGTTATTGATGAAAGACACTGCCTAAAGCAAGAAACTGCCCTTGTTCCTGGTTGGTTTTGTTATAATGGTTTGAATGTCTCATTTCAGGGTTATGTTTTGAAGCATCGATTGCTCCTGTCTGCCTCGCTGCTCAATTTTTTTCTGTTGCTCCTTATTGCTTTGTTTTGAATCTAATTGTTGTCATTGTTTGTTGTCTACTTTATCGTCACTAAATATCTGATATTGTCTAATATTGCCTATGGCATTAATCTGACGTCGCTAGTTTTTAATATTTTAATCTAAATCACTATCACAGCACATTAGCATTACACTAGTTTGTAAACTTGTCATCCGTGCCCACCGTCATTTCTGTCGCACTCTCCTTTTCTATGAATTCATCAAACAACTGGTAAGTCGGAGCAGTCTACGAACACGGTAAGCTATGTCATCTTCTCCTTTCATTGTTACTTGCACTGCCTGTCACATGCATAGTATAGCTTTCTCTGTCAGCGATGAGGGATTCACATGTCATAAATGTAGGGAAATAGAGAAAATCTCAGAATTAGAGACACGCATCCAAACTTTAATTGAGGATAGTAAGAATGCAAGGGCTTTAGATACTGTTTTGGATGCGACTAGCTTAGTGAATTTTGTACGTTGTTCGGTTCCGGCTGTAGAGCCCGTACAGCAGGGCAATTGGGTGACCGTGAGGCAGCCTAGTCGTGGGAAAAAACATCGCTCTTCCTTTCCTTTTAGAACATCAAACAGGTTCTCCCCACTTAGTGACGCACCCACTGAGAATCCTGTCGAAAGTGCCCTAGTTATTGGCGATTCTATTACACGGAACGTGAAAATAGAGACACCAGCCACCATAGTCACATTTTTACTGGGAGCCAGAGCGCCTGACATCAAAGCAAATTTAAAAGTGCTGGCTAATGTTAATCATAAATACTCTAAGATTGTTATTCACGTCGGCACTAATGATGTCCGACTTCGCCAGTCGGAGATCACTTAAATTAATATTAAAGAGGTGTGTGAACTTGCACGTACGATGTCAGACACTGTAATTTGTTCTGGACCCCTTCCTGTTCGTAGGAGTGATGAGATACTTAGCAGACTATCATCACTCAATGGCTGGCTGTCTAAGTGGTGTCCACAGAATAATATAGGTTTCATAGACGATTGGAAAAGTTTTTAGGGCAGACCTGACCTGTTGAAAAGATGATATTCATCCCTCCTGGGGTGGAGCCGCTCTTTTCTCTAGTAATATGGCACATATTCGTAGAGCTCAACCTTGACTAACTGGGGCCCAGGTCAGGAAGCACGTGTGTCTCACGTCACAGAAGTCAGATAAATCCCAACTCATAGAGACTCTTTCAGCTAGATATCATCACATAGAGACTGTGTCTGTAACCCGAAATTATAAATACAAAAAACTTCCAAACCCATTTAAGGGTAAAAATTTAATTGATGTTCAACAAGTAAAAAACAGAGATAATAAAGATAAAAAAAATGATAAAGCTTGGGTTGCTGAATATTTGATAATCTAGATGTGTTGTGTTTGACAGAAACCTGGCTAAAACCAGACGATTACATTACTTTAAATGAGTCTAACCCTCAAGGTTACTATTATCGACACGAACCTCGTCGGAAAGGTAAAGGGGGAGGTGTTGCTGTAATCTATAGTAATATCTTCAGTATTACTCAAAAGTCTTTCAAATATATCTCTTTTGAAGTGATGGTGCTCTATGTAAGTTTATATAATGTAAGTGACAACTCTCATTTGAAATTTGTGTTGGCTACTGTATACAGGCCACCAGGGCACCATACAGATTTTATCAAAGAATTTGCTGATTTTCTATCGGAGTTAGTACTGACTGTGCATAAAGTCCTTATTTTTGGAGATTTTAATATATATGTAAATAATGAAAAAGACGCATCGGGATTGGCATTAACAGATATTCTAAACTCTATTGGAGTTAGACAACACGTGTCAAGACCCACTCATTGTCGTAATCATACTCTAGATCTAATATTGTCACATGGAATCGATATTGAAATTCTGCAGCAGAGCGATGACGTCTCAGATCATTATCTAGTCTCATGCGTGCTACATTTAACCAAGGCTGGAGAACCGCCTGTCTGCCACAAATATGTTAGAACCATCACTTTTGAAGAAATTTTGACTAAGCTCTACAAGAAACCAATCTTGCTTGTATATTTTAGAATGAAGATCAAATCTTCACTTACTTTCTTAGTCAGCATGGTACTGCATTTATAAGCAATTTTACTCCCAAAATATAAACAAAAAAGAGATAATACAACATGATCTTTAATTTGTGCTTTTTTTATCCTTTGTGAATTGCCTGAATGGTGAAAAGTGGACATTTAGCATTTAGAAGTATTACAATTTTTAACTTTGACCTCAAACAGCCATCTATTTGGCTAATATTGACCTCAAACAGCCAAATATTGTATTGAGTGTTAATGAAAGACCTGTGTGGTGTCCGTACACAGGATAGTCTGATATTTCTACATTTTGTGCCGGAAAAATCCTTAAATCCTGTTATATTCATAAAAAGAGGCTGCATGGCCTCTAATCTCTCTATTCTGCTTGGAAAGATGCTCTGTCAGGGGTTGGTGAATATTCTTATACATCATGTATGCTGCTTAAAGGAGACAGGGCTGTTCCCAGCCGCTGCCATCAATTTAGTGTTACAATCCTTTGACCCTGAGATAAAGATTTCACTATTCCTTTTTGCTGCTTTATAAAATACAATAGCTGTGTATAACACAATACCTCTGCAGACATTATAATCTTGATTTGATTCCCTCCTTTAGACCAATCTTGCTAAAATGGATCACTTCTTCTTTGAGTAAGATACACCTTGAACCTCTGGTTGGGTCCTTTAGTGTTTTGGTGATCAAGCGAGGCTGAGTTTGGACATTTTGTGTCTCCTTATTCAATCACACCTAATTCAATCAGCTTGTTGACTTTAAAGCCTTCTTCAGACTGTCAGTCCAAATCCGATTTTTGTGCATATTCGATACAAATACGATCATACAAGAGAGATGTGTAGTGAAATTTGAATTCCATGATAAATACATCAGCTTTCACATCATCCCTGCTTGTTTACCTTAACTAAAATATGGAGTGTATTTTTTGCCAAGCCTAAAATCCTTCCATTATTCACCATCCACCATTATTAAAAATTACGTCCTACACTAACCTTCAACAGCAAAACATTAATTAACATGTTGACTCACTAGTAGCACTTAGCTTTTATATTGGGAAACAGTTGTGAGTATAGACTACTGTGAACATGCTGCATTTAAGGATGAATATCACAGTTTTTGTTTTGCTTTGCAATCTTCTGTCCCTTAATGTCACAATACAGCTGTAAAGCTTTGAGCTGAGTGAAGTTCACAGTATGACAGCATTGATGAGCGAATAATGCTCGTACACAACGTTAAATGAATAGCAAACCTTTCTTGCGGTAATCTAATCTGCATCTGAGATGCACACACAACTACCATTCACTACCATTCATCACAAATTATATAACATGCTCGAAAAATCGACAAGAAAATGAACTAGGACTGCGCAATTAATTGAAAAAAAAGCAAGATAACTAATTATGAAAAATGTTGATTACACCATTCCATTAAGGTCTACAGATCTACACACACACACACACACACATTGTAGTGGTTGAGAATTTTTACCAATCACAGGCATACTGAGCAATGCATTGGCAAATCTTACCAAGAGTACAGAATCTAGAACGGAAGTAAAAGTCCAGGAGGGCAAAATAAATTTGTGTTATTTTAAAGGTTCCTAATTTTGTGGTTTAATTTTGCAGGTGTGTTTGTGCTTTTGTTAAAAATATGAAATATTTATAATGTAAATAATTATAAAACATAAGAAATGTATTACATTATATATTTCTCTATACTGCAAGAGTAAATATATTATTATATTAATATATTATATGTTTATATTAATATATTAAACATGCAGTAACATATCTGATCACATATATATCTATCTATTTTGAGGTTAGGGTTAGTGAATATAAAACGTCTCAGTTATGTATGTAACCCTCGTTCCCTGAAGGAGAGGACTGAACTGAACCGACGAACTGGGATATCGCACGAGAGCCCTAATTCCAATTCGTCGGTTCAGTTCTGACGACCGACTGAAAGGGAACTACATACCTTTTCAATATATGAAAAATGGCAATTCCTTATGTGTCAACATATTGTAATATATAAACACAATATATCATTCTGTATATTTTCAAATATACAATTAAATCATTTAATATATTGATCATTCATAAATAAGAACATACATTTTCTTTGCATAAGGGACCAATTGGAAGTCACTGTTCAGTCACTGTGTTGATATACTGATGTATAAAACAACATTTAGTATTGAGAAACACAGTTTTTAGCTTATTTTAAATGTGTACATAAAGAATATGGCATGCAATAGTTATGCAATGTAATATTACGGTTTGGTGTGTGTTCACTAACTATGTGCAATAGTTTTCCCTACCAATACCCACTTATAATTAATTATTATCATACATCAACTGTTTTTTAGTCTTCATGGAAAATGAGAGAGAGAGAGAGAGGGAGAGAGAGAGAGACAGTGTAACAGTAACACATCAACCAGAGACAATGACAATCAAACAGAAAATGGATCTTGCTAAAAGAGTCAGAGGAGGGTCAGGGAGGGTCACAGGACCTGAAGGAAGTCATCAGATGCTTATTGTTTTTTTGTAGGCACTGATGCTTATGATGAGGGGACAAGAAAGCTTATCAAATGTTACTGTATGTCAATAACACATGCTCACAATGCATTGCAGAATTTATGGATCACTTAAAGGGCCATAGGGATACAATCTGGGCATGACTCCATGAACTGTAAATATTGACCCATAGGTACTGGCTTCACATTAGGTTGAAGCCATTTTGTCGGCCATCGCAACCACATTTAGAAACTCACAAACTGAAAGACAAGTGGCGACAAGCCAGGGGTCTGCTTGAGCTCCTATTGAAAATCTGTTTAGAAATGATGAACAGTAGATAGTGGGAATAATTCATTTATACAACTTGAAGTGGTACTGTTCTTTTCCAAGTTGGAGATGGGCTTAAAATCTTGCCTCTAGACAGCTGAATCATGCCCTTTTGTAGAAAGCATAGCCTCATCCTCATCCCCGAAACTGAATCAGCTTGGGTAAATTAGATACAATGTTAAAGAGAAAATGTATGGCAAATGCCCAGTAAAAGGAGATGCACACACATTATTAAAAAGTTCATTAATAACTCATGACATTCTCTGGAAAACATGTTTTTGAACATTCAAAATGTTTTGGGGCTGAATGTTACAACATTGCAATCATCTCTAAAGAAGTTTTAATTTGCATATTATCATACCAGATCATATTACATACATTCAGTATTATTCACTTTGTGAATAGAAAGAAAAGATGTGATGCAATGGCCAAAGATGTTACTTTTCTTTACATTACATTTAGCAGACACTTTTATCCAAAGCAACTTACAAGTGAGGCAATTAGGGGTTAGGTGTCTTGCTCAAGGGCACTTTAGTCATGGTATCGAAGGTGGAGAGAGTGCTGTTTATTCACAATCCCCACTTTCAATTCCTGCCGGCGTGGGAATCGAACTGGCAACCTTCAGGCCACGACACCATTAGGCCACGACTACCACATCTTCCAGATGTGAAATCTATAAATTGCAAATGATTATTATATTATTATTATAATAATGAAATTGTGCTCAGCTGAATGGCTTCAGATCTCTGCCTTGTAAACGCCCTCTATTAATGTCATTAACATTAAAAAGAGCATCAGTCAGCGTCCAAATGCTTTACTTGAAAATGGTGAACGGCAAGAATTGCTTAGATTTCCAAATACCTGGAATACTCTGACTTTCTGCCACAAGGAAAAGTGTGTACATCTACAAAGACCGGTTTAATGAATTGGCATGGATTTAGTGTACTCACTCTCAGATCAAATCTGTGCATACGCACGTTTTATAAATGAGGCCCCAGTTTTCTGCTGGCAATTTTAATGACAAAACTATTTTTTTCCTGTCAGATGCAATGTTGTGAGAACATGAACGTGAACATGACGCTCGAGACAGTTGACTTGCCAGTGCTGCATAGTCATGAAAGTTTAAGCCTTGCTAATTTAAATCTTCAAGCACAAGGAGATGTGAAGCAGAAATCAATTCGTTACTCACGTGCTGTGGGAAGCTTAAGACAACACGCAAATAGTAAATAGATCTCTCTTTCATGTCTTCTTGCACTTGAACGGACAAATGCACACGAAATTATGTAAAAAAAATGCTCATGTTTAGTTAGTGTCCTAGTAAACATGTTGGTTTTGTTTGAAAATGTAAAAAGTTGGGAAAGGAAACGTGTACAGTATGTATTAGTATACTGGATCCATGCACTCTTAAAGTGACAGTAGCCTGATATTTCTGCTGCTGTATGAGCTTTTGAAGTTTGATTTAATAAAACAAAGGACAAAGAAAAAAATCACTTCTTTTGACTGAATAACTTTTGTAACTGTTTACTGTTAAATTTATATTAGTTGTATGCAACTCCATGCCCTGCATGTACTCTTTCATACTTTCTGAAAGTTAAAACTGTTCAACCTATCAGTGTCATGGAGATTACTATGAGAGTTGTGAAGATGTGTGTGTGTGTGTGTGTGTGGCCTCAGTGATGGCAGGGTTGAGTGGAGCCATCATTTGTTGCGGTCAGACACCTCACTTTTCATCAGCTCACTTCTGCTGTATCCATGGCAACACTTCAGCTAGTCATGCCCTTGGGATGCATTTCTTGACAGTATTACTCTGTCTCCATTGCTGAAAAGGTTGGCCCAATGCTGAAACATTGTTTTGTATGCATGTGTCCTCTTTTCTTGGTCATTTTGTCTTGGTTTGTGTATCTGAGACCTGTCTGTGTACAAGTAGTTGAAGAATATCCTCCTCTGGTTTGGATTTATTTGATTAACGGATAATGACAGCAGCTCTTTTGGGTCATTTGACCAATGCCATTACAGTATTGTATACACAAATTAGAACTAATGTTCTATAAATTACAGAATACTGTATCAATCAACCTAAATCTGTCAGCAAACAAGTGTCTGCATCCACCGGTAATTGTAACACATTTAGCAACCTGTACTTTGTGCCCATTTAATCTTTATAAAGCCAAACTATAAATTATTATGAATCATGTTGATTCCTTAGCATTAATATGATAATATAATTGTGCGGTTTCTAAATTTGACCCATCCTTTTATCCTATACAATAGCCCAAGAAACTTATAGAAAGAATAAAAGAAGAAAAATAATGAGATTAAATTGAGAGCAAATGGAACTTCCATGTTTTCTTTTCTTTTCTTTTCTCACGAGAAAAAGACTCTAGAAATATATGTCTCCTCCAGAGTTTTAGAAGAGGGCATGTCTGGCGGTGTGTCACGCAATGCCTGGCCACCCTCAGCCCCCTCTCATTTCCCCAGCAGAGGGCAGTGTGCTGGTCGAGGCCGCCACTGTTGTGCCGTCTCCCATGTGCACTGCCACTCTTGGCTCCGCCTCGCTGCCCCACTGTGGGTATGTCTGTTGTGCCGTTGGTCCTGCTGGTTCGGAGTCTGGAAGCCTGGCTAGCGCTTCCCAGCACGTCCCGCTGGCTCATCCACACGATCAGACTCGGCTGTGCGATTCAGTTTGCCTGGTGTCCCCCAGTGTTCAGGGGCATCCATTTCACTCGTGTATCTGCACATGATGCTCCTATTCTTCGAGTGGAGATTGCGGTCCTCCTGGTGAAGAACGCTCTATTGCAATAGAGCCGGTCCCTCCAGCTGATATGAAGTCAGGGTTCTACAGCCCCTACTTCATTGTACCCAAGAAAGGTGGTGGATTACGGATAATCTTGGATCTGCGAGTCCTGAATCGGTCCCTTCAAAGGCTGCCGTTCAAGATGTTGACGCAGAAGCGTATTTTCGAATGCATCCATCCCCAAGATTGATTTGTAGCGATCGACCTGAAGGACGCGTACTTTCATGTCTCGATTCTTCCTCAATACAAACCCTTTCTACGGTTTCTGTTCGAGGGTCGGGCATATCAGTACAAGGTCCTACCCTTCGGGCTGGTCCTGTCGCCCCATGTCTTTAACAAGATTGCGGAAGCGGCCATTGTTCCGCTCAAGGAACAAGGTGTTCGCATTCTCAACCAACTCGATGACTGGCTGATCCTAGTTCACTCGTGAGAGCAGTTGTGCGAACACAGGGACCTGATGTTAGCTCACCTCAGCCAGTTGGGTCTTCGGGTCAACTGGGACAAGAGCAAACTCACCCCCGGGCAGAGGATCTCTAATCTCGGTATGGAACTGGACTCTGTAAATCAGACCGTGCGCCTCATCGAGGAGCATGTCCAGTCGCTGTTGAACTGCCTGAGCACGCTCAAGAGTAGGACAGCGGCCCCACTGAAATTGTTTCAGAGGCTCCTGGGGAATTTGGCATCTGCAGCCGCAGTCACGACGCTCGGATTGCTTCATATGAGGCCGTTTCAACACTGGCTTCACGGCCGAGTTCCGAGATGGGCGTGGCAACGCGGTACATTCCGTGTGGCCATCACATCGAGCTGCCGTCGAACCCCCACTCAGTGGTCGGACCCCTTGTCCCTGCAAGCTGGAGTTCCCCTGGAACAAGTATCCAGGCATGCTGTGGTCTTCACGGATACCTCCTCCACGGGGTGGGGAGTCACGTACAACGGGCATGCAGTTTCAGGTCTGTGGACGGGGCCTCAACTGCAGTGGCACATAAATTGCCTCGAGTTGTTAGCAGTACGTAAAAGACAACACTGCGACCATGGAGTACATCAACCACCAGGGCGGTCTACGCTCCCGTCGCAAGTCACAACTCACCCGACATCTTCTCTTATGGAGTCAGAAGCATCTGAGGTCGCTTCGTGCCATTCACATCCCAGGCGCGCTCAACCGTGCAGCCGACGAGCTCTCATGGCAGCCTCCACTTCCGGGAGAATGGAGACTCCATCCCCAGGCAGTCCAGCTGATATGGCATCGCTTCGGGACCGCACAGGTAGATCTGTTTGCTGCCCCGGACTCGACCCATTGCTGGTTGTTTTATTCCCTGTCGGAGGGCACCCTCGGTACGGATGCACTGGCGTACAGCTGGCCCCGGGGCCTTCGCAAGTATGCGTTTCCCACAGTGAGCCTTCTTGCACAGACGTTATGCAAAGTCAGGTAGGAAGAGGAGCAGGTCTTGCTAGTTGCGCCGTATTGGCCCAACCGGACCTGGTTCCTTGCGACAACACCTCCTTGACCCATTCCTCTGAGGAAGAACCTTCTAACTCAGAGATGGGGAACCCTCTGGCACCCTCGTCCGGACCTCTTGAATCTCCATATCTGGTCCCCGAATGGGACGTGGAGGTTCTAGGGAGCCTACCCCAGTCAATGGTAGACACCATCACTTCTGCTAGAGCTCCTTCTATGAGGCACCTCTATGCGTTGAAATAGAAATTGTTTGTTGAATGGTGTTCTTCTCACCAGGAGAA
Source organism: Opsariichthys bidens (assembly GCA_037194245.1). Taxonomy (NCBI): domain Eukaryota; kingdom Metazoa; phylum Chordata; class Actinopteri; order Cypriniformes; family Xenocyprididae; genus Opsariichthys; species Opsariichthys bidens. Next base: position 2,064,363 of record CM074308.1, on the reverse strand, counting down.
CCATCGATCTTGCTCGATCAGGTCATTGCTTTCCTTCCTGCAATAAGGGCTGGAGCAAAGGCTGTCTCTCTCCACCCTCAAAGTGTATGTTGCCGCTATCGCCGCATATCACGACGCAGTTGAAGGTGCGTCACTAGGAAGTCATGACCTGATCGTCAGGTTCCTGATGGGGGCGAGGAGAATGAATCTGCCTTGTCCTCCCTCTATACCCTCTTGAGATTTGTCCCTGCTCTCCGGGGTCCGCCCTTCAAGCCTTTGCAGTGAGCTGAGTTAAAAATTCTGTCTCTTAAAACAGTACTCCTGGTTGTATTGGCCTCCATCAAGAGGGTAGGGGACCTGCACGCTTTTTCGGTCAACGAATCGTGCCTAGAATTCGGGCCGGCTGATTCTCACATAATCGGCCTGGATATGTGTGGCCCTTTCCTAGTGTAATCCAAGTCTTACTGAAGGGGTCATGCGGAACAGCAGTAGATGCTGTGGTTTACGTTGGGCGCTGGAGGTGGTCAGAAACTGTGGCGTTTTATTAGGGATCCCAATTCGAGTGGACAACACTAAATACAGGTAAATGTGGTGTAAAATGTTTTGAGCTTGTCCACTTGCAACCACTTCCAGAGGTAGACGAAAAAACATTCAGCCGGATTGCTTTTGTAGTGTAAACACTTATGTCGTCGAATGCATTCAAACAGCTCAAAAGACTGCCCAATTTCCACCTACTGACTTAAAGACACAATATGTAATTATTTGCCGCTAGATGTTGCTTATTCAAAAAAAAGGCTTAGCTTGATGACGCATTGTTTTCACAGAATCATGGGAGGTGTTGTCTTTACGTCTACAGCAGGTAGAAAAGAATCCGACGAGACTTGGGCAGAAATCAATGTATTAAATGTTTATTAATGTAGTATGAAACAGGGTGTGGCTGAAAGCCATTGAAGCGGAAGGGGGCAGCTGTAGCGATTGCTAATGAGAGACAGGTGCGACACTGCTCGAGAGCAGTGGAGCTTTTGTTATGGTGCAGACGACCACTTCTGCTTCTTCTGGTCATGCATATGTGGGGAAATGCAGCACTGTTTCATCATATTAGATACATTTGTATCTAATCATCGTTTTCATCTAATCATCATTTGTATCTACATCTTTTACCACACCAGCCTTAAGGAGCAGACAAGGGCACGCCTCCCCTTTGATGGTCCTTGGGGAGCATTTGCAGACTTTGTGAATTGGATGCTGGCCAGCTGTGTGTCCCAGTTCATTCTTAGCCGATGAGTCCGCTGCAGTTTAAGCTCCAGCCCCTGAGTCCACTCCAGTGTCAACTCCAGAAAGTTCTCCAGAGTCCACTCCAGAATACTCTCTAGAGGCTGTCTCAGCCCAGCTCATTGCAGTGCCCATAATGGCACTAGAATTTGTTTGCCACACAAACATTGAATCCAGCTCCTATCCAGAGTCCAGTGATGGCTCCAGCCCCATGTGTGCCCATCGGACTCTCTTTTCCAGCACTCTAGACTCTGTCGCTCCTTTTCACTTAAAAAAAAGATTAAGGATATTAGTCCAATGCCATGGTATAACGAACACACTCTGGCCCTTTTGTGAGTAGCCAGAAAAATGGAGCGCAGCTGGAAAAAATCAAAACTAGAAGTTTTTTCCATTTCATGGAGAGAGAAAATGATAGAGCATAGAAAGGCCTTAAAAGGCTTATTTTTCAAATCTTTTAGAAGAAAATAAACACAACCCCAAGTATTTATTTGATGCAGTGGCTAAATTAACGAGAAATACAGCTACAACTTCAACTTCTTTCCAAAGAGCACAGCAGTAATGACTTTATGAACTTCTTTACTTGCAAGGTTGACAATATTAGAGAAAATTATAGCCATGCTAGAGTATCACATCAGACAGTGGATTGTAGTATCCCTGAGGAAAAATTCCATTCATTCGCTGCTATAGGAAAGGAAAAATTGTCTAAACTTGTTAAATCATCGAAATCAACAACATGTATGTTAGACCCTATACTGACTAAGCTATTGAAAGAGATGCTTCCAGAGGTCACAGATCATTTTCATCTTCCTTATCACTAGGTTATGTACCGAAAACTTTTAAGCAGGCTATTATCAAATCTCTTATTAAAAAACCACAACTTGATCCTAGAGAATTAGTCAATTACAGGCCGATCTCCAATCTACCTTTTCTGTCAAAAATACTAGAAAAGGCAGTATAATCTCAACTGTGTTCCTATTTGGAAAGAAATGGTATCTGTGAGGATTTCCAGTCAGGATTTAGACCGTACCATAGTACTGAGACTGCTCTCTTTAGAGTTACAAATGATTTGCTCTTATCATCAGATCGTGGTTGTATCCCTCTATTAGTGTTACTAGTGTTATTAGTTTTCACTGTTAAACTGATGATACTCAGTTCTTTATTTCTTCTCACCCTGACGAAACCTACCAATTCTCAAAATTAACTGAATGCGTAGCTGATATAAAAAATTGGATGACTAGTAATTTCCTATTACTAAATTTAGAATAAACAGAGATTCTAATTATTGGACCAAAAACGTCTGCACATAATAACCTAGAATACTGTCTAACACTTGGTTATCATGCCTGGCTGCTCTGTTGAGTCGTCTCATTTCTACATTGTAAACATTGTGTCACATTGTAGACATGTGTAATCATTGCCACATTTCTAACGTATGTAAAACTGCATTCTTCTATCTTAAAAAATGTATCTAAACTACGACATATGCTCTCAATGACAACAGATACTTCATGCGTTTATGATCTCAAGGTTAGATTACATTAACGCTCTACTGGGTGGTTGCCCTGCTCTCTTGATAAACAAACTACAGCTGGTCTAAAATGCAGCTGCTAGAGTCCTTACTAGAACCAGGAAGTATGACCATATTAGCCAGGTTCTATCAAAACTGCACTGGCTCCCTATTAAACATTGTATAGATTTTAAAATCTTGCTAATTACTTACAAAGCACTAAATGGCTTAGCTCCCCAGTATCTGAGTGAGCTCTTAATGCAATATAGTCCTTCGCATCTATTACGATCTCAGAATTCTGGCCAGTTGTTAATACCTAGAATATCAAAATCAACCGAAGGCTGTAGATCCTTTTCCTATTTGGAACCTAAACTCTGGAACAATCTTCCTAGCATTGTTCGTGAAGCAGACACACTCTGTCAGTTTAAATATAGACTAAAAACGCATCTATTTAACCTGGCATACACATGACGCACTATAAACTTTTCTCTTCATATCCGTTAAAGGATTGTTAGGCTGGATAGATCAGGTCAGCCGGAACCGGGAACACTTCCTATAACACCAGATGTACTCGGTACATCAGAAGAAGAATGGCGTCTACGCTAATTTTTGTCTCTCTGCTTATCCCGAGGTTTACCATTTAACATGATTGGCTGGATCCGGGCCGTGTCCGGGTCAGATGGGGAACCTGCGCCTGTGCGCAGCAGCAGCGTGGCCCTGGGGTGTCAGTGGAGACAGCCAAAATGTATTTGTCAATTATTAACGTAACTGCTTTGCCACAATTTACATTCTAAAAAGAGCTATATAAGTAAAGGTGACTTGACTTGACTATAAATTGAACAAGCTTATCTTGTCCATTAGATCGAAAGATCTGGGGAAAAAAACATGCATTTACCTGTTCATATACCCTTCCCTCAAAAAAAATAGGACAGAAGTTGTTGAAAGTGGACAAAAGAGACAGATTAAAACACAAGGTGTAAACGGTATGCATCTCCCTCGTCTGCTTGTGATCCAATCAACCAAAACTCATCTTAATACCAGGTTTTAATAATAGGTCCACATCTCTCCTCCATCCATACTGGCCAGAGGTCTTCACAAGCATTCACATATATCATCTCATTCACTTGATGGAGTAAACCCTCATGACACCCTTCCAATCCTAAATGCATCTTCCCTCCAGCATATGAGTCATCTTGCTGGGTGATGTTAATGTTAAGGTTACTGCTGCCTCAAATACAGATTTCCACAGCAGCCCAAAGTGTTTTAAACATACAGAGGGAAGAAAGTGCTAGAAAGAGTCTGGGGTGAATAAACAAGCTGATGTACCCATGACCTTCAGAAACTGCCGGGAGCCACTTGATGACTGAAGATTGTCACTTTGCTGTGACATATTCACAGCCAGACTATAGCAATCTCTGGCCTGCAATTTTACCATTCCAACTAAGACCTCTCCATTTTTTTTATTTTCTTTCTCTCACTTTGTCTCTTTGTTTCTTACTCTAAGTAAATCCACTGCACAGAATAAAAGGAGTCTTGGCTGAAATCTATAATTCACACTCTATCTGTGTGGCCATGAGTGATGTGCAAGTTCACACTGGCTCTAAGAGTTTAAAATGCTTTTTGCATAATGGATCTTAGAGTATTCCATTCTGTTTACTAATCAAGTATTTTACATAAGCCACAGAGTGACTCAGTGATGTACAATAACAGTTACATATGAATTAATGACTAAGATTGCATACGTATGAGTCGGATGAAACAAAGTAATTCAATTTGCAGTACAAATTGGTGTAAACTCTAGAAAGTTACATTTCAATGACATTCTGTGGATTCTATGTTGAACAGTGAATTAAATGTTATTCTGCAGCTCCTGAACAATTAGAAATTTACTCTTTAGAAAGTCTAAAACATTAGAATAGCTTCTATCCTAACAGGGGTCTTTGATCCTTTGAAAGAGTTCATTGTTCAAAGTTAATTTTGATCAATATCCCTAACCAGATTAATGCCAATTATTGCGTGAGCTTGTCACAACGTAATGTATCCTGTTTAATTGTAGAGATGGTCAGAGAGAGGGTGGAAAATAGCCATCAACTAATTATAACTAAATGATAACAGTTTTTGACAAAAATCAATAAATAAAACAAAGCAAATGATAAACTTGATTTACAGAGATTTGAATGTTCGGTAACATTTATACTTTAATTCGCTCCAATTTTAGACATTCTTCTAAACATGCGTCAATTGTCAAATAAGGGGAAACTGGGAATGAAAGTAACACTTTTTGTTTGAGCATCGGTTACTCAGTGGTTGTTTGTGCTATATCTGAAATTGTGTAATGGGATGGCCCCTTTAAGAAAGGTGTGTGGTGGTGGTTCATTGGGTAATTACATAACTTTATAAGACACAGGTGAGATGTTAGTGTCCTCGTGGCATTGCACTGATGTGAGCTGTTGGTTGTGTATTTTCTCCCCTCTAGAAAGGTATGATTTAATTTTAAGGCTTTTATACAAGAGGGAATTATCAACTTAATATGTAAGTGGTTGGGGGAAAGTAATCTAATTTATGTTTGGACTAATGTGACTTTTTTTTAATGTAATTTTAGATTAATAGGTGCATCCAGGCATTGCTAGTACGTAAGTGTCGTGCGCATGAAAGGTAGATTTTTTTTCTCCTTCCTTATTTCTTTTAAAAATGTTTTGGAAGAAAGTTGAGGAAGGATGTCGTGTTGCAGTGGCTCATATATCAGTACAGTTTGTACAGTATAAAAATCATTACGCCTATGGAATGTCCTCACTTTGATAGCAAAACGAACATGTGTGTGTTTGAGTTTTTTTTTTGTTATTTTGTATTCATTTGTAGTATTCGGGTTTTGTTGGGTTTTTTCCTTGCATTTAATTGGTACTGCTCAGTTAAGGAACTTAAACTGTATGGGCTATTTTGGATGCTGTTTTCTTTTCCCTTATTTTGATCTATTTTGAGTGGGTTAAAGTGTTTTTTTTTTGTTTGCTTGTTTCATAATTTGAGTTGATCCAATGTTGTGTAAAGACCTACAAAGAAAGAACCCACCTTGAGTGTTTATTTTCTTAGTGTGATTTTGTTTTTTTTTAACTGTTATTTTCATTATTCTCATTGTTGTCCTTGTATTGGTTTGTGAGTGTGTGGTAATTGATGGCTCGGGTCCCCGAGCAAAGAATTTCAGTCACTTGTTTTCAGTGTCCAGGCATGCTGGTTTAGCTCCAGTTAAGTGGCTGACTCTAAAACCATAAGGTGCCTTCCCCTCCCTTGTTGTTCAGTGTTTTTAGACATTAATCTTAAAATTTCTAATTCTTTTAGGCATTAATTTTATACAATAAACCTGTGATTCTATGGCATGATGTTTCTGTTTCAACTTTCCATTTAGTTGAAAGCCTGCTATTGGGAGGCTCATAAATTTAGGGTTTTCATCAAGGGGTCTGGGGTATAAACCGAACAGGTCTCGATCACAATTGGATACATAGTAGCCACATTTTTCTGCTACAAATATAACTCACTTGGACATGTACAACACAATTGTTATGTGTGTTAATCTCAGACACTATGAGGTCCATTGTTACAACCACCCCGTAAAAATGAGAGGTAATTTGCTGAAATTAGATTCACACAATCTAATTTTATGCAAGAATGTTATTGAAGAACAAAGACTAAAGTAAACTATTTAAAGTAACAAATTATTATTTGAAGGTGTCTTTGTTACAGTGTAATTATACATTTAAGTACTGAGTAACATTAAATAACTACATGTACTTACTATAGGTTTAGGATTAGGGTTTGGTTTAGGGTTAGTAGCATGCAATTATGCATAATTTATAGTTATTACTATAGTAACTGCATGTAACGTTATGTAACATGACACTGTAAAATAAAGTGTTACCAAAAATTGTATTGTATTTATCTGACTTTAAATTTAACACAAACAACTGCCATGTGTGTGTATGTGTGAGAGCGAGAGAGAGTATTTTTGCATGTGTTCTGTATTCCTGGCTGTCACATAACAGTTCAGTCACTTGCTATGTTGCCATCCACCTGTTTTATGTGAATTTTGAGATATCACATAAAAACGCTGGATGGAACCGCTGAGATGCACATGAATTCTGAAAACTGTTGGGTTACGGTTAGGTGTTTGGCTTCAGGTAAGTAGAATGGCAAAGTGGCTTACAGTCAGTAGAATGTCTGTTGGGGAGCATCAAATTAAAATGTTAGCAGACAGACTACTAATAGTCTAATGACTGTTAGATGACATGTAGTTGGAAAGTTACTCATAGTTAATAGAATGTCTAAAGTGGACCATCGAAATAAAGTATTTCCGAATGTTGCATTTAGTGGTCCAAAAATCTTGAAAAATAAAGGCTGGATCTAGTCACAAGCAGTAAACTTTAATGAAAACACTCAGGATCACAACACTTCTCAGAATACTTGAATACGAAAACACAGGAAACAGAACAAGCACTTATTGTACGCCAAGATCAGACCCCAAATAGAACAAACATAAGGCTATATACACAAAAGCAAACTAATCAAAGAAACGAGAAGCAGATGTTACTCAATAAATCAATGAAAAAGCTGGAAAAAAACTAAAACACACCTTAAACATAACCTTATTTTGTATTGGATTTATTCTAGCAATCTATGCATAATTGTGACTGATGCATGTTATGGATGGCAATTGGAAGCAGTTTTGATATACTGTAATACCTACATTTATGAAATGGTCTTGTGTATTGGTGTGCCTATTTGAAGGAAAATGAAATGCGTGAATCCAAAAAAAAAAAAAAAAAAGAAAAGGAAAAAGTGGGCCACATTAAACAAAAAATGACCTCTTAAAAATTATAACTCATCTTCTCTCAACTTTGTCCTCTCAGGTGAATGTGTACAAAACAGAACCAGGCCCCTGAAGCGGTTAACCCAGTCCGGTTCTGTCCTTTCAGGGGATGGCCCGGGTCCAGGATGGGCACACAGAGGAATATGACAGGTGCAGTCATTAATAATCCTCTTATGTCAAATGAGAACAATGGGCATCATAAAAGAGGCCTTATCTCCACACACGTACATAGGAAATAACCCCATCTACACCACACTGAATCAAAAAATGGCACAAAGCACTGATGATTTTATTATTGACCAGCTGTTATGTGAGATACAGAGAAAACTGTCGGTGTAAATGTAATAGCTGGTCCTTGAGCTGTAATAGTTATGCAAATCTTGGACAATAAAAAGCATGTTTACCATTTGTGTCACCCCAGAAATGAGATTTCATTTCATGGACACTGGAGTATTATCACTCTGTTGTCTTGTTTCTCAGCTCTGTGATGTTAGAAGACGGTCAGGATGGCATGGACAGTGGTAGCCTGACTCCTGGCTCAGCTCGACAGGTCTGCATCCAACGCCACCCAAGCCACGGCTTTGGTTTCATTGCCGGCAGCGAACGGCCTGTCGTTGTACGCTCCGTTTCAGCGGGTAAGACGTATCTCTGTCAGGAGTTATAGGCCAGATGTCTATTTTCCCCTGGCTCTGCTGTGCTAACCAATCCGCTTCTCTTTTTAAAGGTTCTTGAGTTGTTCAGATTTTAGATGACTTTAATCAAATGGGAATTCAGATACTTGAGGTGTATGATTATGTTTCTATTTGATAAGATAAGTGTGAAAATCCACTGTAGGAAAAGTTATAACAACTGCCTTAGGAAAGAAGTGAACTTAAGAATAAATCTTTTTTTTTTTTTTTTGAGCAGAATAGGCCAACTGACATTCACTACAATCTCTATCATTCATTTCTAATATAAACAAACTTCATTTGCATCTTTTAGATTGTCAAGAGATTGAAAGGGCTGTGTTAGTGTTTTGTTCTAGTACGTAAGAACGGGCCAATTATTGAATCTGTAAATAAAGCAAAATAACACAGAAAAAAAGAGAATTATTACTCAGATACCATGTCTGTAATTTATAGCAAAAAATCTGACATTAATTCGATCTCAAACAGATTAATTAAAGGAGGTTTTTACTCTACCACCTGTGTGACATCATTAAAGAGTGACTCATTTGCGGTTCGGGAAACAGTCTAGTTTGGTACAAAAACGATGCATCGTACTTTGATAGTTAAGCAGCGAGTTACGTCGTTGTACATCGTAACGCACCTCTGTCTGTTGAGATCAATTCCAACGTGAGTCCTCATGCTTGTACAGTAAATTCAGAGCATATTTTCAACATGTCGACAACATGCTACAACTAGTGTTTGAGGGTAAAAGTAGACGTTGTTCACGGACAGCCAGTGAAGACCATATAGACTGACATTATGCAAATATGTTACATAGGTATGTAACATGAAGTATTTCTATGACTCATTTAGGCAGTTTAGAATCGATTCTTTCGTTTAAGAGACAATAACTTTTTGTTGTGCACTTTGATCTTTAAGTCTTTGCAATCTTTTACATTCAAATGTTTCTGACATGTCTTCTTTACAGATGGACCATCAAGTGGCAAGCTTTACCCCGGAGATCAGATCCTAGCCATCAACCAGGAACTTGTGAGCGACGCCCCCCGGGAGAAAGTCATAGACCTTGTAAGGTAACACCCTTTACTGTCACCAGAGGGAAGGGCCTTGTCTGGACGCATGACTGTGCTTTATATATTTCTATTCCATGTGTCTCTATCAGATAAGAGAATTCATTTCAGATAAGACGCTCTCTTTACATTCTGCAGCTCACTGGCCAAAATGTCTTTTTCTTCTGCAGGCGGTGCAAGGACTCGATTGTTCTCACTGTGCTGCAACCACAACAGGTAGTTAAGGACATTATGTCTTCTCTAATCTAAATTACGTTAAATCAGTCCCTTTCAGTGCCAAAGTCAAACTACTATGTCAATTTAAATATAGTCTGTACATTTTTACTGGAATTTAAAATTCAGATGTAGCTTTGGGTACAAAAGCACACCATTTGCTTTTTGCCAATGTTACGTAATTGTATGTATGTGTATATATATATATATATATATATATATATATAGGTGCTGGTCATATAATTGGAATATCATCAAAAAGTTGATTTATTTCACTAATTCCATTCAAAAAGTGAAACTTGTATATTATATTCATTCATTACACACAGACTGATATATTTCAAATGTTTATTTCTTTTAATTTTGATGATTATAACTGACAACTAAGGAAAATCCCAAATTCAGTACCTTCGAAAATTAGAATATTGTGAAAAGGTTCAATGTTGAAGACACCTGGTGCCACACTCTAATCAGCTAATGAACTCACAACACCTGAAAAGGCCTTTAAATGGTCTCTCAGTCTAGTTCTGTAGGCTAAACAATCATGGGGAAGACTGCTGAGTTGACAATGGTCCAAAAGACGACCATTGACACCTTGCACAAGGAGGGCAAGTCACAAAAGGTCATTGCAAAAGAGGCTGGGAGGATTGTGAAACAAAAACCCATTCAAAAATGTGGGGTGTGGGGGAGATTGACAAAGAATGGACTGCAGCTGGAGTCAGTGCTTCAAGAACCACTACGCACAGACGTATGCAAGACATGGGTTTCAGCTGTCGCATTCCTTGTGTCGAGTCCAGACAGCGTCAGAAGCGTCTCGCCTGGGCTAAAGACAAAAAGGACTGGACTGCTACTGAGTGGTCCAAAGTTATGTTCTCTGATGAAAGTAAATTTTGCATTTCCTTTGGAAATCAGGGTCCTTGAGTCTGGAGGAAGAGAAGAGAGGCACACAATCCACGTTGCTTGAGGTCCAGTGTAAACTTCATGCTGCTGACCAACTTTATGGAGATGCAGATTTCATTTTCCAACAAGACTTGGAACCTGCACAAAGTGCCAAAGCAACCAGTACCTGGTTTAAGGACCATGGTATATCTGTTTTTAATTGGCCAGCAAACTCACCTGACCTTAACCCCATAGAAAATCTACGGGGTATTGTGAAGAGGAAGATGCGATATACCAGACCCAACAATGCAGAAGAGCTGAAGGCCACTATCAGAGCAACCTGAGCTCTCATAACACCTGAGCAGTGCCACAGACTGATCGACTCCATGTCACGCCGCATTGCTGCAATAATTCAGGCAAAAGGAGCCCCAACTAAGTATTGAGTGCTGTACATGCTCATACTTTTCAGTTGGCCAAGATTTCTAAAAATCCTTTCTTTGTATTAGTCTTAAGTAATATTCTAATTTTCTGAGATACTGAATTTGTGATTTTCCTTAGTTATCAGTTTATAATCATCAAAATTAAAAGAAATGAACATTTGAAATATATCAGTCTGTGTGTAATGAATGAATATAATATACAAGTTAAAAATTTTAAATGGAAATGAGATTTGAGTGAAATAAACCAGCTTTTTGATGATATTCTAATTATATGACCAGCACCTGTATACATACATACATAATTACATAATTAGTGCACTGAGACTAAAGTGCAGTAGTGAAAATATTGTGAAATAACTCTTTTAAGGCCCATATGTTTTGTGGCAACATTCCCCAATGCATTGATCTCAGTGGAGCAAAGCACCAAGCTATAGCATTAACCCTGCCACCACATTGCATGCATGTCTAGTGCTCAAAAGTTTAAACAATTTCAACTTTGACCTTGTTTGCTACTGAGCTTGCAGAGCCAAATTAATTCCTCAGCTGTTGACAAGAAAAACTGATCATCTGTATATACAGCTCCAGTGGTACAACCATTCTAAACAGATCACAATATTAAAACAGAATAATCAGCATATAGTAAATATGCACGTTGGATTCTATGCAAATTAATCAATGATAAAATTGCCCTTATGTGATGCCATTTCCAATGCTTTTCAAGATCAGAGCAACACACGATCGAAGTATAGGCTTTAGCCATCTAAGTGAATTTTCAAAATCTATGTATTCATTTGTCTTGTTTTCCAGTAAAAATGTCCAAGTATGCATAAAAATATTATTTTACTTGAGAAGCAAATCTGCATAAGATATTAATACTTGTTTGCAGAGAACATATCTTGAATTAGGTTGATCTTACCCAAGTGGCAACTTGTTTGTCTTATTTTAAACATAACAAAAACTAAAAATCCAAGATATATTACCAGAAAATAAATCTTACATCTCACACAACTTTTCAAGTAAATACACAAGACAACTGTTTCATGCTTAAAGTTTTTTACTATAAATGAAACTAGTCTTAACTTGAGTTTTCCTATTTCTTTTTTTCTTCCCACCCTCCCCTTGTCTTTCCCTAGTCACCTAAATCTGCCTTCATAAGTGCAGCCAAGAAAGCTCGTCTGCGAACCAATCCCCCCAAAGTGCGCTTTTCTGAGCAAGTGTCCATCAGCGACCCAGACTCAGTATGTGCTGCTGCCTCTTGCTCACATCACACCCCAGTCATATGTGCGCTAACACATCTTTCCTTATGTGCTGAATTGAGACCTGCACAACACTGGCTGACACCATATGACTTATGGATTGTAGGATCTGAGTTTGTTGTACAGTCTCAAGGTAGTTTTTGAGATGATTGTTCACGGTCTGTTCATGATTACATTTGTTATTATTTACAAGGGCAAAGTGATTTTGTCAAACGCTCAAATGTCTCCTTTTGAAAGTGTTACATGGCTGCCATCGCAGAGTTGAAATACTGAAGTGCGATTCACTCCACATCTCCTACTCATCTCATTTCATCAGACTGCAGGTTTATTACCCAGAGGGGCAATGCGAAAATCCCTCTCCTACTGTGCTTCCTTAATCTAGATGTGGTCCTCGTTAAAAGGATAAATCCAAAACATGCACTTCTTCTGTGATCTCATCTTCCTCCACTCCACCATCTATGAACTGCAGGCTATATTAAAGTGCAAACATAAAAACACAGGGCTTGGAATTGACTATGATTGGCTCGGTTGGAATGAAAAGGCCATAGTGTTTCTCTGTTTCAAATTCATAGGATATATTTGCAGAGAAGTCAGCCTGGCAGATTTTGACAGATGTTCTTTTTCTTCAATTGCATCTGAGTCCTTGTTTGTTTGCTGAGATTTCTTTGGATTTTCAGACTGATTTGAACACAAATGCAACAGTATTACAACTATGTAATAACTATGTTCCCGAATTGAAGCAATTCTAACAGCAGGTGCATTGAATAAATCCCTCCGGTTCTGATCGAGATGTTTAGGGAACTTAGCATCAGCTTCCTTTTAACACTTCCAGCCCACTAAACTAATTGAATGAGGTTGCATTGCATCTAGAGAAAGACTCTACCTCTCCATAACCTTTAATGTTGTTACTAGACATTCATTCATTCGTAGCTTTTCATTAGCACTACAGCTACCATCTCCTCTTGGTGAACATGGGTCGATAGCACCCATGTTAATGTCAATGTCCATGGATTATGTCCCATACAGTTTGATATCTGCCTTGTGAGCAAGGAAGAGTCAACACTACACCCTTGGGTGCTGGTCGCACCAATTTAATAAAGCGGACCGATGGGAGGGGTGTGCAGCTCTCCTGGAAGAAGAAACTTGCTGATCAGGCCTAGAGGGCCAAAATCGGTAAAGATCAAACCACCCTCACCTGAGCCTCCTCTAATCATGTCAATCCATCTTGTGTGATCAGCAGGGGCCAGCAGGGCTTTCTTCATTAAAACTCGCCTGTCAGCACAGAGTACATAAGCTCCTACGTTTTATTAAGGGGGTTAGGCTTAAAGACAAATGCCAACGTGGGACTTATTATTCATATCTCATCATCTCACGCCGTAGCTAACGAGCAATTGATTGAGATTGGGCTGAATGTATGAAACAGAGTTAGCCAACCTGCTCACTTCACTGCCTGTCATAACATGGTCCCAATTGACACGCCAAATTGATATCGCTTATTTTTTCCATTCTGTATTTGTGTATAAAGTGTTTCCAGAAGCAAGGCTAAAGGGACTTTGGGTAAAACACTACAGTTTAAATTGAAACTTTGAGTAAGGTTTGATATACCCATGAATGTCAACATTTGATTACAATCGTTATTGATGATACTCAGTGGACAGCTGATAAATCTTATGTCATGTATAACAATATGATGCTGTTGTCAGGATGCTGCTAAAATTGACGACCTCTCATTCTTCTTACAAAATTGCCTTCAAGGTTTCTCACTCACTTCAGGGTGCACTAAGTCATTTTCCCCACTTTTTCCAAGTTGTATTCAAATATGATTCAAATGATAGTCACATCAGTGGCAAATACCATTCACTCTATTTCAGTAATTTCATTATTGTCTGGCACTTTACATTATAAAATAAATATGGGCGGTAGTTATCCATAGGATATTTCATAAATGCCATACCAAAATTTTGCTTTGACATTTTGCATCTAAGGCAACAGTTGTCAAGATCACATCAAACGTTTTTTAGTCTTTTGTTGCTCAGAAAGATTTATTTAGATATATTTACATTTATTCATTTAGCAAATGTTCGGGAAGGTTGCTCCACCACAGAAGAACAGTGAGTGTTAAGGTTCTAGGTCCAGGAGAGTTCTGAATTAAAAAGGCATCAGCTAGAGTTAGCCAGTGGAGTGAGACCAGGATGGGTGTGACATGGAGCTTTTTGGTTGATTTAAAAACTGCATTGCTGTTCTGTATCACTGGAGCATTGCAATAGTCCAGTCTTGAGACTACAATTACAATGAATTAGCTGTGCAGCATATTCGGCCAAGTAGGGTCTGATTTTTCTAAGGGGCCAAGCACTGAACCTTGAGGTTCACCTCTAGATAATACGATTTAGAAACCCTCTCCAGGAAACTTTAAAGGCTCTGCCATGAGGTCAGACTCAGTACAGTGTACTTCTATTAATGCCCAGAGACATTTCAATTCAGTGACACAAGGATCTGGGGCCTCATTTATAACCGTTGTGTACGCACAAAACGTGACCTGAAAGAGGCGTACGTCACTTCTTACACAAAAGATGGGATTTATAAAAACAAACTTGACGGGAAAATTTGCAAACTCTGTCCCATACATACAATCATTTTTACTAGAATTAATAATTAAATAATTAAGTAAAAAGAAGGATTTTGTTTTGATATACACATTTACATTAATATTCCACCTTTATTAATGGCAATAAGCGCTAAAATTACATAGTCATTATGCAGAATATAAACAAAAATGTGATACTTTTTAGCACTTTTCCTTTGACACACTGTTTCAATGACAGTGAGGAGTGATAGGCACACAATAATTCCTCTTTAAACTAAAATGCAGATCTCATGTTATGACAAAATATTTTTAGCGAGAACGATGATCAGTGATGCACTTCCATATTATGGAAGACTTACTTTGATATTATAGAAGACACTGCTGGATTCGATGGTCGAAGGGTCTATTGTCCATTTTAATAGGTTCCATGATAATATCTTACTGTACAACCACAGCTGCACAGAGATGTTGATGTCGTGTACAGGCATCTTCAAACAATTATGAAAAATACCACTGTATCTGAAGGATACAACTTGAAGAAAACGGTAAGATTTATACGTTTCCTTTTTAAAATACTTTGTCAGTGAAGCGCTGCGTCAGACAATTGTATTTACACTGCAATAAATAAATAGACACTAAAATAGCTCACCTCATCAGCAAAACTGCATAAACTTGATTTGATTTCTAATTGTTTAAACCAATAGACTATTTGGACAGTAGAAATTAATAAATCAACTCTATTCTAAAAACTTTATCTGAGAAGTATGTGATAACTACCGTTTTTTTTAATAGAAAAATATATTGATAGACAAGGATATTGGATGATGTAATGTAATGTGTGGGACAAATGGCATTTATAGTCCGTATGTAATGTTTCCAAATGTCTTGTACTTTTGATGGTGTTAACAATGGTGTCACGTGGATGGAAACATGCAAGGAAATGATATGCAGATGAGGTTATGCATAGTAAAACTAGGCATGGTAATCTACATATATGGTGGTTTTCGGGGAGGAGACGAGGTGGAGATGCATGTACGGACAATCTTCCACTGACTGGGATTTATAAAGGGATTTTTGGGCAGGTTCTGGCATACACATGGTTTTATAATCTGAAAACTTTTGTGGCTATGCAGAATCTAGTTTTTGTGCGTACGTACACTTTTAGGATGAAATCTATGGATCTTTTTATAAATGAGGCCTCTGATGACTCAAAGACAGTAGACCATTTCAGTTTATTGAGGATCAGTGATTTGGAGTCGGTTCTTGCCACCACAAGGTTTTCGCAATGACAGCATGGCAGTAGGCTTTTGAACTAGGAGCCAATTCAACATAAAGAAAAAAATTACTTAGTGCACCTTTAATTTCTTTCTATTGGAGATCAAGTAGATGCCTTGAAGATTTCCTGGTTTTGCTACAAATATATGCTGCAACTCAATTCAGTGTTTGTGTCCAATTGATCTGTATTTGTAGAACATGGTTTCGCATTGGATATGGAATGGATTTGATACGACCTCTGCTTAATTTTACTCAGTCATACTGTGTATGTCTAAAGTCGTTTTGGTCATATATACAATTCATTTAAAGTATTGCTCATGAGTTAGACAAAGATCTTCCCTTTAACCATTGTTTTAGACTGCTTTTATCTAACGGTTTCCATACAGTTAAAGTCCTCTCATGTGTTTCTACATTCTTTCTTTGTCTCTTAGAAGATATTGGATATTTTTATTTATTTAATTCTCTTTATTTGCGTATTGAGTCTTTTCTTTCCCTAATATCTCATCCAAGTCTCACTAACTGCTTCTTCTTTCTCCTCTCTGTTTTTTTTTTTTAGACCATGCTTAAAGACGATTCTCTGCTTCTGATACCAAATGTGTTGAAGGTGTTTCTGGAAAATGGACAGATCAAATCCTTTACATTTGACAGCCGCACCACTGTAAGGGTGAGTGTTAAGGGAAATTCTTCCCTGTTACTAGAAACATAATAGGTGGAATTGACTACAAATGTATTTATTTTATTTGTTTGTTCGTTCATTTATTTAATGCATGTTAATGAACATGCCAGATTTTAGCAACATCACTAATTTACACCCATAGTCCCTTGGCAGGTAACACAAAAAAAAAAAAGACAAGGTACATCATTTTGCATGGAATGCATTGCAGTGTTTATGTTTACATAGAGCATAACCAAACTAAAACCGAACTGACACTAGCACATCATTTCATTTAAGTTTCATTTAGGTTCTAACATGGTTTAGAAAATTCATTACATTTTTCTTTCTGAACGTAAAAGAGGAAAAACATGTACAACTGATCTTACATTATGTAGATTTGTCAATTACATCAGCTTCAAAGGATCTATACATTTTTGAAAGTTCCTGCCAAACAGTACTGATATCATATGTCAATAAACAAGATTAAATGCTAGAAAAAGTGAGCTTTTTTGTGGTTTCACAGCAAGGCTAACATTTCCCACAATCCTTCCTGAGGTGATATCTTCAGCCTTTGGCCCATATCACCAAACAGATTATCTCAATCCTGGTGATGGTACACAACACAGTAATCTGTTTATCTCCCATTGCGGGGGTTACTATCATCAAACACAGAGTATATAATGTATCACTTCACACTGGCCAGTACTCTCCAGACAAGCGCGCATTGGTGCTTCAGCAGAGTGTTGGAGCACAGCATTTGCTTTAGACACATTGAAACCTCATTAAATATTTGGATTCTTTTCAGAAGCAAAGCCACTAGTCAGTAAAAAGACTCATACGTTTGTCTCCAGTGGCAGATACTCAGAGCAGAATACAGTGATTAAGAGTGCTGGCGTCAATACTTTATCACTGATGGAAATGTCAAGCATGTCCTCCTGTAGTTTACAGACTGCTGATGCTGTTGCTTTCCACTACATTTACTTTTCTGAGATATTGTAATATAACAGAATTCATGATGCTTTTGGGGCTAAAAACACCAACCTTTAGCAGAATACTCAGATGAAGACTCAAGCAATTACAATACTAGAATACTAGAAATTGTTTTTCTTTTTTTCCCTTTTGCCACAGGATGTGATATCATCACTGCAAGATCGCCTCTCTCTACGTTACATTGAGCATTTTGCTTTGGTGCTGGAGTCTGGTGGATTGGCCCAGAATCAGAGGTTGCATCTGCTCCAGGAAAACCAGCCACTGTCTCATGTGAGTAAATGCCACCCAAAAACCGATGACTGATGCATTGCCTTCATTCTGAAGTTCAAAAGGTTTAAAAGCAATCCTTAAATGTAGGGTACAAGGTACACCAGCTTCACATATTGAGTTGCAACAAACAACATTGGTTAAAAAAGCTTCTTAATTTGAATTAAGTTGTATTTAATAGTAATTAAATACTAGTGATCCATGTTATCCAGTAAATATTCCAAAGAACATCTCCAATGAAGAACATCTGACTGTCTGTACAGTGAAGCTCAAATGCTGAGTGACTTTTATTTTATTTTTTTTAAAGTAATTAGTGACAGTAATTACATTTTCAGTTAAATTAAATTACTCCAAATCCTAAAAGGTTCCTTATTTAATGGTTTGAATTGGATTTTGAATCATAGATTTTATTTAAAGTGTGGTTTACTGAAAAAGGCTTATGGATGCCATCATATTTGAATATACAGTAATAGAACAGTGCAAATAGCATGTTATTAAGAACTGGGAAAACCTAAATTACATGATGATGAATTAAGTTTTGTATGGCTGCCAGTAGCAAATAACCTTACTTCCATAAGGAATGGACAGTGAAAATTTAGTACTGCAATGGTTGTAAGTGCTGTATTTCAAAGGTGTGTTTTACTCTACATTTTCAGGTGGTTCACAGGACCTACTTCCAAGGAATGAAGTGTCTTTTCCGTATTTGCTTCTTCCCAAAGGACCCTGCTGACTTACTGAGGAGAGACCCCGCTGCATTTGAGTACCTCTACATACAGGTAGATTTAGTCATTGAGTCAAGAAACGAACATTCACTTAGGTAATCTGATATTAGTATAAAGCCTCTTAATCTATCGTTTGTTCTGAATTCCCACAGAGCCGCAATGACGTCATTAAAGAGCGATATGGAATGGACTGGAAGTCCGATGTCACACTGAGGTTGGCAGCCCTTCACATCTACATCACTGTGTCAATTGCGAGACCCAATCAGAAGATTTCTCTAAAGCATGTTGAGTAAGTCTTGTGGTTTTAAAAAAACATGCATGAATGCCTAAAAAGGGGGAATTGTAATTTTTTTTAATATTAAACCTTGATTCTTACCTTGATATATGTTTTGACCAAAGGCTACACATTTTAATTTGATTCAACAGAAGTTAATGAGTGTGTCAATAATGGAAAGTTCTCTGTTTTTGCCGTTTTGAACAATGAATTTTTGTGCCTAACATTTGCGTTGGTGTGAACAGGCCTTTAGCCTTCACATTCAATTTTGTACAAACGTGTCTATATGGTAACCACAGGAAGCATATACACTACCGGTCAAAAGTTTTAGAACACCCCAATTTTTCCAGTTTTTATTGAAATTTAAGCAGATCAAGTCCAGTGAATAACCTGAAATGGTACAAAGGTAAGCGGTAAACTGCCAGAGGTTAAAAAAAACAAACATTTAGGTTACCAAAAACTGAAAAATAATGTACATTTCAGAGTTATACAAAAAGGCCTTTTTCAGGGAACAAATAATGGGTTAACAACTTACAGCTGTTCTGCAGGAATGGAAGTAAATTAAGCCTTGAAAGTTGATGCTAACAATTCCTACAGGTGTCCCAACTTTTGTTGATTACTTACAAACCCTCTGTCTGTATAAAAGCAGTGTTGGAACAGACTGTGCTACTACACCCTCTTAAGCATTATTTGGACAGTACTATACTGCAGGAAGTAGTATATTGCTCTCATAATGGCGAGAAAAAGGCAATTAACAAAGGAAGACAGACAGACCATTATAACCCTTAAAAGTGTAGGTCTTTCCTTTAGAGAAATTGCAAAGAAAGCCAAGGTGTCAGTGAGTACAGTTTCCTACACCATCAAAAGGCATTTGGAAACTGGAGGAAACTCTGACAGGAAGAGGTCTGGCAGACCCAAAGCCACAACAGAATCAGAAGACAAGTTTCTGAGAGTCAACAGCTTGCGTGATAGGCGGCTCACAGGACAACAGCTTCAAGCACAGCTTAACACTGGTCGAAGTAAGCAAGTCTCAGTTTCAACTGTGAAGAGAAGACTTAGAGCTGCAGGTTTGACAGGTCGAGTGGCAGTAAGAAAGCCATTGCTAAGATGGCAAAATAAGAAAAAGAGGCTTTCCTGGGCCATGAAGCACCGCCAGTGGACTACTGAAGACTGGAAGAAGGTGTTATGGACTGATGAATCGAAATATGAAATCTTCGGTTCATCACGCAGGGGTTTTGTACCCCGTCGAGTAGGTGAAAGGATGGTTCCTCAGCGTGTGACACCAACTGTCAAACATGGAGGAGGAAGCGTGATGGTCTGGGGCTCTTTTGCTGGATCCAGAGTCGGCGACTTGCACAGAGTGAGTGGCACCCTGAACCAAAACTGCTACCACAGCATTTTGCAGCGCCATGCAACACCCTCTGGTATACGCCAAGTTGGTCAGAGGTTCATCCTACAGCAAGATAATGACCCAAAACAAACCTCCAGGCTATGTCAGAACTACCTTAGAAGAAAAGAACAAGACGGTAGGCTTCAAATCATGGAATGGCCAGCACAGTCTCCAGACTTAAACCCCATCGAGCTGGTTTGGGATGAAGTGGACAGAAGGGTGAAAGCAAAGCAATCTACAAGCGCAACACATTTGTGGGAACTTCTGCAACAGTCTTGGGAAGAACTTTCCGAACAATATTTGATTTCCATTGTAGAAAGAATGCCACGAGTGTGTTCGGCTGTTAGATCTGCAAAAGGTGGCTACTTTGACGAGTCAAAAATTTAGATAAAATTTTGTTAAACAAAATGATTCCATGATTTCTTTTTTATCTCCAATTGTTTATTTGTTCTATGCTTCAATTTCAGAGTACACTGAGACATTAAACTGCGTAAATTTCAATAAAAACCGGAAAAATTGAGGCGTTCTAAAATTTTTGACCGGTAGTGTAGTTTTACCCAAAAAAAGCTGTTTTCCAAGAGTGGCAGATGACGCTGATAAAACCATCAAAACCCATTATAAGGTCTTACTGGTTGCATGCTCTAAACCTGCACGATTTTCTTTAGGAAAGAATGGGGTTTGGAGCCTTTTCTTCCTTTGACTCTGTTGCCAACCATCAAGGAGAAAAACGTCTGCAAGACTCTCTCACAGCTGTTGAAGACATATCAACATCCTCCACCAGCTGGTAACAAGGTATATCTGGCAACTGACTATAGATGGGTCAAATAAATCTTGAATAGAGGTTGTTCTAAAATGTGACAAAGAAACCATTTATCTCATCTAATGCAGAATGTTTTTTGCATTTGTGTATGAATTTTATGCCCTAAAAGCATATCTGATACATAGAAATATGCTGTGTGCAATTCATTTCTCCATACTGATCATTTATAACCAAAGCACAACTTATAGCAGCAAAACATTGCCCTCTGCTGGCTAGAATATCTCCTTCTATGAACTTGCACAACTCACCAGTTTTGTTTTCTCTTTATCCATGCAGGTTTCTCCTCTTCAAGGAAAATTACAATATATGCGTGTCTTGAATGACCTCCCACCATTTGGAGGCTTCTTGTTTCACACAGTTGGCTTGGTAACATGAATCTGACACAGCTTTTCAACAAATAATCAAGACTATACAGATAATCATTAGATTTTTGAACTGATTTAATATCTCATCAGCTGTCCTTCTCATTAAATATCTAATTATTTTCTTTTTCTATTGAAAGGATGAGAAGCAGTCAGCCACTACATTGTTGGTTGGGCCAAGACACGGTATCAGTCATGTTATTGACCTGAAGAACAACCTAACAACTGTCTTAGCAGAGTTCAGCCGCGTGGCCAAGGTCCAGCTCTTTAGAGAGCATCATGGGGTAGCCCGTGTTGAAGTAGTTATTCTGGAAGCAAAGGTGTGAAAAAAATGCAGAAATTTAAAAAAGAATGAATTTAAATTATAGTTATAACTCTATGACAGTTTTGTGTGTGAGAAATAGCACTGCAATATGTAATATTCTAAAATGTAATGGTATACTAATATCTGTTTCCATACTAATTTATTGTAGCCCCTGGTCTTGTTAATGGAGTGGCCAGATGCATCAAACTTTGCCTGTTTGATCTCTGGCTATTACAAGCTATTTGTGGACCCTAAAAGGACAATCTACAGCAGGATACCTGGTCAGCCTTATATGATTAAGGCAGGTATGTTAGAAATGTTATTGCTGCAATTTCATTAAAATACAAAAATTCATTGCATATCATTTTCTGACAGTGCATTTGCTTTGCTTTTCATCTTTCAATGACAAGCGAAACTAAAATATGTTGTGTTACATATGCAGTTTGGGACATGTCATAGCAAAAAGATGTAATAATGCTGTGAACATGGTGGCTTCTAAAATATACGCTTGTCATACTTTTTTACATAGTGAGAAAAATCAATCAATCAATCATGAATTCATCAGGTTGCTTCTAAAAATAATTTGAGATTATTATAAGGATTTATCACGGCAATCATTCATTATTCCAGCTTGACCCCTCCATCTTCATCTTGAGTCAGTTTATGCGAGTGTAGCGGAAATGCTGATCTAGATATATTCATATATCTGGACGTCGAGTTTATATTGCATCCTATTACTAAACCATGTATTGGATGTTCGCATCTCCTGTGGTCTGCCAAAAAGAAAGATCACAGCATATCATCACATCCCACAAGGCTTTTTTCCATCTCTGAGAACTCTATTCAACAGACTCACCTTTGTCATCTGGACTCATTCCCATCCATCATATTTTCTACTCGTTCAACCACTCAGACAGTTCTGTCATTTAGATTCCAGAAGCTCCCATGCCCAATTCCGCTCCGGAGCCACTGTGTTAACTGGGACTCGTCGAGAAGAGAGAGAGGGGTCATCCAGAGAGGCAACACAAAAGACATCAGCATCACCCATATCTCAGCACCTTGGCTTGTGTCACATCCATTTAAAAGAACAACAACAGATGCAAGAGCTTCAGATACAAGCAGAACAGGAGCTTGACATTAATGAGAACCTTATCTCGCAGGTACAGAGTCGCTCACGCACAAAGTCTGACCCCACTCTAAAGAGCACTGATTCTGTGGCTGAACAAGATGGTCCCACTGATGACAGTTCAAGCTGCAGGAACAAAGTGAAAACAATGAAGCCTACACAGAGATTTTTCTGTGACTCCTGCAAGGCAAAACTCCAAGCTGAAGGTTTGATCTCAGACACTGGGGAGGCTGGAAGACTCATTTTGCAGCAGTGTACAAATGCATGTGCTTCTCGTGAAGGAGGTGCTGTTGATCTCATTGCCTTACCACTACCTGGGAATGAGGAAGATGAAGAGATGGATGATGGAGTAGGAAAGTTGCAGCCTCCCCCTCCTGCAATAGCAGCACCACCCCCAGGGTTTCGTGATAACAGCTCTGATGAAGACGACCCAAAAAAGGGACGGAAAGGAATCAAAGCCTCTGCTGCTGTGGCAGAGGGTCAGGAGGAAGTTCCCGTGACACTGATTGATAATGTCACCACTAGGACGGTCCAAGACCATGCTCAGGAGTTAGATGATGCATTAGTGTCCACCCTCCAGGCACTGGAAGCACTAGCTGCATCGGAGGATTACCCACACCATCACCAGCAGACACCACAGACAGCAGGTGGACATATGTACTTTTAAAAGTGCTGGTTCTTTAACGTGTCTAAGTTAATAAATCTTTTGAAAGTCAAGCAATCTGTAAAATCATAAATATTCATTTAAAATTAGTCACCTTTACTTATGTAGCGCTTTTTACAACGCAAATTGTGGCAAAGCAGCTTTACAGTAATAATTGGCAAATCAGTTTTGGCTGCACAGCAGCTCCCAAAGAAAATGGTGTCATTGTCCAGCTTATTCTGTATATTATTGACTCATTCTGTTGCAAAGATCAATAGTTATTAGTCGAGTTAATTTATGTATATTAAAATAATTTCATTAAATTTAATTAAAAATTAAAATAAGTTTGTGCACTTATTTTGACAAATTATATTCAAATTAGAGTGTCCCAAAACAAGTATCAATACAGCTTTACCTACTCCTTAACAACAAAACAGCAAAGAGTAGTTGTACATTAAAAACATTTTAAATTAGGTTGATATTTAAGTTTTACTTAGAACATGTATTTTCTCTCTGTAATTTTGCTTACCTGAATTGAAATGAGCTTACGTGATTTTTTACGAGCATGGTTGTGTTTTGTTTCTGTTTCTTTACAGGGCTGATTGTGCTTGCTGCTATAACCCCTGAATCATCCCTAGACTCTGGACATGAGACAAATTCATCCGAGCTTACTGATGTGTCTGAGATGGTGTCTGCCATGAAGCAGCATCAGAACCAGGCATATCTGTTTGCCCACCATATCAACAAAGAGCGACTTTTCAGCCGACGAGACTTCCCTTTGTCAATCCCTGGCTGTACAACACAAGCAATTGGGGGAGGGGCTTTTTCAATGAGTCAGATCCGTGGTGGGTGTCCACCAAAGCCTGTGATCTTAAGTAAGACTGTGCCCTTGAAAGTATGTCCCAGTCAAGAAATTAGTCCCCCTGACAACTCTGTGGAGCAGGGGAAGACCCAAGAAGCAAACAGTGAGAAGGTTTTAGAACAATCAGAAAAAAGCCCTGTCAAAGACAGCTTGGAGGAGTCTGAAGAACAGACATCTGAAAAACTTAAAGCATCAGAACAAGTTTGTCCTCCCCAAGTCAACACAGATCAATTGCCTCTTGATGAAAATGATGAAAAACCAAGCTCCATTACCTCAGAAGGTGTCCAGGAAAAAGATTCTGGTACAGTAACTCTAGAAACTACCAGTATAGCCTTACCTGTTCTCTTGCCTGAGGATAGAACTGCATCTGCAAAAATTTGTTCAACAAATATGTGCCAAGATGCCGAGAATGCCTCAAGTGAGACCACAAAGCCTTCAAGTTCAAAGGTCCTTCTGCCAGCTGCTGACTTGTTCTGCACATGTCCAGTAAGACCAGAGCCTGGTCCACAGGTGCGTCTGAAAGATCAACAGGCCCCAAAAGTGGTAGTGTTTCACTCATCGTCTCCCACAGATGATGAACGTCTACGTACTAAAGGACTTCAGTTAGTTAACGACAAAGAGAACACAGTGAAGACATCTGATGCAAGCTTGGTGAAGCCCAGCACCCTGCCTCCTACTAAGTACTCACCAGTTATGCCTGTTAAAGTAGAACGGAAAGAGATGTCAGAGGCAAAAGCAGAGAACTCCCAGAGTAAATCCCCTGTGGAACCACAGAAAGCTGCTAAAAGTCTGTCTGTTCTGGTAGACCCAACACACATCCTAGGTTGTGTGGAAAAGGGTGCGACTATCCCAGGGGCCGAGTACAAGAAACAAACAAACAAAGCCAAATCCCAGCGTAGTACTCCATTCCTGAGTTTTAGGAACTTAATTTCAGCCACTTTCCCTGCACGTTTGCGCAGAGAGACAGATGAGCGTCGTGCGCAGCTTCAAAAAGTCAGGCAGTATGAGCTAGAGTTCCTGGAGGAGCTTCTAAAACCTAAAACATCACAAGGAGAGTTCATTCCACAGGGATCTTCTCCTGTTCCCTCATTTACACCATGTGCCTGCCAACTGCGCACAAGTCCTGTACAGAAAGTTCCTGGGATCTCACGAGAACAGCGACGAAGCTGTGACTGCAAAAGAATGTGCCGCGGAATGCGTCTCCCAGATACAGCAGTTGGTTCTGCAACAGATCAGAGAGGAAGAGAGAGGGCAATCTCTAAAACACCCCCAGCTATTCCAAAGTCTCCACATGCTCAAGGAGAATTACGGAAACCTCAGGCTTTGGAAATCAAAACCACTCGAATCCGCTCCACAAGCCTTGAGTCTAGGGAACCCAGAGATACACCATCATGCTTACCAACGTGCACCACCCACTCAGAATGCATGGGTGCGCCACAATATAAAAAGCTACAGAGGAGATATAGTATAGGGGAGATTGATAATAATGGCAGCACCCCCCTGTATGCTGAGGTTAAAACTACAAAAGCAAAGAGCCTTGAAAAAGAAATGGAACGAGTCAGGGCCACTGGACTTAGACTTCCGACTCCAGTGGAGCCTGTGCATACTAAAGATGGGGATGCAAAGAAGAAAGGGATATTTTTTATTCAGGGAGAAGAGCTACAGCAGGAAAGTCGTGAGGGTACCGCTGAGGTTCTAGGATTGCCAAGCGAGGATACCGAGGAAAGAGAGAAATGTTGCTCCTTCTGCTTCTGTTATCGCAAATGTGAAGCTGCTGATGAGAGTAGTGAAAAAGATGAACTGTCTTATTCCATCCCCTTGCAGGTCTTGCCCGGAATGCATCTAGATTCGAGGTCAATGCCAGTAGTCAGCAAAACTCTTCAGGTTCTTGATGCGGAGGATTGCAGTGGGGAGGAGGAGGAGGAGGAGGAAGAGGAGCCCCAAACACAGAGGATTGATCTGCGAGCATGCGGGAACCTGGAAACTAGCTTGGCAAGAGTACAATCCTTGCAGGGCAAAATATTTTCGCTACCTGATGGATTCCTAAATGCACAACTTGATGCCAATGAGCTGCTCTCAATTTTAAGGCAGTGTGCCAATAGTCCCCAAATAGAGGGGGAACCTCGTATTCCCCCTGCAAGACTGGCAGAGTACAAACAAGAACTTGCAGTCCGTTTTAAAGAGTTCAGGGCATCGTGCAGACGAGTGGCGAGTGTTGAGAAAAGTCCCTCACGAATGCTAAGTGCTGTCACAGCTAGCTTCCAGGTGCTGTGTAATCTTACTCATACATTCATTCGACTGGTCAGGGGTGTACGATCTGAAACTCAAAAACTACAGCTTTTACGTAAGGTAGAGGAGGTAGCTGTCAATTACACCCTTCTTCTTCGGGCTGCTGAAGAGGCAATGGGACATTCTAGTAGCCTCCCCAATAAGAGTGCAAGTCCTCAGCTCCATACATCCACTAACATGGGCTCTCTTAATCGCTCTATCAAAACCTTGCCCAGCAAGTAATGACTCATTCACACGAGATTGTGGGACAGGCCGGAAAGACAACTCTCCTGCTCAACTCTCTGGCAGGAATCTCGCCGGATCATTCATTGGTTTACATTTTTACTCGCCTTTCTGTTCACTGCCTGCTAAATTCCATGATTGCTTAACTATCTACTGTTATATGTTTATGAAGGTTGTGCCAACTTGTACTCACAAAGGATCTTTGACATTATATGTGCACAGAATTGAGAAAAAAATACAACTGATCCTGTGAATTATGGGTGATCAACAGGGCTGTTCACTCTCATGTCCTTAGAAAAAGGCTACTGTGAAAAGGACTTAGTTTTTGTATGTTTAGTTGTTCCTATATCTAAACCACAAAATGATCTTGGGAAGGGCTGGTGGGGATAGGGCCTTAGTTATTTTGTGTCATAAAAATATATTATGGGGAAAATTATATTATCATTATTGCAATTACAATTACTGTAGCTACATAATCTAAAAAAAAAGAAAAAGAAAATTTAATGGTAACAGATTTTGTAAATTAGGTAGAGAGAGAAATGGTAATTTGGTAATGTGCTTGCTATTCAATTTTGTTTGTTGTGACATGAAATACTCCCTTTTCACAATATCACATTCACAATTTCTGGATTTGTATCTCTACAAGGGTCTGAATCGACACTTTTTTTAATGAATATTTATGAACACAAGAGCCCACTAACAAGATAGTGGAAGGAAACACCTGCCCAGGGTAGACAATGTAGCAGATTCAAATTCACCGGAATATTAATTAAAAGAGATACAATGGTTGATCTGAGACCAAGATGAAAAAGGGCGCTCCTGTTTTCTAATGCACAAAAAATAAATAAATAAATCCTTTTTCACTCTCACACCCACATACTCATCCAGCTCTATACCTCATACATGTAGAGGCTTTTTTTTATTATTGGAGGAGTAGGCTGGGTTCTTGATAGTCTTATAATTTCGTGCAATCATTAAACAAATGCTTGTGTATATAAAGTAAAAACCATTTTGTTTTCACATATAGCCTATACAAATACACAGATAATTTTTTTCAATATTGCTTTAATGCTTTTCTTCTGTCCCGTAATTTGAAATGTCTAATCTGTAGAAAACTTTATTTTTTAATTTTCATGTGATGTCATCCATTGTGCACTCCTGAGAACATACCACCCCCCACACACCCACACAGAATAGTTTTATATGTATTTTAATAAAACCAACTGCTGTCTTATGTCTGAAAACTTTTCTGTCTCCTCTTCCAATCTAAGGTATAAATGGTTCAATTACGGTCTTATAATCTGTATAAGGCACTACTGTGAAGTTTAAACAATTAACATCTCATTGCTATGAGGTGTCTTGCATGTTATTTCTCCTTTAAAATATAATTGAATGACGTGGGTTTAATGCTGGATTTAGATTACCTTGTATCATTAAAAGTTCAACAATAGTACAGGCAGAATCTAGTGTTTTACAATATTTCCATATAAAGGTATAATTATTCTATACTCAACTAAAGAACATATTTGTGAAGCTTAAAATCATATTTGAGAAAACTAACATTGCATATATTTATCAAAATACCTTTTTGTAAAAAAAAAAAGAAAGAAAGAGAAATCACAACATGTATCTTATGATTTATAGTAGTATGTACCAGAGACAAACAGTAACTATATTTTCCGAGTATAATAAAGCATGGAACCTGTTTATTTTTATAAAATACATTAGGGTAAACAATATCATCATGTTTATACATGTTTTTATTTTCAGACATACTTTCTGTCAAAGACTAGTTGCATTGCCAAAATGAGATTTGTCACTATGCCTCATTTTTGTTGTATGTGGTCATATTTAGTTCTTTGAGTTCTTGTCAGTGTTTTTGCTTCACTGTGGTCTTTTTGTGTGTAAGGTCATGTTTAAAGCAATAAAGAGTATTAAAAGTAAAGCATTTTCAGCTTAGTTTTGGCTATGAGCTCAATTTAATTCACCGATTCAGTTAATAATGAGCGCTCTGAAAAAGTATTACTCAAATTCACTGTCACTGTAAGTAGCAAACTATTATTGTTTAATTAGCTCATTTGTTAAGAGTTGGATGTTTTATATTCTTTAACAACCATACATAGCTCATGTAGAGTTGCTAATAGTGATTAGGAATAGTTTACTCCACTTTAGATTAGGTCACATAAAACACTAAATCGTACGGTGTCCAAGAGAGCTCAACGTGCTGCAACTGCAAATAGAAAAAATACCAGCTAATTACATCAGTTTGACTCACAATGCAACCAAATACTGAAATGCACAACAAATACTCACAATGCACATGTAAAAGCAACACCGCTGACGAGTAGGCATTGAACAATAAGCATGTCTCAGCCAGGTTCGTCAGTTTTTGCATGTGCTGCTTGCAGGCGGACAGGCTGTAGGTTTTCGATGTAGCTATGCTGTTGTGCATAAACTACACCATCAATAATAACATAGCAGAAAAGTGCATGCTCCTCACGTCCAACACTTTAGACTTTCGTATGGGGGATCATAGTTGTTAAGATTTGTGAGCCTGCACAAAACGAAAGAAAATCGTCCACAGGGCTTGCACATACTCCAGTAACTTTACACTGCTCATCCAACCAATTCAATCCTGCTGGATCTACTCGAGACATTTTACCGCCTGTGTTCAGCATGATTTCTTTCACCTTGTTGTTCCAATACAGTGATTCAGCTGCAAGGCCATAAACACACTTGTTTAGTTTCCATAAAATATTTTGCTTTTCTGCTTCACCCTTGAAGAAAGCAGATTTGATGTCTAGAGAATGGACTTGCCACTTATTTTGACAGATTACTGCCAGTAATAGCCTAGGAGAGTCGGTAGCACAGGTTGGGGAATCTCTCTGCAGCTCGTGAATTTTAAGCTCTTCAAAACCTCTGTATACGAGTCGTGCTTTGGGCACAATAGCATTGGGAGTTTCTTTGAGACTAAAGACCCATCTGGTTGAGACGCACTTTTGACCTGCTTCATCAACTTCATCAAAAACATTGTTTTTGTGCCAGTTCATTATTTCATCCTGTTTGTCTGCATCAAATGAAATGTCTTTTGTTATGAGTACATCAGTCTCCTTATCAGTAGTGGTGGGCAGAGCGAGCCTTCATGAAACACTGAAACGCTTGAAGCAAATGTGCCGTATTGTGTCGAGGCTTCGGAACTATACCGACACCCGTCTCCACGGTGACACCTAGTGGTCAATTGCACAACAAGCCATTTAAAAAAATAAAAATGTTGTGTTTTTGTTAATGTGGTTTTAACATCCTCACTATATAACTATAATATATAATAATAACAAGAACTAGTTTATATTGGTCATGAAAAATTCAAATAAATAAAACATATCAATCCACAATGGTCTTTTTTATATAAATGTCACTATATCGTAAAAGCTATCTCAAACTCTTTCTCCTCTCACAAAAACCCACGAGGTGAAGGTGGATTAAGTCCTCTTTTAAACTTTGTGGGAGTTGAGACAGATGTGCGATTGTGTGGTTTGTTCCCACCCCTGTCAATCAAAGGCAGGCTCGGCGAGCACGTCACCTGTCGAAACGCGCAGAAGCTTCGTTTAGCCGTAATCACGTGACATGGGTGTTTCGAATCGCAGTTCGGAGCAGTGTTTCGAAACATCTACGCTTCGGGATCTCGACACTGTGTCGAAACGTTAGTTTCGCGTCAGCCGTCCCTACTTATCAGTTGATTCAATGTTAAGGTTATAAACATGTGACATATCCACTCATTCATTTTGCCCATCACTGTCATCAGATACAATAAGTTGCAGATTGAACCAGTTTTTGTGTTTTCCAGAGGCTTTGCCTGCTCTGCCTAACACCTCGGCTCTCTGCAGACCACCATCCTGTTTCATAAATGTCTGACCTGTTTTTAAACTTTACACCAGCAGAAGAGACAGTGTTATTACAAACATTGTGATTTGTTTCAGTTTGTGTCAGACTAGGATGAACCGCTGTATCCACCTCTGATGTTTTCCTGTTCACTGTCTGTGTTTTCTTCACTCTCTGAGCTACATTGTTTAAGCTGCCTTTTCACGTGATGTCTGGCTGTTGTCTTGCAGTTTGCTTATCCTGAGATTCCTGATCCTGTTCGTTTATCTTACTGAGCCTGGATTGATGTACTTTACCAAGAGTCCTCCCATGTCTCATAAATACAACAGCTCCATCGTGTCCAATAACTACCTCTTGTCCCTTCCACTCAGGACAGTCTGCTCTTTTGTGATATACCTAGTCTCCTGTCATATACATGTTATCTGTGGTACCTTCTAGAGCAGGCAGTTTATCAAATAATACAGAAGGAAGGCTAGGATTCTGTCTAAAGCCTAAATGATACGGACTGAAGGCAGTCAACATTCTGTTCTTAGCCATGAGGGCCCAGTCAAAGGTAGTGTGCCAGTCACATTCATTCTCTTGTTTGACCTTCTGGATGATTGTCTCTTAAGCAGTCCGTTGCTCCAGGGACTGTATCCTGTTGTTTTTCTTGTTTCAATGTTAAATTTTTCAGCCATGTTTCTCTAGTCTTGTCTCATGTCTCTGTTGTTGATACACCACCATTGTCCCTGTATAGTCTCTGGGGGGCACCATGGACACTGTGTGAATGAAGGAGTTGACCATTTCAGATGACTTTTTTTTATTTTCCAGAGCTGAAACGTGTGAAGTCATTGATGTGAAGATACCATGCACTTGCTTCCAAGTCATGATGATCCATTGCCGTTGTCTTGTGATATTCCCCACAGCAGGCTTTGGCTTTATCTTTGTCTTTTTGTACCTTTGGCATATTTCACAGTCATATACTATTAGTTGTACAGTCGTGGCCAAAAGTTTTGAGAATTACATAAATATTGGAAATTGGAAAAGTTGCGGCTTAAGTTTTTATAATAGCAATTTGCACATACTCCAGAATGTTATGAAGAGTGATCAGATGAATTGCATAGTCCTTCTTTGCCATGAAAATTTACTTAATCCCAAAAAAAACCTTTCCACTGCATTTCATTGCTGTCATTAAAGGACCTGCTGAGATCATTTCAGTAATGGTCGTGTTAACTCAGGTGAGAATGTTGACGAGCACAAGGCTGGAGATCATTATGTCAGACTGATTGGGTTAGAATGGCAGACTTGACATGTTAAAAGGAGGGTGATGCTTGAAATCATTGTTCTTCCATTGTTAACCATGGTGACCTGCAAAGAAACGCGTGCAGCCATCATTGCGTTGCATAAAAATGGCTTCACAGGCAAGGATATTGTGGCTACTAAGATTGCACCTAAATCAACAATTTATAGGGTCATCAGCAACTTCAAGGAAAGAGGTTCAATTCTTGTAAAGAAGGCTTCAGGGCGTCCAAGAAAGTCCAGCGAGTGCCAGGATCGTCTCCTAAAGAAGATTCAGCTGCTGCGGGATCGGAGTGCCACCAGTGCAGAGCTTGCTCAGGAATGGCAGCAGGCAGGTGTGAGCGCATCTGCACGCACAGTGAGGCCAAGACTTTTGGAAGATGGCCTGGTGTCAAGAAGGGCAGCAAAGAAGCCACTTCTCTCCAAAAAAAACACATTAGGGACAGATTGATCTTCTGCAGAAAGTGTCGTGAATGGACTGCTGAGGACTGGGGCAAAGTCATATTCTCCCATGAAGCCCCTTTCCGATTGTTTGGGGCATCTGGAAAAAGGCTTGTCAGGAGAAGAAAAGGTGAGCGCTACCATCAGTCCTGTGTCATGCCAACAGTAAAGCATCCTGAGACCATTGATGTGTGGGGTTGCTTCTCATCCAAGGGAGTGGGCTCACTCACAATTCTGCCAAAAACACAGCCATGAATAAAGAATGGTACCAAAACACCCTCCAACAGCAACTACTTCCAACAATCCAACAACAGTTTGGTGAAGAACAATGCATTTTCCAGCACGATGGAGCACCGTGCCATAAGGCAAAAGTGATAACTAAGTGGCTCGGGGACCAGAACATTGAAATTTTGGGTCCATGGCCTGGAAACTCCCCAGATCTTAATCCCATTGAGAACTTGTGGTCAATCCTCAAGAGGTGGGTGGACAAACAAAAACCCACTAATTCTGACAAACTCCAAGAAGTGATTCTGAAAGAATGGGTTGCTATCAGTCAGGATTTGGCCCAGAAGTTGATTGAGATCATGCCCAGTCGAATTGCAGAGGTCCTGAAAAAGAACGGCCAACACTGCAAATACTGACTCTTTGCATAAATGTCATGTAATTGTCGATAAAAGCCTTTGAAACGTATGAAGTGCTTGCAATTATATTTCAGTACATCACAGAAACAACTGAAACAAAGATCTGAAAGCAGTTTAGCAGCAAACTTTGTGAAAACTAATATTTATGGAATTCTCAAAACTTTTGGCCACGACTGTAAAATAGTAAAGCATTCCTTGTCCTGATGCGTGACCCAAACTGTTTATAGAGCTTCAGAAGGACTTTGTGTTTTTCATCTGGAGACTTATTTTCTGTCACTGTTAGGACTTCCTCTTCAGTTTGACCTGTTTTAGTTTC
Organism: Opsariichthys bidens; assembly: GCA_037194245.1. Lineage (NCBI taxonomy): Eukaryota > Metazoa > Chordata > Actinopteri > Cypriniformes > Xenocyprididae > Opsariichthys > Opsariichthys bidens. The sequence goes on along the minus strand of CM074308.1, from coordinate 2,030,884 downwards.
TTTGTCTCTAATATCGACACAGTAATGTTCAGAACTTGCAAATTCAAGAGGAATGGATTGTTTGAACATCACTGCACTGTCCTTTTCCATGTCCGTCCCTGCCTTCTTCAGGGATATTTTACTCAGGAGGGTTATTGGGAGTTTCTGTTTGCATCAGCTGGTTTACTTGATCTTGGGTGAGGTCATCAATACAGCTTTCCAGCCCTTTCTTAACACACACAAAGCAATGTCAATAATCGCTGATCTCAATGATTCAGTCATGACTATCTGCGTCTGACATGGAGGCCTTTGTAAACAATGTAACATTACATTACTCTACATTTGCATCTTTAGTTATTCTCACTTGTTCAGTTTTCCTGTGGGGACAGTCTTTAGCCCAATGAAATAAATTGCAAATAGCACATCTCTCTCTTCCTGAACTTATCCGGTGGATTAGTCCAAGTTAATGGCTGCTTTAGTTGCCCACTTTAAAACTTTATGTTCCGTTTTTCTCTTCCTTGTGGTCTTTGTTGTGTGAAAAACGTCTATCCTGGTTCACTTGAATTCTGTTTGATGAGCCTGTTCTTTTCTCTCCAAAAATCCTTTTCAGAGCCAACTTCATGGAAGAGAAATTCAGCTCTGAGCAGGCCGTCAATGATAGTTGTTTGCTTTTTTTGTTGAGGCAAGCCGAGTCTAATACCTTAAAAGCCAGCATAGCTTAGAGTAATTTTTAAAAAAAAATCTGCTTTTATCGTGGTTCGAAATCAATTATGTAGTCTGCAATGGAACCACAACTATTCTGGGGGCACGCTGTCGCACATTGAGAATGTAAGATTGTTTTCGATCACTCCAGGAAAATTTTTGCAGGACATTTTGCAAATTCAGGATAAACTTTGTTGGATCAGGCACATCATACACGCCGTGAAACAACAATTCTTTGTTATGCCATCTCAGTAAGAATAGGCTTCATATGCACAATCTTTTTCATCGTTTAGGCATTTGCCTTTCAGCCTTGCCATCAATGTTACCATACTGTTATCACTGTCCAAATCCTGGTATTTCCATCGCCAATCCTCCCATCAAGCCCCAAGGCAACAGCAAGGGTTTGCTTCTTTTTGTCAAGTTCGGTAACCCGTGTCCAGATATTAATTTCATTTTTCCAATATTTTTATGTTTCTGTGACTATGTTAATAAATGTACATGTGGTAGAACCACATTTTGTGTAAAACACATACAAATATTTATGAGATCACCTTGTTAAAACACATCAGTTTGGGTTAGGATACAAAGGATAAAAAAAAACAACTCTTTCCATAAGATTAAACAATGATACCTTGCACACTACATTAATGCAAAACTCCCTTATTCTCCGTTCATGCCATGCCGTAATTACCGTGATTTCAAGATGACAACACATGCCGTTCTACTCGGAGGTGTGCACATCCTTGGACTGGGAATTATGCATTTCTATGGCAACTTACAATCAAAGCCTATATGAATCTGCAGCAGTCAGGTGGTACAGAGGTCACGTGGAACAAGTAGGAGCTCAGCTTACAAGTTGTAATTATGAGCTCTAAGAGGAAGAGAATGCTTTTTACAAGCTGATTTTAAAAATAGGCCATCCATTTGTCTGCTGTGGAAAATATGTCTGAAAGCTATTTGTTTGCATTCATCTCAATGGCAGTTGCATGACTGGCACAGAATCCTGCAAAAGTATTTGACTATCCATTCTGGAGCCAAACCATGATTAACTAATGGCCTTAACCTTGAGAATGTGTACAGCCTTGAAGATCCACCCTACACTGGCATTGAGCATTGAGTTTTTTCACTCAGAATACATAGCATAAAATGTGTTTTGAAGGTTGTTTCATGTTGACTTTAATTCCTCATAAAAATCAGCAGGATTTAAAACAAAGATCTGGTTTTCAATCCCTCATTTTGAGCTAATTATTTTCAGCGATTTGCTGTAGTGTTTGTTTAATTTGGCATATGGCTGCACAAATCTCCTTTATGAACTCATGCTGAATCGAATGACAATAAAACCAGGACCTGAGGCAGAAAAGAAGCCCAACACAGTCTCTCAATGTATAAAATAAAATGAGGGGTAAAAGTCTTGCAAGTGTTTTGTTTTAAAAAAAAAAATAGACAATTAATGTAATTATGATGGAGTAAAGATATGAGAATACACTCAGTAACTCAGACCTAAATCACAAAAGTAGTCCCGGTTTAATCAGGGGTGGCTTTGATATATGTATGGCTACTCAAGTCAAAATAAAGAGCATTGGGTGCATCAGATTGGCCATGCTTTCATGTGAAAGTTTTTGTTTATTTTCAAGCTTCAGAGAAAGCACTTCAAAGCACTTCCCACAACTTTCTTTTATTTATTTTTTGGTCAGTAAAAGAAGGTACTTACCATTCAGAAAATTCTGTTCGACCACACACTGTCAAATGAATATGGGAACCATCTTTTTTGAAACAGGTTTTTACCAAAATTGTAAGTACAATATACAAAGTACAAGGTTTAACCGCTGGATTTTTTGTTGTTGTTGTTTTTTAGTAAATAAAGATTAAACTATAAATTACAGTGTTATAATGCAGCTACAGGAACCATCAGACAGGGAATCTTTTGATATAGCAATATCTTTTATATTTCCCTTTCATAACTTCAAATATTTTATAAGAACTCTATTATTCTGCCAGTACAGTTTAGTGAGCTCCACATAACATTAGGTGTCATTTAACTACTTGTACAAAAAGAATAAATCAACAAATAAAAATAAATAGGCATCTGATACAATGTTTCTGAGGAGTATTCCAAAGAGCAATGTTAACATACCGTCACATCCAAACTTTGCTTACTCAAGGTATGCAAGTTTCAAAACCTTATTTTTAAGGCCCGTTCACACCAAGAACTCTAACTATAGAGATAACTATATCCACCACACCAGTGGACAATATTGTTCTGTTTATTCTAAGCACGTCCATCACTTTAAATGCTCAAGCTCATTAATGCAGGATGGATTCTGATTGGCTGTCAATGTTTTTATCATTCATCAGCTGGATAAAACCATTCTGAGAGTGATTCCAATGATATTGTGTTTGTGCCCTAATCGGTATAGATGTGGTATGAACTTACTCTGAACAATTATATTGTTTGATGCCAATTATAAATTTAAAAAAAGACTGACTGAACTACAAAAACAGTCTGCTTGCGATTGTAAAGTTAATATTTCTGTATAAGAATATTTTGTTGTTTAGACACTTTTCTTCCACATTTCTTGTGAAGTAAGGTGTATCATAGATGAAATTTATTACAGAAATATATATATATATTAAAAAAAAGTGCTTTACAAACAAAAAATACGTGTATATATATAATATTGTGCGAAATCTATCAGACCCACATGCGCTGAATACCTCTTAAGTATACACTCTCTGAGCATAACCTGCTCCCGAGCAGCTTAAGTTCCAGGGTTGAAGTTCATACCCTGAAAGTTATCAAAGATTTTGGAAGCGAAAGTTGAGGTTATCTGCTTACTCTGAATAAACCTATCCAGGTAAGTCACATAACCTGCTTCCTGGAATATCATCACCATCTCCAATGCATGTATAAGCACATATGTAATTACATGAAGTTCCTTTAAACGTAGGTACATTTAGGCTGACTAATTGTCACGCATTTGGCAGCTCGGAGCATTTTGAACTTGGGGATGATACTAAGAACAGTTGAAGAATTGCATCACACAAAAAGCACTGTAAGGTGCAACTCAATCAGCTTCATATCATGTGCATCAGTGGTTCTCAACATTTTGACTTCCATTGCTCAGTTTTACAGACAAGGCTTAAGCTAGTCCTAGACTAAAATGAATGTTTGAGCTGTTTTAACTGAAAGCAACTTGCACTGACATGTCTTAAAATATAAAAAGTTTTTTGTTTTTTTTTTCTATGGTATGTTTATAAAAGCTATTAAAATACCCTAATTTGAAGTCCTGTCTGGGCCCATGACTTTGTTCATAATTTACAGGATAAGGATTTTTTTAAAATGTGTTTTTTTTTTTTTTTACACACTATTTTTACCCCAAATATTTTAGATTTTGGAATAACTAGACATGTATTTTAAGTCATCTTGAGATCCCCTTGAAGTTTGCTGAGGCACCCTGGTAGAATATCACTGGTGTACATGAATTCGAACAGTGGTCAAGGACGGTGGCCCAGTAAACATGGGGACACTGATGGCATGGCTACATTTTTGCATTTCAATAACCACTGGAAATTTTCAACAGGCAGAGCCAAATTTTCAATTGCACATATTAACTAGATTAAGTTCACTACTGGTAGTGATGCGCTCAAGCTGACAGATAATTAATACGTTTGTCTTTTCAAATCTTTTATCGCATGTTATGTCTATCAAATGCTAATTTGTTTCGATCTTTAGAATTTCTGTTAATGAAACTGACCATCAACTGTGGGATTCTTTTAGAGAGCGCAGGAAGGGTTCTATGACTGAGAGCCCTTAAAATGGCCAATTCTTCCAGTGACCAGGGGCCTCATTTATAACCATTGCGTACGCACAAAACATGCCCTGAAAGAGGCGTACGCTACTTCTTACTCAAATGATGGGATTTATAAAAACAAACTTTGCGTTTGCGGGAAAATTCGCGCAGTTTCATGCAAACTCTGACCCATGCATATGAAGACTTTTACTAGAGTGAGAAAATGAATGAAGTAAACAGTTTTTGTTTTGATATACACATATATATACAATGGCTATAAGCCCTAAAATTACATAGTCATTACGCAGAAGATAAACAAAAATTATGTGGATTTAGATAGTGGATGTGCTACTTTTGATCACTTTTCTTGTGACAAGCTGTTTTAATGACAGTGTGGAGTGATAGGAGCACAATAATCCCTCTTTAAAATAGCGAGAGCAATGATCAGTGATGCACACTTTAATATTATGAAATGGTTGAAGGGTCCATTGTTCGGTTTGAATAGGTTATGATAATATCTTACTGTACAACCACAGCTGGAGGGGTTGATGTCGTGTACAGGCATCTTCAAACAATTATGAATAATACAACTGTATTTTAAGGATACAACTTGAAATGGTCAAATTTATACGTTTCCTTTTTAAAATACTTTGTCAGTGAAACGGCACGTCCATAAGTAAGCCTATATCTGTATCCGCTAAAATAACCTAAACATCTTAAGATATTTGTTCACCTTATCAGCAAAACTGCATAAATTCGATTTCATTCGAACAATTCAAATATTATTTGGACAGGGGAAATTAATGAACCAAGTCAATTCTATAGTATTTTATAGCTACAATTTTGTTTTTATGGACATTTTGATAGATCTATTACAAAACAACAAGGATATTAGTTGATTTTTAGTAATATGTGGCACAAATGGCATTTATAGTCCGTATGTAATATTTCTTGTACATTTGATGGTGCTATGCATGTAAATGATATGCAGATGAGGTTATGCATAGTAAAACTAGGCATCGTAAGCTCCATATATGGTGATTTCATGGGGGGAGACAAGGTGGATGTGTATGTAATCTTCTGCTGACTGGGATTTATAAAGGGATTTTTGTCCAGGTTCTGGTGTACGCATGTTTTTATATTTTTCACCATTTTCAGATTTATGCCGCACGCTCATTTCTAGTAAGGTTAATACGCAAAGTTTTATAAATGAGGCCCCTGATCACTGAACTAGGGAGCTGAATGAGACACAGACATAGTAAGGTTGTAGAACAGTAACAGAATACAGTATTTATAATTAACTTTAATGGCATAATACAACACTTAATAAGCAGATTAAAATGATTTCCATTGAATTAGACGGTGTTGTTACATCTGAAAAGTGCTTTTTGCTAAATGTCAAGGAAATACCTGAGTGTAAAACTTTTTGAAAGCAAAAGAATCCTTTTTGAGAGAAGCATTTCTTTTGATATCTCCTCACCAGTAGTCCACCTGTCGCCAATACCAAAAAGAAAAGAACTCAAATGCACGAATTTTATTTTATGAAGAATGTTAATCTCCAACCACAATCGTAACAAACACAGCAACATCTAGACTGCTTGCATACATCTCGCCACTTGGTTTCTGCCAAACCACTACCTGTACAGGTGAGTTTTGAACTACGGTCGGAATAATTCAAGAAGCCACAACAGTAACGGACCTCATTCACAAAACACGAGCAGAACGAATTTGGGAATCATTCATTAAACATTCACGTAAACTGCTGCATCTATTCATTGCATCAAATTACGTAAGAATGGTTATACAAACTATTTACACACACAGTTCTCCTTGCGATTCATGAATGACACCCTGAGAATCTGATGACATCATGTAATTGTGCACATAAATAAGGTCCCAGGGATCGAATGATAACAGATTACTTTGTAAGTACTTGCTCAATTAAACAATGTTTAGTTTTACTGCCTCTAACATAATACAACCAATTTAATTGTGAACAAAGATGACATAAGCAAGATTTACAATGTGCATTTATGCTGAAAATGTAATGGTATCTCTTTCTGAAGTGGCGTTTTGTAATTTCAAGAAAGACAGACTCATTGTTTTAAAGGTCATTCCTTTTACTTATAAGCTCTCTCATAAGGAGAAAATGTTTTTAAGGAAGGCTTTTACATGACAACACTGGAGTGACTATACATTAGGAAGTCTGAGAAAAACATGACCAACAAGTACAGACCCACTCCACCTCCATCTATAAATGAAATCCACCATGTATTGTATGCTGCAAAGTGCTATAGTTGCTGGATGCTGCTGCTCTACAGTCATATTACAAGTCAATAGCTAATAATAGAGCTCGATATCAAGGCATGATTGCGAAGGTCTTTTACCGGTGGGAAGTGGGATGGCTTCTGGTTTAAGATATCGTGTCTATGTTTGCCCACTCACTAAAAAATAAATAACGCAGAAGTGACATTTTAAAAGCAAAAGGTGCTCTTGATGTGATTTAGATTTGTTAATGTATACATCTATCATAGCATAACTGAAACTTATTCACAATCGATTTAAACTGAATTCAGTGCAAAATAAAAAATACATGTAAGGCATGACGCAGGAGATCCGAATAAATTGGCAGTATGTGCATGTTCGCCATGTTGTTAAGGTTTCATTTTACATAAACATTGAATTTTGTAGTGGTATTCACAAAGTTAACAACAAAAACGTTTGATTCGTGAAGAAGCGCCCCAAGACACTAGGATCGCAGAGAGCAAAGGGTACGGAAACGCTGGAAAGACGCACTGGCTTAAATCGAACCATTTCAGATACCACAAAAGAAGTTGCTCAAATTAACATCATGATGGTTACAAAATGGTAAAAGGTACAGTAAGACCTGAACATACCAGTCAATAAAATACATCTAATGATTTAAAACAGGAAAGTGTCTGTCCCAACAGACCTTAGTCAGGGTAGCGCCATATTTCGTTTTTGAAAACGAGGCCGCAAGGAATGGAAGTACAGTATGTTCAACAACAACATACCGATCAAACGTCTTTCCCAAAGACTCTCAGTTGGTAAAAAAATTTTTTGAATGTTTTTTGAAAATGACGTCGTCAGTGAATTCCATTGTAAAGACTAAGTCAGCCCCGTTTTTCACCTCTATAAAATATGCGGTCTATCCTGACTAAGGCCTCACCAGGAATAGATCACCCATAAAAGAAAACTTTGCCATTATTTACTCACCCTCATGTTATTCTAAACCCTTCATCATTGTGTTGTTTTTCCCCCCATACCTACAAACAAATGTATAAAGTGACCAGGCGCTCAAAATTGACAAAAAAAACAAACATTTTTGACACTTTAATGGTGCTTTTTCGTCCTTTTTGAAGCTTGACAGCCACTTGGCAGCATGAACGTTCTACGAAACATCTTTTACACTCTACAAAAGAAAGTCAAATGTTTGGAACAACATGAGAGCAAGTCAACGACAACAGAATTCGATTTTGTGTGTGAACTATCCCTTTAATACAGCTAAGTGAGTATAAAAATATAGGCATTTGAGACCCTGAAGGACTGTTTTCTTCATTTTTTCCTTTGCAGAGAAGGTGTGACATGAAAACTTTGACCAAGACCACATTGTTAGCCACTTACTGTTACCCGTCTTTGTTTTGATTCATTTCTTTTCATATAAAGCAGATCATTAAATAAGGAGGATGTAAAATGCAGGCCATCTAAATGACATAAGTAGCTGTAGAGTAGAGCATCGGATCTTGTTTTGGGGATGTAAGAGCATCATAGTAAGGTTTCTTTGTGATGGCGCATTATATGTTGGTTCTTTTCTGACGGTCGCCTGAAACCCTTCTTGCAATAGTCACACCTGTGGGGATAGTCTTTAGTGTGGATGGATATGACATGCCGTTTGAAACCTGAAGCGTCCGTAGTGTTGTACTCGCAATATTGGCACTGATAGACCTTGCGTCCGCTATGCGTCTTCATGTGCTTTTTAAGTTCGTTCTGATGCCTGAAGCCGCGCTTGCAACGCTTGCATTTAAATGGCAAGTCCTTGGTGTGAACGGATAGAATGTGGCGGCTTAGCGTGAAGGGGTCCGATGTTTTAAAATCGCAGTGCCGGCACTGGTGTACTTTATTCCCCTTGTGCGTTTCAGCATGTTTTTTCAGTTCGGAGGGTCTGTGAAAGCCCTTCTCGCACACGTCGCACTTGTGTGGAAAGTCTTTAGTGTGCACCGAGATGACGTGACGTTTCAAGTCACTAGAATTGGTGCTTTTGTGTTCGCAGTGCGGACACTGGTGAGTCTTATGACCTTGGAAAATTTCAGTGTGCCTCTGCAGCTCCTTGTCGTCGGCGAACGCCTGCGGGCAATGGCCACACTTAAAAGGCAGTTCAGTCCCGTGCTTGCTCTTTATGTGAGTCTTTAAATTGGACTGGTCGGCACAACGGAAATCGCAGTGCTGGCAGTGGTAGGGCTTCTCGCCTGTGTGGGTCCGCATGTGCTTCTTAAGCTCAGAAGGGTGGCGGAAGCCCTTGGCACACTCTACGCAGACATGCGCAAAGTTTTTGCTGTGCACGGCCAGCAAATGGCGGTTCAGGAGTCCCTGTTCGGCAGTTTCGTACTCGCAATACTTGCACTTGTGCAGCTTGGGCTCCTTGTCACGCAGTATAAGTTTGTTGGAGCTGAGAGGGCTGGCCTCGTGGTAGCGCCGTGTGTACTCCGTGAACTCGGGAATCCTCTCGTTCTTAATGATGAGCTTATGGCTTTCCAGATGGTTGTGGAAACTCACCTTCTTGTTGGTGGTGAAGTCACAGTCGGTGCACTGGTACTTCTTCTTGAACATGTGATCCGGGTGATTCTTCATGTGCCGTTTTAGAAAACCGCGTGATTTGAATTTCTTGCCACAGATATGGCAGGGGTAGACGGTAAGGGGCTGCCCATCAGGACCAATGATTACAGCTAAAACAAAGGAGGAGGACATGCTGAAAATAGACAGGTCAACATTTTACTTCTGTAGCGCACTTCATAATGGTGAGACAGGAGATTGATCGAGATAAAAAGAAAGGACTACTTCCCTTTTAAAACACTGGCACCAGAATCCATTTCTCGGATGGATCAGAAGTTCGAGAACATCTCCCATTGGTGATGCTTCTTTTTTTAATCTCTCATTATTTGCCATTATTGCTCTATTACATGAAGGTCAATGGGAATTAATGCTCAGACATGGGCTAACTGCATATAACAGACCCTCACATTTTGTAAATACAAATGTATAAACATTTAATTGCAATTTTTTGTTTCTGGATTAGAGGAACAAATTTAAGTTTCAGTCTTCTCATCAATAACAATATAGTTATGAAAATAAGTTTTAGTTCACATTGATACAGATACCATTCAGCAAATTCAGCATCAGAGCAAAAACTAATAGTAGGCCGAGTAAAAAGGTCTCAAACTTAGAACACGAGTAAATAGAGCAATAAGATAAAAACAAAGGACAAATAAATTCAATAGAACAAAGATACAAATAGTAATAGGAACAAAGAGTGCTTTACTGTTAAGATAGATCAACCTGAAAGACTTGAAGAATTACAGAGCTGAATAATCAAATGGGTAACACTTCACAATAAGCTTCATTAGTTCATGTATTAACTAACATGAACAAACCATGAGCAATACATTTGTTACTATATTCACGAATCTCCGTTAATGTTAATGAAAATACAGTTGTTCATTGTTTGTTCAAGTTAGTTCACAGTAGAGCTGCAACTAACGATTATTTTTTCTGTCGACTAATCTAACGATTATTTTTATTAAGTTTTATTTCATTAATCTAGTGATCTTTTTTTTACGTAAGAAGTTAGAACTAATTTAGCAGTTGATTGAGGTGTAGAAACACTGGGACACGCCATTATGTAACAATACCATTTGATTTTGATTGAAAATAAGTCATTATGTGTGTTCGTCCAGTGGAAGACATTTGAACTTTAACATGAAGAGTGTCAAAGACTTTCTCTACAGTCTTAAAGGAACTTTGATAGTGTTCAAGCCACTGAACAAACGTCTCCTGAACCGTGTGTTTTTCCTCTTGCTCTGTCTGTGATGCAGCGAGTCTCAGCGAGCGCATGGGGCGGGAATCAGGAGCCCGAGCGATACCTTGACTGTGCGTCCGCGCGCATCCAAATAAACTTCTTTGAAATGCAAAACTGATTTTCGTTCACTCTAAATATTTTCTTATTTGCGAGACGAAGATTTTCTCCTCAACTCAGTTCACGCGTGAAATGCCCTTTTGCACGCTCAAAATATGATCTTGCGAGCGCAAACATTCGGCAGAGATCCAATTCCACAGGTGGAACGCCTTTTCGGTTCTGCAAAGGGAACAAAGGAGCGTTTTATTCGGCCTCTGTTTAAAGTATTCCCATACTTTTGATCATCGTGGTCTGGGTTTTTGTGACAGAATGGAACTTTCTCCGTTCACAACGAGCAGAAGCCGCCGTTACGCCAGATGAATGTAAACAGTGTGACGCGTCGACGCATTTCACGCACGTCGACATATTTTCGTCGCGCACGTCGACGCGTCGTTCACGGTGCATTAACTAATGTTAACACGATTTTAATAATGTATAAGTAAATGTTGAAATTAACATTAACAAAGATTAAGTGCTGTATAGGTGCAGTTCATTATTAGATCATGTTAACTAAGGAACCTTATTGTAAAGTATTACCATCAAATGATAAAAAAAACACCTAAGTCATTGCTGTGTGAAATTAATATACACTGATTCTTATTCAGTCAAGATCAGTGAGTGATTTTCTCTTTACCTTTTGTTGCTTTATTACAGTGGCACAGACCACAGCAGGTTTATTAGGCTGCTGTCACTTTAAGACCGAATCCACGGATTTAATATATGACACAGTCCTACGATATATCACGATAATGAACATGCACGATATTGTTATCACGGGCCTTTAAAAATACCATGAATAATTATTTACTACGAATTATCACAATCCCCATACCCATCAACCGTTTAAAACCTGCTGTAACACCGCATGCGCTGAATGCACACAACAGCAGATGGCACTGATGGAACAGAAGAAATGCAGTGGTTACTCTGGTAACCCCTGTAAACAAAGCAGCTGCACTAATACAGTATTTCAAAGTTTCAAACAGCCATACGGCTTTTTGTATTAGCTACGGTGTTCATCACAGTACCAAAGACTTAAAGGGATAGTTCTCCCAAAAATGAAAATTCTGTCATTTACTCACCCTTGTTCCAAACCTGAATTTCTTTGTTCTGATGAACACAAAAGAAGATAAATGTTTGTAACCAAGCAGATCTTGCCACCCATTGACTACCATAGCATTATTTTCCTCCTATGGTAGTCAATGGGGGGCGGGATCTGCTTGGTTTCAAACATTTATCGGAATATTACAGATCTGGAACAACCTGAGGGTGAGTAAATATTTACAGAATTTTCATTTGAGTGAACTATCCCTTTAAGGATATTTATTTTCTAACTTAATTTTTTTTATAATTTAATCAGTACAACAAAATGCCCTAGATATTGACTGAATATGTTCAGTCACACTTTACAATAAGGATCCATTATTTAACATTAGTTAATTCATTAGTTACATTAATTAACTGGCAATGAAAACTATTTCTAAAGCATTTAGTTAACGTTAAATTCAACATTTAATAGCACGTTAATCAAGTAAAATCAAAATTGTAACTATTATTTAATGGACCTCAGCTAACATGAACAGTTGTATTTTTTAAACTAGATGAAGAAAGTTCGTCGCGACAAACTTTAAGTTGGGTTGAAAAAGTCTAGCCAGAAAGTTTGAAACTTTGAAGTAGTTTTAAAAGTTTGAGAGTTTAAGATAGATAGATAGATAGATGGATAGATGGATAGATAGATAGATATGGTTGCATGATAGATAGATAGAGAGTGAGTGTGAGAGCGATGTTGTGTGTGTTTGAGTGAGTGTGTGAGAGATAGATAGTTTGAGTTTAAATGGCTTAGAAATAGCACATAGAATGGAGAGTATGTGTGTGTGAGTGAGAGTGTGTGAGTATGTAGAAGTCTCATTGTGTCAGAGTAGAAAGACAGATAGATAGATGAGTTGATCGCACATTGTTAATGTTAATAAAACGCATTAAATAATGTAGAGACTTTATTTTAAAGTATCACCTATTGTTCTTTAGAATTCTTTTGCACTTTAATCCGTTTGAAATATTTGTTTACTTCATACATTTTTGTGCATTTATTGTATTTAAACGTTAAGTTCTTTTTGTTACAAAAAAAGGTTAACTTTTTTTTATACTTGTTTTGCAACTTATTTCAATATCATACTACCGTATACAGTGATAAAAGCTTCATCAATTATTGCAACTTAAAAATGTGACAGTCACGTGCCTAAATCCTGTTTATGTTCAGTTAAGACAAAACCAGCTGCGTTAAAGGTCACCTAGCAAAATAACTGTCTTGGCACTGTTTTAGTCAAAAAGAAGTCATTTAATGACACTGTGATGAGAGATTTTTCTCTCTGTGAAATTACAGGTCCAGGAATTCATGTTATAGTTACGAGGTCACTTTGAGTTCATGTTGACTAGCAGTTTCTAGCACTAGCCGAAGAGCATACCTGTCTGGCACTGGCGTGTCTCTCCCCTCCTCTTCTTCTTGATCTTTTGTTTAAGCGCTCGACTTGTGCTGATGCTGTCAGTGATCTGAAGGTAGGGAGTGGCTGCACCATTCTTACTTTCTAGACTGCTTCCTGTAGGAAAGCCATGACAGGTAAGGTGTTTGCATCGGACATTTACACCCTATAAATTCACTAAAAGGAAAGAAGAATGTTTTTTTTTTTTTTTTTTTTTATAAAAGTTAGGTTTTAAGGTAACAGTGAGCCAAAAAAGAAAATTCTGTCATCGGTTTTCGCAGGGTTTTCCAATGATGGGTTCACAAGCCCTTGGGTGTACTTGAGGGAACTACAGGTGGTTTGTGAGTTGATTAAAAGCTAATAATTAAATCATAAATAGTCAAACACATAAATAAGACAGCAAAGTTAATTGGAGAAGAAGAAAAATCGCCATATGGTTTAGTGCAAATATCAAATTGCAAAGACAGGGATTAGGCTGACAAAAGTATTTGGGACACCCTGACCTTTAATATGGTCCAAATTAGAGTACCATACTAGAGTAAGATAGCAGTCTGCTCCAAATTCAGCCAGAACTTTCATTTTTGGGTGGACTATTAATTTAAAGTAGCACAACTAAAAAAGTAAAGGACCATAAGCAGTTGCCCAGGCCGCGGGAACAAAGCTCTTGTTAACTGGTGGGTCCTCCAGTTGCGCTTCTGCGATAGCAGGAGCCTCTTCTTCCCCGACAATGACTTCCATATAGACCTGGTCAGTCATCTCTGAACAGTCTACAATCAGGACAGAGTATAACAAAACACATTTCTGACTTGCTGTAGGCACACGTAACTCTTCTTCAAAAGAGAGAAGGAACTCACTGATATCCTCCTCTCCTTGGCTGGCATCCTTCACAGCCATGTAGACCATCTTCTCTCTGGGCAGCCTGCCTGAGCCCACTGGCTCCAGCACTGCGTGTCCATTGCGAAAATCACTTTCTGCTACCACCTCTGTGCTGCCTACAATACAATCCCAACAGATTTTTCTTATAGGTTACGAATGGAAAAATCAAAATGTCCTTGATATTTACTCATAAAAGCGGATCTCTACACCCTCGAGATGTGCGCATTGTCTTATTAAGCAAGTGATCGGACAAGCGAAAGCAAAAACCCTGGCAGTATTTTCCCCATTAACAAGGCCGATATCAACATGAAATTATGATTCACTTTTCAACAAGATCTAACCAAGAAAATTCTACATTTTTGAAGGGAAAATACAAGACCTTCTCCATTCTGGACTAAAAATCTAAAATGTATACCAGTTTACCAAATTATCATGTTTACCGTAATTTCCGGACTATTGAGCGCACCTCAATATAAGCCGCACCCACTGAATTTTAAAACAAATATTATTTTGAACATAAATAAGCCGCACACGTCTATAAGCCGCAGGTGTCTACAGGTACGTTGAAACAAATTAACCTCTAAAATCCTCAAACTTGATTGTTTTGGCTTTCAGTCGGATCTGCACAGCTGAAACATCTCGACGCCGCGAATGTTCGTTCTCATTCTGTGACGTGCTCAGTTTTTTGGCGGCATGTTTACAGTTTCGATTAAATCGAGCGCGCTCAAACTTCCCATCATTCTGATTACGGTAGTCATTTTGTGACCCTCATCATGACAAAGACACGGAGAAATGCATACGATGCTGCTCTCAAGTTGATCTGGCTGTTGGAAAAGGAAGTAGAGCTTCATGAGTCGATGATAAGACGCTGGAAACAGCAGCGTGAGGAAATGACTCGGCGCAAAAAGACAACTAAGGGGCCGTTCGCATATCACGTCTCCTACATAGGAAATAATGAATATGCGCGCGCAAAAGACGCGATATGCATCGTATGCATTTCTCCGTGTCTTTGACATGATGAGGGTCACAAAATGACCACCGTAATCAGAATGATGGGAAGTTTGAGCGTGCTCGATTTAATCGAAACAGTAAACATGCTGCCAAAAAACTGAGCACATCACAAAAAAACATTAAAAAAATTTTTTTAAAAATTGAAAGCGGGAAAAATCCATATATTAGCCACATCTTTGTTTAAGCCGCAAAGTTCAAAGCGTGGGAAAAAAGTTGCGGCTTATAGTCCGGAAAATACGGTACTAGTATATCGTCCACCCTAGGGCGATATAAGGAAGGATACCTCAGATTTGAGAGAAAATTCTGATGAAAAGCTGATGTGCAGAATCATGTCATTTTCATGCAATTTCAAAATTGATTTCAAGGCGACTTTAAAATGACATTAAGCCACACAGGTGTCGAAGCAGAATATCCACCGGTGTTTTTGTGAACTTGTGGCTCAAGTGTCCAAATCATTTTTGGGCTATATATACACATTTATTACCCTGAGAAAACCTCTACAGCGATACTCAAATTGTTGTGCTTTTAACAAAGCATTCTGGTACACTCTGACAAGAAAATAAATGGAAAAACAACATTTGAAAAAAACCCACCAAAACATTTATTAACATTTGATTTAGATTTGGTTACCGTTGATTCAATATTGGTACAAATTATCAGGGCAAATGAATGCTGTAAACTACACAGGTAACCACAGTTGGTACATTCCTATAATATTATAGGTCAAAATTAATTCATTTGTGAGCTACACATAAAAGGTTATTATAATAATGTTATAATACATTTTTAACAACATAATTAGGTTTCTACTCGCTTTTTATATAGGCCTAAAAATTTAAATGGGAGCTGTGATAAAAAAGGATTTACACATTCAATATTCAAGCACGTTAAGGACAAATACAATGAATATGCAATAACCTATAGCACATATACGGAGCACAAAGCTCCTCTCAAATGCCTTGTTCCCACCGAGTGGTACAGTACAGTTCAATATGGCACACAATCTGTGCCGTTTCCATTATCAGAAGTTGAGAATGGTCTCCGAACCATACTGTACTACTCTTTTGCGACCCTTCCGTTTGGGTACCTAGCAGAGTAGTCCGGTACTGAAGGGTAGAGCAAGACTCCTTGCAGAACATTGATTGGTTGTCAGAGAATCGTCACTTGCACGTGCTACAACAGGAATTTTTTAATAAAGCTGAAACAATACCGTTTCTTCTTGTGACAAACAGCCACATGCTGAGAAGCTAGAAGAAGATCTGCTATATGTCCTCCATTGTCGTTTACAGTGTCACTTTGTTCTTCGTGTGAGAATGATACTCTGGAATACACCCTGTTGACAGTGGAAACGCAAGCTGGATCAGAGTTTTACTATCCTGAATTGTACGGTACTGTCCTGTACCACTCGGTGGAGACAAGGCATCAGTTCATTTTTGGACATTGAACAGCTTTTCTGATGTAAATGAGATGGTAAATGAGACATTCTTATGAGCCGTTCTATTTGCGCCTTTCCGCAGTTTACATGTGATATGATTTTGGTAAGTTGTACCAAATCTTTCAACATATCTTCGGATGTTCATTCAGGTTTATTTCGTGTCGTAAATAGCAAAGCTATTTGGGGATTTTGCTTGAACTGAAGCGCTACAGCAATCTTTCACGCCACAGAGTGCCAAGAAAGATCTATGGTCTCACTCCAGTCTATGAAAAAGTAGCCAATTTTCGATTCTTGTGAGGATTATTATGCTTGAAATTTCACACCAACTTCCCCTGAAGGAAAAAAAAAAAAAACTCTTTGGATCTACACGATGAACAAATGAAATATTCTGATTCAAAATGGAGAATTTCAGCAAAAAGCGACTAGTTTGCAGGCATGTATATTATCTCCACGGGAACGGTTTTGCCCATTTTAGCGTCCGCAGCAAGAACAGTATTACTGTCCGTGTTGATGACCTTTAAATCCCTACCCTTAGCCGAAAATAACAGTGAGAATATGAGTAGTGGCAATCAGCTTGTGGCAAAGATGTGAAATGTGTACCTTACCAATTTCCACATCTTCATCTCCATCGGCCTTAAAGATGTAAACTTTGATGACCTCAGAGCTGAACTCATCCTCTTTTGAGCCATCGTCATCTTGGCCCACATCTGCACTGATCTTTAAAGACGCATCTCCAATGTCTAGCTTTTCCCCAACCTCATCCACTGCAAAGAAGCCAAATATCAAACACTGCTGTAGAGCCAATCAATCCAAGCTGGCATGTAACAGCAAACTCACAGGAAATCATGAGGTAGTCCTCTGAAGTGCTCTTCACATCCTCCTCATCATCTGCTTTAATAGTGACATCAGATGGCATGGTGTCATGTGACTGGACGACCGTCTCTGTGTCCGTCACCATGACCTCTGCAGACACCAGGTCGTGATCCAGCGGACTCTGATCGTGAGGTGACATGAGGTCAGCCACAAACACCTGATCAGGCACGGTCTCCTCGATCAGATCAGCGCTGCTGCCCAGAGCCTCTTGGATAGCCACCTCGGCCGCCAGGATAGACTCGGACATTATCACTCCCTCAGTGGTGATGACGTCCTCGTGGCAGATGTCAGGCCCTTCCACCACTTCAGCCTCTAGGCCAGTCTCCAGCATGATACCCTCATCCGTCACCACATCTGAGATCATCACGGCCTCCGGAACCGACACCACTATGTGTTCACCATCAATGTGGGCCAGGCCACCCATCCCTGCCACTGCCAAAGAGAATATAACAATAAACATGACTGAAAGTTTACAAAATTGACAATAAATATTATTGTTCTTTGTTTTTTTTTTTTTAACAGGTCAGTTCATCCAAAAAGTCAAATTCTTCTTATTTACTCACTCATAAGACTTTGGTTAAATGTGACGTAAAAAAGCATAAACCAATACGAATCGAGCACTTGATCCAAGTCTTGTAAGGAGACAAGATTGCTTTCATGAATAGTTTTGGATACCTCTCAGGTTTCATTTGTGTTTTAAATATTAACCACAGTCTTTTGGGTTTGAAAAAGGCATGAGGGTGAATAAATCAGGGCTTGAGACTACATTTTTTTACTAAGACAACTGTAGCCCCTTATTGAGTGAGCATTTTAGGAGCACACGCAGAAAATTTAAAAGGCACATCTTAAATTGACTTGCAATGCAATTTATTCACATTTAGAGCTAATTCAAGCACTTTTCACTCTCAAATGGTTGTACAAACCCTAAAATGAATAAATGTAAAAACATTCGACTATTTCTGTCACAATACCATGGTTACCGTTTGCAGTGCTACATTAAATCCATGGTGAATGTCGGGGATTTGTGGAGTGAAAAGCCTTCTGTAACATGTTCTTTCATGGTACAATGTTTCTCCTGGTTTTCATGTCAGTGCGGTTTAAGATGGTTCTGATATGGTTCATAACTAGGGTTGGGTACTGAAACCCGGTGCCAATACGACACCGGTACCTATATAACTGGTATGTACCGGATTGAAATATTTGTCCTCTGGTGCTATGACACGGACGTAAGAAGCATCAGATTCATCAACACGCCTGATCGCTAGATACATTTAAATACTGCTTTCATGGGGTGTCAGAATGCTCGGAAAAATGAACGTCGGAAAGCTTTGATGATACAAATCACAATTCGTCGGGAAGTGAGAGCATCCGTGAAGCGTGTGAACGCAGCAACTACACTTGCGCTGATTGCAATGCAGCAGGTGGTCTACCGTTAGCTTAGATAGCTAAATTAAAAGCTCTTAAATTAAAATGCTTAGAACTAAATGCTCCAAAGTGTGGCTATATTTCATGAGAAAGGATTCTGACACCAGCAAATGTTTTACAACAGTTGCGTGTAATGGTGGAAACACGTCAAACCTATGAAATATTTGAGGGCACGTGGAATATGAGCGTGTTTGACCGCTAGCGGACATCAGTGTGGACGACCTCTGCCCCTGTAAGCGGGACAGTCTTCCCTTATTGTCTGCACTTTCAAACAGGCCTCATCGACACCATCTGAGAGAGTTTTGTCCTGTGCAGGACATGCAATAATTCAGGAGAGGGGTCGTATTATGCCAGAGAAGGCAAATATGGTCATATTTCTGCAAAAGAAATAGCTGAAATTTGAAGCTGTTAAATTATTGTAGTTGAGCGAGTTGGCTTAAGTTTTACTGCTGTTGTGTTTTGTTTTGTATTTACTTATATATTCATGCTTTAAACTTTTAATATATTGTTCAATTTAAAGAACTTTTTTTGTCCAATAAAAAGGTATTCTTGACCGAGTCATCCACCATCATTTTGTGGCTTTTTTTAAAGTATCGGTTCAGGCACCGGTACCGTTTTAAAAGTATCGTTTTGGCACCGGTATCGGAAAAAACCCAAACGATACCCAACCCTATTTATAACAGAAATTCTGCGCCAAAATTAAATGCTTCTCTCTAGATATCGCAGCGATGTTAATACAATTCATGTTGTTAACAATAACTCACTGGATAATGTTATTAATAATAACAACTCGCTCGCTTTCTCACTGGATTCCCCAGCACCTTGTAATATTGGTGTCGCGTGATCAAAGATCGCCCACAAGTAAACCTGTTCTGAGGTGCGCTCCAAGCTGATCAATGGTTTGTGTTGCCGCAGCTCAAACAAATAGCGTGGTTCCGTTCCACTCTATTTTCATTGGCTGTTTGATGTTTTTCATACGCAACGGAAATGGCAGCCAGTGAAAACACTAGAAAACTCAAAATGCAATCGCACAGGCAAGAAAAAACGTTGCAAAATCCAACCATTTGGTCGCAGTCTGAAGCCCTGTAAATAGTAACAGAATTTTATTTCCGAGTAAGACGTTCATAAAATGAAATCAAGCAAAGTGCTTGTTCTTATAACTGTGCGCTGCGGTGTTGCCGTCTGCCGATTTAAATGCTCAAGCTCTTTAAAGCAGGGTGGATTATGATTGGCTGTTAATGTTTTGTCATTCAACAGCTGGAAAAAAAACTCTAAAAGTGATTCCAACAAAATTCTTCCTGTGATGTTATCAATACATTTCTGTGGACTTTATTATCATAGAATTACAATGATTATTACAGATTTAGTTATTGTCATTTATAGTTGTCGTTTTTGGTGTGAACACTTTGTGTATTTATTCACATACATCACATGGCTGCTATGTGCAATGACAATGTGCAGTACACATTTTGAAGCTGAAAAACTTCAATAATAAGAAGAACTCCATAAAATGATCAGTCAATGTCATAATCTAAACTTGGCCAAACATCGGACAATTAATTGACTCATTTTAATGACGGTTCCTTACCAAAATCTGGCATTATCATTGTATGAGGCATTTTCAAATCCTTGTGAAGCTCCAGGATCCCTCCACCTTGATCCATTATCTGTGATTTTTCCACAATACTGTAATTGAAAACATTGCAAATAATAAAAAAAATGAGGACGGCTATATGAAGAACATGGTGGAAATGCAAATAGTCACATGAAATGACAATTCATTCCAATACACTGAATTAAAAGACACAATATGTAAGATTTTTGGATTCAAATATCCAAAAAACCACTAGAACAATATTATATACTTGTGTACTAACATTACCTCAAATGTTTCCAAGAATGTTTCAGTCCAGAGAAATTAGATCATGGACTGAGACTGTGCGTCGCTTCATACCCGTTACTCTCGGTTTCTGGTTTTATTTTTTAGAAACCACGAAAACACCAAAGACACTTTAATATATTATGTGTTTTATTAGACAGGTGAGCAGTTGTTTGGATGGATTCATTCATCGACAGAAAACTAATCAGTTTTATATGTAATTAGAGCTCAACACTGCAAGTCTAATTGTTTAAATCTTGTTTTCTTGATTTACAGCGAGTACCATGTTTTACCATGCCTAATATTGATCTAGCTTACAGTCGTGGCCAAAAGTTTTGAGAATTAAACATTGGAAATTGGAAAAGTTGCTGCTTAAGTTTTTATAATAGCAATTTGCACATACTCCAGAATGTTATGAAGAGTGATCAGATGAATTGCATAGTCCTTCTTTGCCATGAAAATGAACTTAATCCCAAAAAACCTTTCCACTGCATTTCATTGCTGTCATTAAAGGACCTGCTGAGATCATTTCAGTAATCGTCTTGTTAACTCAGGTGAGAATGTTGAGGAGCACAAGGCTGGAGATCATCATGTCAGGCTGATTGGGTTAGAATGGCAGACTTGACATGTTAAAAGGAGGGTGATGCTTGAAATCATTGTTCTTCCATTGTTATCCATGGTGACCTGCAAAGGAACGCGTGCAGCCATCATTGCGTTGCATAAAAATGGCTTCACAGGCAAGGATATTGTGGCTACTAAGATTGCACCTAAATCAACAATTTATAGGATCATCAGCGACTTCAAGGAAAGAGGTTCAATTCTTGTAAAGAAGGCTTCAGGGCGTCCAAGAAAGTCCAGCAAGTGCCAGGATCATCTCCTAAAGAGGATTCAGCTGCGGGATCGGAGTGCCACCAGTGCAGAGCTCACTCAGGAATGGCAGCAGGCAGGTGTGAGCGCATCTGCACGCACAGTGAGGCCAAGACTTTTGGAAGATGGCCTGGTGTCAAGAAGGGCAGCAAAGAAGCCACTTCTCTCCAAAAAAAACACATCAGGGACAGATTGATCTTCTGCAGAAAGTATCGTGAATGGACTGCTGAGGACTGGGGCAAAGTCATATTCTCCCATGAAGCCCCTTTAAGATTGTTGGGGGCATCTGGAAAAAGGCTTGTCAGGAGAAGAAAAGGTGAGCGCTACCATCAGTCCTGTGTCATGCCAACAGTAAAGCATCCTGAGACCATTCATGTGTGGGGTTGCTTCTCATCCAAGGGAGTGGGCTCACTCACAATTCTGCCCAAAAACACAGCCATGAATAAAGAATGGTACCAAAACACCCTCCAACAGCAATTTCTTCCAACAGTCCAACAACAGTTTGGTGAAGAACAATGCATTGTCCAGCACGATGGAGCACCGTGCCATAAGGCAAAAGTGATAACTAAGTGGCTCGGGGACCAGAACGTTGAAATTTTGGGTCCATGGCCTGGAAACTCCCCAGATCTTAATCCCATTGAGAACTTGTGGTCAATCCTCAAGAGGCGGGTGGACAAACAAAAACCCACTAATTCTGACAAACTCCAAGAAGTGATTATGAAAGAATGGGTTGCTATCAGTCAGGATTTGGCCCAGAAGTTGATTGAGATCATGACCAGTCGAATTGCAGAGGTCCTGAAAAAGAACGGCCAACACTGCAAATACTGACTCTTTGCATAAATGTCACGTAATCGTCGATAAAAGCCTTTGAAACGTATGAAGTGCTTGTAATTATATTTCAGTACATCACAGAAACAACTGAAACAAAGATCTAAAAGCAATTTAGCAGCAAACTTTGTGAAGACTAATATTTATGTAATTCTCAAAACTTTTGGCCACGACTGTACTTAATACAGTGTGCATTAAGTGTCTCACAGCAGCCATCGAGCGAACGCAGAGTTGCACTATAACAACTTTCAACACACACAAAAATATGCATCTAATATGATATAACAGCGCTTTTAAAACCCCACGTACGCTTGTTGACCAGAAGAAGCGGCGATAATAATATCATCTCCCACAATTCCACAAAAATCAAGGCTTCATCAAGCTACACCGTTGTTTTGAACAAGGCTGCATGGTTCAAGTGACCAAATTCTGATCCCCCCCCCCATGTGGCACAGATAGGATATGACCCACGAATGTGTAAGCAAGAAAAAAAGTGCATGGATTCCAATATTCTCAGTTTAGTTTCAGGCCTCATTCAACGATTCGGTACTGAAGTTGCTTTTGAAATCATGCCGAGTACTCGTTTCCGCTGTTGTTAGCGATGACAGCTTGTGCACAGATGCGCTTTTCAGTGAAACAACAAAATAAAATGCACACAAACATGTCCCCGTCTTTGACATACAATCAGTGAAAAATGCATGTGGTTTTAATGAGTAAAAAAACCTATACCTCTGATGTGAGGTCAAAAGTTTGACCAACTGACTATTATTCCTCTCCCATGCATCCCACAGATCTGTGCACATAATCACTGTCGTGAAGAATTCGTACTCTATAATTATTTGATTTAAGAATGTACAATTGAAATTGATTTCAGAATGCTATTTTTAGTCGGTTTCGTCGAGTGTAGTGTAAATGTAGACATCGGATATGAGTCACCTTAAAAGATGATAAGTAGCAAGTCATTAAAAGAAAGCACAGCGGAATTGGCCGTCAAGACCCGCAGGCAAAAATTCACATATTGTGCCTTTAATATGAATGTTCATTAAACAACCAATTTTTCAAAATTGTTTCCTTTTTACAAATTACAAGCACTTTGAGTAAAAACTACTATTTAACAAACCTTCACATTTGACAGTAGTTCCCTTCACATAGAACTGTCACAAATATTAAGCAAAACTGTGAATCTGGCATCTGGGAGGAAAGTATCTGAAAGAAACGGGAGACAAAGCAAGAAAGAGTCCATAACATTTCTATAATTTAGAGACTAACTAATGGAGATTATTATTACAAATTCTCGTTTCCAAAAATAAAAAGTTGAGAAAAACAAAATATCCTAAAACATAGAAAAGCATACAAGCACAGCAGTAAAATAAAACCGTATTTATAAACAAACTGAGACACAAAGATGGTCATTTCAGATCATTCAGTTCAAGTTGCAGGGACTTCTTAACATTATAACACGACCTTAATAACATTTATATTTGAATGCAGAAAATAATAGTTGAAATCAATAAATTGATTATAATCATATACAGTTATTATTACATTAGACTTCATTACTAATAATAATAAGTATATAAATGCGGTGAGGGGGTTTCCAACATGACGTCATATATATATATTTTTATTTTTTTTTTTGGGGGGGGGGGGGGGGGGGGGTGGAATACTATAAGTTTACAGTCCTTAAAAAGTAGAGCCAGAAGTATACGGTCTTATTTTAAAATGACTGGAAATGTGCGAAATCGTTGTCAGCGATGATGATGTAAACTGAAACCTACTACGACAAAGGCTGGACTGATTAATATTAATTAAGTCACGTGACTGTAACAACCAATGAAGTTTCCACGTAACGCTGAAATATTTGCGGGGTGAGTCTTCGCCATAGTAGGCTTCGTTATCGAGCGTACTAGTCACTGTGAGAGTGTCATCGAAACAAAGTTTGGATTGTCGCATTGACTCGGTACAATTAAAACCCTATACAAAATACAAAGCATAACGCTTCTGAATTCACTTTAATATTTCAGAAGAAAACGGTCCATACGCAGCTAAAAGCTTGCGCAAATGCAGCCGCGTTACTGCGCCATCTTGCCCTCCGCCATTACACTAAATGCTAAACGGCTAATAGCATTAGCTAACTACTTGTCAACAAGTAATTGGGTACAACACAATCCAAAGTATCACAATAATGCGCAACCTAGATGTCCTTTCTGCATTCACTTCATATCTGGCTAATGAATGCGACAAAAGCAAGGCGCGCGGTCGTTTTAGGGCTTGTTTTGCGCATGGCCCCGCTAGCAGGAGCGCGCACGGGGCGCTTCCTCGCGCTATCACACAACACAAGGCTTAGTAAGGCCCACACAGGCCGACTGGGCCGACGACGACTGTTTCATACACATGCTGTACAAATCCAAAACCCTTTACCTACTCCGCGACTGCCTTCAGAGTGTTGGTGAGTTTCGGATCCCTTCAAATTTGTTGTTATTTATTATAGTTAATTTTCCAACGGTAGCACTACTGCGGCCTGTACATTGAGGATCCCCGAACGCTCTTTCCCAGGCCTAAGCCAATCACGCTCCTCGATTCGTCGCCTCCGCCAATCAACTTGCTCGTTTCTAAGCTTCCGCCAATCAGAATGTTCGTTGACAACAGCAGAGGGAGGGGCAGAGCCAACGCGCGGCACGCATTACGTCACCTCATACGACAACATTGCGCTTTCTGCCTAAATAAGTTACGGTGCATTTGGCGTTATGCTGTAATGAATCAAAGATCTGTTCACACACTCGTGATGTGCTACGCAGCCTACCTCACCAGTTTAAATGCTCGATCAAATGTAAATATATTTTGACTTTTGATAACGTTAAAACATGGAGTTTCTAATGTGTTAGTGGCAAAGGAGGAACCCTGGAATGAATAAAATTGTCCTTCTGATTGGTTTATTGCTGAAATTGTTGATTTATTGATTTTCTGAGGCACTCTATCATCATTGCATACCAAGATATCTCCAATTGAACTGACTTAGTGCACATTTAATCCTAGACTACTCAGGCATCAAAATTCAAACTCAAACTTCCAGATGGAGTGAAAGTGTAGTAACTTCAACAACAAGCACTCTGGATTAAGAAACAGTGTTGCAGTAATGTACCTTGGCACATTGATGTGATCTCACGAAAATAAAAAATGTAAGTTCTTTTCTTCTCATTTGAGATCGATTTTTGAGAACACTATTCCTCGATATTGCTCTGTTATGTCTTTTTGATACAAAACAGACAAATTTCGTGCTTTACAGAAAACAACTATTCCTTCATCAAATTAAAAATTCACTTTTTCCCCCTCACATAGAAATCATATATCCTTCATTTCTAAAAAATAGATAAACATGCAAAAAAAAAAAAAAAACATCAGGTTATTCCACAGCATCTAGGAATTAAATTCCACACATTGTTTCACAAAAACTACAGGTATTACAAGACACAAACCTTCAAGTTCTTATACTTTTTCCAAACCTCCCCACTCACATGAAATTAAAAGCACATTGATGTTTGAGAAACAAGCAAATATTACAATTTATGTTGCAGTCTTTGAATGCAAACTGTGTCAGATCTACCGTTCCTCCGTAGTTAGTCTGATTATTGAGACTCTGTATTCATTCACACTATTGTTTTAGTGCCTCTTTGTTGATTTTCCTTGCCATGTCTTTTTAGGCATTGGTGGTGTGTTGGATTTCACTGTGGGGATGACAGGTGGAGTTCTCAGGGCTTCAGTAACAACCATCTTTCCAGGATTCATCAGTGATAGGAGCGCAGGGTTTGGTCATTCCCAGCGATCTGCTGTAGAGGAAATAAGCAAAATAACCTCAATTTCAAATAACTCTCACAATGGCTATGGCAGCTGTGTGTTTTGCAGACTGTGAGGTACCTTCTGGGCGTCTGTGGAAGTCTGCCTCTGGAAGACGGCGATGTTGGCGTCATGCCTCTTCCGGGCGTTTGCCTGGCTACAGCAGTGCTCCTGCAGCCCGAGTATGCCGCACCATTGGTGGGACCCGGGGACTGGACCCTCCTCATCCCTCCCTGGGCACCCGGTGGCCCTTTAGCATGCTGTCGCACTGCAGACATAGAGCCCACGGAACCGAGAGCTTTCATGGGTGCCCGCAGATAGAGAGGAGACTGGCCGTCGCCCCTCATCCTTGATGATGATACACCTGCAAGAGCATCCAATCACAAACACTCAGGTGATATCCTCAATGTCATTAATACAGAAAATTTACAGTACTTTTCACACTGACAAAAAAAAAATAAAAATCCTAGACACTTGCAGGAAATGATGAGGGCCACAAGACCAAGAGTTGGAGGGAAAAGTTCAGCCGAAAGATGTCTTTGAAGGGAGTAAGCTTCTTTCCAAGACAACAGTCTCAAAAGAAGTGAAAGGAGGCGGCGTTCCCTTATGCCCAGTACAGACCACAATTTTAGCCATGATGTGCTTGATGTAGGGTGTTGTGGGACGCACGATTAGATCTCGGTCTCATGTAGTGTGTCATGGGTGGATGACAACCGATGCTGCATCTGTGACACTTCACAATGTCACGACAAAAAGACTAGCATGGTAATTTTTTTCGGTTGTTCACGACAAGTTCCGTCACATCTGTGACACTGGCCAATAGGAGCACAGAAGCGCCACTGTGCATGCTTTCAAACATGCCGTAATGAAAGACACAAATTTGGTAGGGGTGTGACGAGACCCCTATCCCACGAGACACGAGATTGGGTTCACGAGCCGAGATTTTTTAGAAATCCTCAATAATGAAACGTATGAAGGGAAAATAGTCTTTTATTCAACTGAAAATCATAAAATGCAAAAATGTTGGTGCATTTTGAAATCAACTTGTACTGCATGTCATTTTACTTCTATTTTAATGAATTATTTGCAGTAAAACAACATGCAAACACTGATAAATGTTTTGCCACAAAATCAACCAGTTGTTTTCTGCCCTGTATAATTTCACATGAGAAATCTCACTGAACTTCTTTCTATAGATTGAACATAAAATAAACAGTATAAATAAAATAAACATAAAAATTAAAAATTCAAATAACACTTTAAGTGTCACTTTAACTGCAGGACAAAGTTGACCATTTCCCAGTCACTATTGATTGTGTGGCTGTAACTGTTATAAAGCTCTGCGTACACCGAGAAGTCCAGCCGTCAGCAGTGATAGCGATGCTTTCTGCCTCTTTAGGGGCCGTTCACATATCGCGCCTAATAAAGCGTGTAAAGCGCGGCCGCGTCGCTTCCTCCTTTTGCAAGCGTTTGGGAGCTCGCGCTTCTGTTGTTGCTATGCAACCATGAACTGTGCTCTCCACGATCATTTCAACAAGGGATAAATTGATTTTTAGCCCTTGCTTTAGCTTTACTACTAGATATATTTATGGAGATGAGATATAACAACCCCCTCTACAGCTATGATCAGCTGTTCGGCTGAGATTTCCATGTTTTGTTACGGAAAGGTCGAAGATGATCGGTTGGTGACCTGCGGTTTTCATGTTTTCATCTCGCCGCGGCACAGGCGCGCCAGGAAAAAAAACGATCCGCATACGTGTCGCGACCGCGTCGCTTCCATTTTGCACGAATGAAAATGCGCGCAATATGTGAACGGCCCCTAAGAGTCTGTACAACATTGGCCGAGGCGTACGGCATAGTTTTCTTACAATGTTTACATATTGTTTGTGTCTTGTGTGTTATTCTTCTACTGTCTTTCTACTGGAAAACCAAAATGTTTCCACACAAACGGGGCATCTTCAATAATAATTTCACCCTCACACTGAGCACGACCAGACAACTTTTCACCTCGACGAGAAATCACACCCCTACTGTTTAGTAGCCACTGTTTTACGCTCACGGCACCTTCTGTCAGTAGATAGTCCTGCTTTCTAAATGACAGCACACATATAGGGAGTGCAGAATTATTAGGCATATGAGTATTTTGACCACATCATCCTCGTTATGCATGTTGTCTTACTCCAAGCTGTATAGGCTGGAAAGCCTACTACCAATTAAGCATATTAGGTGATGTGCATCTCTGTAATGAGAAGGGGTGTGGTCTAATGACATCAACACCCTAAATCAGGTGTGCATAATTATTAGGCAACTTCCTTTCCTTTGGCAAAATGGGTCAAAAGAAGGACTTGACAGGCTCAGAAAAGTCAAAAATAGTGAGATATATTGCAGAGGGATGCAGAAGTCTTAAAATAGCCAAGCTTCTGAAGCGTGATCATCGAACAATCAAGCGTTTCATTCAAAATAGTCAACAGGGTCGCAAGAAGCGTGTGGAAAAACCAAGGCGCAAAATAACTGCCCGTGAACTGAGAAAAGTCAAGCGTGCAGCTGCCAAGATGCCACTTGCCACCAGTTTGGCCATATTTCAGAGCTGCAACATCACTGGAGTGCCCAAAAGCACAAGGTGTGCAATACTCAGAGACATGGCCAAGGTAAGAAAGGCAGAAAGTCGACCACCACTGAACAAGACACACAAGCTGAAACGTCAAGACTGGGCCAAGAAATATCTCAAGACTGATTTTTCTAAGGTTTTATGGACTGATGAAATGAGAGTGAGTCTTGATGGGCCAGATGGATGGGCCCGTGGCTGGATTGGTAAAGGGCAGAGAGCTCCAGTCCGACTCAGACGCCAGCAAGGTGGAGGTGGAGTACTGGTTTGGGCTGGTATCATCAAAGATGAGCTTGTGGGGCCTTTTCGGGTTGAGGATGGAGTCAAGCTCAACTCCCAGTCCTACTGCCAGTTTCTGGAAGACACCTTCTTCAAGCAGTGGTACAGGAAGAAGTCTACATCCTTCAAGAAAAACAGGATTTTCATGCAGGACAATGCTCCATCACACGCGTCCAAGTACTCCACAGCGTGGCTGGCAAGAAAGGCTATAAAAGAAGAAAATCTAATGATATGGCCTCCTTGTTCACCTGATCTGAACCCCATTGAGAACCTGTGGTCCATCATCAAATGTGCGATTTACAAGGAGGGAAAACAGTACACCTCTCTGAACAGTGTCTGGGAGGCTGTGGTTGCTGCTGCACGCAATGTTGATGGTGAACAGATCAAAACACTGACAGAATCCATGGATGGCAGGCTTTTGAGTGTCCTTGCAAAGAAAGGTGGCTATATTGGTCACTGATTTGTTTTTGTTTGGTTTTTGAATGTCAGAAATGTATATTTGTGAATGTTGAGATGTTATATTGGTTTCACTGGTAAAAATAAATAATTGAAATGGGTATAAATTAGTTTTTTGTTAAGGTGCCTAATAATTATGCACAGTAATAGTCACCTGCACACACAGATATCCCCCTAAAATAGCTAAAACTAAAAACTAAAACTTCCAAAAATATTCAGCTTTGATATTAATGAG
The DNA here is from genome assembly GCA_037194245.1 of Opsariichthys bidens. Lineage (NCBI taxonomy): Eukaryota > Metazoa > Chordata > Actinopteri > Cypriniformes > Xenocyprididae > Opsariichthys > Opsariichthys bidens. The sequence continues at coordinate 2,001,142 of CM074308.1, read as the reverse complement.
TTTTTTGTGTTCATTGAGAACATGGTTGTTGTTCAATAATAAAATTAATCCTCAAAAATACAACTTGCCTAATAATTCTGCACTCCCTGTATTAAAGACAGCACATGAAGAATGGTCAGGTAGCAAAATGTAGCCTGATATATTTCTTGGCAAGATTTTAGACAAAAATTGCATAATCTGACAGTGAGCATCGTAAACCGGGATTAGAAAAACCTTGGGCGAACTCCAAGAAAGACATGTGCCTTACATGACCTATGTAAGGTCTTATTCACTGCACACACAAGAGTGCACCAAATCAAGCTCGGAAACATGATAGCCAGCAACAGCCCCAGGATATGGAGAGAGGGTCAGGATGAAAGACTCAATGCAAGATGGAGTATTCAGGGCAGGGTTGTTTAATTAATGTTCCGAGAGGTTCGGTCTCTATAGCCCAGAGTATACTTCACTTTTTACACACACATGCAAGGGACAGTGTACAGTAGGGCTGTGCAATTAATCGCAAAACAATCATGAGTATTGTATTGTGAGCACTTCCTGTGTTATTTGCCAAATCATGAAGAATCGCTTGTTTGTTTTCCTCACTTGTAAGTCGCTTTGGATAAAAGCGTCTGCTAAATGACTAAATGTAAATCAGAATACTGCAACGTTATTGTGCGCATGTTTAAGATGTTAACCAATCAGAACTCACTCAGCACAAAAGAGAACAAAGCAAAGCGGGAGAACAGAATAGGCAAACGGGAGGAAAGAAGAAAAAATATGGATGCAGTTCAGAATAAAAATGATTTGGTACCAAAGAGAAATTCAACATCAGTCGTTTGAGAGAGTTTTGGAGTCAAACACTGGACAAAAGATGCCAACTCACACTTATTTCACACAAGTCGCTGCATGAGAAATGTAAGGCGGGCGTTGAATACGAGTTTAAGCAGGTGAAATAATCCTCATTTATTTTATGTTGTCTGTTTTTAAGACACTATTTTTTTTTACAGTTTCGTTTATCAAGCAGTTAATCTACTGTTACTTCATTGTGAAATGTGTGCACTGAAATACAATTTTGAAGTTGACTTATTATGACTGGAATATCAGGTTAGTTAACCTTAATTTATTTGATGTTGTCTGTTTTAAAGACAGTTAATTACAGTTTTGTTTATGAAGCTGTAAATACAGTTACTTCATTGTGAAAATTTTGTTATGTCCTTCTTGTGCACTGAATACATTCAGAATGTAGCATGTTTGAAAAAGCAAAAACAATTACCAAAATTGCTAAATAAATCGCAATGTGATTATTTTGTCCATATTGCACAGCCCTAGTGTACAGTGCATGTGACGCGAATTTCATCATCAGAAAAATATGCACAGGTCACACATGCGCATTTAATTTTTTGCAGCAATTAGTTTACCCACAAGGTGGCAGCCATGCCCTGAGGGCATCGATTCACAAGGTAGTCAAAGAAAACATGCATAAAACCGAACAGATCGGACCACAAGCAAGCTACAGCCACAATGGAGGCCTACATATTTAGAAAGTACCCTCATTTGTACAACTCATGCATGAAAGAATACAAATATATTTACAAGGGTTACAACTCATGGCAAGAGATTTCTCAAAACTGCATGCGTCGAACGCCTGTGTACGCGTACCAGTCAAGTGAAGTCTGGATGTCTGGACCGTACTTTTTTGGAACAGTTAGGCCCCAATCAGACAGAACGTGTTTTTCAGGACTGAAAATGCGAGGTGCACCGCACTGCCTTTTTTTGTTGATTTTAGAAAAAAAAAAAAAGAGCAGTGCACCGAATAAGCTGTCCTTAAACTTAAAAGCAAAGGGCTCCATCTTTGCAGTGTCCAGAGAACTGTAAACAATTGTCAGCACAACAGAAGGCCCACCTTTCCATTCATTCAATTGGATAATGGGAAAAAAACCAAAAAAAACGCGAATGATGTCGCAGTTGCTTTTTGTTCAACTTCAGGCGCTCGGAGGGCTCCTGCAAAACGCTCACTGCCAATAGAAAACTATTTGAAAAAGGCGCCTCTCACGGCAGAAAAACACTTTCTATCTGATCGGCGCCTAGTACATTTCCATTTGAGCAGTCATAGTACTTTGTAAAAGAAAAAAATCCAAAACACTCAAAATAAATCAATCAAAAATGAGAATTTTGGGTGCTGAGCAAAAATTCTAAGAATGACATAATTTTACTTTTATTCCTAGACTTACGGACAAGTGTGATTCATAAAGGTTACTAGGTGTCGACACTAGGTCTCGGCTCCTAAATTATTTAAGAGTGCTGGAGAGGTATACTAAACTAGGAGTAACAAGACAGCAGCAGAGAGGAGAACGCACACTTTCCATTGAGGATATAATGGATTGCTGTCAGTACATGATGATGTGAAGTTGAGCTTTAACAGACCTAGTAAGAAATGTAATAACTTCTACCACTCTACAAATAAATGCTCTAACTGCTGTTATTTAGTTAATGAAGAAATAATTATATTTTTAGCAACTGTAAAAACGCAGCAGTGCAGAAGTGATGACTTAGACCCATCAGTCCGCAGTAAGCAGGGTCTCAAATAGTACTATTGTGGCACTGACCACACCAAACATACAGTAGTGGGCAAAAAGTGATGTGCAGGTTTTTTGTTTTTTATATAAATGACCCTACAAGTTTGCTTAAACAATCAAAACATAGGGAAAATATTATTAAAATTTTAAATACTTTAATATATGAGGGAAGTACAAAACACTAAACTTAGTGAAGGAATGTATTGGACAAAACTATTTGGCAAAAGGAAAACTACAGCTACAGGTTTTAGAAAAATAAAAAAGCACAAAGCAAAAAGCATTCATTGCAACTTAATCAGTAATTAATATTTCATTGGTCCTCTCGTTTTTCCATGCGTTCATAATTTCTTTGCATGACATGCTGATCTAAAATTATGTCCGCACAATCTGACATGTTTCACCGTCTTATTAAACAATTGACTCCAACTACGCAATGTTTACAAAATCTTTAAGACATTTTTAATAATATTTGAATAAAGGGTGAATATGTACATTTTCCTACGCTGCACATCACTTTTGGCCACTACTGCATGTCACTTCATTGACTTTCCAACTGATCGTAAAACCATACGGCAAAAGCAAGCCCCTTTTATGAGGATTTCGTGCTTCCCTGCGGCTGTTGGAGCCGTTGATGATTTGCATCATTGCTGCAACTGTAAATGACACATTTCAATAGAAAAGGATTCTACAGCATCATTAACTAATTAATGATAATTAAAAAAAAAAAAAAATTTAAATACTAAAGTTTCAGTGTCTTCATTAAATGATTAGTGTCATGCTGCTGTGCCTTCACGCTTGCAGGCTCGCTATTGGCTGATTTAGAGGTTGAGGGCAGCCATTTTCAAATGAAAATTAACCCAAGCTTTACTCACCCTCAAGCCATCTTAGGTATATATAACTTTCTGATGAACAATCAGAGAAATATTAATAAATATTCTGACGCATTCAAGCTTTATAATGGCAGTGAACAGGGGTTACGAGTATGAGCGGAAGAAAGTGCTTCCATCCACCGCAAACGTGTACACGCAGCTCCAGGGGGTTAAAGGCCTTCTGAAGCAATGCATGTGTGTAAAAAAAAAAAAAATCCTTATTTAACAAGTAAAATATCTAGCTTCCACAAGACTGCAAGACTTATGCTACATCCTACGCTTTCTGTACTCGAACTAGGAAAAAGGTAACGCGACGCCACTTTCTTCGTAACTTCAATACGGCAGGCGGTCTGCCGCTAGTGTGAGCAGATGGCTGGATATGGATGGAAGCACTTGCTTCAGCTCATACTCCTGACCCCAATTCACCGTCATCATAAAGCTCGGATGAGTCAGGATATTTATTAATATTTCTCAGATTGTGTCCATCAGAAAGAGGAAGGTCATATACACCTAGGATGGCTTGAGGGTGAGTAAAGCTTAGGCTAATTTGAAAGTGAACTAATCAACTCAGTCAGCACTTAAGTTTTAGTCTTACACTTTGCTAAAAGTCACTTTTAGCTTCTTTGTGCTCATTGAGCCCAAGAATTTGACACTTAAGTCAAAGCTTTAAGACTATTCTTAAGAGGATTTCTGATGTTATTATCAGGCTATTATTATTAATGATTATTATTATTATAATTATTATAACTATATTTAGAGACTACTACTAAACTACTAAAACCAATGTATACAATTCAATATTCAAAACTCTCATGAGCACAAAAAGTTCACTAGTCATCAAGTTTTTTCGTTTTCCCTTGCAATCAATAAATCATTTTATGAAATGCTCTTAATGGTGCACTAGTAGTTTTTTTCGTCTGCTAGGGGTCGCCAAATTCTTCAAAACGATAACAAAGGCGTAGATTGATGATCCAGACAAAAATGCAATCATGGATCTTGTCGTCACGCTGATGGATCTAATAATATTCATAGGGAAATAATGTTTATGGATGAGAGAATGCATGTTTTTTAACATGACATAACATGTGGTATGAAGCTGGGCGTGGCCGAGAATCGCGGACGTGATTCCTAACGAGAGACATATCAGTGGCACACGCGAGTCCCGGGGGATATAATAAAGAAACATTCTTCCGAACTACTCGTAAGTGCTGAAATACTACTCCTACAGGTCAGTTTATTGACTAATTAAAACAGTGAAGTAACGCAGCGTTGTTTCGCTTGGTCTAACGTTACACTATCATACAAAACTACATTTGAGTGTGTGGAAAGTTGTAATGTTTAGTATTAGTTTCTTGGCTGTAATAGTCTTAACAGTAAGCTAGATCAACATTAGATTATCATACTGATGATATTCGAAAACTTTGACGTGTTGAGCATTGATTAGTCTTATAGCCTGCATTTGCTTATCTTGTCTAATAACGTGGAAGAGCGCCGTCTCCGTCAAGCTCTCGCCATCTCGGAAACACCGCGCCGATATTGATCTTCGTTTTATTTGTCCTTTTGTCCCAAAGTTTGCTTGCATTGGTCCATAATGTTTGAACGAAACAGCAGCGTGCCGCTAGAGGTTACGCAGTTGTACGTGTGTGCTGCCATGGCTACTATGCAGTACAAGCGGAAACCAGGGATAACATGGATATTGTGTCACTGACAGGCGCCAAGTGACGAGAGGGACAAGGCACTATTTAAAATTGTGAATTTCTCTGAATTTACAGATTCTTGGAAACATTTAGGATAAGGCAAGTACACAGCTGAACGAAATTTACCTTAAATCTGTTGATTAATAATGTTATATGTATGGGGGGGGCGGGCGTCTAGAAAGGCAACACATGTTAAAGGGATAGTTCAAAGAAAAGTGACAATTCTGTCATCAGTTACTCATCCTCAATTGTTCTAAACCTGTATGAAACAGTTGATGGGGCCCACTGACTTCCATAGTGATCATCTTTTGTGTTCAGAAGAAGAAAGAAATTCATACAGGTTTGGAACAACAAAAGGGTGAGTCAATGATGACAGAACAGTCATAAACCTTTGTTGGTCACAAGGCTACTAACTTCAAGGCTGACCTTCAAAAATACTTCATCCCCCAGTTTGGCTCAAACTGCCAACACAAGTGCAACAGGTTTTAAGAGCAGAGATAATGGATGTGAGGGGAGGAGAAACTGAACCAATAGTGTATTGTCAGTTCAACAATGGTTCAGAGTTAAGGACAACTCAACATCCATTCATCTCGCCAATATGGGATTGTGGACACTGGAAATCTTGAAAGAGTGGGTTAGAGGCACATCATCATTATACAGCTGTACCTGAGGAGAAGGGATAAGGGTGAAGGTGAAGCAGAGGAGTGGGGTACCAACCTGTAGGGGAGTGGGGCAGACGGGACGTGCGGTTTGCTTGAGCTCTGTAAATTAGCCTCCATGCTGCGGCTGTTTCTGACTGCCTCCAGAGAGTGAAGGCTGGTGCGCGGGGTCAGGTTAGGCATGCTGTGCCTGAGCTCCTCTGAAAACCACACACACAGCCTGCTTAACACACTACCTGCTCACGGAGAATATGTTGCTGTTTGAAATGCAGAAGGAATACATGCAGGTGAAAAGCTGATCAGCCAGTCGACAATTTTAAAGGGGTTGGACCATGCTGTGTGTTTTCTGTGGTCCACTTATATAGTTCATCACAACTTTTCCCCTCATCAAAAAGGTAGTTTTTGCTGCAGAGCCTAGAAGACCTCAGAATACCTCTTCATATGTGAAATTAATAACAGTGCTTTGTTGAGAGCTGGGGCTTTGCTAAGAGATACAAAACTGATTAAACTGATAAATTACCCATCCTTTAATGACAGCCACTTTGCAAAACTGCATTACAGCGTTATAGACTTTGGCACTGAAACGTGCCACTCAAGATGTCACGATCAGACCAAAATGATCAGGGACTTTCAGCTGCACATTTTACTCTTATCATTAGATCTTCTAGTATTTAGGAATAACAGCATCTATTCCATTCTCACTTTGCTACCTTAATGCAAAGATACCGATTACTCTGAACGCAATAAGAGTTATATTAAAAATACTGGCTCTTCCCAGCTTTGTAATGGCATTGAATAGTGCCCAAGATTTTGAAGCTCCAAAAAGCACATCCATCCATCACAAAAGTAATCCATATGGCTCCAGTGGGTCACTAAATGTCTTCTGAAGTGAAAGGATGGGCTTTTGTAAGAGAAATATCCATATTTAAAACTTTATAAACTATAAATCACATTCTTGGGAATAGAGTTCCGGTGGATGGTTGACCTCTGACCCAAAGTATGACGTAGGAGTAGTGTAAAGTTTAGGCGAGAACTGATGAACACGGAAGCATAGAGGTTAGGACAAAACAAAATACAGGTCACACATTAGAATTAAACAAGTTTTAAGAAAAGTGTTAAAGGATTTCGATATAAGAAAAGAGGAACTTTGTCTTAAGTCGGATCAGAGGTCACATTTCCGCCAGAACTCTTGTGAACAAGCATGCGCCCGTTGCAGGAAGCCAGTGATTATAGTTTACTCATGTCAGTACATCAATAGACCTTGAAAACGAGGCTGTGAGAGATATACACAAACTCTTTACAATGACACGCTGTATAAAGCTACTAGAACATGCCATTTTTACAACTTTCAACTTTTTTTTTTCTTCAGAAAGATGTTTCACCAGGACTCTTATTTCAAAACAAACTCTTTTGCTGCCGGTTTTTCCTAAACATCTTGTACTGAAAGCAACAGCAGTGCCAAATATTTGGTCCTTGGAGGCAATAGCGGTATATATTTGTGACCCTGGACCACAAAAGAAGTCATAAGTGTATTTTTTTTTTTAAATTGAGATTTATATATCATCTGAAAGCTGAATAAATAAGCTTTCCATTGATGTATGATTTGTAAGGAAAATATTTGGTCGAGATACAACTATCTGGAATTTGAGGTTGCAAAAAAAAACAAAAAAAAAACCTAAATATTAAGAAAATCGCCTTTAAGTTGTCCAAATTAAGTCCTTAGCAATGCATATCCACACACAAAAAATATTTTTGATATATTTATGGTAGGAAGACTACAAAATATATTCATGGAACATCTTTACTTAATATATTAATGATTTTTGGCATAAAAGAAAAACCGATATTTTCACCCATACCATGTATTGTTTGAAATTGCAACAAATACACATGCTACTTATGACTGGTTTTGTGATCCAGGGTCACTTTTATAATATTTACATGCGTTTGTAATAAACGCCAAGCTAGATTTTAAAGCTATTAAGAAACCCAGTGCATCATTGTTAAGAGTTCTGCTAATCAAATCAGAACATAAATACATCAGTTTACTCAAGCTGAATATGTGCTGTTGTAGTTTATTTTACTGTTGCTTTTGGCTTGCAAAGTTTGGGTTTATAAGACACTTAATATTCAGTAATATTATTGATTTGACTGCACTGACATGATCAAAACTTCAACTGAATTGATGAATAACGTCTTCTGTAGAGCTGTTTTACAGCAGAATTTGATTAAGTTTGCATCATTAATTGTTTATTACTATGAAGTTGCTTTGGGAAGCTGTACTGTACTTGACTAGGCTACTGTAAACCCTTGACGCAACACGACATTCCTGAACATTTTGTTTTTGCAAATATTTGAACCTTATTTTGCAAAACATTGCTAACGTCATAAGCTAGAATCCAGAATCAAAGATCTGAAAATGCATTTCATGATTCCCTTAAATGACAATTCTTCATTCTACAACACACCATCAATGATACTTCAAATCTATGGGACAAGTGCATCCATAATTATGTTCATCAATCAGTTCTGTTGTACAAGCAATTTGCCTTAACACAGGATTTCCGCCAGGCTTCTGTATACCACAATGCACGAATTTCAAATCTGAATAATATACTAAATGTCCTACCCTCACTCTTAGACCCTGGGCCCTGTAGGGAGCGGCGGGACATGCGTGGACGTGGGGCGGCCAGGCGGTTGTACTCGGCCAGTGTGCTGGGAGAGAGGCAGCGGGGCGAGCTGTGCGGCGAGGGCGAGTAGCGCTGGAGACGCTGAGGCAGAGAGCAGCATTCATCCTCCTCATCTTCCAGACTGTAGGAGTCAAACTCTTGATCGCTGTAGGTGCCTCGACGCAAAGACTGCAGGGAGGCAGACGAGCTGCGGCGCGAGGCCGAGGTAGAGGCATAGTCCTGCCGGAGACCTTAAAAACACAAAGACATGCAACTGACTATAATAGTGGCTAAAAAAAGCCAATGGTACAATATCACTAGTATTATTACAGCAAAAGTATGGAAAGTCAAAAATTAAAGCCTTGAAGTTTTTTAGCACTAATACTAAAGATTTTGAAATGTATTTGACCATTCAGGTGCATAACCGCTTTACTACAAGGCACAAGTGCTCTTCACAGAACAGCTGCCTGTCTATTACACAGTGCGTTGGTGCACCACTCTACTGATCCTGTTCCAACACCGGTATTGATGTTTTTGACCGTAGAACTAATGTACTCCGTGCCAAGTTTGATCAACACAGGCTGAATGCTCTAAAAAGGTATTACAGAAGGGATTTTAAGCCCATACAGTTCTGACAGTGTACTATGCTGGGTTTGGAGAATGTAGCTTGCAAGCTGTAGAAGCTGCATTTAATAACAGCATGTTGACCTCAGTACACTCAGATGTGTTGTTTTTGACAATCACTGTTTATAATGAAAAGACTCATTGAGATCAAGATCTGCTGTCTACATGTCATCCATAAAGTCAACATAAAATGGCATTTTTGAAAGTACACATTTCTTAAAATTCATATTCAACAGGAAAAACTGTATGCAATGTTTTATTTTGATCACAGTGAATTGCTGATGGTGAAAAGATTGAACAAAGTCTGAATATGCGACAGCAAGGGATTGTGGAAGTTAAGGGGAATTAAAATACCAGTTCAGGAACTGGTATTAATTATGGGATCATTTTCATTGTGGGGTAAACTAACCATTTAACCTAGTATTAGTTGGTATAAAATAAGACTTCAATATTGACCAAAAGAATTATAATTTTTGCCATAATCGAGTAATAGTTACACAACAGACTTGAGTTAATCTCAAAAAGTGTTCTCGATATACAAATAATCGTGGTCTACAGTTTGCTTGAATCATAATCAGATCTTGCCGTTGAAGCTATGAGTTTCAAAACAAATGACAAGAACAGAAAGCATTTTCATATCCTACATTTATTTGCATTTCGCATGAATAAACGGAGCACTGTGGTGAGGTGAAAACGCCTCAGGGTCTGGATTTGTCTGGTAAAGCATACTTACTCTCCTCCTGCAGACGAGCCATTATCTGAACATCAGTCAGATCCTGAAGCTTATATCCCATGGAGATGGAGTCATCCGAGGTGCTTAATTCACTATCAATAGAAGATTGGGAACTGAGAGTAGAGTGGACACCCATGTGACCTGTAATCAACAGAGGACACACTTAATTCTTAATTAGCAACAACCAATCGATAAAACACAATATAGAAAAAGAATGGTCGGCAAATTTGATTATCGATTAATTGCAACCGCTTGCTGTGTACAGAAAACATTCGCCAGTCACCACATTTTCCTTTTATAAATAAAGAAAAAGCATTTCTAGAAAAATAATTATCGAAAGGCAGAGTCTACTGCTGTGGGAAAAGTGCAGGAACCAAGTTGTCCCACAAACATGAGAAAGCTTTATATTAAAGGTTCAAACTCACAAGCATTTACCGCAGCTTGCCATGTTGTTTTCTCTAAGGTATAACTCACGTTTGATTGTTATACACTTATCTGTAATATTAGAAACTCACGCAAGTATTTTCTAGTTTGCATTAATTGCTGAGAGCAAGCAAGGAGGCTGTTAACGTCATACTTTTTACAACTAAAAATGGAAACAGTGTTTTGGGGGCCTTAAAACGCACTTTTGAAAATGGGTGCTGCTATACCTAACTTAACTAGACTAATAACTACTGATATTTGCAACGGAATGAATCAATAATATATAGAATAAGCTGCACAATGACACCATTTTCTTATTAATGTAAAGCTGCTTTGCCACAATTTGCATTGTAAAAAGCGCTATATAAATAAAGATGACTTGACATTAGTTAACATGAACTAATAATGAACTGCACTTCTATTGCATGTATTAATCTTTGTTAATTTCAACATTTACTAATACATTATTAAAATCAAGAGTTGTATTTGTTAACTAATATGAACGTTTGTGAATAAAAATACAGCTGTTCATAGTTTGTTCATGTTAGTTCACAGTGCATTAATGTTAATACACTGATCATCACACGCATGCATATTACGTGTTTTGTAGTTTTTCTTAAAGTGACGTCGACAACTACTGACTTAATACCGCATTTTTAATCGTTTTTGCAGATCCGTAAGAACAGGGATCGTTTCGACAATGTTGTCATCTGTACATGAAAAACGCAAAGGAGTTTTTAGTACATCGTTTTCATCGTACACTGTTAAACTTCAGTTTTCACTGAACGAGTGCTAATGCGCATATGTACATCAAAACAGACTGAACGCAATAGCATTGGATTTTGATGGATGTTAAATGCATGTTTAAAATGCTAAATGTAAAACAAGTAATTGTATTTTTAGAGCAATAACTGTAAAGACACCATTGCATTGGTAAATATGCAAATTAATTAGTTCAGATGAGTGAATGTTTTGTCTGTGCTTTTATTTTTATGACAGTCTGCAAGTTTTAGAATGTAACGCTTATATTTTAACCTTCATTTTCACATGATGTGTGGGCATAGCACACATATATACATTCATTATGTTGCATAGCTTTCAGTTTGCACATTGTTTAGAGGATGACAATGGACAGAATGTGGAATGTTTTTCAAATACAGAAAATTACTTTGTAGAAAACTGCCAAGATATCTATTGTATATCGTCATTCAGACCAAACGAAAAAACACTGATACTATTTTGGTCCATATCGCTCAACCCTAGTGCTGCAAGTGAGTCACATGCCTGTAGCAAAGCAAATAAAAACATTTCTGGCTAACAATGAGGTTCATTAAACAGCAGAAACTCATGCAGAGGCAGTTACTCGTGACTTCAGCACACACTGCAGACCAAACAGGTTTTTAAAACACACAGCTGAAGACTAAGCTAGAGGAATTTGCCAGCCAAAAATGTTTGCCAGAGAACTCATGCATGATATCTGACCTTGTCATAAGCTTTATGTCTACTTAACACAAACAAAGTCATAGCAGCTCGGTCCACACCACTGAACATTTGCATGGGTGTGCATGTTTGTGGTAAGAGGCAGTAAGGCGCGGTGAACTGGGTTAATGCCATACCTGAGCTGCCAGAGGTTAGTAGTGTTTTGTTAGTTGATTTGAGGTACCCAGCAGAAGAGGACGCTGAGACACCAGCCTCAGCTGTCTGAGATGGGCTACTGTACACGTTCTTCCATCTAGATGCTGCAAAATACAAAAATTCAAATTATTCAACCAGCAGTTTAAAAAAAGTAATTCTCCCTCATGTTGTTCAAAACCTCCATGACCTTTTCCTCTGAAAAATAAAACCATACAATTAAAGTCACTGGGGTGCAGTGTTGTTTTGCGTCACATTTACTTCTCAAAATTCACTCACTCTTAGAAAAATCTCTTTTGTGCTCTACAGAAAAAAGAATGTCAAACAGGTTTGGAGCAACATGAAGATGAAGGTGAGTAAATGATGACAATTTACATTTTTGGGTAAACCATCCCTTTAAATCCAACATTTGGCATTTCACATGTTAGGATGCTCAAAACATCTTCAATTTCACAAAATAGTTGAGAATGAACAGAGCAAATGAGAACAAAGAAAGGAGCGCAATAAAGTTAATCAATATGGGCTTTCATCAAGATATGAAATATCTTATAAGAAATGTTACTGTAATGGGATTATATAAAAAGAGACCATTACTTTTCAAGTAGTTACTGTGTGTTCGTTCCTGCGGAACAAATCGACAATTTAAATACCTATGCGTTATTATAATTGTCATTTCTCCCATAATTTGATGTAAAAGAAAAAATAGAGCAGATCTGCGATTTTGTCCAACGGAATTGAACTTGATATAAGTTCGGCTAGAAGTTTTTGCTGTGGTTTCAAAATCGGAAACAAGAATTGTGAAGAGAATTGAAAACAATGATTTTATTTTTTGTTGTGAGGCCAGTAGAAAAAATCCTTGGTGTTGAGCTCTGTGCATGTTATAGATCTTATTGTGAACAATTCAACCATGCATCATTTCATAACTGTATCTTTCTGTGACCCTGTTTACTACGGTGGCCGGGAAGTGCAAAACAACATTACAAAGTGTGAAACACTTTTACGAAGCTCGAGACAAATTTACATTTTGGAAAACATTTTTACCTATATTATAAAGCACAGTTACATGGGGAAAACACTTTTACCAAGGACGAAACAAATTTACATTTTAGAAAACAAATGAACAAGACGTAAAACACTTTTACCAGTCCCGAAACAAATTTACAATGACAGATTCTTCACGGAAAGGGAATGTCCCACACACACCGGAAGTGTAACTTACTTTGCTTAGCACTGTCCGGCTGTCGAGACGTCCCCTGTGTTTCCGTCTGGTCCGCGTCTTTTAACTCCAAACACTGATCACAAGTAAAGCTAAACCACGTTAAGCTGCTCATGCGTTTACCACAAAACGGGCAAAACGTCCCTCGGCCGCAGTCCATGTTCGGTCACCATAAACTTTATTTACGCCATTTACTCCACAACTACAACTCGAATTTACCGCGCTCACCAACAGCAACAACAACACCTTTCACCGAGGCACTTCCACTTCCTTTCCGTGAAGAATCTGTCATTGTAAATTTGTTTCGGGACTGGTAAAAGTGTTTTGCGTCTTGTTCATTTGTTTTCTAAAATGTAAATTTGTTTCGTCCTTGGTAAAAGTGTTTTCCCCATGTAACTGTGTTTTATGATATAGGTAAAAATGTTTTCCAAAATGTAAATTTGTCTCGAGCTTCATAAAAGTGTTTCACACTTTGTAATGTTGTTTTGCACTTCCCGGCCACCGTAGTTTACACCTGGTATTAAGGTGCATTCTGGTCAATCGACTATCAACCACTTCTGTCCAGATTTCTTCGAGGGGAGGATCTATGTGTGGGTAAATGTTTTTTTTTGGTTTTTTTCCTTCTTCAAATCTTTCGATCTAATGGATGAAATAAGCTCAAGCATTTATATATGAATGTGAATGAGACAACAGATAACATATAGAGAGCAGCAGCTATAGTTTTTGCTCTGATCCCCGCAAGACCATGGGGAACGCTGTGAGCGTGTGTTAGAAACCTGGAATGATGAGAGAACACTGTGCTAGGTTTTTTTTTGTTTGTTTTGTAAAAACAAATTTACATTTTAGAAAACAAATGAACAAGATGCAAAACACTTTTATCAGTCCCGAAACAAATTTACAATGACAGATTCTTCACGGAAAGGGAATGTCCCACACACCGGAAGTGACGCGGTGAAAGGTGTTGTTGTTGGTGGTGAAAACGGTAAATTCGAGTTGTAGTTGTGGAGTAAATAAAGTTTATGGTGACCGAACATGGACTGCGGTCGAGGGACGTTTTGCCCGTTTTGTGGCAAACACATGAGCAGCTTAACGCGGTTTAGCTTTACGTGTGGTCAGTGTTTGGAGTTTCTAAAGGACGGAAACACAGGGGACGTCTCGACAGCCGGACAGTGCTAAGCAAAGTAAGTTACACTTCCGGCGTGTGGGACATTCCCTTTCCGTGAAGAATCTGTCATTGTAAAATTTGTTTCGGGACTGGTAAAAGTGTTTTGCATTTTGTTCATTTGTTTTCTAAAATGTAAATTAGTTTCGTCCTTGCTAAGAATGTTTTCCCCATGTAATTGTGTTTTATGATAGGTAAAAATGTTTTCCAAAATGTAAATTTGTCTCAAACTTCGCGCAGTTCGAACACATTCAACCACAGGAGCGTCTACATTACGAAAGCCATCCAGTCAAATGAGTTTTTGACTACGTCTGGAAGTGATCGAAAAAAGACAAGCTCAAAACTTTTTAGAACCCATTTACACCCGTGTTTGCCACTTGTAATAAGACCCTAAATCATTTGGATCATTCTCTATTCATCTGTATACAACAAACCGATTGTTTCATTAACATCAGTTAAATGACCATAAAATATTGTTTCTATTATACGTCAACTCATTCAAATATCTTGTAAAGTCTCCATACTTTGGTCTAGTCGGTTGATGAGTGTCCGACAGGCGACTTCAGTCTCTGGACTGGGGTGATCGAGAACTTTTCTACACCATTTCAGTGGTGATTCAGGCCCTTGTTCAGGCACAACCTGCTTCTTTGGTGACACGTACAACCTGAAGAGAGAAAAACAGGATGTTTTGCATTAACAGAACCTGTAATGTAAAAAGGCACCAATCACGCAAGTACAACCTGTAAAATTAGTTTTGGAGGAGAAATGAAAAATTAGTCACAGCACCTGGAAAAAGCCCTTCTGGAGAGCTCTAGTGTGTATTTGTCCATCATTATTTGGTCACTTAACAGTGGACACCCGCGGACAAGAGCACAAACGCACATTATTCACCAAGGCTGTCTACACTGAATGCAGTATACAGATTCACTTTCTGAAATGCTCTGTCAAAAACAGGACAAATGGAAGAGTAAAGTAATGTTCACTTTGATTTGTCCTGTTTTAAACGGCACATTCGCTCATTTCTCTACAGAGTTCAGAAGGATGCCTTTTGTTGAAAGATGAAGCAGTCAACTGTATTGGTTTTACATGGATGTTTCCAAAACGCTCATCTACAATTGACCCTTCGCAAACAGTCTGATTGACAGGCGATCTGACCAATCATAAACACCAGTGGCCACTTACTGACAAGCCTTTAAGGAGTCGCCCCTTAAAAACGGATCATTTCAGACAGAGGACACGAATGAAGGATATAATGAAGCACACTTTTTGAGCAAAAAAAAAAAAACTTTATATACACCCAAAAATGAAAATGATCACTTAATAATCATTTTAACTGATGCTAAAAATAATAAAGTTTAATAGTGTATCCTGTGAAACCATGATATTTTTTGAAACCATACTGTTGCAACCATTCTCCTTTAAAAATTATAATGGAATTAAAACAATAAATGTGGCGAGCAATGTTAACACAAGTGAATCAATCCTCTCTTCCTCTTTACTACTAGTTACAGCAGGAAAAAAAAAATACATGAATGAACATCAGATGGCATGTTGATAGAAACTGATGATTTAAAATGACTTACTTTACATTTAAATCTGATTTTTGAGGGACAATATTAACAGCAAGCCAAACAAAATGACACATTGCAGCTTTATATAATTAATCCTATGAAAAAAAAAAAAATGTTCTAGGTCAAAACTGAGCAGTATCACATGAAGCATAAATCCACTAAAAGCTGCTTACCACCTTGCCAAAGATACGACCCAATGCTGCAACCATACATGGCTCTATTAACCTCAAGCAGCTGATATGCACATATGGACAGGCTAATTGCTGGCCAAAGGCAATCCACTGAAGCATTAGTGGATTATTGTGTTGAAAATTAAAGCTGCATTAGAGAAATTAGCTGCTTGTTATTATTGATATCTTTTGGGAATTCTCTAGGAGTTATATCAATGCAGAATAAAATACAAGGGAGGGACTAAAAAGATCAACCTTTAGCCTAATAATTACATTTATGAAAATCAATCTTTATAGGACTGCCCCTAATAGTAGACTAAATGTTAGTTGACCAAATATTTATTAATTGGTTAGTTGCAGAAAATCACTAAAACGGCTGGTCCATGTGGTAATTATATCTGGCAGAAAATCATTCATTGGTCTCAAACATAATTGAAACATGCAAGTAGTTGCCTAACGTTACCCACTTTACATGGCCACTCACTCTAATGTTAACCTAGATAAATGTGTGCATTAGCTACTGTCATTTCTTCTTCATTATTATTATGAGAATTTCTCTCTATAGGCCAGGGATGCAAACACATCAGGGGTGAAAAAGGTGAGAAAGATACGAGGCATGCCATAGTACCCCCCCTCCCCCTCCCCCTCCCCCCAAACAAAGATAAGAGTTTGAGCAAAACTCTATCAAATATATTTACTGGCATAACAATGTAATAGATGCAATGTTTATTTTGTATTCTTTTATACAATCTCATTTTGACCGCTGCGTCAAAATCAGTGTTTATATCTGGCCAGGGTCGCTAAAAACTGGCAGATGTGCTTCTTTGTTGCTAGATGGTTCTTTCCTTTTTACATTGGGGTTATTTATCCCACATTATTATGTTTCTTGGGTCTGCACTATTCCCTTCGAAGCAAGCCAGCGCACCTTTATTTGTTGCCAGAAAGTAAGCCAGAAATGCGCAGGTTCGGTATATTTGGGTATATTTAATATTCATATCGACTCAGGAGTTGTGCACCAAATCTGCGCAGATTAGTGAACATAATGTGAAACATAACCTGCCAAATTGTCTCGTGATTTGACATCGTTACCCTCCACAATTGATTTTTACCTGCATTTGGCAGGTGTACATGCTTATGCCAATTAAATTAAGCGTATTCTTACGTTAAGGCATGCGGGCAGACCTAGCGGAGATCTGTCGTGCATTCACTCCGACTCTTCCCAGGAGTCTTGCACGTGGGAAGCCAGGAGGAGGGGTATTAATTTTTGTTGGACTTTCAATGGAGGGACAGAAACATGTGAGGTTTCATTAATTTCCATCCATCTTTAAGAATTTTTGGATTTCACAAAAAGTAAAAGCAGCTTTTTAACATAAATCCTTCAATGCAAAAAATATTTGCCTTTGCTTCAACAGTGGAATTGATTGGATAACTGGACTAACCAGTGGACCAATTTCATCACACATCATCTAAAATGCGGTTTTAATTATTCTGAAAAAATTATCCAAGACTGTCAAATCAATTTGGTATAATGACCACAAAGAACTGTCTCACAAGAATTCCCAAACATCAGGCATCCGAACGCAAGACAACACGAAAGTTAGGGCTGTCACTAATGATTATTTAGGTAAACGAGTAATCGGTTGATTATTTTGATGATTAATCGAGTATTGGTTTTTTAGTCATAAATTTTATATTATATATATATATATATATATTACACACAACTGAAATAAAATAAATTATTACATAAATTTTATATATATAAACAACTGGTTCAAATAAAGTATCAAAAGCAAGTAATCATATGGTTTTATTGAACAACAAAAAAAATGTTAAAATACATAAATGTATTATACATACTATAAACATTCAATTTATGTCCATTACATAGAGGGCGCAAACGGCCTGGTGACTGTTGATGTTTACAGCATAAATCAAATCATTTTATAATATTGGCCAAACAACATTTAATTCAAATGACCATTTAATCCTTAATATTTGGCCACTTCTTTATGATAGAAATGCTAAAGTGAGGGTTTAAACTTATTTTAAAATCGCGATGAACAACATTTTTCACAATTAGAAACACTGATCTATTCTCCTGTGTTGGTGAAGGTTTATAAGTGATTTCCGTTACATATCTGGTGAAATGGCGTGCGTAGCATTCCCATACGAACATTACAAGCAACCCAAACTCATAGAGAGCTGCTGAGACGAACTCCACGCATGTAAACGACAACCACAACATTAAATACGTTCCAAAATGCGTTTTACCGGATACCCAAACAAACAGCAAATGCAGAAACTGGGTTCATGTGAAGGAGCATTTACCATGAACAGAGTTGCTTTGAGAAACGCGTAACCTTCAGGCATGTAAAACCGTTGCGCTTCATTTTGAAACCTGCTGAGCAAATACAAATTGAATCGCAGACTTTGTGATTTCACAACAGCACTATGCTGTTAAATATAGCGCAGCCTTATAAAATGTTTGTAATATTGCAGAATTTCAATCAAGGACTTTTTTTTTGGAGGAAAAAAAAAAAAAAAAAGACCTACAACTAACATTTGTATTGAATATATTTTACAATAATTTTGTTCTCTTGAACACATGGGATTGAAACAGCTATTAAAAATGTCTTAATTTGTGTGTAGGGTGAGTAAATGATCATCACTTTGGCTGTCATTTTAAAGGCTATTGTTTAAAGACTAAGTGTGCTCGAGGGAAATTTTACATATCCTTCTTATTTGACATGCAATAACTCAGAAATAATGTAGGAGGATTCTTTGTGCGTGCGAAATTGTTTCCGTGAGCTGCATCTGGACCAAATTTTGTGGTGATAGCATAAAAAGTAATCAAAAGTTACAGCATTTAGAACCAAGGCACCCTTTATGTTTAGCCCTTGACACCCGAAAGGCATTCTTAAAATTGTTGTTCCTCCATGAAGAATATCTCGTGATCAGCGCAATGGTTTATGATATTTTGGACTCATTTCAATCGGGAACATCCACTCTAAGCAATGATGAGTCAATTTCTACGATCTGTGCACGTTTCATGAAGTTACAAACTTAAAAGCCACATCGATGTTCCATTTGATTTTACTTGGCTACATATGTACCTGTGGAACTTTCTGTGTTTAGAACTTCCTAAGAGAATATCTTTAGATGTAAGTGACAGATTTATGGCTCTTTTTAATCGTGAGAATCTGCTGTAAATAATGTGCCATTTTCCACGATCGGAGCATGTGTTCACAAATTCATGAAGTTACGAGTGAAAACATGACAAATGGCGCATTCGTATATTATTTACATTTGGGTCTGGGGGGCGCCACGTACAGAAACTCGCTCAAGATTAGTCAAAGTATTGTGTGCGATAATATCGTAATTGATTTAAGTATTTCTGAATATTTAACTTATTTTTAGAAACCAATCAAAACGCTGCATGAAGTGTTCACAAATTCACTGCGTGACGTAGCTGAGTACCTACTAAGTACAATTGCGTGTGTGTGTTCAGAGTGTGTTTGACAGAAGTTAAAATGAGTGAAGAAACCGCCAAGAAGCGTGTCAAAGTACCAAATGCTAATCCATCTGAAAGCACTGCGAGTTTGAGTCGCTTATAATGCACATTTGAAAAAGAAGCATGCGTCAAACATCTTTCCAGACATGAGAAGCATTTATTAGCATCTTGTCCAACAAAAGACAACATTTAATAACATGTTTTTACTCCAAACTCGCTTCATAACGACAGTTGAGCATCCTTCTGTGAGATCATGTGGTTTTTTACACAGAATAAGTCAGTCGTGTGTTTATTAGTCATGTTTAATCAAAGCATTTCAATCTCCTGCTTATTCAGCTACAGCGATATGATGAAGCGTTATCTTCTGCTGCAGGCCATATTTAGAGTTCCTGCGCAAGAGCGCCCTCTGGCTTTCAGATGGATAAGCATTTACTACTGATCACAGAGCGGTACAGCTCTGACAAGCTGCGCATCAAATAATTCGCATCCTTTGCCAAATCGATTAAACTCGGTAAATCGTAAAGCCCTAATATGAGGATTATGAAAAGCTTCGGGAGTCCGCTGAACAGAGCAAAATCAAAAACACGCAACAAACACGGCCGAATCATTTACCTTACGACAGAAAAAAGCGACAGATGGAAAGATATAACAAACGCTGTCACCAATTACATTGCCAAATAAAACATTTTTGAATGATGCAAATATTGTCTGATTATTGTTAATGGAAAAATCTTAGAAATATCGCGCGCACCCCCCCACCCCCCCCCCCCCCCCCCCCCCACCCCCCCCCCCCCCCCCCCCCCCCCCCCCCTATGCTGCTTGTATTCTACTCCAATAGACCTTTCAAATGATATGACTGAGCTGTATGATGTTTTTGACATATTACAGTAAAGTCAAGTCATCTTTATTTATATAGCGCTTTTTACAATGCAAATTGTGGCAAAGCAGCTTTACATTAATAAGAAAATGGGGTCATTGTGCAGCTTATTCTATATATTATTGATTCATTCCGTTGCAAATATCAGTAGTTATTAAGTCTAGTTAATTTAGGTATAGCAGCACTGCAGAAAACAGTGACGTAATCGTCCGGCTCAGCTCAGTTCGCATACAACGGCGCCAATGCAGGCATATCAAAAACACTGCTGAATATCAAGCAAGTGTCCCCAACGTAAGCAAGCCAAAGGAACCAAAACTCCAACAAATGGAGAAAAAAACCTTGGAGAAACCAGGCTTAGTCGGGGGGCCAGTTCTCCTTGTCCAATACTCAGGGAGAGTTACAGGTCATACGGCCGATTTGGAATCGCAACAATCAAAATATTTAATCTAGTTCCATCTAGTTTAAGATCTTTAAAATACAAAAAAGCATTTCATCTTACTAACGCTCACTTACCACTCACCAACCCTACACTTTATTTTAAGGTGTGCTTGCTACAGCCCAATTATACCTTTCAATTACCGAGTAATATGAATTAAAGGGTTAGTTCAACCTAAAAATGAAAATTCTCATTAATTATTACTCACCCTCATGTTGTTCCACACCCTTAAGACCTTCGTTCATTTTCAGAACACCAAAGATGATGAAAACTGAGCTCTATGGCTCCTCCACAGACAGTAATTCAACAACCACTGTCAAGGTCCAGAGATGTACAAAAGACATTGTTAAAACAGTCAAAGTGCCTGCAGTGGTTCAACCTTAATTTCATGAAGCGACGAGAATACTTTGTGAACAAAAACAAAATATTATTTTAGTTTTGTTTTTGCGCACAAAAAGTATTCACGTCGCTTCATAAAATGAATCCCGTTGACTATTTTACCGAGGTCTTCAGTACTTTTCTGGACCTTGACAGTGGTTGTTAAATTTCTGTCTATTGAGGAGTCAGAGAGCTCTGGGATTTCATTAGAAATATCTTCATTTGTGTTCTAAAGATGAACGAAGGCCTTATAGGTGTGGAGTGAGGGTGAGTAATTAATGACAGAATTTTCATTTTGGGTGAACTAACCCTTTAATAACATGCAGCTACTTCTGTTCTTTGAGATCTACCCTCTTACAAAGCTCCGCTCCAACCCTGATCAAACAGAAACAGCTAATTAAGATAATGTATGTTTCCGTCGGTGGATATGCATTCTGGCTTCCCCTAAACTTTGAGCATATGGCACTCGCATTGAACAGTCACGTACGTCGTCATCACCCAGGTTGACAGCGCATGAGCGCAGGTGAAACCTGAACCGCACACTCAAGTTGCCATCTGTGTTTAAACTAAACTTAATTAACCCTTGCCAATTTAAACATTGCGAATGGCGCGCTGGGGAAGGATGTGTGCACATCCGAAGCGTGCACGTGAAAGCTTGTACAATACGCAAATATTGAGTTCTCTTTCAAGTCTTGCACTTGAAACGGACAAATTCACAAAAATTATGTCAACATGCCAGCCTTGGCCAGTATCTAAGCAAACATAGTAGGTTATGTCTTATGAAAATTCTGTCATCAAAAAGATATTTATTTGTCTTCCAAAGATGAATGAAAGGTCTTGTGGTCTTTGAGTTAAACAATTGAGAAAGAACGCACGTGTTCAGTATCAGTGTACCGTCTCCATGCATTAGGTCTTAAAGTGACAGCAGCCTAATATTCCTGCTGTCTGTATGATTTTAATGTTATTCAAACAACAAAAGACAAGGAAATCACTTATTTCTCTGACTGAATAGCTTTTGTAACTTAAATAATAATGATTGATCTAAATTATACAGTGAAGATTACGTGCAACGTTGTTTTAGATTTGATTAGATACTTTATGCAAATTCTGTACCTGTAAAGCTACTGTTAGATATCTGAAACACCTGAAAAGCACTGTTTATTTTATTTGTATCTGTGATCTGCTTTTGCTAGTTTGATTATTTGTTTTTATTTTCTTTATTTTTATTTGACAGTAGTACTGCAACGACACGGCGACGCATGAAATGCGTCGACGCGTCACACTGTTTACATTCATCTGGCGTAATGGCGGCTTCTGCTCCTGGGAACGGAGAAAGTTCCATTCTATCACAAAAACCCAGACCACAATTATCAAAAGTACAGGAATACTTTAAACAGAGGCCGAATAAAACGCTCCTTTGTTCCCTTTGCAGAACCGAAATGGCGTACCACCTGTGGAACAGGAATCTCTGCCAAATTTTTGCGCGCGCAAGATCCTATTTTGAGCGTGCAAAAGGGCATTTCGCGCGCGTGAACCGAGTTGAGGAGAAAATCTTCGTCTCGCAAATAAGAAAATATTTAGAGCGAACGAAAATCAGTTTTGCATTTCAAAGAAGTTTATTTGGATGCGCGCGGACGTTCTCTTTCGCACGTGCGAGGTTTGAGTCGCTCACGCTCCCGATTCCCGCCGCGCGCGCTCGCTGAGACTCGCTGCATCACAGACAGAGCAAGAGGAAAAACACACGGTTCAGGAGACGTTTGTTCAGTGGCTTGAACACTATCAAAGTTCCTTTAAGACTGTAGAGAAAGTCTTTGACACTCTTCATGTTAAAGTTGAAATGTCTTCCACTGGACGAACACACATAATGACTTATTTTCAATCAACATCAAATGGTATTGTTACATAATGGCGTGTCCCAGTGTTTCTACACCTCAATCAACTGCTAAATTAGTTCTAACTTCTTACGTAAAAAAAGATCACTAGATTAATTAATAAAAATCGTTAGATTAGTCGACTAATCAAAAAAATAATCGTTAGTTGCAGCTCTATTTGGCAGTAGTCGTTTTTTCACTGAACACAGCACATACCTAACCACCTGCACCGAAACCGTGACCCTGAAACTGATGAAAAAGCGAAACATGAGAAATTTTAACCGTTGCACCCCTAGTAAATGCATGTAATGTGCAGCTTTGGGGAGTAACGAAATACAAGTAACTTAGTTACGCATTTAAAATACAACATTTGAGTAACTGCATTTCATTACAGTTACATTTTAAATGGGAGGTAATCAGATTACAGTTCCATCTGAAAAGTGTTTTAGATTACCAAAGTGATTGCTTTGAATTTTAATGTCATTTAAACAGCAATTGTGATTCTCTGACTCTGACAGTCTGAAAAAGCGAGTTAAGTTTCATGTTTTGTAATAGCTGTTTGTGAGTCATTTTATAATTCACTCGTCACTGCTTTTTCTCAGAATTGCGAGATTTAAACTCACAATTGCAAGTTATAAAGTCAGAATTGCAATACTGACTTTTTTTCTTGCAATTGTGAATTTAGTATGCGAGTTTATTTCTTATAATTCTGACTTCTCAATATTGCGATTTTATGTCTCATAATTCTGACTTTATATCACACAATTCTGACTAAAATCTGGTGATTGAATAAAAACTTGCAATCACCTTTTTTGTGTTTGTTCCACGCTTATTAGTATTCTAAAGTATTTAGATTAAGTTACTAAACTTGAGTAATGTAACGAAATACGTTACAAATTACTTTTTGACCCACCCAACCCTGGTAATGTGTAACAAGGACGCTGTTAAATAAAAGTGTTACCGAAAGATCAATAGACCCACCAGCTGTCTTCATCATCGGCCTGAGCACACGTCTCCAAGTCAAGTACATCCACCTCGTCCAAGGCAGACTGGTCCATACCCGCATGACCTGCTCCCAGTGTCTCTGAATCACACACGTCTGGAGACAGACTCGTGACAAAGTGTGCCAGAGTTTGTTTGGCACCAGAAGCACACGGTAAGCTCAAGAACCCATCCTGCTGCTCTTCATCCTCTGGCCTGCAGGCATCAGGCAGTGGAGACATGTCCTCACTGCTACTGCTGCCCACTGGAGGTGACAGCACCAAGTTCCCAGCATCCTCTGCTCTGGGAGAAGTGTCCATGACCTCGTCCAGGCTATTAATGTTACTTCCTGTAGTGAGATTGCTGTTGCCCCCCAGCACTAGTTTGCCGCCCCTGTTGCGTAGGGCTTGATTTTGGACCTCCAGACGACGCACCAGCTCCTGAAGCTTACGGACCTCCTCGAGCTCCACTGCGGTCAGGTTCGGACCGAACTCTGGCTCTGAACTGGACATCGTCCCATCTGCGTCACCATTATCAGCTGGCTGAATGACACTTCCACCATCAGGGACGACCATTCTCCTACAGCGAGAATATAACGACATGTGTGAACAACAATTACAGTGTCGTTGTGACATAAGCAGGGCTGGGTGGGATACTTTTAAAATGCATTGCACTACAGATTACAAAATACATGCTTTAAAAGGTCATTTGCAATGCATTTCATTAGATTCCCCAAGTTTTGTAACTTAATCAAAATACTTTAGAATACCAATAAGTATATAACACAAAAGAGGGAATTACGAGTTTTTCTCTGAATTGCGTGATATAAAGTAGCAATTGCAAATAAAAGGTGAGAATGGCTAGAAAACACATATTGTAATATACATCTAATTATTGTGAGAGAAACTCGCAATTGCAAGAAAAGTCCAAATTTCAAGTTATCCCATTAAGACTTGCTATTGTGAGTTTATACATCCCAAAATTACGACTTTATAAAAACGCAATTGTGAGTTTAAATTTCTCACTAAGAAAAAAAGTCAGACTCGCACACAACTATCTCAAAAACATGAAAACAGTTGTGATCATGCAAGTAATGACGGAACTGGTAAGATTCAAGGGTCTGTAGATTTTTGAATTTTTTATAAATTCAGTCATTTAGTCTTCTGGAGTTTATGTAAACATGAGAAATAGCTTATTCAAGACAGTACTAAATAAAAATAACGTGCCATTTTTATGATCCCTCTTAATTTTTTAAAATGATTCAAATGTTGCATATTCTGCAAGGTTATGAAACTTATGAGTAGAAATGTAGTTTATGATATTTTTGTCAGAGTCGGAGAATCACCAATTGCTCTTTACATTAATGTTTAAATGAAATAAATGACATTAAAATTCAAAGTAATCACTTTGGTAATCTAAAATACTTTCCAGATGTAACTGTAATCTGATTACCACCCATTTAAAACGTAAAATGAAATAGTTACTCAACTTTTACATTTTAAATACATAACTAAGTTACATGTATTTTGTTACTCCCCAACCCTGTACATATGTTATATATAATAATAATAATAATAATAATAATAACTAAATTATGCATAGTTGCATGCACTTAACTCTAAAACAAATCCACATCCTAACCCTACATTAAGTACATGTAGTTAATTAATACTCCTCAGTACTTAAATGTATAATTACATTGTAATACTGACACTTTATTTTAAGGTGTAACCAAATGCATTATAGAAAAACAACACAATTCATTAACATATTAAACTGCATCTTTGCAATTTTCCTTTTCCTTAAAGCTTTTCTGAATTTCTTTTTTTTTTAATAGTTCAATTTATTTTACATACACAATTACATTTACATACAGGTGCTTCCCGTTTGGCAGTTTGTTAACAATTTTAACGTGTTTTATAAGCAATAGCCAGTTAATAAATAACGAATGTTTGTTAAATACAAAAAAATCACCAGCAGCTATTATTTAACAGAATTAGAACAAAATACAAATATTTTTTAATAATGTTACGCGACACTAAAACACAGGAACTTCTATCACAACCAAAAACAACAATTTAGCAACAGCTTACAACGACTTTACCTTCTCGTGTTTCACATCTTCTAACAACCGCAACGTTACACGTGCGTGTACTTTACGCACCTTATATGATCCATATACATAACGCTCCGTAAACATAGTTTTAGCCTGTGCTAACTTAAACAGTGTTTTCACCATTACTACTAATATTGTAAACGGAATTACACGAGATTACGTAACAGTAAACATAACAATTATTCTGTTTATAGATTAATTTGTTTTTAAATTGTCGAGAAGTTCAAGAACCTAAAGGTTAAATCGAGATCCGTTACACTTACGATATTCTTAAACTAGAAGGTTGTTACACAACAAACATACTAGGTTTACAAAATGCTCAAAAAACAACAAAAAATGGCACACAAGTTAGCAAAACAAATAAACCAGCAGACAAATGAGGTTTAAGTTGTTTACACTAACAATGATATACTTACAGTGAGAACTTAAAGAACGTGAATTTTGCTGTAAAGATTAAACAATATTTATATAATTAGCGAATGTGTGTTTAATACCACTGAAAGGTGATGTAATTATTTGCATCAGCATTAAGCTAATGTTTGTCTAGTAGCGTGGAAGCTGAGCTACTGTTTGCTCCAATTAACTTTATTACTCCCCCCCCCCCCGACACATTATCAACATACCTCTACTTTCGCCCCAGTTTCTGCAATTATCCGAATTAATGTTTCAATATTCAAAAACAAAAAAGTAGAGTTAAATAAGTAAGCCGTCGTTTTCTCGCTGTTATGTTGCAGACACTGTATTTGTTGCTGTCTGTGTTGAGCTAGTTAGCTCGTTTGCTATCGACCTAAATGATGGACACCAGTTAACCAATCGAATTAGAGGTCCCGCCCACTGCAGTAAGAGAGCGCACGAACCATATTTGGAATTGTATCTCCGCCTGCTGGAGGTTTATGGAAGGTGATCGCTCAGTTCAACGGCGCTGGACTTGGAGAGCCTGCAGTAACAGGGTCTGTCCGGCAGATAGAGGCAAAATAAAAATGTCCCCCTGTTCATTCATTGAAAGGACCGGAAGCCTGCATAATGTTGAATTCCTGTTAAAATGCATATTTTCTTGTCTTATTGGAGGTATTTATTTATTTATTTATTTATTTATTTATTTATTAACCCTATAATAAAACATTTTTTTAAATATTACAGTTTTTGAAACCTTACACAAAATATTTATTTACAAATAAAATATATTTTTAAAAAGAGTGTATATGGGACTGTTTTTGTTGAATAATGTTTAATACATGAGGCTTTAATGGCTCATTTGAGAATATGGAGTTCACATTCAGGAAGAAAAAAACACATCAGTTATATTCAGAGGCTCAAACAGAGTAAAAACATGCAAATTCTTTGGTGCAGGTGTTGATATTTATGGCCAGAAAGTAAGATGAAATTCTGATCTTTATGACAGTATAGCCGACTACTGGCATGAAATGCATATACATATCATTTGTCACTCTATATCAGCCAATAATATTTCTTAGTAAGATGACATTCAAATCCTCAGTTTTAGCTTCGTAGTTTTAAGACTTATGCAATACAATGATGATTGAGAGACGAACAAATAAAGCTAGATGGATTATATATTTGAAACTCACATATGTGGACATGATCTTAAAATATTAGTTTTTCTCGATTGCGTAAACACTATAACCAGGCTTTTGAACTAAAATTTCAAAACCATAACGCCATTTATCAAAACAAGCACACCCTTTCCCTAAACTATAAACAGTACTCCCGTTTTGAAATGTGAGTCAGGTTTGTTGAACTGTCTCTGCAAAACTTCAGGCCAAGGAGGATGTGGGCTGAGATGAAATTTGTGGCACTACTTGACCATGTCCTTGTCCATGGAACGACTATGGAATGAGGCTGGGCAATGGGTTTGGCCAAAATTATGTCGCTTCAACGTCACCATGATCATGAGAATTTTCAGGGAGGAAAATAGGTAGGTGTACCTCAATGTACTCTACTGTTACTTTTGAGTGCTATACTCTGTTACAACACATACATGTACTATACATACACTCTGTACTGTTGAACTATACTACTGTAATGAAAATAAATGCACCAAATTGCCTCACATACAGATAGAGATTCTGTTTGCTTCCATTTAGTAAAAAGCATGCACTGTAAATGATTTCTGTTGTTTTACACAGTGTTATACTGTTTTTCTCAACAGTATTTTGCTGTATAAGCTGTGTACAGTATGTTACTGTAGATTTTGTTGTTTTC
This sequence comes from Opsariichthys bidens, assembly GCA_037194245.1. Lineage (NCBI taxonomy): Eukaryota > Metazoa > Chordata > Actinopteri > Cypriniformes > Xenocyprididae > Opsariichthys > Opsariichthys bidens. Next base: position 1,972,766 of record CM074308.1, on the reverse strand, counting down.
ACAGTATTTGATTGTATTCCCAACAGTTCCATACTGTGTACACGGTTGACAGTATGTTACTGTAGATTTTCAATGCATTCTGGGAATTAGCAGTAACTTTTGTGGGTATAACTGCTATCCTACAATAAAAAAAAAATTCAGGACTGGGTGCCACGCATTAACATTCTTCATTTCTGTCAGCGGTGGGCGCATGAGAGCCATTTCAAAGAGTTTTTCTGTCATGTGAGTGCATCGTTTTCTCTGCAGACCTGGGAACATCCCTTACAAAAACGAACTGCAGTAAAACTGCAGTACCAAGTAGTATAACTGCAGTTTAATTAAGCACAACCATAGATTTGCAGTATAATGAAGTATAGTCACAGTACAACTGCAGTACATTGAAGTTCAACAGCAGTAAAACTGTAGTACCTATAAGTACAGCTGCAGTAAAATGAAGTACAACTGAAAGTTGTACAATATAATGAAGTATAAAAACAGTATAACTGCAGTTCAGTGAGACTGAAATGCCTGTATAAACCTTCCACTCATACTACATTACTCCAGCTGTGGTACAGTAGTACTGTGCAGAAAGTAAAAGCTGTGGACCACTACCATGGAACATTAACCCATATGCTATTTCTTTTTTTTAAGTTGTCTTATTCTAAATGGCATGAGAATTGGTGACTCAATTAAATTTGTCAAATAAAATCACTAAATCAGCCACAACACAAAAATGAAGTGGTAATAATAAAACCATTTACATGGTTTGCATTTACATGGCGTTCTTACAATTCATAGAGGGTAAGCATACACAATGACATTTTACTAAATTTGTACAAAAGATTCAACCATAAAAATTAGTTTCCCGAAGCATTCATTTTCTCCTCCTCACATATTACACTAAGATAAGGTTACAATAAATCTGATCCAATTCATATGTATTTGGTAATGGCAGAGTTTGAGATATTCACTGTTGCTTTGCATCTTAATTCATTATATTGCAGATGTGTGAAAATAAAACTTAATATTCTGGATATTATGGTTTGTATTTGTACAGCATTTTATTAGTATTTGTTAGTACTATGTTAGTAATGTAATTGTACTTTAGTTGTATTCTGTTTTGCAGTACTACTGCAACTGTATGGCATTATTATTTTACTTCAGCTGTATTGCAGTAATACTGCAGTTGTATTGCAGTTTTATTTTACTAGTACTTTTAAATGTATTGCAGTATAGTTGTACTCCAGTAAAACTACAGACATTTTAGGTTATACTGCAATACTGCAGTTTTTTCGTGTCCAAAAAACTGCATTTTTCTATATGCAACAAAAACTGTAGTATTACTTCTAAAAAACTGCAGTAATCTTTTGTAAGGGATGCTTGTCATCTTCGTTACGTGGAGAGTAATAAATATTAATATTGCCATGCATACAGAAATTCTAGCTCATTCTAGCTAATACTTTGAATGTTAGTTTAGAATAGCTGACCGCGATTTCGAAATTTAAGGTTTATACTCCAACATTTTACTCTATACGCTGTGTGTGACGAAGAGCCGTGAGGGAACGGCGCGAGGCCGGTGGCGCAGGTGATAATGAGCGTCAGCTGCGCGGTGCACCGGGCTCTCTCACGCAGGAGCTCCGGAGGCATAAAAGGGAGCGACAACAGTGAAGGACGAGAGAGGACCAGGCCTGTTTGTTTATATTGATATTATTATGTTGAATGTTCCACCTAATTCTTCCCATATTTAAGAACTGGGTTACACTGTGTAAGTTATACTCTTTCAATGTAGTTTGCGACATGTTACTGTAAATTTAATTACAGAAATGACCGTAAAAAATAACGACAATCTGTCATTTCTCTGAGCAACTTTGAGGGTGCCTTCGCTTCGTGGCACTGTCTGTAAAGTTTTCGCCATATCTTATTCATATATCATTTTTTTGCAAACCTCAATGTCAGTAATGGCATAACGTCTCCGGTTACTATCGAAACCTCCATTGCCTGAGAAGAGGGAACGAGACACTGCGTCACCGAAGGTGGCGCTATGGGGTTTATCCCTTCCTTCCTCAAAACTATGAAGCCTTATGAAATCCCACGGGCGTGAAAGTGCCCGCCAATGGTGTTCAAGCGCGCAAAACAAAGGCGGGTTCCCCCGCATTATAGGGCGGCGGCGAACATCATTGCCTCAGAATCTTGAACTGAAGCAGAATGTTGGCGACAAAGACTCTGAGCTCACCAACACGGTAGCGTACGCAGTGTCTCGTCCCCTCTTCTCAGGGAACGGAGGTTACGATAGTAAATGGAGATGTTCCCTTGCGAGTCGGTCTCTCAACACTCGTGATGACAATCCCGCCGTGTTGATAGCGAAGGTTCAGATCGGCTGCAAGCCAAGCCTAGCTAAGAGCACTTATGCAACGGAGACCAACAAGTTGAGCAGCTTAGCGGCTAAGAACAAGTTGCACAAGCATGGGCTACTGCAAACACATGTAGAGTAAAGAGCAGTGGTCTCACTTGCATTCTGGGTAACCTCACACTCACGGCCAGCATACACGATGCACTAGTCCCCAGGCTGCATCCACAGCAGTCCTTGGATAGGTAACAGCACTTTTTGCCTAGCCACATCAAAACCGGGACTAGAGACATCCATAGTGTGAGGCTGAGCAACGCACTGTCAGTGTACTGGCGACCAAATAACGCATATGTCAGAAAACCAACACTACGCATAATATTGCAAACGGAGGTAAGCCTGACTGTGTTGTGCAATCAATGGTGGAAATCATGTCAACAATGTCTAGTACTGATGTCCACTGCAGCGCAACACCAGTGCTGACATGAACATAATACAAGTACGGTAAAACACTGTGCAGACAAAACACGAAGGCAGCAGTACTGGTGCCAAACACCCTTTTATTTTTATTTATTTATTTATTTGGATCCTTGTCTGTGCTCTACACCATGAATGTACACAACAGCAATGCGCATAAAATAACCCACGAGGGTGACATTCGCGCAAAAAAGGCAGCAGTGTCTGTACCTCTAACGTCAGAATCAGACTGCGAATGGCTAAATGACCTACACTAGACAATTGTCGTAATAGTCACATGACCTATTTGATGTCACTCACAATGTCAATCCACGTTGTAGATATAATCCTCTTGCAAGGCCACATCGAGATGCAAGTGAGGAAACAATTCATCACAGGACTGAACGTAGTGCCAAGCACGAGACGATCATGCAGAAGGGCGAGGGGTGATCAGCCTTCTTGTGCCACTCAAATTCTCATCTATAGTGCTCTATTGGCTGGCCTGGCTTCTAAGAATATGAAGACGTTTTTCTTGCCGTCACAGTGGTATATTTAAAACAGGGAGAGCATACCGTGCTGTCCCAGCACACTTGCCACTGACAAGGTCACTGCCTGACCAAAAAGAGATGCTGAATAATCCAGCTGCACAGCGAAGCGATTGTGACACACAGGCCATTATTACTTCTGACGCCGTACGTCCCGTAATGAGCGAGGGACGTTAGAACAGACATAAGAGAGCAGATAGTCTTGCTGTCTTCATCATGTTAGCGTGAGGGAGCATAGCAAAACACTTTCAAGCCGCAGGCATCAGCCTGAGAGAGTCCTGAGAACACTAAAAGGTTAGAAACTCCTTGGCTCAAATGAGCGGATAGGTGGGTTACAAACTGTAAACGCCCCTGTGAAATGCTTCAAGGTTGCATAATATACAGAAGTATGAGATGGATTAATAAGCACTGAATGGAACTGGGATGAGTCGATCATCAGAAAGCGTACATGCCACTCTATGTTGAGGGGGAAATAGGTGCACGCTGAACATTATAATTAGTTTCTCATAGGAAGGGGCTGCAGGCACCCGGGTACCGGACCTAGTTTTTTTTTTGAAAAAAAACATCGTTTATATAGTATTTGGCCCAAAGATAGCAGAGGGCAAAGACGGCATCATGACCACTGTTTCAACTACACACAATCGAGCGACGCTGAACTCAAGAAATGCATGAGCGTGAAAAAATAAAGCAACAAACGTATTAGTGAATACACATTAAACATGCTCTTAGTTCACAACACTTTTGCAATAATCGATAACACAGAAGACTGTGTTGTAATGCATCAGTTTGCATATGCCGTAGCTAGCTTGTGCGAACAGCGGAACTGCATAAAAACCCCCTTTCTACACGATCTAATTGAGACACTGCCAGAGACGGGGCGTGGCAATAAAGCCTTTCAGACATACAATGGCTGCTCAGACGTCCTCCCCCTGCACAGAACAATGGTGCTCGTGCGAAAAAGGGAATTTCCAGTGTTGTAAACCTGTCTACAGCCGTCATGTCTGCAACAACGGAACGGTCATTGTTTCGAAGACACAATCTAGTTTCTGATACAAAAGGCGGTGCGCTGTTTTGTCGACCACGATAGTTCTCTGGATTCATATCTGACTCGGGTTTCCTATGCAATGGGGCTGAGGCGTAGTTTCAGATAACAGGTCACATGAGAGATTGCAGAATTTGGCCAAGTGCAGAGACTTGGTGGATGAGCAGCTACTATTGCTTCTATTCTAGTGATTCATGAGGCGTCGAAGGGCGAGGGGCTAGGCTAGGTGTTAGCGCCAGAGTGGTACAGTGACAAAGTGTAAGAGACACTACACTCCATATGAAAAACAACGGCCAGCCAGTGTTTAAACATAAGAGGCCGCAAGACCAGCGTGGCACCAGTGTTAAGTGGCGGCTAGCGTAGCAGCTCAGGGGTAGCAAGGGTAGGTAATCGCAAGTATTGTAGTTCCTAAAAGGGGTTCGGTGAGCTTGAGATGACGAGACGCTAGTTGGCAGGAACTCATCACCGGGGTGCCTGTAAAAATCCACCGCAGTCACTGGGCAGTTGGGCTCATGTTTTTTCGCTGCTCCTGAAGGGCATCCAGGCAGGAAACGCCCGCAGTCCCAGGTAGGGCAACTTTCTCTGAGGAAAAGTAGTCCTTAACTCACCGGACACACTAGCGCGGAACTAAACTATACAATTCCTCAGGAAAACGCAATCAATAAGGTATGTGAGCGTACATCAACGGCTGAGCCTGAGAAGGCTTTCCTGTGAAGGCTGAAGGAAAAAGAATTCTGAGGCAATGACGTTTGGCGCTGCTTGCCGCGCTATAATGCGGGGGAGCCCGCCTTTGTTTTGCGCGCTTGAACGCCATTGGCGGGCGATTTCGCGCCCACGGGATTTCATAAGTCTTCATAGTTTTGAGGAAGTAAGGGATAAACC